>BSBN01000904.1:10000000-11200000 GCA_027924645.1 Cunninghamia lanceolata
TAACATTTTCAAGCAAACCAGTTAGATTTTCCTCGTGTTCACATTGCTCGGAATATTTCCCAAATTTTATCATTTTTCTTGGAATAGTCTTCAAACTTGGATTTTCACCTTTGGAACTTAGCTTCTTGAACTTGCAAATTTGGGAATTTTGAAATTTCTTGATGTCTTCCATGCCTTAATGTAATTTATGGATTTATGATGTACTTGCTCATTCTCATTTTGTGACGTTCTTGTTCTTGTGCAGGATTCTGACTCTAGACTCTTGAAGTAGAGGATCTCTTGTGCGTGAATTCTTAGAGTAGACCTTATGATGTTCGCTCTTGATGAAGTGAAGGCTCTTGATCGTGGAAGCGATCTTCTTCATTTTCGAATGATGGAGCTTGCAAGATGGAAGATGACATTTCTCATTCCGGCGATGAAGTTCTCCTTGCCATGGGAAGCAATTTCTTTCTCTAAGTTTGGAATTCTTGTGAAATCTTCTTGATTGGATGTCAGCTTCCTTAATCGGCAAGTTCTTCATAATTCCTTGAACATCTTCATGACATTGTCCTCGCAACTGAAGTGGATCCAGCTTTGACACTCACCATTCACCTGTAAATGCAAATAATTCAAAGTAAGGATCAAGGATAATTCCAAGAAATTCATTTCAAATGTAAAGAAAATTTCACTTCGAAAGTAAAGAATTCATGTAAAATAATGCATGTGGGATAAGGATCTCCATGGAAAATCAATTCATTCCTAACCCTTGGTGGGTGGATTTGAGGGTATTTTTCTTCACTTGATTTGCCTTTTCACTCAATGATACCTATGTCCTTAGTGAAATTTACCTTTCTCCTCCTAGGAACTCACTCTTCTCTCTTAGGGAATTTCACTTCTCCTTAGATGAATTTCTGCTTTTTTCCAATGCAATCTGACTTTTAAAAGTCTGCTCTGCCTTAGCAGTGAATTTTGCTTCTTCCTTGAATCGAATTTCTGCCTTCTCTTTGATAAATTCGCTGCTGATCATAAGTCTGCTCTGCTCTGCTGTATAAAATCTGCTTTTTCTTTTGTGGAATTTGCCCTTGCTTTGGAAATTTGCCTTCTTCCTTGATAAAAACTTCTGCTTTAATTCGCTGATTCTGCTCTTCTTATCTGCTTTTTTTTGGTTTTGAATTGAACATGAAATGAGGACTTGAGACCTCCTTTTATAGCACTCAGACTTATCCATTGCAAATTGGCCTAGTAATGATTTTCCTTGTGTTTAAACTCAGTTTTTTTTCCTGAGGCCGACTCACTCTATGCTATTGGCGAATTTTTGTTGAAGGCATGATGAATATAAATGGTGGATTTTCCTTGTTGGTGAGGAATATACGCCCTCCTAGAGCGCATTTTCCTCATTGATGAGGATTTTCCTCTTTTTTTTGTTTTTGACATCTTCAAACTTCATTCTTCCTTAGGCATTTTTCCTTGAACTTTTCAAACTCCTTCTCCCTTTGGCAAATGATATTGAATTCTCCTTTGAAATTTGTTGATGATAGAGCAAAGAGGTCACTTCATTCTAGGCGAATTCTCCTTATTGATGAAGAATTTGCGCTCATCCATTTATCATTCATTTCTTGAACCTTTACTTGTTCAAATTTCTTAATTTTTTCCTTAAACCTTCGTTGGAATCATTGTCAAAGTTTGTTGATTAAGGAAGATAGAAAAGGATTAAGGGGAGCGATTCTCCTTGTGTTGGAGGAATATCCCTCATCTAATGGCGCATCCTCCTCATAGAGCTGGAATTTGCAACCTTCTTATGAACTTTTCATTTTATCCTTCAAACTTTCATTCCATATTAGTGAATTCCTCAAGTCCTTTGCAATGGATCTTCATAATGTTGAAGTTACTTCAAAAGTTGTTGATGAATGATGGCACATTCTCCTCATTGAGAAGGATTTTGCACTTTACCTTAGGCATTTTCATTTCTAAACCTTCAACTCCTTTCACTCCCTTGGCATGGACTCTTTAATGAAGATTTTCTTCTATATGTTGTTTCAATGAATTTCCTTCAAGGATGATTTGAACTTTGTCGCAATTTTAAGTAGGTTAAGGATTTCACATTCTTAGCATTACTTGGAATTTTGCATTTTTGACCATCTTATGGATTTATTCCTCATACCCCTTCATGATTTCTCTCTCAATCACACTTCATGTCCAAAGGAGTGATTTCCTAGGGCGCAAATTCCTCATTGATGAGGATTTTCCTTTGTTTTGACATCAATTTCTCATTTTCATTCCTTAAACTTCTACTTGTACCTTAGTGAATTCTCCAAGTCTTTGGCATTGAATCTTCTTAAAATCACCTCTTGGAATTTTGCATTTTTCACCATCTTATGGATTTATTCCTCATACCCCTTCATGATTTCTCTCTCAATCACACTTCTACATGTCCAGATGAGTGATTTCCTAGGGCGCAAATTCCTCATTGATGAGGATTTTCCTTCGTTTTGACATCAATTTCTCATTTTCATTCCTTAAACTTCTACTTGTACCTTAGTGAATTCTCCAAGTCTTTGGCATTGAATCTTCTTAAAATCGCCTCTTCTTGCAAGGGTTGTTGATTTGAGCCTACTAAGGAGTGGCCCATTTTTCTTGTTTATGAGAACTTTCTCTCTGTATGAGCGCATATTCCTCATTGATGAGGATTTTCCACCTTTCTCCTCTAAATTTCTTCACTTTCAACTTTAACTTTCTTAGGCAATTTCTCAAGATTTTCACATAGATTTTCATGAATTTGACTAAGGAGAATAACATTTCATTGTTTTGATCTCACAATCACCAAACCAATTTGGGCGCATTATCCTCATTGGTGAGGATTTTGCGACCTTGTCTTCATATGTGCACTTTCCTTGGAGAATTTTTTATCTCTTCACACTTCTCATCTCACCTTGGCAAATTTTAAGGTTTCCACATGGATTTCACGAATTCAGCTAAGGAGAATTGCATTGCATTGTTTTGACTTCCAAAATCATCAACCTTACTTAGGGCGCATTCTCCCTAAGGGCATGGATTTTGCGCACATTCCTCATTGGTGAGGATTTTGCGACCTCTTCATCATGAATTCTCTAAGTGTGATCATCTTTGCAAGGGAGTTTTCAACGATTTTCAAAGATCAAATTTGATTATTATGCAATGTTTATGCTTAGATGACTCTACTCCCAAAGCGCATTGTCCTTATAGGCACGGATTCTCCGCTCATCCTGGGCGCATTGTCCTCAAAAGCAAGGAATTTCTGCTCAAGGTCCAAGACTTAAAACTTTTTTCTGCCCGATTTTGAACTTTTTTTCTACCCGATTTTGAAGTGTCCTGGGTGACGTATATTTCAAAATATATTTAAGTATATGCACAGATATTGAATTTCCTATACTTTAAATATTTTGAAATATACTTCCAGGATGTTTGAGATAGGTCCTGGATCCATGAGATTTAACATGCAGATTCTAGATTTTTGAGGATCCACCAGATTTCAGACTGTCAGTTTTCAAGATCTCAGAACATCAAGCTTCAAGACACCAGACTTAGTCAAATTTCAGGGCTTCAAGACATGTATCAGGATGATGGCACACAGACTCCTTAGCAAGAATTTGGCGAAACTTGTAAAAGTATCAACACTCCTAGACATACAAACTCAAAGAAAACTAAACCCTAAAGCAAACCTATGACAGAAAGCGAAAAAAAAAAAAGAGAGGGGGTCCCCATTTGCAATGGGGCGATGTGTGATTACATCACAACACTGTCCAATATTATGAGGCTGTATATTGAAGATACAAAAGTCTATAGATGCTCAAAGCCCTCTAAATGATGCCCTACTAATGATATTACAACAAATGCCAAAGCACAACAGTGAAAAGACTGTGGACACCACAAAGGTTGCTGGAAATACAGAGCCAACTCTGATTTTATGAAGTTTATGCAATCCCACGTCCCTGCAGGTACAGTACAGCTCTGCTGGAGTATATCAGCAATAAATAACAATTAAATCTGCCTCTCAATTCCTTGCCGGAGACTGCTGTAGCTGCCAATGTCTAACACCAAGCTAGGAGTATTAAATCAAACCAAAACTCAAATGAAAACCCAATAACTCAGCTGCAATGGTACGTGTTGTGACCTAATCACACATCGCCCCATTGCAAATGGGGACCCCCTTTTTTTGAGCTCCGATGCTTTGCTTGCGTTTTGGATGATGTCTTAGGTTTGTTTCAGGATGAAGTCAGTAGTTGTTCTTTAATCTAAAGGGAGTTCTCTGTCAAGTTTTCGTTCTGGGATGTTTCTGAGAGCCTGAAAATGACTAAGTCTGATACCCTGAAAATCCTAAAAAACCTGACAATTGACTAAGTCTGAAATCTGGTGGATCCTCCAAATTCTAGAATCTGCATGTTAAATCCTATGGATCCAGGACCTATCTCAAACATCCTGGAAATATATTTCAAAAATATAAATATATTTTTTAAATATACTTCCACCCAGGGATCTTCACCTTCAAAAGTTGCAAAAAAAATAGCTACGTATTCAACCGAAGATCAAAATCTTGATCCAATGCGCCTAGATCAGCAGGTTTGTTGTGATTTGAAGACGTGATTTCAACCAGAGCACAAGATCCTTAACCAATGCGCTTCATCCAATGCGCCACATTGGTGAGGATCGATTGCAAGTCTATGACAACCTTTCAAACAAAGACCAAAATTCTGAACCAATGCGCCCTAACCAATGCGCCCAAAATGAAAAGTTTCTTTTGATTGTCAAAGTGCATCTTTCAACCGGAACATGAAATCTTCAACCAATGCGCCCAAGTTGAAGAGGTTTATTTTGATTGTTTAAATGCAATATCCAAGCGAGGACCAAAATCCTCATCCAATGCGCCATTACTAGGGGAAGTTTAGTTCAACTTTTTGATGATCATTCAACCGGAGTTCAAATTCTTCATCTAATGCGCCCTTGAAGAGGAGATGATGATGATTTTTAGAACACATTTCAAGCAAGCATCAAATTCCATAACTAATGCGACCACCTTGGAATGATTAAATGGAAATTTTGTGAAGGATTCAAAATCCTTATCTAATGCGATCAAGGTAGAAGAGTCCGTTTTGATGGTGGAAGTGCAACTTTCAAGGGCAGATCAAAATCCTCATCTGATGCGACCAAAAGGAGGAGTTAGTTTTTGTTAAAAATTCAAGAAGTTTTCAAGCAAAGATTCAAATCCTTAACCCATGCGCTTGAAGAGGCGTTGATTGAAATTTTATAACACATTTCAAGAGGATCTAGAGTGCTGATCTGATGCGCCACATGTAATGCTCCCTCATGAAAAGAGTAAAATAGTGATTTGAAGTGAAGTTTCAAGCGAAGGACTTCCTCATCCAATGCGCCACTCCCATATGAGGTTGGAGTTGAGTTTTTTAGAGCCCTTTCCCGTGAACAACCAAACATTGATCCAATGTGCTAGTTAGAGGGAGTTTGATTGCAAGTCTTATGACATCTTTCAGACAAGGATCCAAAATTCTGATCTGGTGCGCCACTATTGAAGCATGGTTTAAACTTGAGTTTTTTGACAGTTTTTAACCAGAGATCAAATCCCTCATCCAATGCGCTACTTGTGGAGTAGTTAAATTCAAGTCTATGACATTTAAGAGAGGATCCAGAACCTTGATCTAGTACGCTGCCTTGGAATTAAGTAATTCAAGCCCAATTGACATGGAATTTCACGCCATTCTTGGCATAAAAATTAATAAATTAAGATGTTTTTATTACACAAGATCAGGTCGGCCTAGAGGAGAAATTCCAGTTTTTGAGTAAATTGTATATAAATGATGCTGTTGAATTTCATTTTATCATTCACCAAGCAGCAAGTGCGTCTCAAGGAGCAGAAATAGAGTGAGTTATTAGCAAGGGACAGTCTGATTTTTGTCAGGTTGGATCTGATTTTAATCAATTGTTGAAAGGTATTCATCACAAGCAGTCCATTTGTAAGTCTGATCTGCAGGTTCTTGTGTTCTGATTTTTCATTTTCCAGCCAGACTTATTGATTTCAAGAAGAAAATTGATCTATAGGTTTAGTGTTCTGATCTGTAGGCCCTTGAAAAATCAGATCTTAATAAGTATGAAAGGCTAAAAGGGTTCAAAATGATTCCTATTTGCTATGAGATTTGATACTTATCAATGGTTTAATTATTGTTTTCTCTGTGTTGCAGGAGCATTGATGAAGTTGGAAGGCAATCACTGCAAAGGAGCAAGAGCTTGGAGTCACCTTCATGCTAGAGGTAAAATGAAGATAGAAGATAGCCATTCTAAAGGAATACTTCACCATCATCATGCTGGAACACTTCATTATCAATGACATCTTGAGAAGACATCCATCCACCATACTTCAAGTTCCTCAATCTTCAAGTATTAGAGAGGTCTCCTACTCCATGTTATCAATGAATTATTGTCGTCATCTACACTACTCTTTACAAAGATGCATTCAAAGAAGATCAACATACATCCTGCAAGAGAAGAAGGATAATAAAGTTAAGCAGATGAGCAACATGTATCATACATATCCAGTTTACAGGAAGATGAACAAGGCAAGATCAACCAAGATACATCCCAAGCATTCAATATCAAAGCAATCATGTTCGAAGACATCATACAGATGATACAATTTGGGAATATGCTGAGGTAGCACCTACGTGGCATATATATATTATTCAAGCCAATCACAGTTCGCCACATCATTCAACAAGCAAGAAGCCAAAGAGGACGTCCATGTGGAAGATGCTCTAAAGATTCCATTTTATCCTTATCTTCTTGGAAAACGTGCCTTCATTGCCTCTCTTATGTACTAAAAATAGCAAATTGTTGTAACTACCCGATCTGGACCCTTGGCTACTTGAATTGATCTAGGCCATTCATTGTAATTCTGGACCTCTATATAAAGGCCTTGTTGCCTCATTTGTAAGGGGATAGTCAGGAGATAATAATAGGCAGTAGAGTAGTAGAGTAAAGTAGAAGAGACTCGAAATTCTCTATGAGTACTTGAAGTTGTTGTAAATATTTCTCAAGATTAATGCAAAGACATTGGAGCTCGCTTGGTGTTAACTGTTGTCTTGTGGAATAACATGGTTTCTTGTATCTTAATGAAATGGAGAGATGTTTCTAAGTAGATTAGAAATAGATTAGTAGCTCATTGATGTAATGCATGTATGTATTGAATATTTGTTCAACTCCTAGCTCATGCTTTTAACATTCATCGTTGGTGAAGTGTTGTGTAAAGCTAGTCTGAGCTTCATTTGCTTAAGTTCGATTATGGATGCTTGTTTGAGTTGCACCGTCTAATGGGTGCTTATATGAGCTTTCATGATTTGAAAACCTTTTGCTATCCTTAGGAGATTGCACCAACTTCATGTAGTTGTAGGCACCCTTGGCGAAGTGGAGTTAGGTTTATTAAGGAGTTTGTCTATTCACGCATCATCATTGTTTCATTGACCTTAGATTAGTTCCTCCAAACCTTATTTTTTTCCTTTTCTTTATCATTGAAACATTGTACATACATCATCCACACTAAAAGAAGAAATAAGCTGAATGAAGTAAGAAGAAGTCTACGTAAGTCCCTTTGTGATTATCAGCAAGATCACATGTATTCACTGAGTTTATCCAATGCAAATCACGAATAAGGAACCTTGAAGTTATCTCATTGGATCACATAGCTTAGCCTTTGAGAGACTTTATTCAAGAGAGAGTGGGATACTCAGTGTTTTACTCTATTGTTGTGTTGTCTAAAAACAATCATCAACAGTACGGCCTTGGCTGGACAGGGTACGGCCAGCATTATTGAGAGTTGTACGGCCTATAGAAGAGTGCTCAAATGACATCAAATGCAGCCATAATAATTATTGTCCTTCTTTGATAAAATCTGGTTCAAACCCTTGAATATTTCTTCACAATCTGCTCTATTTTGACAATTGGATGAAGCCAAACCTCAGTATGCAAACCTTCAATGGATCTTTCACCACCTCAGATTGCTGGAACAATGAAGAATGAACGCTCTTCAATGCTGGAAGTAGGCAAAATGGCTGAAACCCTTGGTCTCAAGCTCAAATCCCAAGACCATACAAAAGACAAAGTCAAATGATCATTCAATAATGAGGTTGATTTGCTTTTCATGCTCTATTTATACTTCTTCAAATTAGGTCGATCCTCATGTGAGCACTTAATAACATTTAAAATCCTCATTAAATAATATTAAATGCACTTTATAACTCATCCTTGAAATGGGCGCCCAAATAGTGCATTTATAATCACTTTATATCATATTTAATATTTGCCTTTTGACTTTAGCAAATATCTCAATAAATAGGCTCCTCTTTTAATAATCTATTAATGACTTAAATTGAGGGTCATGGCCCCATTGGATATAAAGTTCACTTAGAACATTATATTATGACGTTATATTAATTAATTATCATTAAAAGAACTTTAATGATAATAACTCATTAAATGCTCAATAATACGCCCAACCAACTGATCACGAAGATCGACACTGCATCCAATTCCTGTCCAAGTGCCTTACTAAATATAGTAAGGGTCCTTCTCTAACATCCACTGACTTACTATAAATAGTAAGTATGAGAAACTGAGTCAAACGAAGGCCAATCCTGAACCCAACTGAGCTCTGACGAAGAAGTCAACAGACAGCTGCCAAACAGGACCCTCTGAACAACTCCATTAGCCTACGAGGGTCAAAGGATAGGCTAATCCACCAAACTCTGATGCTCGCGAAAATGGGGACATTACAATTTCTCATCTATGTTGACTCCTAGGTGCCCCCATTGCTTGAGCATGAGAGCTAAATGAGGCACTGTCCCTTAGCCCTTTCTTGATCCCCAATAGCTTCATACTGCTCTTTAACATTTTGGCAAGGTTTGACACTTTTTCCAAGTTTGTGTGAAAAAACTAAGCCTTCACCCTTGTGTGAATGCCCTAAAATAGCTTCCCACAAAGTTTACATGTGATGGCGATAGTTCCACCAAACTCTATGGCTACAAAAACATGACCACAATACTTCCACGATGGAAACAAACCCTCTTCCCCCTAGATGACATTCTAAGCCAAAAAAAATAAATATAAAAACACTAAAATAAAAGTATTGACTAAAATTTAAATTTTAAATTCAATAAATTACAACTTAAATTGATTAGATAATTAGAAATAAATAAAAATTAAAAATAATAATTAAATATTATTATTTTATATTTTATTATTAACAAAAAATTTTAAAAATTAAAATTAGAAAGTAAAACTTAAATATTTTGAAAAATTAAATTTAGAAATGTTAAAACTTGAACATTTAAATACTAATGTTTAAAGTTTTAAAAAATAAAATTGTAACTGTAAATATTAAAGTCTAAACTCTAAAACCCTAAAAATTAAAATTGAACAAAGTTTAAAATTTGAAAATAAAGAAAAAATTAAAATTAAAATGCACAAATAAATTTACTTTCCACATCATTTTTCAGGATCAACATTGCAAAGAGAAGAAAATTTGTTCATGAGAAAGGATGCAAATCAAAATCATTCACGAGAAAGGATGCAAATCGTTCTCAAGAAAGAAAAAAAATCATTAATAGGAAAGAAAGAAGATTGTTCTGTTGACTCGGGAAAGGAAATTAGTAAACCTACCTCACTTCCTACACTTCTGCAGACTCGGCTTCTATAGCTTCCCCGCCCTTCTACAAACATTGCTTTGCTTACTTAGAGTCACTCCTCCATCACTTATGTTTCTACAATTGCAGACTATTATAGACTAAAGGCTGACTACTAAAAAAACAACCACAACACGTGTTTTAAAACATTTTTTAGGGTTTTTTTAATATCTTAATGTGTTTTCACCTTTAAGATTTTTTCCAAGAGATGCACAAGATTCAGGCATGACGTTCTTGGCACAGGGGATGTCTCTATACCCATCTCCAATATCGGAGATGTGTCCCAGTCTTAGAGAGGCGTCCTAGGGGGTGGGAGACATGTCTCATTGCAACACTGTTTATTGGACCTTTAAAGCTTAGAATGATTTCTCAACAATCATGTCAATGTATTTAGATTTTTTAACAATATAAAATTATTATAAATTATATATTTTCATTGTCCCCCTTTTATGTTCCTTTGATATGAACTCTTTAAAAATTTTAAAGGCATCTTACTTTTATAGGGTCAATATCTATTGTATTGCCTTTGAAAGTTGGAAAGCTTACATGAAATGCTTGTGATTTCCTTTTCTATGTATATTGCCCAAAGATATAATATGGCCTTCCACATGGCTATTTATTTTGGATTTTTTCTTTCAAATTCATGAAAGTTTACTTTTAACTTGTATTTCAATTATTAATTTTAAAGTGTTGAATAAGGACAATTGTTTAGTTGTTGTGAGCATACAGTCAAAAGCATCCCAAGACATAGGATGATAGCATTCCTTATATTTAGCATTCTTTCAATAAAGCCATTCATTCTCCTCTTAATAGAAAACTTTTTGAAGCTTTTTTTCTTCCATCTCATCCTTCACTTTGGCATGTGGGCAGGTTAGGGGGCAGGCAGGTTAGGGGGCAGGTGTAACAAACAAAGAGGAAGACAAAGCAATTCAATTTTTGAAGAAAATAAAGCAAGTACATACTCAAATTGATACAAACAGTAAGCGGGTCAAATGAACAACTAGATGATAGTTGTCTAGAGTACACAACAAAAGCAAAAGACTAAGGAAGAACATAAAGAATTTGAAAAACTCTCTATTTTAAATTATATGCAAAAGAATTACATGCCCTATGGGCCACTCCAAAATGTATGGAACCCAACCAAACCTATGCTCTTGTAGCAACTTTGCATTACAATCTAACCCCTTTGCAAGTTGAGCCCAGCCTATGACTACTTTGCATGCTTTCAATAGCAATCCATATTCTTGACTTCAACACCAACTTCAGCCCAAGACTTCAGCAAAAATTTCAACAACCTATTCTAAAGGTATTGCACTACTTTTAAGTTGACACGGTGATGTTTTAACTTCCTGATAGGTGCAAGAACAAAAAGAGCACTTCCACACCTTAGACCTATAATCAAAGCTTCAAGATCCTATGATGCTTCAACTTACATCTACTCACCTATCAATTTTGTGACCAATTCCAAAACTATAGTTGAGTCTCATTCCCAACTTCCAAAGTTTTCACCATAAGTGACTAAGGAACTTAGTATCTCTATTAGAAGTAATGCTCTATGGCAACCCATGCAATCATACTACTTTATCAAAGAATAAATTTGTCACTTTTGACACATTATTCATTTGCCTGCAAGGAATGAAATGCACCATCTTAATCTATCAACAACTACAAAAATTGAGTCATTACCTCTCCGGGTCATGACATTCCAAGGACAAAATCCTTAGGGCCACACGCTTCGCAACTTGACATGTTTTGCATCTCAACAAATTCTTGCACATCTTTGCACAAATCAAACAAATGATACTACTCCAACATGGCATGTGTCTTATCATTTCCGAAGTGACCTACCAATCCACCAATATGCTATTCTTTAATAAGATTTTCCCTCATTGAACTCCACGAGATACACAATTGATGTCTCCAAAACAAGTACCCTTCTTGTGCGAAGTAGTCCACAAATGGACCTTTGTCCCCAACCTAAGTCTCTATGCATGCCTTCCATGTACATGCGAAATCCCAATCTGCCATATACAATTCCTTCATTCCCTCCATGCCCACTGGTTCAACAATCATCATGGACAACAAGACTTGCTGTCTACTCAAGACATCTACGACTTGATTTGACTTGTCTGACCTATGTTTCAACACAAAAGAATAAGCCTACAAGTACTCTACTCACCTCATATGTCTCTAGTTCAATTTTTCTTGGTTATTGATGTACCACAACACTTGATGATCTGTATACAATGCAAATTCTTTAGGCAACAAATAATGCCTCTTATTTTGCAATGCTTGAACGATGGCATAGAACTCTTGGTCATACACTGAGTACTTCTTCCTGCCATCATTTAGTTTCTCACTGAAGAATGCAATCGGTCTTCCTTCTTGACTAAGAACTACACCGATTACGATTCCACTAGCATCACAATCAACTTGAAAAACCTTATTGAAATCAAGAAGTGCCAACACAAGCTCCTTTGTCACCTTCTTCAAGAGTTTGAAACGCTTGGCTATGGCAACATTCCAATCAAACCCACCCTTTCACATACAAATGAATTAGTGGCGCACACACCACTAAAAAATTTTATGAGCTACCTACAGAAGCTTGCCAACCCATCAAAACTTCTATAGCATTCTACAGTACCAACCATTTGACTACTACTCTCACTTTCTCTAGGTCAATCCTCAACTCATCTTGAGATATCACAAATCTCAAGTATGACACCTCATATTGCATGAAACCGCACTTATTCAAGTTAATCCACAACTCCTTCAACTACATGAAAACCTACGAAAAGTGTGCAAAATGCTCCTCCCTTGTCTTGTTGATTACCAAAATGTCATCCAAATATACAACCACAAACCTGTCCAAAATTGGCTTCAAGACCTCGTTTATCAACCTCGTGAACATGCTTAGGGCATTCATTAGCCCAAATGGCATCAGCTTCTACTCTTACAAGCCATCCTTTGTCCTAAATGCAATCTTCCATTCATCTCCTTCTTTAATTCTAAAATGATAATAAGTGCTCTTGAGATCAATCTTTGAAAAGTAATCTACTCCGCTCAAACAATCTAATAGGTCATCCATCCGCAATAACGGAAACCGATACTTGATGGTGATCTTGTTAATTGCTCTGGAGTCATGTACATTCTCCATTCACCTCCCTTCTCTCATGTCAGTATTGTTGGCACCATGCAAATGTTCATACTCTCCTTGATCAACCCTCTTGCTAGCAAAACTCTTCTACTTGGATGTTGAGTTTTGCACCCATATATGAACTCAATATGTGCAGTGCCTTGTTTGGCAAACTGGATCCTGGAATTAGATCAATGTAATTCAAGATGCTCCACATTGGCAGCAATCCATCTTGCATCACACTATAGATGATGTTTGTGTACTCCTTGAGTAGCACTTCAATCTCTAGCTCCCTTGAGCTATGCAACGATTTCTCTTACACGGGCTTGAACACTATTATGTAGCACTCCTCTACATTCCATATCTTTTTAAGAAACTCCTTGCTACTCAACAACATCATCCAACTTCTTGTGCCTTCTTCCTCATCCTACATAGGCAATCGCTCAAATTTCTTACCATCCTTCATGATGGTGAAGGTGTTCTTCTGCCCCATTATGGATGGCACTATTATCATATTGTCGTAGCCTACTCATCAACAAATGGCACACATCCATTGGGATCACAATGCACCATACCTCATTTGCATAACCTCTAATGCAAAATACAACCTTACACCATTCTATCACAATGAGTTGTCCCTTTTACAACCAAGTGACTCTATATGGTGTGGGATGTGTGATAGCTTTTAACCCCAATTTTTGCACCATCTTTGCTAACGCCAAGTCATCTATGTTGCCCACAAAGAACTTGCACTTGGTGTGAAAGATGCTCTTCCTCAACCATGGTTCATTTTCTTCTTTGGCCGATTTGGGTAGCACTTTGTGCATCATCAAATTTTCTCCATGCTCTAGAGCTGCACTTTTTTCTTCACTCTCCTCCTCAGCTTGTACATGCACTCTCTTCTCTGAACAAACCTCCTTTGGCTCGACTTCTAAACACTCAAATGCCCAATGACCTACTTGCCCACACCTGAAGCAAGTTCCTCCAAAGCCACCTCCTTTGCAGCTTGAAATATACTCACGTTTGGAACTTTGCGCAAAACTTGTTTCCCGTCTCTTTCTCCTTTTACGCATACATCTGCCTCCCTACACCATGTTTGACTTTACTGCCCCTACCCTTACCTCCAGCACTCTATTGTCTACAGGACAACTTATCCCCTGCCCCAAGTGTGAGTCGGTAGGCCTCCTCAATAGAATGAACTTGCAGCAAACAAATCTCATCTTGAATTGAAATGTGCAACCCACTAACATACCTGGAGAGTTTCTTAGTGTCATCTTCCATATGACCCACCTAAATGCTGAGTCAAAAGAACTCCTCTGTGTATTCTTTCACGAATGTCTCCTTTTGGCCCCAACTTTTAAGTCTTTTGAACAAGTCTAGGGTGTAGTTCTGCGACATAAATTTTCCTTTGAGCTTTGTTAGCATTTGATCCCAA
Organism: Cunninghamia lanceolata; assembly: GCA_027924645.1. NCBI lineage: Eukaryota > Viridiplantae > Streptophyta > Pinopsida > Cupressales > Cupressaceae > Cunninghamia > Cunninghamia lanceolata. The sequence continues at coordinate 10,014,270 of BSBN01000904.1, forward strand.
CATGGAGATCTTTGCTTATCTCTCTTGACACAACCTCTTTGCACAAAATCCCACCACAAGGTGGCACGTCCCTTCAACTTTGTACCCATGTACTTGACTCTCTAGGGGTCCTCAATTGTTTTAAATTTGAAATACTACCCCAGCTCTATTATCTAGTCTACCAGTTCCTCTAGATTCAATCTTCCAAAGTAGGTTAACAAATCAAACCTGAATTTGTTTCCAGCTTTCATTATGGCTCTTGAGAAACTATCTTCTATGGTGACTTCCTCATAAAAGTCAATGTCTATGGCTTCTCACACAACACCATCTTCTCTCTCATCCTCAATGACGTCTTTTGTCACGATCACTCTTTTTCTCTACACAGTCTCCATAACATCAAGCCTCGCCTAAAGGGCTCTCATCATATCAGCAAGGTCTTCCAAGCACGGTCCTCTAGCTGCTCTATTGTTTTTGGCTCCCCGTCCTCCTCTATGGACCTTAGCTCCTCTAGTCTGCCTATAACGTGACAAATGCACAACAGTACTTTGTTATAGAACTCACACAACTCTCCCTCACAAGATTCAATTCTTGCTCTAATACCATTTGATGCAAACAATAAGCGGCTCAAATAAACAACCGGCTGACAATTGCCCAAAGTACACAACAAAAGAAAGAGACTAAGGAAGAACAAGAAGAATTTGGAAAATATTTTAAATTATAAGTAGGAGAATTTCATGCCCTATGGGCCACTCCAAAATGTATGGAACCCAACCAAACCTATGCTACCTAACCAGCAATATTCAGCCTACTTGCAGAGAATCTATGAATTACAATCTAACCCCTTTGTAAGCTCAGCCCAGCCTATGACTACCTTTCTATGCCTTCAGGAGCAACTCAGACACCGACTTCAAGACTTTGGCGCAAACTTCAACAGCCTGTTCTAAAGGTATTGAACTGCTTTTAAGCTGACACAGTGACATTTTCACTTCCTCACAGATGTCAAAACAAAAAGGGCACTTCAGTGCCTCAGACCTGTAACTAAAGCTTCAAGATCCTGTGATGCTTCAACTTCCATCTGCTCATCTGTCAGTTCTCTGACTGCTTGTAGAATGCCTTTGCTTGCCAGTTGCATGCATCTAACACGCTACACCATCTGACACAAATCACATAACCAACAAAAAGTATTTGTTGTTATCAGCCTCCGAATGGTTTCTTCACTTAACCTTCTTCCAAGGCATGAACCAGATCCTACATGGCCTCTCCAAGCTTACACAGCACCCAAGTGACACACTTTGCGTTGCTCAGTTCCATGAGAATTCACATTGTGTCTGGAAGGTAAGAGTGCTTCAGCCTGTGTGCCTATGCGGCACCAATGTCTCATCCTCTGGTCTTCAGGTTTCCGCAATAGATTCCTCAGGTTCCCAAACACACAAAACTGCAAACCAAAACACTCAACACACACCAAGCAAACATAAAAAAAAAAGTAAACTCTTTTTGGGTGATGCAAGATTGCTCAACCCCTAGGATGCTTTTACATCACAAATCCAAGAGCAACCAAAGAAGACTCAGCACAGGTACAAGCAAAGGCATGATCAGAATGGGAGAGATCACAAATTGCAGGTTATGACTCCACCTAGCAAATGAGAGACTACAACAAGAGGAAGGAAATTGAAGTCTCTTTGCTACGGTCCAAAAGAGATGATAGAACATGTTGTTGAGAATGCTTTAAGACAAAAGTTGCCCTCTGTGAACATACATTCAGATTTCACTGCTAAGAACTTGACATTGTACGAGCCAAGTATGTTGAATGAATCACAAGAGCCACTAAGCTTGCTTTCAAGTGTTGAAAACCTCGTGCCCAACTGTTCAGGAAGTGAAGCACATGATACAGAACAAGATGGTAAAGAACACTCAGAGAGGCAGCAAAGAATATTTTTCAGATTGTTCAAAAGGGGCAAAGACCAAACATGGCCAAGTGGTGTGAGAAGAAAAGCACACAAGAAATCTTTCCACACAACTTCCAAATAGAAGCTTTTGGAAACAAGGTCTCTCAACAAGGAACATATGGTCCACAAACGATCATGAACAGGTCACATAAAGACAGATAAACATCAGACCATGCTCAGAAGTCAGAACACTCAAAATCAGAGCAAATCTTCAAATCAAAAAAGTCGTATCCAACTGTTTAATTCCCGAGTGTTCTACAGAGCATAGATGTTCTATTTCTAGGGTCAGTTAATTTCAGAACCCCAACCTGATGATGAATCCTTGTTGTTTGGGTACAAGATGGCATTTGCGTGATGTATACAGGGTTTAGATAAGAGAGGGAGCACAGAAATGGAGGCAGGTTTCAAAGTGCAGGTGAGTGTAGAGAGACCTGTTAAGCATCCACGCCCTTTGTACGGTTCCATTCTAATGTACGCATTGATTTGAGCAATAAAACTCCTCTTTATTTGCTCCATGGAGATGTTTCCCCCATAGTTTGTGGATGTCTATGGTTGGTTTCCTTTCAATTTCAAACATGTTCATAAATATTTCCAAGCGCATTTGTTCCCTTCAATGAATGAAAGCTCATGAAACACTTTGAATTAGTTCATAAGCATAACATATGCCCAGTTTGTGTTCATCTCAGCTTTGGGCAGGTCACACTCAATGACTAATTTTATTATATGTTCAATGAAGCCTTCATCTACAAGTTTCTTTCTTTAAATCAAGCCTGCAATAATGTCATGCTTTTCGTGACTCATCCAATCCATACCTTCATATATCTATCCATGCAACGTTTATCCATGTTGGATATCCAAAACAAGGAAACCACAAAGGTTTTGTGAAGGCAATAGTAAACTCACTTTTGCTCCACCAATCTTCATCTATAGCATGCTACTGAGAAATAGATGCCCTATTGTAATTAATGTGCCACCAAAGCCACTCTTCACTAAAAACCATGGCAAAAACTATCACCTTTACCTCTACAAGATGCCTCAATAAAATTTGTATCAAACTGTGTCTCAGCTACTTTCAACAGCTTTAACTTTGAGATTACCCAAGCAATAGCTTAGAATGTGGGGTTGGTGATGAATTTCACAATCTCCTTGCATTGTGTTACAAGCTCCCATATATAGGGAATGTAGTTGTTCAGCTTCTCAAATGCTAGGATCAAAAAGAGTGCACTATTCAATGAGTCTAAAGATGTGAGAGCATTCACTCTCCACTTTCATTATTAAAGCTCTACAAGCAGGTGCATTATCAGTTATGATTTGCATCAGAAAACACATATAATCCCTCAGAGTGTTGATTGATTGGAATGAATGAAATGCCTCACACTTTGCAAAGTTTGTATTTAATCTGTTTGAGATGATTTTTGAACTCCCTATCTTCATCTCCCACATGTTTTGTAGTCTCAGTTGCCTCCCTGATGGCTTGCAATTTGAGCCCCATGTGCAACTGTCTGACTTCCTTGATGTTCATGCTAACCCAATTCTTCCACCTGCAGAACATGTCTTCCAGTTGGTGAGTCATTTCTGCCAGTTGCAGGGTCCCTTCCATTGATTGCGAGTTCATTTCCATCAGTTGCAAGTTTATTTCCTCTGGATGCAGGTTCATTTCTGTCAGTTGCAAGTTCATTTCTGCCATTAGCCAAACATGCCAACATATAGATGCCTTTTGAGGTGTTAAATGGTCAAATTTTTGGCTGCAAGTTTGTGGGAAGCTAGATTCGGATTTCTAGTTTTTACATATCAAAAATCTGCTCTTTTGGAGCCCACATAATTGAATTTGGCCAAAACATATTAAAGACTGTTTTCTGGAATTTTGGGGGCTCAAACAGATGGATTTTGACCTGAATTTTGGTTTGTCAATGGGTCAAAGTGAGGAAACCCCATTTAAAATCTTAGGACCACTCTGATTTCATGAGGAAGCTATAGCTTCAGCACTGAGACTGCATTCTTATTGGGTGGATGTTGGTGTTTTTCATCGTCATTCATCACTGTTCTTGAGTTAAAAAGCCACCAGATCTTCTCATTTCCTTCCAAAAGAAACTACATGGAGTGATCCCCTGACATGTAGACCACATAAGAATCAAGTTTCAAGGCCTTGTATTGCCATCTCGATGTATAACCACCAACAAACAGTCATTAGCCACTAGAGCTGTACTAGTCAATCTCTTGCTATTTAAGCATAATTTCTTGCCATCCCTTGCTCAGGCCTGAGTGGAATGATATTTTAATCTCATAGATGACCATGCCAAACTATTATATTGATCAATATTTTTATCAAGTGACGATCATTGGAAGCTAGCCAAGAAAGTTTTGAGCTACCATATAGGAATTGCAAACCATCGCCCTGTGTGTGGCAATGCAGACATTCAACTCATTGAGTATGCAGATACAACTTAGTGAGGCTTCATTTATAAAAGCTGGTCCACAAGTAGATTTTTTTAAATCCCAGCAGGAGTAGCAGTGGCATAGATAAGCAAAAAGAAAAAACGTTGTTGCAATATATTGCACAGCATCCAAAACACAAGGCTTGAAAAGTTGTGAAGTTTAGTAAATGACAAAATGATCTGTCAATTTTGATGTCTGACAACCAAAGTTGCACCTTTCTGTGCAGGAATCCAGTAATTCATTCAATGAAAAAGCATATTGCCATGCACAATCAATTTGTTCATAATTAAGTTTGTCATGGAGAAACTGAATTGCACTATACGCGGACTCAAAAGAAAATGTGCACTGTATTGACAAAAACATTGTACAAGGAGAGGTTTCTATATAGCAGAAGACAGTTACGACTAGCAGAACTTTCATCTCAGGGGGTGTTTAAAATAATGCAGTACAAACACTCTAACTTCATACAGTTGTTATTTGGATTTCTTTTAACACATGGAATGATTGGAATTTCACATTAGGAATGCAATGTTATTTTCTGTGACATTTAAAGGGTAAGATTTATGGAATCAGCAATGATGTACTTTCCTTTCTGCAGAGAGAGAATATTTATAGTTTGTTGTGCATACAATTCTTTTGTATATAATTTTTTACCCTATTCTGTCTAGTTTCTTCTCTGACATATTTATTCTGCCTCTCCAGTCTGCTCTGTTTTTTCAATATCAGAGCAAAAATGAACAGGTTATAGGAGCAAGAAGCAGGATTTTTTCACATGGCAACACCACATTTCTACCACTAGACCACAGTCCCTATACCACATACCACCGGACTAGAAGAAGACAATCCTGTTCTAAACATTATATTGAAGAGTTAGCTACTACCGCCTTATTGGTGACTGCTGGGGGCGCTGAAATACTCTATCTTCAAGCTTAACTCAACTAACAATGTGCATCACAATCTTTCATTGCAAGAACAATCAACACTCTGGACCTCAAAAGGACAGTACCTCAGTGGTAGAGTACCTTAGTATGTTAATAGGAGGTCCTAGGTTTGAGATGTAGTTGTTTCATATCAATTTTACTCCCTGTGTCTAAACCCAAGCAAAATCATGGTTTTATTTTCATATTCATGTAATAAATGTAAATCAACATTTTTATCGATTTTACCCTTTTTACCCCCAAACCTAAGCTAATAAAAAAATGTTTGTTTTCAGATTCATGTACTAAATCGAATAGACTTTGGAGTCAAAGAAAAAATATACATACCCGGTGTAAATTTTTGCCATTGTGCCGCAACTCCTCGTCATCACTTTGACATTTATTACAGAACCTTGAATAACGCAAATCCATGGAGTTCGTAGGAAAAAACCAGGCATATCTAGGGTCATCTGGGAGGCATTTCATGGAGACTTTGTTGAATACAATAAACATGGAGAGACCCGAAAAGTGCCTGCCGAGTTTTTTAAATATAGCTCCACACTTCACCATGCCGCCATTAGGTTAAATATGATCTCAGCTAACAGTTGAAAATGGCGTCCCTTTGTGAAATTGTGGGAAGGCCCTGAGGATCGAACCTATGATCCATTGCTCCCTTATGATTTAAGAACAAATCTGAAAACAGGTATCATTTACGATATAATGTATTTTCAATTCTACAATCCAATCTAATTTAATAATTTTGTTTTTACGGTAATAATCTCTTCCTCGAGGAATCATGGATTTTGTTTCCAGGGGAAGCTTTGGCAACTGGTAATGAGAGCTTGAAAAGCCCAAAGCCCTCGTTCATAATTACTATTGTTTATGTTCGATTTTCTAAACTAAAAATAGATAACTTGGAAATTAGGTATTACTCTCTATTTTTTAATTAGTTGTTCATTTAAATCTAGAATATAAATTAAGGTATAATGAAATATTTAAAATACATTTTAGATTTTAAATTAAGAATTAGAAAAAATTGTTTATAAAAAATAAAGAAAAGCAGGGCGAAGACATAGAATCATGTTGTTTCTTTGGTATTTGATGTAGTTACATTAATTGTTCTAGATCAAGAGGAGAATTTTCGAATTTGTATTCTATTTTTTTTACTTATGCTTCTAGTATCTATGTTTAGAGGACGAAGCTACATGTAGTTCTAGCAGACTTCATGCAATAGTGTACATGGTCACACTCTTTGTCTTTCTATTGTGCTAGTGGCATGTACGCTCACGGCATTGTCTTCTATGATCGTATAAATTGTACATGTAATGAAAAATGGATATTTGGACGAGGTGGTGGTATAGACAGCTTTGGGGGTTTGTCTTTAGGAGGTTGAGCAATAAAACTTTCTCAATGATGATCAAACCCCATAAAATTTTGATAAGATTGAAGAAGGGGTGCCTTGGAAATGTGTGAAAATGCAAATGTTGAGTTAAAAGTGCATGCAACTATAAAAATATAATAATGATTTTATTTTATTTTATTTATGTATTTTTTTAATCAATCAAATGTGAGGTAAGGACCCACTCCCATTTTAATAAACTTTCAAAATTCAACAAAAGATTGTGTGCTTCAAACCCATAAACAGGTGAGCAAACATGACAAACCATACCCAAACTCCCAAACAAGCAAGTGAGGGGAACACAACACATAGAGTAGCTAATTAAAAAGAACTAACACTAATATGTAGTTGAATAAAAAGCTAGAGGACCCATCTTAATATGATCTAGCCACACCCTATGGACAAAATAATTAACTTTTTTTAAGATGAGATCTTAGAGTCATTTTGTCCTGAACTTTCTCATTTTTTAAGAAAGTTTTATTCTTTTGGACCACCATCCAACTAGTTGAGTTTTTATCCCCAAGATCCTTAAGGACCTACCGTTATCTAAAGAAAAACACTTCCTCCCAAGAAGATCGTTGGTTACTTGTGAAGTTAATGGAGAAGCATCTCCCATTGCCATAAAATTGCTAATTGGGAAAGGTGCCCCAAGCTTTTGGCCACATTTTCCCAGAGATATTATGGTAGTGGAGTCTATGTTTGTCTCCTTTGATGGAAGATCTCTCAACTTCTTTAATGCATAAGCCTTGAACTAACAGGGATCCTTCTAAGCTGTATCAACCTTGAGATGAGGAGAAACATCCTTGAATAGAGTGCAAGCTTCTTGAATTTTTGCCTCATTAATTGAACATCTCAGTGTTGGAGGGGAGTAAATCCTTTCCACCAAGTTGCATTAATAGAAAGCTTTGCGGAGGACTCCTCAAAGGTAGATTTGGTCATTCTTGTGAAAGTTGAAGCAAAATGTCCATATTGAAAACATATGTGACACCTAAATAGGATATTCACATAATCTAGAGTTTGAGACCATGCACAAAGCCATCTTTTTTATAAGAATAGATTCCAGTTAACCTTTTGAGAAATTCATTTCAACACATATTTGTGCAAATGTAATGCTTGCATAACCCTTGGTGTCAGTATAAGGTCTCAAAATTTTGCCTAAGAAGTTTCCTATAGCTTGCTTCCTATACTTGCACCAAAATGTAATGGAAGGTATGGTAGGTGAACCCAAATAGGATCCAAAGACAAGGAGTTGCAAAGAGGATTCAAAGAGGGAAAACATGGATTTAGGCATAATAAATATTCTTCCTAAATCCATGGTCTCAAAGAAAGAATTTTCTTGTGACCAAATTCATATGCACACATGACTATGAAGAATCCTTGAGTGCAAGGTAATAGAACCATGGTCCCCTTTAATAAAGGCTCCCAAACCTCAACAATCCAAGGCTTAATACTAACAAGATTTGGCTAGAACATGTTGAATTTACCAATTAGGGGTTTTTTGCATAGGCAAGCCTCCCAACTATCCACCTTTTCTTTAGAATCAAATATCACTTCTAGAATAGATTTTACCTTTTTAACACAAGTCCACGGTTTCCATAATCTATCACCTTTTGTGGAATAAAAAAGAGTAGTCTATAGATCATCTACAACCTTCTTTCTAGAAGTGTTTAGCTCATCATTGAATGAAGGCATAGCTCTAGATAGTGGTTTGCTACAAGTAGAGTCTTTCCTACAATGCCCATTATCATTCATCGAAGCTTAATTAGGGCATGAAATGGAAGCGATCATGGAAGAGTGTGGAGGAGCAAGGGAAATAGTGAAAGGGCTTGGGAGCAACAGTTATATGAAAATATTCAAGGTGTTTTATGTATTGATTTAATTTGTATTGATGTTTGCAGAAGAACAAAATTGGTCCATGGGACTAAAAGAGATGCAATTTATAAAGGACAAGGGGAGTGTAGGGGCACATTGCAAGAATAATAAAAAATAAAGTGAATAATGCAATAAAGGAAAGCATGTTCTAGAGATGATCCTTGAAGGTCTTAGATATAATTACAAGCATTCAAGGCCACAAAACAGTATGAGGGCGTGAGGCCATGGGGTCACTAGGTTTGTCACACCTTACAAATCTACAATGTGAACTTAAAAGTTGGTCAACGTGCCTCTTCTTAGTAAAGTGAGAGGGGCTAGAAATAGGATGTAATCAATCTAGTATGATCCCCTCTAGTAGATGTGTCTCTAGAAAGTCGTTGACAAAGGTCAAACATCTCCTACAAAAAGAGAGTGTGACATCTTTTATCCTTGTAAGCCATGAGAGCCTTGAAAGAACCAACAAGTCTCCAAAGAGATAAAAAAAATACTTTGATATTATAGAAGGGAGTGCATTTAAATACAAAATTTTCCTTGATCTCAAGTTTTAAGTAACATATCTAACAAATACAATGCTCCTAAGGATTATGGTTGTTTGTCTTAATACAAAGCTGGTGAGAGTAAACTCTAAGTTGTGCAAGAGGAACCCTTAGGCTGCAAAGTATCTAGAGTTTGGTATACCCCAAGGGAAATGTGTCCATCTCTAAACTAGAGATATAGATATGATTATTGATGAAGATGGTGACTCTTCAAGTGCAATCGATGTGGACTGGAGGTATACTTTGTAAAACTCGATATGAATTCCCTTGTTTTCTCCCCCTTTAAGAGATTAGGAGCATTCACTAAAAATCTATGTGACAATGACCTAACAATATCAAGGCTAATGGGGCAAAATAAGAAGGAAGCTCTTGCATACTAAAAAGGCTTGAGTCTATGATCTACCAATGCCATAGAGGATCTAGGACAAGACAAGGATACTTGAGATGGATAATCTGGGAGGTGGCCATCAATGTCAACCTATGTACCATAGTCATTACATATAATATTATGGAAGTAATGAGAGAGTTGTGTTAGATTTTATAAAGATGATGGCTTAAGGGGCTATGGGTGCATTATTTTATCTTATATTTCGTTATTTACTTTGTTGCATATTATGCACCTAGGATAAGCTTACTTAAGTAGGTTAATTTGCTTAGTTAATCTAATAATGACAAGTATCAACTTTGATTTGACATCATCGAGTGCCACCACTACCTTATAAATCCTTTATTGATGAGAGTTAGGTGCCACCTCTATCTTAGTTGATTGAGTTAACTATCCTTCTAATTAGGAGATAACTCATGGTCTTTTAGGCATCTATCATCCTAACCTATGCATCCAAGAGGTCCATATATTTGTACTTCATCCATCTATTTGATGGTTGAGTGGGTTGATTGTAATTGTTCTATGTCTTCTACATTTGAATAACATTATATATTGCATGTTGTAATCTATATCATCTATGTGATTTTGCTATAGTTACTTGCTTCTCTCGCCTAGATATTAGGATCATGTGCTCAATGGTTTTCATTCTTGGTAAATCTTACATGGTATTAGAGCTATCTAGTTATCTAAAGCTTATCCCTTTTTATTGAGGGTTGATCCTTGTTGACCTATTTTCTTCTGTCCAAAGCCAAATAGTTCACCTTGTATTTTCCTTGAAAATCTTTTAGAAAATGACCATACAAGGCATAAATTCTTCAATTACTCATGCTCTACCTTGCCAAATTTCCCAAAATCTTGTCTAGAGAATCTTTGTAAAAAACCTAGAAAAACCCAGAAATCTTTTAGCTTCAAGTATTTTCTATCACTGGGATTTCTCAGTTTCATGCTTGTATTTCAATATGCATTTTTGAATGTATATTCGCATATACATTCGCCATTGTATGTTTGGAACATACATTCCCAATATGCAAGGGTCAATGTACAAAGGAGAATGTACATCGGGTTATATGTTCAAACATACAAGGCCGATATGCAAGTCGACATACAAGGCCAAAGATGCAATTGGTGGGGTCCGCTAAATGCACAATGCGATTGTATCTTACATACAAGTCGCATTGTATATACAAGATACAAAGGGACTATCGATATACATGCAAGGTTGACATACAAGTGAGAATGAACAGTGGAATGTATATTGCCAACATACAAGCCCAACATGCAAGGCCGATATACAAAGATAACGTACATTGGCAGCGATGTACAAAGGAAGGACATACAAAGGGCAATGTATATTCGACATGCATCGGGAACATACAAGAGATGCATACAAAAGCCTTTGTATATCGAAATATACAAGGTCAATATACAAATCAATTTGTATATGCGATATACAAGGCAAAGATACAAGGCTGACGTACATGCAAAAGATCACATGCAAGAGTGAATGTACATTGCCGATATGCAAAGAAGGTCGCAAGCAGGGTTAACATACAAAGGCCGATGTACATTTGCAATGTACATCGGCAGAACATACAAAGGGACTTTCGGGTACAAGGAGAAGATGCAAGGGGTGGGGTCCACCAAATGTATATTTTGCGATTGTATGTTTGGACATACAAGCAAAGCATGCATCAGGCACATACAAAAGAAATATACAAGGGACAACATACAAAGTCAACATGCAAGAGAAAGTGATTCAAAGCTGGGGCCCACCGCTTGTATATTTGCGATTGTATGTTTGCACATACAATCGAATATGCATTCCTAATATACAAGTCGGATCTGAAAGGAGCATACATTCCAGTTGATAAAGGGCAGAGTTTCGCAGTTTGTATCTATAATTTGCTTGTATGTTTGCATTGTATATGCGACATACATTGGTGATATACAAGGGAAAACATACAACGCGGACTTGACTGGGAACTCAAATACAGTTAGTGATCTTTTGAGGTCTACGCATTTGTATGTATATTTGCGATTGTATGTTTTTACATACAATCGGATATACAAGGGTTTTTGCATATGCCAAAGTAAGTGTTTGTAATGTATAAAGTGGGTCTACAGTTTCCTTTGTATATTTTTATATTGTATATTACGATATACAAAGTTCAGATACATCTAAAAAGATACAAGGCGGACCCGACCCAGAGATCAAAGTTTGGCATATTCAGCGATTGAGTCTGTGCAGTTGCATGTACATTTGTGATTGTATGTTTGTAGATACAGGCAAACATACAAAGACATTTCAGAGCTTGATTCAGATAGCGATATATACACAGATGCAAAGCGATATATACAGGCAGTTGACCAAAACTTTGACCACCTGTATCTCCTCCATTCTAGCGAATTTCCACATGCTGCAAAAGGCAAAGATGCATATTTTTGTCCCCTCTTTCATTTGGCGAGGTTTTTCAGGGGTTTTTGTCACTTTTCAATTTCAGATTTGGATCTGCATGTTTTGGGCGAGTGGACGTTTCAGCAACCATATTGAGCAGATGCAGATATTTCTTGCATTCATTGCTGCACAAAGATGAAGTAGCTCGTATTAATGACCAGAGATATCTCTTAGGCCGCCATGTTTCAAATATTTTGTGTATTCATGGTTGAAGATAGACATGGAAGCAGCTCGCATTTAATACCCATAATATCTTTCACTGATTCATTGCTGCACAAAGTTGATTCAGTAGCTTATATTAAAGACTAAAAATATCTTCCATCTACCCAGTTCCAGATCTTTTGCATCGTAACTTCTTGCAGGTGGACAATCATTCAAAAGCAGATATTTTTTGATGCAACTCTTTGAGCAAATTTTTGTAACTGACTTAGGGCATTTTTTTGGGGGGGGAATGCTATATATATGCATTCGTAAGTTGTAAATAAGGTTGTTGGAATTTTTTTGAGTATTGAGGCTTTTCTGTTTCCAAACAGAGCTTTCTACTACTGTAACTTTGCCTTCCCATTAAATATATGCAAGTTATTTTGCCTCTTTGGACTGAGTTTTAGATTAGTGTGAATCTGCATATGTTTGCCTGTGAACATATTGTTCCTTTCAATCATCTTGTTTCTCACCTTTGCTAGGATCAGTTGAATCTGTGTATGTCTGCTTGCTATATTTGGTTATGCTGTGCAGTTTCTTAGTACTGTGAGGGTTCTTTTATTAAACTTGGTGAATCACCCTTTGTTTTCAAGCTTTTTATTTCATCCTTCATTTTAAAGCATTCCTTTCCCCTTTTCCTCTGAAGATTTAGTAGTTTTAGGTGATAACCAGTTAAGGAAGCCAGCCTTCTCCGGAGGTCTGATCTCATTTAGCAAAGTCCCACACTTAGAGATCATTCCTATGTTACTCCAAATTGCTAAGGTTTCACAACTGCATGCAAGGGTGCGAATGTGGGTGATAACAATCCTACCATCATGTTTAGAGTGCTCAACCCTAGAAATGGCTATGAATCCATCAAATTTCAACCACTTTGCTCAAAGCTTGAGAAAGAATCCCTCATGCCCTTGTTGTACATGTCATATTACAAGTTATATGGTCTCTTTGCAATCAAATTTGAAGTCTGTAGCTAGCATCATCATGTATTCATTGCACCACATGCAAGAGGAATCTAGGCAATTTTATTTCATATATGGAGTATGCAAGTAATAAATTTGAGATTTTGTTAAATTTCAAATTTGTTTTAAATTCTTATAGAGTGCTCTCCCATACCCACACATGCACAAGAGTTATTGGTAGGTGTAGACACCTAAAATTGACCACATCCTAACAACATCATCCTAACCCCATTCTAATCCCATCACATACACCTAAATATTAATTAATTAAGCTCACTTCTCTAACATTTCCCCTCCCATCATCATATTAATTAAATAAATTTTATTTATTTAATTAAATTTCCACATCCATTTGCATTGATTAATTAAATATTTTTTTTTGTTCTATAAACTACACTCTTGGGGAGTGCTCCTTTTTATATTAATATTAACCAAAATATATAAACAATCCATTATAGGAGCTTTGCTATAGAACATCAGTTCTACATATACCAAGTAACAACAAAATCATGGTTACAAAGTTAACCATATTTCATACAAAGACAAGGAAACCTAATCAATACCAAAACTAAAAACTCAAACTCCCTACACCTAAACCCTTAACCTTCATTTGAATTATTATGGATGTAATTCTTCAAGATTCACGACCCCTTCACTTCCACCTAACCGAGAACTTGCTTTAGGAAATCAAACCCTTTGGTTGCCGGTCTTCTCTATGTCACAAGGTGTGGCCTATTGGAGATAATGAAAGGATACCATTCAACTATATCACCACTAGCAACCTGTGAAAATCTCCAAGCAATGGTATCCCATTCCCATATCTTGCAATGCTAAGCACTTTGTCGAAGTCACCCAAGAAATGATTCTTTATTAGTGATGATGCTGATGAGTGCCAGGTAGCACCCATGAAATACATCTTTTTACCTCTCTTTTTCTCCCTTTTTATTCCATTGTCCTGATGACTGCACCTAAACAGGCTAACAAGATTGTTATAATAATGATTAATAAGAGATGAATTACTTAAGATCATGATTTTTGATTGAAGGACTAATGTGCATTGAATTAATGGAAATATGCAGAAATCTTCTCTTTTTGAATCAATAGGTACAGATGTTTGGGTCGACAATTTTGTGCATCTCGGGAGGTAGTCCTAATGATCTTCGAAGTCGACATCAGCCTACCACGAATGGTCTCCAACCTTTACAAATTTGATTGGAAAGGTTTTTGAGATAAGAAGCTGAAGCATCTCCGGAGTTGGATTGAAGTCTTGAGCATCTCCAAAGCTGAACGAGAAGGTCACAAACATATCTCTGAAGCTACAGACAGAAACATACATCTCCGGTGCCTTTTTAGAATAGTGCAGATTTCCAACACAGTTGTCGGTCAGACACTCCCAGTGGTGATCGGGATGCTCCTGATGTTACTCAAATCATCACCTAAGTAATTAAGGGCAGTCTATAGTTAACTGCTGGAAGTTTTTATCTCTTTTTGGTTTTTGCATGAGTTCCTGATAAACTGATTTAATATCTATATTTTCGGGCCTCACTGCCCATTTGTATTTAAAACTAAGACTCAAATTCAGTGTGGACTTCTGTTCAGCTCAATCTATTTTTATTGCATGGATATTTATTTTGTAGTTAGACTGTTAGTAGAATAAAGAGATTGATGTTATCTCTTAGATGAACTAGCAGATAGGGTGAGTGATCTCTCATCACAGATTTAGATATAAACTTACAGAAGTAGCAGAAAAAGGGACAACGATTATTCTTCTGATTTTGGTAATCTCATTTTGATATAAATATTTTTTCTAAATACAAAGTTGATGGGATTGGACTAAATCAAGTTGTGATCTTATTCTCTTGTATTAATTCTTTACTTTAGTCTTCAGCCCTAAGGGTGTGAAGTAAGGGCCCACTCTCACCACCAAGGCATAAGGCTAGTAGTGTTATTTGTTATTTCAGGTTTTGCTTTAAAAGATACTTACCGTTTTCATAGATAGATGTTTCAATTTATAGATTTACTTTAAGTAATTTACTGCTTAATTATGTTTTCAATCTTTTTAGGATTCATTTCATAACAGATAGATCAACTTCTTTAAATCAGTAAAAGTCATTAAAGTTAGATAAAACTGACAACTATAGGATTCCTAATTATAGATAGCCAAGGACACAACCCTGGATTTGACATCTAAAATATGATTAAATGATGAGGTACAATGACCCTTGTCATTTTTGGCGCCGTTGTCGGGGATATATTGTGTTAATTAGGAAAACTTAGCTAAACAGTTTTAGGATAAATCTGTATGGTTAGAGCTAGAGATTCAAAAGGAGGATACATAAAACAGACACCCCATCAACAAACTATAGGAGAAAGTAGTGGGGTGGCACAAGATCTTGTTGAAGAGAGACATCTAGAACCTATCTTGGAAGCTGCATCTAAAATTAATAATCCTTTCAATCCTCCAAATCTTCCACTTGCTGACTATATCCAAGAATTACAACAAAAATTCCAGGCAGATCCTTTGATAGAACCTAATTTCCTAGAACATCAGGGAGAAGAACCAGTACTAGACATGGATGATAATCATGAAGATGAGGAAAATCAGGCTCCAATAACCTTCTCATATCCCATTGTTCTGGCTGTTGGAGATAATCCCCCTATGAAAAATATTTCACCTACACACTCGCCAAATTTTATGGGTCTTACTTTTGAGGATCCAGATCAGTTTTTGTTTGAATTCAAAGTGGTATGCCAAACTTATGATTATGGATCAGATAATAAAAAACTCAAATTGTTTCCCTCAACCCTAAAGGATTCTGCAATGAAATGGTTTATGGGCCTTCCCCAAAATTCCATCCATTCTTGGGAAAATACCAGAACTATTGTAGAGTCAGTGATAAGAATGAAGAATTATTCAAAATTAAACAGAGAGACGAAGAGACATTAGAGGATTATGTGGATAGGTTCAACTTTGCTTTGAGAAGGTATGACAACCCAGTAAATCACTCTTTGGCCAGAACCCTATTTGTAAAGGGATTAGATAAAGAATCAAAACAGGCAATGGATTTGATGGGAAAAGGGAATATCAACAAAATGGATATACCTGCTATAGAAGAACTTTGTAGGAATTATTCCAGAACCCAAGATGGAGTGAGAACGCCCAAATCTTTCAAAGGGAATAATGAAATAGGACAGTTAATGGAAGAGATTACAAATCTGAAAACAGATATTCTGGTCCAACTAAATACCACATTGGATGGGATTCAGGCAAAAACTAGAACAACTGATCAAGGTAGAACAACTGAACCACTCTCCATCTGTTGTCCTAGGTGTAGAAATAAGCATCTGTTGAGAGAATGCCCTTTAGACAAATTAGAGATCTGTTAGATCTGTGAAAGGGAACATCCTACCAGTCAATGTAGTTAACTTCCAGTCCTAAAAAGGCTGAGTAAAAAGAATGCCATCATAGAAGAAGAGTTAAACTATGTAGGACAAAAACAAGCTAGGAATTTCCCTTATAATTAGTATCCAAGCCAGCCTTCTTATAGGGGTCCTTCTAATTGGGGGAATAATCAATGGAATCCAACTTGGCATGGGCCTCAAAATAATCCTCCTTGGGGACAACAAGATTGGCCAAATCAACAATGGCAAAACCAACATTGGCAAAATTAGCCCTGGGAAAATCAATAGTGGCCACCATAGTTTGGATCACAAAACATGTAGCCTCAATGGGGTCCTCAACAGGGATATAATCAACAATACCAGGGACAACCTAGACGTTTCCAACCTCAACAACAAGCATTACTAACTGGACCCCCCAACACACAAGGTCAGTCAAAAAATGAACCAGTTAGCCAACCACCCTTACCAGCTCAACCTATACCAAATCCACAAAATAAACAGGGAGCAATTGTTTACATGACAGAACAAGAAAACATGGCTGGTATTAATGCTATATATCCCAATAATCTCCAGCTGCGTTCTGGGAAAGCATTCCCAAGACCATCTCCTCCAACTATAGTTGAAGTAACCAATGATGTGGAACCTAAAAAATCATCCACTCAACTTCCAGATGAGATCACTACTGAAACAGTGCAAAAAGAATCGTCCTTGGATAACTCCAGAGTTCCTCCTAAAAGGATGACTCTGGAGAACATTCTTGGAAACATTTATGGTAAGAGTTCCAGAGATGCTCTAAAGATGGAAAAACTAGCACCATACCTAGAACGACTGAAACAACATGTTCCCCAGAAAATGATCTTACAAAAACAAGTCCAATCTACCCTGGAATCAGAACTGTTACAAGAAATAAGACAACTGAACATTGAAATTCCACTTCTCCAAGCAATCAGAGATGTGCCAGAACTAAACCAATTCATCAAACAGTATTGTGTCAAAACACAAGGCAGGAAGAAAAACTTTCCTTCTACAATCTAGGTGGAAGGGAAAGTAGTAGATCTACTGATGGGAGAAATGCTCCTTCCAAAATATGAAGACCCTGGAAATCCTGTCATAACTGTTTACATCTCAGGAGTAGAAATTTCAAATGTTTTGGTTGATTTGGGAGCAGCAATAAATGTGATGACAGTTCATACATTGGACAAATTAGCCCTCACAAGTATCCAATCCACATCTATAATCCTTCAACTTGTTGACCAATCAGTAGCTATTCCGAAAGGGGTAATTACTGATGTCCCAGTTGTGATAGAATCATGGGAATTCCCAGTAGACTTCCTAATATTGGAACCAAGAAACTAGAGAAATGCTTATCCATTGATATTAGGAAGACCATGGCTGGCTACAATGGCAGCATCTATTGATTGTCAAACTGGGGATATGGTCATTTCTAATGGGATAGATTTGAAGAAAATATCTCTGTATCCTCCAGCTAAACCACCAATACATTATATAGGAAGAGTATGGGTGGATGAACCAGATAACATGGAAAACAGTACCTCAGTAGCTATGGTCACCATCAAGGAACATTTGTGTGAATTAGAAGAAGAAATCTACTATGATACAATAGAATACATTACCCACATTCTAATCGATGAGGATGTAATGGAGCTTGCCCAAGATTCTAGAAGAGAACTTCTCACTTCTGCTCATTGTACCCTAGAAAATATCATTCCTTGTGGAGAGACCTTTTACAGATACTTAGCCACATTCCATATGTTGCTTCCCCATTCTTGTCCCCCCAATACCATGACTCCAATATATGGATTGACTACATCCATGGATTAAATCACAAAACAGGTCATGATTTTACCAGGAAAAACACTTAATATCAACACTAGTTAGCAGCAAATCAGGAAGAAAAACTTATCCAACTCCTGATTTCCCATTCAGTAGCTTTTGCTTGGGAATACCAAGATATGAAGGGCATCTCTCCTGAGATCTGTACCCATCATATATACACTGAAGATATCAAACCTATCAGACAACCCCAGAGAAGATTGAATCCTGCTTTAAAAGACATTGTTAAGACTGAAATAGAAAAATTGTTGCAAGCACGGTTTATATACCAATCTCAGACAGTCAATGGGTCTCACCCCTAGTCATAGTGCCTAAAAAGAATGGGAAATGGAGGGTGTGTATTGATTATAGGGAGCTAAACAAAGCTACAAAAAAGGACTACTTTCCCTTACCATTCATTGACCAAGTGCTAGATAACCTTGCTGGGAGAAAGTATTTTTCTTTCTTGGATGAGTTCAGTGGGTATAACCAAATCCAAGTAGCACCTGAAGATCAGGACATAACCACTTTCACCTGTTCTTGGGGAACCTTTGCCTACAAAGTTCTTCCATTTGGACTATGTAATGCTCCAGCTACATTTCAGAGGCTTGTTTTAGCCATTTTTACTGAATTAGCTAATGAGTGCATGAAGGTCTATATGGATGACTTTACTATGTATGGGGACAACTTTGAGGAATCTCTCATAAACCTTGAGAAAGTACTGAAATGCTATGAGAAGAATCAATTATCCATGAGTCATGAAAAGTGCTTCATGAAGGTGGAGGAAGGAATTGTATTAGGACATCACATTTTAGCAAATGGGATCAAAGTAGACCAAAACAAAATAGAAGTAATCAAACAATTACCTTCACCCAAAAAATAAACAGATGTTAGAAGTTTTTTGGGGCATGCAGGCTACTATAGGAGATTGATAGAAAATTTCAGCAGAACAGCTGCCCCCCTGTTTACCTTGCTTAACAAAGACACAAAATTTTTATGGACAACAGACTGTCAATTAGCATTTGAAACCCTAAAAGAGAAGCTTATTGTCACACCTATTCTGAGAGGACCTAATTGGACTTTACCATTCCACATACAAACTGATGCTTCAAATGAGTCCATTGGGGCAGTTTTAGGACAGAAGGAGGAAGGAGAAAGTATGCATGCCATCTATTACATCAGCAAAAACCTTACCTCTGCAGAAAGAAATTACACCACAACTGAAAAAGAATTCTTGGCAGTCATCTATGCTATAAACAAATTCAGGCATTATATCACTGGATATAAAATATTTGTTCATACTGATCATGCATCCATCAAATACCTAATGAATAAGCCAGTAGTAGGTGCAAGGATCATTCGGTGGTTATTGCTATTGCAGGAATTTGACATCACCATGGTTGATAATCCAGGCAAGTTTAATTTGGTTGCTGACTTTTTGTCAAGATTGCATACAGGAGGAGAAAACCAGCCAGTGGAGGATAGGTTTCCAGATGAACATCTTTTTGCTATCTCTTCTACTGCACCTTAGTTTGCTGACATAGCTAATCTCTTAGCTACAGGCTTGTATCCATCCCATTTTACCTCAAAACAAAAGAAACACTTAGTTAAGGAAAGCTTATCTTACAAATGGTTAAATGGTTTTCTATTTAAATGTGGTCCTAATTTCATTTTACGCATGTGTTTAAAAGCTGATGAAATTTTTGATGTGTTAAGAGCATGTCACGATGAACCATCTGGTGGGCATTATTCTTCCCACAGAACTATCCACAAGATCCTGGGAGCTGATTACTACTGGCCCTCTATTCATAAGGATACCAAGAAGTATGTGCAGTAATGTGATTAGTGCCAAAGGATGGGACAACCAACATTCACCCAGGAGATGTTATTGCATCCTCAAGTAATGATGGAGCTATTTGAACAGTGGGGTCTATACTTTGTGGGAACAATTTCTCCACCTTCATTAGGCAAATAGTATATTCTGGTATGCACAAACTATGTGACTAAATGGGCTGAGGTTCAAGCTTTGCAATTTGCAAGAGAAGAGAAAGTGGCTGATTTCCTTTATAATAAGATTTTCTTGAGGTTTAGAGCCCCAAGATCCATAGTTTCAGACAAAAGACCTCAGTTTACTTCATAGGTAATTAGAGCATTCATAGATCTATATCAAGTCAAGCACAGAAAATCTTCACCTTACCATCCTCAAGCCAATGGGCAGGTAGAGGTGATTAATACGGAACTTGAGAAGATTCTGACAAGGATAGTGGCAATGAATAGAAAAGATTGGGCTAATAGATTACCTGAAGCAGTTTGGGCTTACAATACCACTTGGAAGTCCACAACAAAATTCTCACCTTATGAATTAGTTAATGGAAAAAGGCCTATTCTGTTTATAGAATTTGAACTCCACACACTTAAAACTACATTAGATATTGGTCTACCATTGTCCATAGCCCAACAAAACAGAATTCTTCGGCTCAATGAGTTAGATGAAATCCAGACAGAAGCCATTCAGCAAACAGAACTAGTCCAATATCAAATGAAGCAATGGTATGACAAACACATCAAAAGGAGGACATTTCAACAAGGTGATTGGGTTCTTCTTTATGATTCTAAATTCAAGGAGTTCAAAGGGAAGTTACAAACTCACTAGATGGGTCCTTATCAGATAAAAGAAGTTTTTGAGAATGGAACAGTGCTATTGGAACCTATTGATGGAAGCACAGACACATTTTTAGTGAACGGTCACCGAATTAGACTCTATAAATGGCCATCCACTAAGGAAGAGTTCATCAAAGATTTGTGTTTGGTGACAAGGGGCACACCCTCTGTCACAATTTTGGACTGAAAAAAAAAAGAGGAAGATAGAAAACTAGTAAATGGTTGTCTTTCTCGACCAAGGGGATTGAAAATCAGTAAATGGTGGTTCCCTTCTTCATGCCAGATAAGAATAATTAATCTACGGAGGTGATCAGGTGCCTGGAGTTACTCAAACACACCTCCGACACTTCACAAATAAGGAGCACCTCTGGCACTCGCAAACTAGGAGCATCTCCGGCGCTCCACCAATAAAGAGCTATTCAGAATATAATAAATTGGGAGGGGACCCACCTCTCTATGTAATAAAGTAGAGACATCATTTGATGAAGTCATCATGACTCATCCTCCACTTTATGATAGAAACAAAGATGAAGTCAACACGCATCCCAGGAGAAATCATTACTCTTGTTTGCACGGGTACTTACAAAGGATTGCGCTGACGTCACCTGGATACATGGATTCTTGAACCACTCTGTGGGAATGATTGCAGGTTGCATGACAATAAAGATGATATCATTTCAAGCCACGATGAAGCTGCTTAGGTGCCACGACGCGTCAAGTCTCATCAACGCCGCAACATTTCAGCCAAGTACATTGGTTCCTCATCATTACGATTGGTTCAGGTAATTCTCTCTTAATTAAACATTAATTAGCAACTGTCTTGTCATTTCTATTTTTGGGTGCCGTCATTATGACACGTCTTCCTACCATTATTTTCCTTCCCAAATTCATGCATGCCGCCATCTTTTGCACTGTCACCATTCCTATGGAGTGTCCCATCACTCTGCTTCAATTATGACTGCATAGGCACTCTAACCAATTTTAAGTTTTTTTTCCATAGTCCAAGCCATTAAATGAATTGATATAATAATCCTCATTCAAAACTACAAAATACCATGAAGAACAAAGTCAGCTGATACAGTCCTCTGGAGCCTACAAAGTTTAAGGAGAAAGGACAAATTACATAGGAGAGTGAGGGATTTAGCACAGAGGGTAAAAAGGGACTTAGATATGGGGCTTAAGAATAAATCAGAGCCAGAAAGTGTTACAGGTCTTTTGCAAGATGATGCTACAACAGACATTCTAAGGAATGCAGGATGGCTGGAGTTTTTAGAAAAGTTTGAAGGGTTTCAAGAGGATATTATTGATGACTTCCTAAGAAACTTGAGGGATAATTAGACAGTTGTAAGGGGAGTTTAGGTCAATCTCTCTGCAACCACTATCAGTCATATTTCTGGATTGCCTGAACAAGGTGAGAGGTTCTACCATTTAAAAATTTTATATGCTGATTTGATTAGGAATTTCTCTGTTGAAGGTGAACCTACAATACAGTTGCATTCAAGTAAGAATGAGGTTAAAGGAATTCTTAGGTCCTCACTTCTAAACCCTTGGCAATCTGTAGCTATATGGTTGATGAAATATTTCACATGTGATGGTCAATTTTCCTTAGTTCTAGGACCAATAATAAAAATGTTGATTTTTCTAAGGCATCAGAATGCATACCCTGAATTCAACATAAATATTCCCAACTTTTTGTACTTTGCCATTAGAGCAACTGCAGAAAAGTATCAACAAAACAAGGGTCCTATGAAACATCATGGCCTCATTTTTCTGATAGTCAAACATCACTTTCTATCCCAAGCTAATGGGGAAGAATTATGGCAGACCCCAGGATAGAGAACCAAAGAGGGCTCAGGAAGTGGATGAGGGTTCCTCTACCCAGCAAGAACAGGAGACAGAGCCTTCAACTTCCTCTACAGCTATTAAAAAAGGTAAGAAGTCCTCACTAGATGCAACTTCATCTGCTACCCTGTTTCTGACAAGAAAAGAAAAGGAAAAGAAATTAAAGAACCTGTTACTAATCATACACCATATATGACTCGCTCAGCAAGGAGAAAGATGACTTTAGCTGAGGAGTCTTTTCCAAAGGAAAGCCAGGGTCAGAAAACAAAGAGAATTTTGAAGAAAATTGACTCTAACATACATTATTGGGCTGAAGAGCCATCCCATGACTCAGATGACATCCCTCTAATAAGAAAGAAGAAGCAGAGAGAGGTTTCTCCTGAGCCATCTGTTCATCTAAGTCCAACTTCACAACATTCTCTTGCTCCGGAGTCAAAACAAAAAGAAACTTATATTATTTCCTTCGATTTTGAGAATGATACACCTATTCCAAAGGTACCTGCTCCACCTATGCTATGAAGAAGCAAAAGGAAAAGGTAGCTCTCCCAAGCTGAAAAAGATACTGCTCTCCTAGCTGAAGTCCTTTTGGGTTTTAAAACTTTTGAGGAGAAAGTTGGGCCTTCATCAGTGCCAGTAGTTGCAAAGAAGACCAAAGAAGAGATTCAGAATAGAGAGGCTGTAGGGGAAGTTGAAGCAGAGCAAATGGATGCAGTTGGAGTGAAGAGCTAATGGTTGTGGAAGCCCCTAATGTACAGCAAACAGAAGAACA
Source organism: Cunninghamia lanceolata (assembly GCA_027924645.1). Lineage (NCBI taxonomy): Eukaryota > Viridiplantae > Streptophyta > Pinopsida > Cupressales > Cupressaceae > Cunninghamia > Cunninghamia lanceolata. The sequence goes on from BSBN01000904.1 coordinate 10,037,859, forward strand.
TGAGAATATTCTCACCCCTCTGACTAAGAGGATCTTGAAATTTCAAAAGAACAATAGATGTTAGAGGAGATTGATAATCTGAAAAGATTATTATGGGGGAAGAACCTGATTATCACTGACCTCAAGAAGGTCAAGATGGAGATAGAGGAGGAGTAAAAATAGGTAATTGAGAAACTGCAAACAGAGCTCTAGAGTAAACAACAAATAATTCAGGAGAAGGAAGCAAAATTAGAAGCCCAGAAGACTGAGACAACTAAAATCCTTAAGGAAAAAGAGGCAGAGGCAGTACATAACATTTCTGATCTTACCAAGGCCAGAGACAATGGTCTCATAATAATTGTAGCATTAATTAAGAAAGTACAGAGCTAAGATAAACAATTGACTTGGGCCAACAATAGATGATTACAAGGAATATATTCTTGAGTTAGCTGGCCCAGGGGCAACTAGTGAGCAGGAGGTACAAACAGATCCATATGTGGGCCCAATCCCCATTGATATTCCTAAGGCCCTGTTCCATTGGGAGAGGATATGTAGAGAATATGAGGCTTCTAAGCCTATGCTGCAATTACAAAGGGCAATTACTGCCATGACAAAATAGTAGAAACCATGGAGGAAAAAGTCATTCAGATGGCCTCCATTCTTCTAAGATTCTATCTTGCAGGCCTCTAAGTGCCAGTTATGCTATGTTCTTATAGGAGAGAGTCCTGTAGAGAAAGCTATCTTTGGTCCTATCTGATTTGACTGAGAACACAAAAACAACAAAGGGGTTCCTGGAAGCATATACAAGGAGTACTAATGAAGACAAAAATATTCTGTGTGAATTATATTTGCATGGTTTCTGTGTTGATGATATGACCTTCATTATTAATTATTTTGTAGGGGAATGCCAACTCAAAGCATTCATGTCACTAATGAGAAATCATCAGATTTGGAATGAGAGAATGGAGGCTCATCTCAAGAAGGATACAGAAATAAATATTTTCATCAGAAAGGAGTGTCCAAACCCTTATGCTTTTGAGGTCCAATTCAAAGCATATGTGTATCACCTTCAGAGTCAGACCAAAATTTTGCCATTATATCTAAAAAATCTGCAAGAGTGTTCCATTGATTTTGGTCTTTTTATAAATAGTTCAGCTAATCCAGTGCTTGTAGTAGCAAAGAAAAGGTGGAACATTCTAACTTTGGAGCAGAAAATGAGAGAAGTGGTGACTCTTGCTAACTTAAGATTATTTATGAGGAAGGCAAGATTAATATCCAAAATGATGGATAAACACAAACAAGAGTGGATAGGTGGTTGTTTCAGACCTTCTCTCATCATTGAGCCACTGCATGTCTGGGCTGGGCAGATGGAAGATGATAAGTTGCAAGAGTGGTTGAAGCAGGTTGATCAGTATAGGGGAAATGGTAATACCAACTGCACCACTTGGACTACCTATGCACAAGACTACAACTTGACTAACATGATAATCCACCAGAATAAATCCAGATTGTGAGAAGCAGGAGGACCTGCTAATCCTTAAGTACGGGGGGAAATGATGAGTGCTAGGTAGCACCCATGAAATACATATTTTTACCTCTCTTTTTCTCCCTTTTTATTCCATTGTCCTAATGACTACACCTAAATAGGCTAACAAGACTGTTCTAATGATGATTAATAAGAGATGAATTACTTAAGATCATGATTTCTGATTGAAGGACTAATGCGCATTGAATTAATGAAAATATGCAAAAATCTTCTCTATTTGAATCAACAGGTGCAGATGTTCTTGTTGACAATTTTGTGCATCTTTGGAGGTAGTCCTAATGATCTCCAGAGTCAACATCAGCCTGCCACGAATGGTCTCCAATGTTTGCAAATTTAATTGGAAAGGTTTTTGGGATAAGAAGGTGAAACATCTCCAGAGCCGGATTGAAGTCTTGAGCATTTCTAGAGTTGAACAAGAAGGTCACAAACATATCTCTGGAGCTATAGACAAAAACATACATCTTCGGCGCCTTTTTAGAACAATGCAGATTCCAGCATAGTTGTCGATTAGACACCCCCAATGGTGATCGGGATACTCGTGATGTTACTCAAATCATCACCTGAGTAATTAAGGACAGTCTATAGTTAACTGCTGGAAGTTTTTATCTCTTTTTGGTTTTTGCATGAGTTCCTGATAAACTGATTTAATACCTATATTTTAGGGCCTCGCTGCCCATTTGTTTTTAAAACTAAGACTCAGATTCAGTGTGGACTTCTGTTCCACTCAATCTATTTTTATTGCATGGATATTTATTTTGTAGTTAGGCTGTTAGTAGAATAAAGAGATTTATGTTATCTCTTAGATGAACTAGTAGAATAGGGTGAGTGATCTCTCATCACATATTTAGATATAAACTTACAGAAGTAGTAGAAAAAGAGGCAACAATTATTCTTCTGATTTCGGTAATCTCATTTTGATATCAATTATTATTTTTTGAATACAAAGTTGATGGGATTGGACTGAATCGAGTTGTGATCTTATTCTCTTGTGTTAATTCTTTACTTTAGTCTTCAACCCTAAGGGTGTGGAGCAAGGGCCCACTCTCACCACCAAGGTAAAAGGCTAGTACTGTTATTTGTTATTTCAGGTTTTGCTTTAAAAGATACTTATCATTTTCATAGATAGATGAATGTTTCAGTTTATAGATTTACTTTAAGTAATTTACTATTCAATTCTGTTTTCAATCTTTTTGGGATTCATTGCATAACAGATAGATCAGCTTCTTTAAATCAATAAAAGTCATTAGAGTTAGATAAAACTGGCAACTATAGGATTCCTAATTACAGATAGCCAAGGACACAACCCTGGATTTGACATCTGAAATATGATTAAATGATGAGGTACAATGACCCTTGTCAGATGCCATAATCTTTACCACTTCTTTGTTTTCTCCCAGGTCAAGCAAAATGGCAACAAACATAGCCACTATATCAACATTAACTTTGTATTTGTGAGTCACGCCAATAAAAATCTTCTCCCAATATCCATTGGACAACAAACAATAACATGACATTTTTAGTTTTAAAGACCCCCTACAATCATTTCTTCATGATCTATCCCAAATAGGCCATCTACCTAATTGGGCAAGTAAGACAAATTGGGGTATCCATATATGCCGAAAGAGGGAGACCAGCCACCTGATAACCATTGGAAGAAATGCTACGAACAGCCTCATATAAACACATGAACACCCCAACCATTGAAGAGACTATGACTAAAGATGCTAGCCTACTCATCTGTCGCAACATGAGTTGTAATAAACACCAAGGACATGATTGGAAAGTGAGGCTAGCATTAGCAATGTATTAGCACTAATTATTTTGAGCTCGATGTCACTTCCAACATTAATACCTCGTCCCTGCCAACCGCTAAGTTGGTAAGGGAGTCAACATCATACTTACCTTCCTTGAATATGTGGTTAAAGGTGACTCCTTCCAATTTCTCAATAAGTCCCAAGTATTTGGCTAAGAGGTTGTTCAAAGTCCAACAACTAACTCTCTTTGATCTAATGACATTAAGAACTAAGGATGAATCGTCTTCTATTTCCACCCTTAACCACCTATGCTTGTTGCAAACCTAAAGTCCCGGTATCAATGCCTAAAATTCGGCCTCATTGTTACTCTTTGGTTGAATTCATTTTGAGGCCAAACATAAAACAACTCCATGTGAGTCTCTAATAATGCATCTGACCCCAAAGGGACCCAGATTACCTTAGGATACTCCATTGAAGTTTAACTTGACCCAACCAATCTCTGGAGGGGTCCATTTTGTTGCCTCCCTTCTCGACTAATTAATTTTTATTTCGCAACTAACATTCCATTTATCTTAATAACACCCCATTCTTATTCATTCTCTAGTAAATAAATTAAAAAATCCAAAAATAACTAACTAAAATTTCACCTTTTTATCTTAGCCATTCATTTAAAATTTCACCTTCACCATTCATTTAAAATTTCACCTTTTTATCTTAGCCATTCACATGAGGATAGGCCCTATCCTTCCCCCAATGTCCTCACATTTAATCTTGTCCATCCATACACTTTTAATCACAACCATCCATCATCAATCCATGTCTCATGAAATTCTAGCCATCCATCTCTAATTTAATCTTGGCCATCCATCCTATCATCCAAGATCATATAAATAACACCCTCGATCAAACCATTTGAACTGATGAAGAAATCAATAAAGAGAGAACTATATAAGGAGCAAGATCATTGAACAATCCACATTTGAGCAAATACATCATATGAAGAGAGCATATCAGTTAGAATTAAGGTCCTACCCCAAGCAAAGGATGTGAAAAGGGTGGGAGGAATGCTAAGTATTTATGGGATGGAATGGATGATGACACTAACTAAAAATGATTAAGCCATGATAGGTTAGTGAAAGTTGGTGGATGCATGATGGGATGGGGAATGAGGTATGAAAGGATGCATGCACAAATGGGAGATCATAGGGTGTATGGGGTTATACTTTTGAGTAACATAAGGATGGGATTAGGATGAATCATATCACAATAGAGGGTGGATTTTGGTTGCTACACATAGCACCTATAAATAGGTTTTCACCAAGGTACTTGCCCAAGGCACCACTGAAGTGGTTTTCACCGTTGGATGGATTATTATAGTTTTTTTCACATATTTTAATTTTTTTGTATTTTTTTTTATTGGGATATTTTGAGGATTAGGTATAGAACTTCTTGAGATGGATGATATTTATCGACTCTTCCAAAGGTTGACCTTTTGGTGTAGCAAGATGATATGCTCCTAATCTATATTTAGTAGTGACAATAAAAGGCCCTAACCAATTAGGTTCAAACGCCTTTCTTCTCTCGATCTTGTAAATTATTTTGAGTTATTTAAGCACTAGGTCACTAATCTCAAATTTACAGTTCTTGATCATTTTGTTATAACTCTGACAGAGTCAATTTTGATAAACTTGTAAATGATTTAAGGCATTAAGGTGCCTTTCATCCAATAATTTTAGCTCATGCAACCATGCAATATGATACTCATCCTCATCAATGATATGTTGTAAAGAGATTATTAGCGAGGGGAGATTGACCTCAATTGGAAAAATGGCTTTGGATCCAAAGATAAGTGAGTATGGTGTCACACCAATGGGTGTGTAGATACTAGTGTGATAGGCCCATACGACAGGGTTAAGTTGGAGGTGCTAATCATTACCAGCTTCATTAACTATCTTTTTAAGGATTTTAAGGATAGTTTTATTAGAAGCCTATGCTTTTTCATTACTTTGGGGATAATATGGAGTGGAAAAGCGATGTTGGATATGGAATTTCTAACTTAGGGAATGGACTGCTTGATTTTTGAATGGTTTGTTATTATCTATGGCAATGGCAAGGGGGATACCATATCAGCATATGATGTAATGGAGGATGAATTTAGCAAATTGCTTACCGATAATGTAGGTGAGTGGAATGAATTCAGCCCACTTCGTGAAATACTCAGTGATGGTGACTATGAATTTGTGACCATTAGAGGAAGAAGGGTGAGTTTTACTAATGAGATTGAGGTCCCACTGTGAGAAAGGCAATAGAGTAGTAATTGGTTGTAACTCCTATGATGGTGCATGTATTAGATCTCCATGTTGCCGACATTATAGACATTTCTTGACAAATTGATGAGCATCTTGTTCCTTAGTAGGCCAATAGTAACCTATTCTTAACAACATCTTGACAAGAGTAGGACCACTAGAATGTGCCCCATAGATACCTTTGTGTACCTCATGTAAAGTAGTTTGAGCCTTTTATGAGTCAAGGCATCATAAGAGAGTTCCATTAAGACTCCTTCGGTAAAGGGTATCACCGAGGATAGTGAAACGAGATGAGTGGCAAATGAAGGTTTTGCGTTGGGTATTGGATAGGTCTAGTGGGAAGGTATTATCATGGAGGCATGTGTAAATGTCATGACACCAAGGGGAATTGGGACCAACAAGTTTGCACACAAGATCAATGTTAGGAACATCATAGACATGTATCAAAAGTTGTTCAACCAGAAATTTGCATCAATGACTGTCATGAGGCATTATCCATGAGTGATCTAATAGTAGCCATAGTGTATGCTACTTTATTGTTTAATCAAGGCACTGTTCAAATTAGATGTGAGAGAAATATTGCTTGAAGCTATCCACCATTCTCTTATAAGGGACAAGTTTGTCATCATTTGTTTGATATCCATCATTGACTTACTTAATGACAAGTTGAGATTTTCCATAAACATCCAATTCTGTGATTTTCCATTGGATAGCCATTCTAAGTCATGTAATTAAAGCTTCGTATTCAACAATGTTGTTTGTGTAGGAAAAATTTAACCTGTAAGCTTTCGGGATGCAATCACCTTGTGAAATTACAAATAAAATCGCTGCTCTTAAGCCATGTTGAGTATGAGACCCATCAAAATATAATTTTCATTGTGTATGTTCAACGAGAGAGAGTACAAATTCATCTGGGAATTATGAAATGAGTAGATGATCTACTTCTACTAGTGCTTCTACGAGTTGATCAGCTATCAGTTGTCCTTTGATTGCTTTTTTATTCACATAATTTCAAACTCACTTAGGTTCACTACCCATTTAGCCATACGTCTAGTGAGAGTAGCTTTTGATAACAGATACTTGAGTGGATCAACTTTTGAAATGAGCTTTGTTTTATTATTGAGCATGTAATGTCTAAGTTTCTGAGAACTAAAGACAACTGCTATATACTCCATTAGGGCAGCCCATAGAAGTGGTTTTGCATAAATTTATCCAAGAAAACTTAATCAAATTGTCCACAATAAGACAATACAATGACAACCTACAAAAACCCATTTGGTTTAAGGAACATAAATACTATGAATATCATAGGGTAAAAGGCCATCCAACATCTAATTGCATCCAAGATCTCATTGACAATGGTGAGATTGTGATTGAGGGTTACCCCACTAATTCTTCCAATGATCATTTGGGTATATATAGAGATCCTATCCTTAAGCATGGTCAAGGAAATACTTCTAACAAGGGTACCACACCCAATCATACTAATAATATCCATGTATCCACATCGTATGATTTTGTAGTTGGGTGAATCAAGGAAAGTCAAGTAGCCACTGTGACTATAAGAGGTCCCAATTGTGTCATTACTACATGCCATGGTCAAGTTACTATCCAAGGACCTTCATCATCTTCTCAACTATTAGCTAAATACAACATCCTCGATCACTTAGAAAAAAAACACCGCACAAATATCTATTCTAGAGTTACTTCAAACCTCTCCTACCCATAGGGAAGTTTTAGATAAAGTCTTACAAGAGTCACATGTCCCAAATGACTTTAATCTTGACCAATTTCAAGCCATGGTAGGACATCTTTCCTCACCACATTATTTGGACTTCACTGAAAAAGACTTACCTTTCTCTTATCCATCCCATAATCTAGCGCTCCATATTGAGTCATTATCTATAAACATAAAGTCAAACGCACCCTCATAGATGGTGGATCAAGCCTCAATCTATGCACTCTCAAATTAATACAACAATTGGGATATTCTAAAGGAGTCATAGATCCTCAAAAGAGCATTACCATAAAACTGTATGATGATGCAAAAAGAGAATTAGAAGGAATCATCAAGTTACCTATTCAGGTTGGCCTCGTCACTATGGAAACTATATGTCAAGTCTTAGACGTTGATCTCCCTTATAATATTCTTCTTGGTCAACCATGGATACATGCCATGCATGTCGTTCCTTCCACATATCACCAATGCATAAAATTCCCATACAATGGGAATGAAATAACCATCCTTGTTAATCCCCAACCATTCCAATATTGCAAATTATTGTAAGGCCAATATTGATGCTCCCATCACTATCTTATTAGTGATGTTGCACAATCCTCATCATCTTCTATTGATGTATCCTCACTTTCATCCCCATCCACTTCTCATGTTCATATCCTAGAGATCAAGGCTAAGATCATTGACAAAGGATGTGGAGAGTATGAACTACAAAATTCATTCTACGTAGGGAAACTCCCACTCTCCCCCAAATCACATGGGCAACCTTGATCCTTTGGTACTACATCCACTGTGACAATAAAGTGTCAGCTGACAATTTTTTTGTGTTGTGGATTCTTAGACAAGGAAACTATTGAGGAAAACCTATCATCATGGCTTTATAAAGATGAGGAAGAGTAAACATCTCTGTTACCGATATAAAAATACTACAATGGCTTTCACATTTGCAAAAACATGGGATACAAAGGCAAATGACTTGGACTACATGAACAAGGAATTATAGAACTTGTAACACAAAAATATAAGCATGGTTCTCAAAGATTTGGGTATGGATCATCTGAGTCGGTGTCCACTGAACTTGAGTTTATCCTCATTGAAGTAGTTAAAGCATTTCCTGTTGACAAGAGCACCAATGGGGGCACCGATAAAGACTCCTTTGAAGGTATCACTGACCTATTCCAAGAAATGACAATTTGCACCCTTTCATTTAAACCATTCATTCCCATCAACCTTTCACTTTCTACCCACAACTAATCGATTAGGATCAACAAGGGCCTCTTGTCTTCGATACATTCCAAAATGATGTGGCAATCGTTGAGCTCATGGGACTTCAAAAACATATACCGATTGGAGATCATAAAACAAGATATGACATAGAGAAAGAAGTGGAGGGACAGAACTGGGGAGGGACAAGAAGTGGAGAGAAGTGGGGAGGAACAAGAAGTGGAGAGACATAAGTGGGGAGGGACATGGGGCAAGAGAGAGGGGGGGAATAAAGAAAGAGGGGGGATTAGAATTAGGGTTAGAATTAGTGTTATAGTTAAAAATGGGGTTAGGGTTTAATTAGAATTAGGGTTAGGGTTAAGGATATAATTAGGTTTACTGATAAATTACAGTTAGGGATAGAATTAGAGTTAGGGGAGGATAGAGAAAGAGGGATAGAGCTAGAGATAAGAGATAGGGAAAGAGAGATAAAAAGAGAGGAAGAGAGAGACAAAGACAAAGAGAGAGGGAGGGAGGGAGGGATAAAGCACGAGAGATATAGAGTGCAAAAGATAGAGATACAGATAGGAGAGAAAGAGAGATAATTAGAGCAAATATATATAACCAAAAAACATATGGTTAAGATTAGGGTTACAATTACAATTAGGGTTAGGGTCAGGGATAGAATTAGGGTTAGACAGAATTAGAGTCAAGGTTACAATTAGGGAAAATATTTATAACCAAAAAATGGGTTAGAGTTGGAATTACGGTTGGGGTTAGGGATAAAATTATGATTAGGGTTAGAATTAGGGTTATACATAAAATAGGGTCAATGTTAGAATTAAGTTTAGGGTTATAATTAGAATTAGGGTTAGGGTCAATGTTACAATTAGTGTTAGGGTCACAAGTACAATTAGAGATAGGGATAGGGATAGAATTAGAGTTAGGGTTACAAGTAGGGTAAATATTTTTAACCAAAAAAAATTGTTAGGGTTAGAGTTGGAATTACAGTCAGGCTAGGGATAAAATTATGATTAGGGTTAGTATTAGGGTTAGGGGTAGGGCTAAAATTAGGGTTAGGGTTATGATTAGAATTAGGGTTACAATAGGGAAAATATATATAACCAAAAAAGTTAGCTAAGTATGTGCAAGGAAATAAATAACCAAAAACGTTAGGGTTACAATTAGGCTTTCAATTAGAATCAAGATTAGGGTTAGGGATAGAATTAGGGATAGCATTACAATCAGGGTTGAAATTAGGGTTATAGATATAATTAGAGTAAGGTTTGGAAATTTAGTTAGGGTTAGAGGTTATAAAATGATAATTAGGGTTAGGGTTTAAAATAAGTAGGGTTAGGTTATAAAATGATCATTAGGGTTAGGGTTTAAAATAAGTAGGGTTAGGGTTAAAAATGGTCATTAGGGTTAGGGTTTTAAATAAATAGGATTTAATTAACTAGGGTTTAAAATAATTATGATTTAAAATAATTAGGGTTCATAATAATTATGATTTAAAATAGTCAGGGTTTGAAATTAGCATGTTAGGGTTACAGTTTAAAATAATAAGGGTTAAGGTTTAAAATAATTGGAGTATAAAATAATTAGGATTAACATTTAAAATAAATAAGGTTTAATTAATTAGGGTTTAAAATAATTAGGGTTAGGGTGTGAAATGATCATTAGGGTTAGGGTTTAAAATGACTATTAGGGTTAGGGTTATAAAATGATAATTAGGGTTAGAGTATAAAATAAGTAGGGTTAGGTTTTAAAATGATCATTAGGGTCAGGGTTTAAAATGAGCATTAGGTTACTATTTAAAATAATTAGGGTATAAAATAATTAGGATTAACATTTAAAATAAATAGGGTTTAAAATAATTATGGTTTATAATAATTAATATTATATTAATAATATTATCATTAATATATAATATAATATAATAATATTTATATTATTATAATATTATATATTATTATTATAAGTAGAGTTAGAGTTTAAAATGATCATTAGGGTTAGGGTTATAAATGATAATTAGGGTTAGCGTTTAAAATAAGTAGGGTTAGGTTGTAAAATGATCATTAGTTGATCTCCCTTAAACTCCTAATGTCTTCCAGGTAGTCCTTATCTAGCAACAGATCACAATTAAGCTTAAAGTTGTAGTCTCTCTTGGATTTAATTGTTTTGCTTTAGTTCTTCAAATAAATGATTGATTTAATTGGGTGGTGATAAGATAATGTATTTGGGATAACTTGTACCATATTATCATTAGCGGAGCACTGAAACTGGAAAGTATCCTTGTCTGCATAAAATCTGTCCAACCTATAATAAATTCTCCTATTTCCTTTTTGGTTGTTACACTAGGAGAACCATATTCCTTTACTATTCCTTTGTTTCCATCTAATGGATCATATAATTTTAGCGACTTTTTCATTCTATCCCAAAGGAACTTTTCATTCTGCTTCCAATCATGAGGGTTACCTCCCGATTTATCTTCCTTTTGTTTAATCATGTTGAAATCACCTCCCACTACTCAAGGTACTCTAGGGAGCTCATTGGCCATCTAGTTCCACAATTTTGCTCTATTTCCATATGCATTTGGAGTATAAATGGAGCAAAGACCAAATTTTGTGCTGTCAAACTCTAAGGTGACCCACAAACACCTATTACATGGTGAGTTCCCATGTTGAGTGATGTGAGTTAACCACTTTCTATTGATAAGCATGCCAGTTCCACCTTTCCCTTTTTCATGCTTAGAAGAGAAGGTAATTGCATCTTTCCATATAAATCTCAGATTGTTCTCCAAATTAAAACATACATATTTAACTTCTTGTATAAACAGGAAATCCATCTTTTTATTTTTATTACAAAAAACTTTGGCTATGTATTTCCTATCAGGGGATTCAAGTCCTCTAACATTCTAGCTATAGCAACGAAGTTCTTTCTGTTAGGATTTTAATGGTAGATCAGAGCAATACAATTAACAATTATATGCAAATTTAAATAACACAGAAATAAATAATGAAGAATAACACAAATGAACACAACATATTTAATATGGTTCACCCAATGTGAGCTACATCCACAAACACAACCATCTAATATTATTATCTAGCAAAACTGATTACAACCAGCAACCTATACAGCTCAATACCGTTGCTATGCTACATTACAATATCAACCATGACTCTTGGCATTTCACCTTCTCTAGCCAGCTTTTTTTATCAAGCCTAATGGCGGTTACACAAAGAGGGTTTTCTCATGTCGGCCAAAAATAAAATAACTATCGATGCTGACAAAGTCACCAGAATTTACATTTTACATTGCTGCAGGTACCCACAACCCTTACTGCAGCATGATCAGTCACCGTATAATAACAATCTCCCACTTGGGGACTGATCAGGCTCCACACCAAACAACCTCCCACTTGGAAACTGGTCCTAGAGCATCACCGCTGCACCTATAACTCCTACTAGATTTCATGCCTAGATTAGCTGGTTCCTCATATCCACCATTATCAGTTAAGAAGGCCAACATAAACTGATGAGGAAATCAGTTTCTCCTGTGTGATTGCCTTCATGAACATATCTGCAAGATTTTAACTTGTGTGAATCTTTTCAAGCTTCAATTACCCATCCTCCAAAACTAACTAGATGAAGTGGTACCTGAGCTGAATGTGCTTAGTCTTCGAATGAAGAGTTGAATTCTTTGCAAGATGAATGGCACTCTGGCTATCAGTAAATAATGGGCTATCTTCCTGTTGTTGGCCCAATTCCTCCAGAAAATGTTGCAGTCAAATCATCTCCTTGCTAGCCTCAGTAGCAGCTACATACTCAGCTTCAGTGGTTGAAAGTTCAACAACCTTTTGTAGTCTAGAAATCCAACTGACTGATGTACCTCCTATAGTAAAAACATATCCTGTCTCCTACTATCTATATCACCCACCAGATCAGAATCAACATATCCTTTGAGAGTAGTGTCGATTCCTCCATAACAGAGTTGCTTTGTAGTAGTTCCTCTCAAATATCTGAGAATCCATTTTACCGCAATCCAATGTTCCATTCCCAGATTATTTAAATATCTACTCACAAGTCGAATAACATGTGCAATATCCAGCCTTGTGTATACCATTGCATACATCAAGCTGCCAACCACTAATGCATATGGTATCTTAGACATTTTTTCTTCCTCCTCTTGTGTCTTGGGACACATATCCTTAGTCAATTTAAAATGACTAGGCAAAGGTGTATTAATTGCTTTAGCATTCAACATGTAGAACCTTTGCAACACCATCTCTATATACTCACTCTATGACAAAAATAATTTTCTATTTTTCTTGTTCCGAGGGATCCTCATACCAAGGATTTGCTTTGTTGCACCCAAATCCTTCATAGCAAATGACTTTGCTAATTTCTACTTAAGCCCACTAATATGTTACATATTAGACCCGGCAACAAGCATGTCATCAACATAAAGTAACAGGCTAATATAGCTTCCATTATCCAATCTTTTAAAGTAAACACAATAATCAAAATGACATATGTTGTAACCTTGTTCATCCATAAACTTATCAAATTTCAAATACCATTGTCGGGGTGCTTGCTTTAGGCCATATAAACTCTTCTTTAACCTGCACACTAAATCCTCCTTACCTTTGACCTCATATCCCTGTGGTTGTTGCATATAGATCTCTTCTTCCAAATCCCATGGCAAAAAGTTGTTTTCACATCTAGCTATTCAAGATGCAAGTCTTCTGTAGCCACAAGACTTAGAATAGTCCTAAGGGCGCTACCACAATAATGGGTTACACTTTCTGGGGATCCTGTTTTTTGCTGAAATCACATATTTTTAGAAAACATAATGATTTAAGCCTTGAAAGGTTCCATTTAAAAGATTTTAATTGAAGAGGGTATGATCAAACCCCCTTGGATAGAACCCCACTAGTTTTAAACCATACATATAATGGAGTCTCCTCTACACCTATCAAAATGCTGATAAAAAACCACTTTTGATTTACCTTTTGGGGGATCAAATGAATTCATTTAAAATTTATGTTTTGTAAGTATGTATAGTCCTTATTATAAGCTTCCCAAAAAGTATAATTTTAAATATATTTAATTTGATTATTATATTTATTTTTTATTTCTTGTGAATGTAGGTTTTTCACCGAACATCAAGTTCTCTGCTCTACACACATGGAAAATTAGTAAATTAGTGAAAAAAAATTCTAAAAAATATCTATACCCTAGGGATTGATGTCCTTGTTTCAACAAAAAGAAATGAATTTTGATACATACAAAAAAAGTTATATTTTACAGAATATGCCTATGTCTAAATTATAATTGGTTTGACTTCAAAACTTAATTAAAAAATATATATTCAACAAAACATTATGAAACCAAATGCATGCCCTATATATCGGTGTTACCAATCTAAATTCAAAAGAATAAGAATTTTATCCTTTGTAGAAAAAAAGTTATGTGCTACAAAATACACATCACTTAAAAAAATGTTGTTTACTATTAAAAACTAGTTATCGAAGGAGATGCAAAAAATTTTAAAATTTAACTCTAATTTTTTTAAATATATATGTATTTAGAATCTACAAACAAAAGCTCACAAATCACTAGTTTGCATCATCTTCAAATTCCTAATGGTTTAGTGGCTATAGGTGTCAGAAAGTGAAGATTTAGTTCAAAATGTTGGTTTCAATGTCAAGTTTGGCCAAAAAGTGTAACCCATTATTGTGGGATGACCCCTAATTGAAGTCATTTTTACAATCGAAGAAAATATTTCATCAAAATCTATACATTTTTTCTATGCAAAACCTTTTACTATGAGTCTAGCCTTATATCTTTTCTTGCCTCCTTCCTCTTCCTTCAACATGTAAACCCATTTGTTTGGCAAAGCTCTTTTACGTGCAGGTAATTGAACTAAGTCCCAAGTCTGATTTTGTAGCAAGGAATCCATTTTCTCTTTCATGCCTTGCTCCCACTGCTATTTGGTATCTACCTGTATTGCTTCTTCATAACCTTCAGGTTCACCAAAATCAATTAATAAGATAGAATATAAAGAAGGAAAAAATATTTCTAGAAGTGTACTTAACCTTGTAGAACGTCTAACACTCATAGGAGTTTGTGGGATATCTTGTTGTTGTTGAGCATCAGGTACCAATGGCATTTTATTTTTTGGAATCTCATCCAGCATCACATATTCCTTTCTTGCCTATTCATGCTTCTTTTCCTGCAGTTGATCTTTATACATGACCTTCTCATTGAATATAACATCTCTGCTCCTAATAATTTTCTGATTTTTATAATCTCATAACCGATAACCAAAGTCATCTATCCCATATCCAATGAAGGTACATTTTAGAGATTTTGCCTCAAGCTTGGTTCTATTTTCAATGTCAACATGGACAAAAGCTTCACGGCTAAAAGTTTTCAGAAAAGAATAATTAACCTTCTTACCTGTCCATGCCTCCTCTGGAATACCACCATCCAAAGGATTTGAAGGTCATTTGTTCTTTAAATAAACAACAGTATGTACAGCGTCTGCCCAGAAATGTAAAGGCAGTCTAGCATATAACCTCATACTCCTTGCATGCTCCATGATTGTCCTATTCATCCTCTTAGACACACCATTTTCTTGTGGGGTTCCTGGTACCATTTTCTGCTATGGATTCCATTGAATGAATAGTAGTTCTCAAACTCTCTACTACAATACTC
The DNA here is from genome assembly GCA_027924645.1 of Cunninghamia lanceolata. Taxonomy (NCBI): domain Eukaryota; kingdom Viridiplantae; phylum Streptophyta; class Pinopsida; order Cupressales; family Cupressaceae; genus Cunninghamia; species Cunninghamia lanceolata. The sequence goes on from BSBN01000904.1 coordinate 10,053,110, forward strand.
ACCTCCATTATCAGATCTGAGACATTTCACCCTTTTCTCTGTCTCATTCTCAACCAAAGCTTTCCATTTCTTAAAAGTTTCAAACACATCTAATTTTCTTTGTAGGAAATACACCCATGTTTTCCTAGTTGCATCATCAATAAAAGTAACATAATAACAAGAGCCACCAAGGGATGATACCTGAGCTAGTCCCCATACATCTAAATGCACAAGCTCTAACTTTTTACTCTTCTCTTTCCCAATCTTGAGAAATCTGACTCTCTTTTGTTTTCCATAGATAGTTTTCACAGAACTCCAAGTCTATCTATTTCAACCCTGGCATCAAATTTCTGGAGTGATGGATCTTCATCCATTTCTCACTCATGTGCCCAAGTCTATGATGCCACAATTCTACATCTATTCTTGCAGCAACTGTTGTAAGTGTTTATGTTGTTCCTATAGCCACTGTTGTAGTTGTCCTTGCTGTTGCAACAATTATTGTAGCTATTCCTACAGTAACTATTGTAGTTATCCCTGCATCAACTTTTTTTGTAGTTGTTCCCACAGCAACAGTTTCTGTAGCAACAAGGTTAGAATAAGTATTATCAGTACACAAATACAATATGCCTACCTTCTCACCTTTAGCTACTACTAATGCACCTTTAGTAACCTTCCAGAGTTTGTCTAAAAGAGTAACTAAGCAGCTTTCACTGCCCAGTTGTCATGTAGAAATTAAAATCCTTCTCAAAATTGGAATATGCATAACCTCTTGCAGTAACCATTGATTTCCATTCTGCAATTTAATTTTAATCTTCCCTTTTCCAACAGTTTGACAGGGTTCATCATCACCCAAATATACATGTCCAAAATCACCTTGAACATAATCTAGGAAATATTTCCTATGGGGTGTGGCATGAAACGAAGCCCTTGAATCTATTATCCAAGAATCATTTACACTATCTAAACATAGAATTAAAGCATCTTGTAAATTATTACTTGCAACATTAGCTTCCTTACTGTCATCTTGTTGTGTGTCTCCTTGTTTGTTTTTTTGCGACCAACAATCCTTTTTCAGGTGCCTTAGCTTTCCACAGTGCCAACAATCCTTCTTTCCTTTGGACTGAGATCTGCCCTTCTTCCCTTGTGACTTCCCACGATTTGCAAGGCTTTTCCCTCTCTCCTTTGATCTTCCCCTATTCTCTACATTCAAAACATTACCCGATGTTGAAGTCTCAGCTATGCTTTTCCGTCACATTTCCTCGCAAAGTATAACACCAACAACATCATCAAACTTTAATGTATTTGAACTAGAGACAGAGTTACTTACAACCATGACCAAGCTATTCCAACTTTCTAGAAAAGAACATAAAATCAAGAGAGCCCTCACCTCTTCATCAAAATTCACCTTTATAGAATTTAATTGGCTAGTGACTGTATTGAATTGATTTAAATGGTCTATAACTGACCCTCCTTCAGTCATTTTCATATTAAATAAATACTTCATAAGAAATACCTCATTTGAGGCTAAGGAGTTTTCATACAACTGCTCCAACACTATCATCAATCCATCATTAGTTGATTCTTTTGAAATATTAAATGCCACGGATGGTGCCAAGCACAACCGAATGGTTCCCAGCGCCTTTCTATCTAGTATCTCCCATTCTTCATCTGGCATCGCGGCTAGATTTTTCACTTTTCCTTGCAATGGCCACCACAAATCTTTTTGATAAAAGTAATCTTCCATTGGCATCTTCCATAATTGATAATTCTAGCCATTGAACTTCTCGACGTTGAATTTACCTTCTTCCTTTGCTCCCACTTAGATCTTAAATTCCCTGCCAAATAACTAAAATTACACGGCTCTGATACCAGTTGTTAGGATTTTAATGGCAGACCAGAGCAATATAATTGACAATTATATGCAGATTTAAATAACATGGAAATAAACAATGAAGAATAACATAAATGAACACAATAGATTTAACGTGGTTCACTGAATGTGGGCTACATCCACAAACATAGCCATCCAATGTTATTACCCAACAAAACTGATTACAACCAGCAATCTACATAGCTCAATACCGCTGCTATGCTACATTACAATATCAACCATGACTCTTGGCATTTCACCTTCTCCAGCCGCCTTTTTTATCAAGCCTAATGGCAGTTACACAAAGAGGGGTTTTACATGTTGGACAAAAATAAAATAACTGCCAATGCCTTTATTAAATAATAGGCAACTCCCCTATTAAATACTTTGGGGTCCGCGACTAACAAAGTCACTAGAATTTATGCTTTATGTTGCTGCGGGTACCCGCAACACCTACTGCAGCACGATCAGTCACCATATAATAACACTTTCATCATTTAAACTTTTAGGTGGAGTTAAATCTATTCCCATTGTACAGCCTATCAAAACATTTGGGAATTTGATCTTCTTTACCTTTTTTTCCTGGTTTAATAGAATTATTAGTCCTACTAACCTATTTCCTTTTCTTTACCTCCTCTTCCTTTTTATTATTGACTTCTTTGGTTTTGCCAATAAATGTATCATCAACATTGTTATTTTGATTGGAGTCACTATCCTCTGCAACATTTACAAGACTTGCTCTAGGGCTATTTACTTCCATCCCTTTGGGATCTACCATCTTCTTGTTTTGTAATTTTTCTTTCAATAATTCAAGTTTTCTTCTTTGTTCTTGAGCCATCCTTTCTCTAATCTTTTCTAGTGCCAATTCCTGGGCATTTTTTAATGCCCTACGATGCTATTTCCATTGGTAGAGACTTTAACTTGATTCCCAATTTGCAAAGTTTCATTGCTCACAGGGGGGTCAGGAATAATCCCAAATCCCTTAGGGGACTCATCATGAGTTCCAACATCAATTGTATCCTCAAAACATGGGTTCTCAAATATAGGAACATCTTTCCCCTCCAAGGAGATCATGTTAGGGTTAGAGTTTACAACTTGTTCTTCTTATGACCTAATAAATCTATCTTCACTCACTGTTTCCTCTACCCTTGAATCATTTCTAACAACACTTGGAATTTCACTATTGAGAGAGCTTGATAGGGTTTCTTCTCCCAAATTAACCTCTGGATGGTTTTCGTTATCACTACCTCCAACAAGCAGGTTTTCCAAACTATGAACTGGGTTTACTTCTACATGTTTATCCATAGAAGGTGTGGAAACAGAGTTGTCATTCTCAGAGGAGGGATCAATATTTTCATTACTCCTAACCCCAGGGTCCCCATCGGACATGTTTGTTTCAAAGTTAACACCCTCACTATATCTCCTCCTATTTAACACAGGGCAGTCTTTTTTTTGGTACCCTTCCATTTTACACAGAAAGTGTGAGTTTAAACCCCCTAATCCAATTAGGTCACAAAAAAACTTTTTATTATTCCAACGGATTTCAATAGTTTCAGGGATTTGCATGTTTGTTTTCAATGCTACTAGAACCCTAGCATTCATATGGGGTAGAGTAACCCTGGTCTCATCTATTTTCAACACTTTTCTAATTGGTTCAATTATTTAGGACAAGAATCTCCACATTTGTTCTAGCACAGTCTTAATAAGAATCCATTTTGGAACCAAGCAAAACATTATCTTATTATAAGTGGTATCTGGGGCCCAAGGGAAGGCTTTAAATAGGGGTTGTCCTATATTCCAGTAACTTCTATCTAAAACCCTCTTCTACATATTGTGTGTCCGTGGGAAAATGACAAACAACCCATTTTGAATCATCCTACAAAAGGAAAAATGTATCCCCAACGTTTTCCCCCAAACTGAAATAAGCTAGTTATAAAAAATTCTTTTGGATGGAAATTTCTCAATGTTTAAGAAAGCAAAATAAATTGCAACATTTTTTAATCTAACTTCTTTAGATTTTAGAGCTTTCTGCGTATTAAGATCAGGGCTTAAAGAGAGCTTTCTAGGCAGGTAGGGATCCTCATCTTTTTCCTTTCCTCCTTCCTGATAGGGAGGACTCTCGGCTGCCTGCTCTACATCCTGTGGGTGTACAAGACTGTTTGACAACACTAGCCTCTCTACCAATTCAAAGTGCTAACAGACATCTTTCTACACAACAATGTCAGCTAAATTCCTCAACTCTTTGCAGAGATGGAAAACTCTATTTCTCTACTTGGTGTGGGACACATACCTTGTCCTCATTGCTTCCAAGATGCTGCCTCAATGGCACATAACTTTCTGAGCCCGTTGCCCACCCTTCTCACTCTGTTCAAGGGTCTGGACTGCTTGGTGCTCACTTTCTTTCTCTCTATTTCCCACCCCTGCGAGTCTAATTTCCTACTTGTTTATCTAGCCGGACTCCTTACTGAGCTCGCCTAGAACAAGCATGCATTGCCTCTAGTTGACAATCCGACCACCCCACAAAAGAAAAACAAACAAAAGGCATGGCTTTGCTTAATGACCTCCATACTGTACAGAGGAACTCGAGGAACATCAATGCAGAGTCATAGTTTTCAAAAGAAAACAAAATTACAGAGAAAGAAATGATTAATCTACTTCAGACTAAAGCAACTGAAAATGGAATAGAAATACACAGATTGATCGAACTGCTGAATTTGATTTTTATTCAAAAACTTCTGATTACATGAAAAATGCTTCACACATCAAAATTCTCTTCTTCAATTCTTCTACTCCTCCTCCCTTACAGAAAGAATGCTACATCTTATATATTTGCTCATGTCCGTTACAGGACGGTTTAGTTTCCAGACCTGTTTGTTTTCCTAACTGTCGGTTTAGTTCTGCAGTTTCTTGGCTGTTACTTTTCTCACCACTTTCCTTTTTAATCTCCGTCGCCAAATCATGCCTATCGGTCAGATTTTCATCATTTCTGCTGATCATATAACCATACGCCAATATAATAATTATCGGCTAGACTCTAACCATCAGTGTAGCTTTCTATTCGCTCCCCGATCATGCTTCTCATGCCGACGGCCATCCATAATGAAGAACTGTTGAACCATTGAACTTCAACAGCGAGGTTCAATCGCGGGGTTCAACGGAAAGGTTCAACCTCCAAACAAGTGACCGACGCTTTCCACTCCACCATTCAATATGCATGAACCCGTTGAATCATTGAACTTCAACAACGAGGTTCAACCGCAGGGTTCAACGAAGAGGTTCAACGGCAAGGTTCAACCGTTTGAACAGAATGACCAACTTTACCAAACAGAATTATAACCTATTAAACCATTGAACCTTGGCGCGAGGTTCAACCGCGGGGTTCAATGAAAAGGTTCAACGACACGGTTCAACCGTTGAACAAATGCCGCACCTTCAAACATACATTCACTAACTTGAATTTCACTTGGCTCAAAGGCTGATCAAAAACGAAATGCTTCTCCCGCCAATGCATTTTTAGAAAACTAGAAAAACTCCAAAAACAAAATCACATGCTGCAAACTTAAAATTGACAAACCAAAAAAACTATGTACGACTGCATTGAGCCTTGGTGCTCCTGCACCATACTCCCCCTGTGCGGAAAGAAGCTAGGTCACCTCCGGTGACAATGAGGTAAAATCAATGCCCCTCTTTTTGAACTCTGACTCTGCAACCCAGGTAGCTTCTGCTTCAGGTAACTGCTTCCACTTGACCAAATGCTCCATGTAGACACCATGTCTGGTTTGCTTCTGTACTCTTGAATCCAGTATTCTTTCTGCTTGTAGTTTGGGTTGTAATGGCAAAGTCACGTCTCTGACGGTCTGTTCCTTCTCTGAAATCGATCCATTTTCTGCTGACTGAGGACCCCTGTATTGCACCAGGTCTTGGACATTAAACACTGGTGAGATTACCAAGTCTTCTGGCAATTCAATTTTGTAGGCATTATTTCCATACTTGTTTAGAATTCTGCAAGGACCAATTCTCCTCATCTGTAGTTTGGTTGTCATTCCTTTCTGCATTCTGGCTTTGTTCAAGTGCACCATAACCAGATCACCAACCTCAAACTGAATATCCCTTCTGTGGGCATCTACTCTGTCCTTGATCTTCTGTGTGTTCTCTGTCAAAGTCTTCTTCACCTGCTCATGCACTTCTTTCATGGATTGTGCAAAATCCTCTGTATGTCCACTTCTGTTCTCCATGTTTCCCATATTCCTGAGCTCACATACACCTCTGGGATGCATTCCATAGGCTATTTTGAATGGACTCTTAACAGTAGTCCTATTCACACTGTCATTATAGGCAAATTCTCCCTGATGAATGACAAGATCCCAACTCTGTCCATATTCCTTGGTTATACACCTTAACAGGTTGCCCAATGTCCTGTTTACCACCTCTATCTGACCATCTATCTGTGGGTGATATGCTGAACTGAATGACAAATTTGTTCCCAATCTCTGCCACAATGTTTTCCAGAAATGCCCCATGAATTTAGCATCTCTGTCAGACACAATGCTTGCTGGAAGTCCATGAATTCTGATCACTTCTCTGAAAAACAAGTGTGCTATATGACTGGCATCATGAGTCACTTTACAAGGAATGAAATGACTCATCTTGCTAAACCTGTCCACAACTACATATATGCTATCATAACCAGTCTTAGTCTTAGGCAAACCAACTACAAAATCCATACTTACACATTCCCATGGCCTGGAAGGAATGGGTAAGGGTTGGTACAGTCCTGCATTTGAAGTGGTTCCCTTGGCCTTCTGACATACGATACACTGCTCTACATACCTTCTGATGTCTCTGTGCATCCTTGGCCAATAATAGAACCTTTGGACTAGCTCCAGTGTCTTGTTCAGACCAAAATGGCCACTCAGACTACCATTGTGTTTCTCCTGTATGAGATTTTCTCTCATAGATCCCCTTGGCACACATAATTGTCCACCTTTGAATAGCAATCCCTGCTGTAAGGTGAAATCTGCAAACTCACTGTGAAAGTGATTCTCAAAATCTTGACATACCTTGTATGCCTCAGCAAAATCTTCATCATCTCTATAGAGATCCTTGAAGTCTTCAACTCCAATGCTCTTCAATTGCACTTTCTGCACTGTGAGCAATCTTCTACTCAAAGCATCTGCGACTCTGTTCAGCTGCCCCTTCTTATGCTTAATTGTAAAGGTATAAGATTGCAGGTACTCCATCCATTTGATATGCCTGCTGCTTAACTTATCCTATGAGTTTAGAAAACTCAGAGCTTGGTTATCTGTGTAGACAACAAATTCTTTAGGCAGGAGATAATGTCTCCACTTCCTCAATGCTTGGACTAGAGCATACAACTCTAAGTCATACGAAGAGTACTTACTCTTTGCTTCATTCAACCTCTCACTGAAAAAGGCTACAGGTCTGTTTTCCTGATTTAGCACTGCTCCTACAGCTATATTACTTGCATCACATTCAATAGTAAATAGCTTATCAAAACTGGGCAACAACAAAACAGGTTGTGTTGCTACCTCTTTCTTCAACCTTTCAAAACTTCTATCTGCAGCTGGTGTCCATCTGAATTTTGCTTTCATTCCACCCTTAATTGTATCCAACATGGGTGCACATATTCCACTGAAATTTCTGATAAACTTTCTGTAAAACTAGGCTAAGCCATGGAAACTTCTCACCTCTGTGGCTGCTCTGGGAGTAGGCCAACTCAATATGGCTTCTACTTTGGACTTGTCCATCTTCAATTCTCCCTGGGACACCACAAAACCAAGGTATACCAATTCTTGTTTCAGGAATTCACACTTCTCCAGATTGATGGTTAGTTGTTCATCATGTAATTTTTGCAAAACAGTATTTACATGTTCTAGATGTTCTTCCTTGGTCTGACTAAAAATTAGAATATCATCTAGAAAAACGACAACAAATTTACCAATGTAATCCTTTAGGACTTCATTCATGAGTCTCATAAAGGTACTGGGTGCATTTGATAGACCGAATGGCATAACAAGCCACTCATACAGTCCTTCTGTGGTCTTGAAGGCTGTCTTCCACTCATCTCCTTCCTTGATTCTTATTTGGTGGTAACCACTCTTCAGGTCTATCTTGGTGAAATACTTTGCTTTTCCAATACAGTCCATGAGATCTTCAATTCTGGGAATTGGGAATCTATACCTTATAGTTATTTTGTTTATGGCTCTGGCATCTGTGCATAATCTCCATGATCCTCCTTTCTTGGGTGCCAACACTGTGGGCACTGCACAAGGACTAATACTCTTCCTGATCAATCCTTGATCTAGCAACTCCTGCACTTGCCTGGAAATCTCTTTGTGCTGATCTGGAGTCATCTTGTAAGGTGCCTTGTTTGGCAAAGATGCTCCTAGAATCAGGTCTATCTGATGGCTTATTGCTCTCTGTGGAGGCAATGTGGTTGGTGTACCATCACTGATGATGCCTTTATACTTCTCCAGTATAGGCTGCACTTCTTTGGGAATCTCTGTCTTCTTATCCTGCTATCCTTCTTTTGGTTTTACTATGATGGCATAACCAATACCATCCTCCTTAAGAGTACTCAGAAACTCTTTTCCACTCACAACCAAGATATTAGGATGCTTTGTCTAAACTGCATCTTCATCCTCCAATGACTAAATCTTATAGGTGACACCATCTTTTTGAAAAGAATAGGCATTCTTCTCACCATCATGTACTGCTTTTCGGTCATACTGCCATGGTCTGCCCAATAAGAGATGGCATGCATCCATGGGTAGTATATCACATAATACCTTATCCTTATAGCCACCTATACTAAACTCTACCCAGCTTTGTTCATTCACTACCACATGTTGTCCCTTATTTAACCATGTGACTCTATATGGGTTTGCATGAGTAATTCTTTTCAAATTCAATTTTCTAACTGCCTCATCAGAAATAATATTATCAGTAGATCCTGAGTCTATGATAATTTTACATACCTTATTCAAAATCTTGCACTTGATTCTAAATAGTGCTCTCCTCTGGCTTGGTTCAGACTTTACTGGTTCCTTCATCAAGGTTCTCTTTATCATCAGGTTCTCTCCATCTTCTGAGTTCAGATTGACCTCAGGTGACTGGCTGCTGGATGCATTATCTTGGACATAGTGATTTCTCTTATCACCTCCTTGAGAAGAGGATGTGGTCTTTTCTAGACACCTATACGCTAGATGACCTAGATTACCACAGTTGTAACACTTCATGTTGGTGAAATAGGATCCTCTGCCTGATCCTCCTGACCTTCCTCTGTTAGATCCTCTTCCTCTGTGGTTTCCTCTACCACTCGACTCCCCACTCTGCTCTGTGAGTTTGGATTATGCTTGGGATCTATTGTCAGCATTCCTTCCACCAAAACCTCCTCTGTGTCCTCTGTTATCTCTGCCTCTTCCTCTTCCTCTGCTTTTTGAGTCTTGTTTCCTCTTGTTCTTTTCCTCCACTTTTAGTGCCAGCTGATAGCATTTTTGCACTGTTGTAGGACACAACAAACTGATTTCTTCTTGTATATTCCACTTCAGACCGTTAAGGTACCTTGCTACCTTTATGCTTTCATCCTCCATTACTTTGGACCTTAAGCATAGCTTTTGGAATTCTTCAGTGTATGCACTGACATCTAATTCCTTCTGTCTCAGATTCTGTCTCTTCCTGTGTAGCTGTATTTCATAATCTTCTGGCATATATGCTTCTTTAATTTTGGCTACCATTCCCTTCCAAGCAGCTATGGGCTTCTTATCTTCTTTTACTCTTTCAGTCTGCACAAATTTCCACCAGGTTAAGGCAGCTCCCCTGAGTCTGGATTTGGCCACCTTTACTTTCTGTGCCTCGCTTACACCATCACATTCAAAGTGATTTTCAAGTCCTTCTATCCATTCCATGACCAAATCTGGGTCCATTTTCCCACTGAAAAGTGGTACTCCTTCCAATATTTTACCACTCATTGCTTTCAAAGCTTTCAAGAATGGTTCTTCTTCCAGCTTAGGATCAGGTGTGGGCTCTTCATCTTCTACAGACACACCTTTCCCCTTATCCTCAGAATATTTAACTCTCTGGCTGACTTCTTCAATCTTTTGCAACATTAAACCTAGCTTACTCTCCATTTCTGCTAGTCTTTCTTGTAGGAGTCTATTCTCCTCTTCTTGATCCTCAACCTTCTTTGCCAACTCTGCATGAGTCACCATTTTCTTGGATGAACTGACAGACTCACTTGAACTTGGTGAGGACATACAACTCTTCTATTCCTATCTAGGAATAAACCAAATCTTATGCTCTGATACCAATTTGATAGGGCGGACTCTAGGCTGCCTGCTCTACATCCTGTGGGTGTACAAGACTGTTTGACAACACTAGCCTCTCTACCAATTCAAAGTGCTAACAGACATCTTTCTACACAACAATGTCAGCTAAATTCCTCAACTCTTTGCAGAGATGGAAAACTCTATTTCTCTACTTGGTGTGGGACACATACCTTGTCCTCACTGCTTCCAAGATGCTGCCTCAATGGCACATAACTTTCTGAGCCCGTTGCCCACCCTTCTCACTCTGTTCAAGGGTCTGGACTGCTTGGTGCTCACTTTCTTTCTCTCTATTTCCCACCCCTGCAAGTCTAATTTCCTACTTGTTTATTTAGCCGGACTCCTTACTGAGCTCGCCTAGAACAAGCATGCATTGCCTCTAGTCAACAATCCGACCACCCCACAAAAGAAAAACAAACAAAAGGCATGGCTCTGCTTGATGACCTCCATACTGTACAGAGGAACTGGAGGAACATCAATGCAGAGTCATGGTTTTCAAAAGAAAACAAAATTACAGAGAAAGAAATGATTAATCTACTTCAGACTAAAGCAACTGAAAATGGAATAGAAATACACAGATTGATCGAACTGCTGAATTTGATTTTTATTCAAAAACTTCTGATTACATAAAAAATGCTTCACACATCAAAATTCTCTTCTTCAATTCTTCTGCTCCTCCTCCCTTACAGAAAGAATGCTACATCTTATATATTTGCTCATGTCTGTTATAGGACGGTTTAGTTTCCAGACCTGTTTGTTTTCCTAACTGTCAGTTCAGTTATGCAGTTTCTTAGCTGTTACTTTTCTCACCGCTTTCCTTTTTAATCTCTATTGCCAAATCATGCCTATCAGTTAGATTTTCATCATTTCTGCTGATCATATAACCATACGCCGATATAATAATTATTGGCTAGACTCTAACCATCAGTGTAGCTTTCTATTCGCTCCCCGATCATGCTTCTCATGCCGACAGCCATCCATAATGAAGAACTGTTGAACCATTGAACTTCAACAGTGAGGTTCAATCGCGGGGTTCAACGGAAAGGTTCAACCTCCAAACAAGTGACCAGCGCTTTCCACTTCACCATTCAATATGCATGAACCCGTTGAACCATTGAACTTCAACAACGAGGTTCAACCGTGGGGTTCAACGAAGAGGTTCAACGACAAGGTTCAACCATTTGAACAGAATGACCAACTTTACCAAACAGAATTATAACCTATTGAACCATTGAACAGAATGACCAACTTTACCAAACAGAATTATAACCTGTTGAACCATTGAACCTTGGCGCGAGGTTCAACCGCGGGGTTCAACGGAAAGGTTCAATGGCACGGTTCAACCGTTGAATAAATGCCGCACCTTCAAACATACATTCACTAACTTGAATTTCACTTGGCTCAAAGGCCAATCAAAATCAAAATGCTTCTCCCGCCAATGCATTTTTAGAAAACTAGAAAAACTCCAAAAACAAAATCACATGCTGCAAACTTAAAATTGACAAACCAAAAAAACTATGTACGACTGCATTGAGCCTTGGTGCTCCTGCACCACTCCCTCACTCCTTTCCTCTCCATCGTCGGTGATTCCACCATCGCCTCCGAGTGGATTGTTGACCTGAAAGCCAATATCTTGGGGTGGTGCTTTGGCATCTTCACTCTGAAGTGCTTCTCTGTAGGTTTTACTAGTTTCATCAAAACCATCCTTCACATTTGCCTTAGAACCCTCCAGACCATCCATTAATTCCTTTCGGCCCAAAAATAACTGATAAGGTATGCAAGGAGTACCTCGTCAGGTGGCCCCTGAGCATAGGGATATGAACCTGCCAGACCTATGACATCTACCTACCAGGCAGGAAAGAACTATTTTTGAATTCAAATTTTTTTAACCAACTTTTTTACGACCACATAAAACAATATTCACAAACAAGAACTAATGAATATCAAATCAAACATTCCTAAACCATCAAAAGAGATCTAGTATGGACTAATGCAATAGATTTCACAAATAGAGAGTTCCAATGCAGGAAGAGATCTCTACCGACCGTTCATGGAGGATTCTCAAACTCTAGAACACCAGTAGAGCCACAACATACTGGAACAAACTGATTAACTCTTATAAGAGTTTTTCAAACTGTTGGAAAAAAGTATTCTTTAGATAGAAGAAAGATGGAATATGTTCTTCAGGAAGATTTCTTAAAGGCTGAGGAGGCTATTCAACTGGAACCTAACAGGCCATATCCAGTGGAAAGGATGGGAATTATAAAACATAGGCTTAGATAGTTTCAAGTCAAGAAAGCTCAGGGAGCTAAGGTCAAAGCAAAACTAAATTGGTTGGAAGGTGGTGATAGGGAAACAAAATACTTCTTTGAGCTGTTGAAGTATACAATTTGAAGGAAGACATGGGCCCAATCCTAGAGGGAGTGTGGTATCATATTGATGATGAAATAAAGGAAGTGTACAAGAAGTTTTATGAGAACTTGTTTAAATTAAAAGATAGTAAGGAAGGTTGTAAGGAAGCACAGGAACTTTGCATGAGAATTTGTAAAATAAATAGATATAGAGATGCAGAAAAATTGGAAGCTAGGATAACAAAGAAAGAAATTGAGGAAGCCATTAGATCCATGGAAAATGGGAAATCACCTGGGGTGGATGGTCTGCCTGTGGAGTTTTACAAAGCAAATTTGTAGTGGGTGGTAGATGATTTGTATGATGTATACTAGGATGCGATAAATAATGGGACATTAGGAAAGGACATAAATAGAGGGATCATCAAACTTCTTCCTAAAGATGGGGACAAAGAAAACATTAGAAATTAGAGACCTATCACACTACTGAATGTTTCATACACAATTTTAGCTAAAGTTTTAGCCTTGAGACTGAAAGATATTCTTCCTAAAATCATTAGTTTTACTCAAACTAGGTTCAGTAAAGGTAGATGTATTTTAGAAAATCTCATCACAAGTTGGGAAGCCTTATACTGGGATAAAGATACTAGATAAGAGGTAGGCATTCTACTCCTGGATTTTGAAAAAGCATATGACAGGATTGAACATGGTCATTTGTTTTAGTGATGTTAGAAACTATTGGATTTCCTAAATACTATTGTGATTTGGTTAAGATGTTGTTTAGAGATGATTTTGCTCAAGTTGAAGTAAATGGCTCATTGTCTAATCCATTCAGCATGGGGAGATCCATCAGATAGGGTTGCCCATTGGCACCTGCTCTATTTGTTATTGCCTCTGAAGTCTTGTACTACTTGTTAAGAATTGATGTTTTAGAGGGGGAAATGGAAGAAATATTGCTACCTAATAAAGATATGTTGTTGAATGTTCAATTTGTTGATGATATTGCATTGTTCCCAAGAATTGAGGAAAATAATATTAAAGTTATGGAAAATAGATTAGATGTCTTTTGTTTGGCATTTGGAGCCAAAGTTTATGCATCTAAATCCATTATGTTGAGTTGGAATGATGAAGCTCATGTTTGGTGGGATAGGTCTAAGTGGAGTTTGGGGGGCCCCTTTAAGCAGGTTAGATTCTTGGGCATTCCATTTGCAGTCAGTCCTTCCCTAAAAAACATGTGGGAATGGTTATACTCTAGAATTGAGAGAAAATTGAACTAGAATAGGCACTTTTTGTCCTTGGCTGGTAGGGTATAGGTCTGCAAGAAAATACTTTCAGCCTACTCAATTTACTATGTCTCTATGTGGTTGTTCCACAATTACTAGTATGAGGTAATCCAAAAGATTATTAGATAGTTCCTATGGTTTGATGATAAAGACAACAAAAAGAAACACTCTGTTAAGTGGGAATGGTGCTGTTTGGGGAAGGACTAGGGGACCTGGGTTTGAAGGAATTGAAGGTTCAGGGTGTAGCTCTTGCTACAAAATGGATTGTCAGGTCATTGGTAGACAATGAACCCTGGAAAATACTGGTAAAAATTAACATTGAAAATGTTATGCCTCTTAAAGCCAAAAGATGGAAAGGATTGCATATACAAGATTTCTTGTTCAGAGCTTTTAAGGCTAAACCTATGGGATCTGCTCTCTTCAACAATATATGGCTAGCATGCGAACAGACTAAAACAATCATTTTGAATGGAAATGTAATTGAATTAAGGAATAATATAATCTCAGGGCATAGATCCATTGGAATATTTTCCATAAAGGGAAACCCTTGGCTTTATTGCAAGGGTGTTCAACAAGGAAATTGAATGATAATGGGTTAAGTGTGTTGAGTGATCTGGTAGATGGAAACAAGGCTAAAAATTGGCTACAAATTGAAGAAGAGTTTAGATTATATGGAGCAAACAAGAGAACCTTCTCCATTCTAAATATGTCCTTCTTGTGCAAGTTTTCTCAAGAGGTTACTATTCTTGGGGAAGAGTGAATTGAGAAGATAAAGTGGAAAGATGGATCTAAGTTCTTGGGAGTTAACTCAAAGAGATTATACAGAATGTTGACCAATCATCAGGTAGTCTTTGAGCATATAAATATTGTTTGGGAACATAAAATAGAATAAAAACTATTGTCCAAAACCTTCAGTCTTATATGGTCTAGAAACATTGAACCAAAAAAAGGATGTTTTAGATGACTTTTTATTTTTAAAAAGTTGGCATTAGGCTTTGACAATAGTGTTTGTTCTATGTGTGAAGTCACTGAAACATGTCAACATGTCTTTTTTGATTGTGAATATGCTAAATCCACTTGGTTTATATTTATGGGAAATGTCTCTAATTGGAATTCTAAGAATTGTACTAATTGGAAATAAATTTTATGTGGTTATGTTAGTGGGATAAATAGAAAAGCTAATATGTTTTGGTTAATTTTATCAACTAGGATCTTATCGTTTCTATGGAAGATGAGGAATGAAGAGAGGTTCCAAGGCAAGAAGAGATCACTCACTGAGTTAACTTATAAACTCACCAATTTTAAAATGATTGAGCAGGTTATGATGACTTTGGAGCTGCCAGTGGACAAATTCATGGAGATAATGGAGGGAGGAGCAATGATCTACAAAGAAGACATAAAAAAGCAGGTTTTGGGCCACGGGACTTAAGGAAGGTAAATGAGAAGTTTCAAAATGAATACATTGACTTCTAGAATGAGTATTACAAACATCATCAAATAGAGAAGTTAAGGAATGAAAATCATAGATATTTGGAGATCACTTTTCAAAGTTACAATGTCAATAGTAGTCAACTAGAGGTTTCTCCTCCAATAGGTACTTTCAAAGGCATAGACTCTCACAAATAGTGACAACAGAACAAATGTAAGGGCTTATGACAAGAACATACAGGATAACTAGTTGAAAGGTAGAAAAAGGATGATAAAGACAAATCTTGAATATGATGGGACATACCTGGATGAGAGTTTTGAAAGTGATGAACAATAGACAGAAGGAGAACATTAGGACATGTATTTAGAGATGCATGTAGACATGATGGAAACAGGTAGGGACATAGCAGCAGAAGGAGCAGAGATCAAGGTAGCTAGGACAGACAGAGTAGACATGGAGTAGTAAAAATCAGGATTTCCAAATGTTATTGAAAATGCTATGTAACTAAAGACATATAGTATAGTTTTGAGTATATCCTATACTCTGATATGTAGTTAATATACTTTATTTTGTCTTGCTTTGAGGACCTATTGTTAAAGTTGAATCATGTAATAGGTCCTATTTTTGGATTGGTGATACAAAGATACTCTGATGTTATGGTGGTCATCTTGATCACCTTATTTTGTAACTATTTTATGATTAATATATTTGTGGCAGATCTTAAATCCAAAAAAATGATCATTAGGGTTAGGGTTTAAAATAATTATGATTTAAAATAGTTAGGGTTTATAATAATTAATATTATATTAATAATATTATTATTAATATATACTATAATATAATATATAATATAATTATATTTATATTATAATATTTATATTATTATATTATAACAATAATATTATATATTATTATTAGGGCTTAAAATAATAATGGTGAGGGTTAATGTTAATTATGTAATAATAATATAAATATAATATTATTATATTTAATAATGTTATACTATATAATTATGATTTAAAATAATTAGGGTTAATAATATTCTAATAATAATGTTTTCCTAACTCCTTATAGATCCATCATCACAGACCACCTCTCATGGGTGCTGGGAATTAAGGTGTCTCAACCTTGGTAATTCCTTGCATTATTTATGATTGTATTTATTTATTCATTGCCTATGTTGTAAATTAATTGTAAGTTTCATATTGTCATTTTGTGGGATGTGGCACGATGATGTGTCATCCTACATGGAAGATGACAACTTGTAATTTTGTCCTCACATGAGGAGATAGGCGTCCCACTTTGTGGTAGGAGTATTTTTCCATGTGTCGTCATCTTAGATGTTGTGTAAGGGAATGTTTGACCAAAACGGTTATGACGGATTCCTATGACAAAGTTATGACATGTAAGAGTCAGAAATAGAAGCTTGTAAGACAGGTGAAGACATGTGTCAAAGATCATCTTTGAAAAAGGCATCTTTGGGTGCCCCAAGGTGGACTATGACACGTTGTAAGAGAATATGCTATTTATAGCCTGTGTATGATAGATTCTCTTACAGCTGTAAGTTGTAACTGCTATGACAGATTCTATGACAGTCGTAAGAGTCGTAAGAGCATCTGTCATAGCCCATTTTGGAAATAGGCAACCTCTTTGGGATGGGAGCTATGGACAAGTGTCAGATATATTCTACAATGTTGACCAAGTGTCCATAGGCGTGGGTTTTGGGCCATGAGGCTAAGTTGGACGCCCATTCCAAGATAGAGCCAATATTGCCTTGTATATTCTATATAAACAGGTGCTTGGAGGAGGAGATGTAGTATGTGATTGACAGGTACTGTTATGCTGCCTGACTGAGTCCAGACACGAGTGTCAAAGACTATTCAAGCTTGCATTGCAAGTGTATTGTAAACCATATTCAGTTTTGATAATACATTATGCAGGTTTCTGAGTGTGGGGTTCTTCACCTAATAAGGGTTTTCCCCATGTTATATCTTTGTCTCTCTTCTTCTGTCTTCTTTCTAGTTCTATGTGTATTACTGCAATATCTCTGTTAGATGTTTAATGTTGCTATAATTATAAGGATTAAATTGAATTTGCATATCCCTCTCCTCATTAGATTAGTGTAGGAAGTGATTTCCGCACACCTAGCTTCCTTTCAGTTGGTATAAGAGCCTGGCCAGTTTTGGTCTTAGCTATTAGGTAGGGGTTTTTTGAGCTAATCTTAAGTTGAGTGGGAGTCTATGTAAAGTATTCTGAATCTTATTGTAGCAAGGAGATGACAAGCACATTTGGAAGGATAGAGGTGGAGAAATTCAATGGCACTAATTTCGAGCTGTGGAAGCTCAAGATGGAAGACATGCTTGTTGATCGAGACCTCTGAGAAACTATCAGTGGAACAAAACCAGGTGCAATGTCACAAGCTGATTGGGATCTAAAGGATCGGAAGGCTAAGGATCTCATAAGACTTAGTCTTGTTGATTCTATCCTATTAAATGTCCACGAGGAGGCTACTGTAAACTTGCTTTGGAAGAAGTTTGGAGATGTGTATCAAGCCAAATCCCTGGTTAACAAACTTTTTCTGAGAAAGAAGTTGTATTCCCTTCAAATGGAGGACAAAGGATTTGTTGTAGAACATATGAATGCTTTTAACATGTTGGTTTCACAATTGACATTCATTGGTGTGAAGATGGAGGAGGAGGATCACTGTATGACCTTTATTTGTTCTTTGCCAGACTCGTGGGATCATCTTGTCATGGCTATTGGAAGCACCACATCCACATTCAAAATAGATGAAGTGTTGGGATAAGGTGCCATTAACCTTGTAAATCCCAATATTGTATTTATTCCATTTATTATTTGTAATTTGTAATTACCCATAAGGGATGTACAAGTTTCACCGGCAGTGGTAAAAATTATTTATTGTCCATGGTAATTACGGAGTTACTGCACGGTAAGTCCCAGAGTTACCGGCAGTAGTTACGGGATGTCATTTACTATGGTAAATGGTAATTGGTCAAAGTGGGGTGCACATGTGGAGGAATAATCTATTTTTAGTGTTATGACGCATGTCATAGATGCTGTAAGAAGGTGTAAGAGATTCTATGACAACTGTAACCTAGACATAGAAGCCTGGACAACTTTGACTCTTGGATGGTAGTGTGGAAGCTGTAGCTGTAGTGGGAGATTTGGTTGCATTTGTTTTGCAGATCTTGTGTTGTTATTATAGTAGCCTCTACCGTTGCATCAACCTCTCCTTTGGACATTAAGAAGTTTAACGGAATGGGGTATGAGTTGTGGAAGCTGAAAATGGAAGATTTGTTGGAAGAAAGAAACCAATGGTTAGCTGTCCAAAAAGAGAAGAAACCTGATGATGTCTCTCAAGATGAGTGGGATAGACTGGATAAGAAGGCACGGGGAACCATCCGGTTGTGTCTTTTAGACTCTATCCTGTTGAATGTCGCAAAGGAAGAGACTGCATACAAGTTGTGGAAATGGTTGGGTGAGATCTATCAAGCCAAGAGTATGGTAAATAAACTTTATTTAAAAAGAAAATTATTTTCCATGAAAATGCGAGAAGGTGAATTAGTTGCAGAGCATTTAAATTCTTTTAATTTGATAGTGAGTCAGCTTGATTTAGTAGATGTTGAGGTTAGTGAGGAAGATAAATGTATCTTACTTCTTTGTTCTTTACTTGAGTTTTGGGAGAATGTTATCCTTGCTATCATTGCTAACCTTGTGGATTTGAAGTTGGATGCTCTTGTTTCAGTGCTACTGTCACAGGAATTAAGGAAGAAGAGTTCAGATAGTTCAGGAGATGCTCTTAGTGTCAGGGGAAGGTCTAAGGAAAGAGGACCTAAAGGAGATCAGAAAGGGGCTAAGGACAAGTCTAAGGGTCGGTCTAAGACTCCTAGTAAAAAGAACAGAGTTAAGTGTTGGAACTGCGGTAAAAGGGGACATGTGAAGGAGTACAAAAACCCCAAGAAACAATGGGAGAGTGCTTCGGATAAGTCCTCGAATGCAGGTGAAGACGTTTTACTTTTTGCATGTAATCTTGTTTATAATGATCACTGGCTGGTTGACTGAGGATGCTTGTTTCATATGACTCTACATAAGGAATGGTTCTCCTCATATGAAGAATATGATGGAGGTAATATCTACCTTGGTGACAACTCTACATATCCGATTGTCAAGAAAGGAAAGGTATTGTTGTGTTTCAGTGATGGGAGGATTAAAACCCTCCCTGGTGTTTTGTATGTTCCTGGATTAGCAAGAAATCTAATTTTAGTTTTGAAGTTGAATGATTTGGGAATGCATGTGACATTTGACAAGCATGGTTGCAGATTGGTGAGAGTGAACTTGGTGGTAGCAAAGGGGAAGAGATGCAGAACACTATTCAAGCTTAAAGCCACTATAGTTTATAATGCCTCCTATGTATCTGAGGCTAATACTAAAAATACATGTATGTTGTGGCATCGTAGATTGGGCCACACAAGCAATAATGTACTGAAAACTATTAAGAATAATTTTTTTTTGATGGTTTCTCCTATTCTGATGAGCACTTTGATTTCTGTGAGCATTATGTGTTTGGTAAACAAAACAGAAAATCATTTCCTTTAGGAAGCAATAGAGCAAAAGAGAAGTTAGAAATTATTCATACAGATGTGTTTGGACTTATGGATAATGAATCTATCAGAAAATCTCGTTATTTTGTAACCTTCATTGATGATGTATTCAGATTTACATGGATTTATTTTATGAAGCATAAATATGAAGTTTTCAGTAAGTTTAAGGAATTCAAAGTCTTAGTAGAGAACCAATCAGGTTTAAAGATAAAAATATTAAGATCTAACAATGGAGGGGAATATTGCTCTAAGGAATTTGATAAGTTTTGCAAGCATACAGGTATAATCAGACAAAAGGCAACTCCGTATACACCACAGCAAAATGGTGTTGCAGAAAGGATGAACCGAACAATTATGGAAAGAGTTAGAAGTATGCTTAGTGATGCACAGTTGGATAAATATTTATGGGTAGAGGCTGTGTGTACTTCTTGCTACTTGATAAATAGATCTTCTTGTAAGGCTCTTGATTTGACACCTTATGAAGTGTGGACAGGTAAGAAACCTTCTATTTCACATTTAAGGGTTTTTAGCTGTGAGGCTTTTGTTCATGTGCCTAAGGAAAAGTGATCTGAGTTGGATCCAAAGGCCGAAAAATGTACATTCATTGTATATGGTGATAATGTAAAAGGTTATAAATTTTGGAATCCACTAACCTGCAAGATTATCTTTTCTAGAGATGTTATTTTCAGGGAACTTAAAGCTATTTCTGAACCTAAGCAGCCAAAAGAAAAAGATGAAAAGGTAAAGAAGGTGCACTTTGATTTAGAGCAGCAAGATGCACCTCAGGAAGAACATAATGATGGATTGGGGGGTGAAGAAGAAGATTCGAGTAGTTCTGATGAAGACGAGTCTGTTGTTACAGAAGAAGTTGTTGCAGATGATCATGCAGAAGAATGAGTGGAGTCTCTTACTCCACCTTTGATGAGATCCACAAGACAACATAATCCAGTTGACAGGTATAGCCCACTAGATTTCTGTTTTGTATATGCTTTATTGAGTACTAATGATGAACCTAGATCCTACAGGGAAGCTATTTCTGCAGATGATAGTGAGTCTTGGCAGCTAGCCACGCAGGAGGAGATGATGGCTTTAGACTCTTGTAACACCTGGGATCTTGTTCATTTGCCCAAAGGAAGAAAGGCCATAGGATGTAAGTGGGTCTTCAAGAAGAAGTTTGGAGCAGATGGGTCATTGGAGAAGTACAAAGCTAGACTGGTAGCCAAGGGCTACTCCCAGAGAGAGGGAGTTGATTTTGGTGAGATATTCTCTCCTGTTGCTAAATTGACTTCTATTAGATTTCTCTTATCCATTGTTGCAACTTATGATTGGGAGATTGAGCAAATGGATGTTAAGACTGTATTCTTGCATGGAGATCTTGAAGAAGAAATTTATATGCAACAACCTATAGGTTTTGAGGTAAAAGGAAAAGAACATTGGGTTTGCAGGTTAAAGAGGTCTCTCTATGGTTTGAAATAGTCCCCCAGAATGTGGTATCAAAAGTTTGATTCATTTGTTTTGAAATTAGGTTTTGTTAGAAGCGAGGAGGATCATTGTGTTTACATTCATTGTGTTGATGATTCTATACTGGTTATTGCTTTGTATGTTGATTACAGTTGTTTTTCAGCAATACTAAGGGTATGGTCAGTGAGCTTAAAGATCAACTTTTAGGTGCATTTGAGATGAAGGATCTTAGTGCTGCAAGGTATATTTTGGGAATGGAGATCAGGAGGGATAGAGTTAACAGAAATCTTTGGTTGTCACAAAGTAAGTATGTGAATACTATTTTGCAGAGGTTTAGTTTGCAGGACTGTAATCCAGTTAGAGTTCCTTTACCCATTGGCACTAAGCTTTCATTAGATATGTGTCCAAAGACTGAGGATGATCTTGAGGATATGTCTAATGTGCCATATGCTAGTGCTGTAGGGAGTTTGATGTATGCAATGGTTTGCACTAGACCAGATATTGCCCAAGCAGTCGGAGTTTTGAGCAGATTTATGTCTAACCCTGGTAGATAGCATTGGAACTATGCAAAGAGGGTGTTTAAATATCTTGCAGGTACTCCTAATCATTGTTTGGTTTATTCTGGTATTGATAAATCTTTGGACATATAGGGTTTTGTTGATGCAGATTGGGTAGGTGACTTGGATAGTCAAAGGTCCACTAGTGGCTATGTGTTTACTCTGTTTGGAGGTGCAGTGAGTTGGATGAGTAAGAGGCAACCCACAGTTACTTTGTCCACCACAGAAGCAGATTATATGGCTGCAACTCATGTCTCTAAGGAGGTAGTTTAGTTGAGGAGACTGTGTATAGGTATTGGTTTTGATTGCAGGAATATTCAGATTGGTTGTGATAGCCAGAGTGCTATCTGTTTGGCTAAGAATCCCATGCATCATGTTCGAACTAAGCATGTTGATGTTCAGTATCACTTTGTTCAAGAGTTGGTTGCAAATGGAGAGATTGAGATAAAGAAGATAGACACTCAGGAGAATGTTGCAGATTCATTGACCAAGCCTGTGAGCACAGAGAAGTTCGTGTGATGTAGAGAGGCCATGGACCTTGTTTCTAGTGCATGATTATTTTTCATTTGATTTCCTATGGGTTGATTTACGATGTATAATGTCAAGTGGGAGAATGTTGGGATAAGGTGCCATTAACCTTGTAAATCCCAATATTGTATTTATTCCATTTATTATTTGTAATTTGTAATTACCCATAAGGGATGTACAAGTCTCACCGGCAGTGGTAAAAATTATTGACTATCCACAGTAATTACGGAGTTATTGCATGGTAAGTCCCGGAGTTACTAGCGGCAGTTACGGGATGTCATTTACTATGGTAAATGGTAATTGATCAAAGTGGGGTGCACATGTGGAGGAATAATCTATTTTTAGTGTTATGACGCACGCCATAGATTCTGCAAGAAGGTGTAATAGATTCTATGACAACTGTAAGTTGTCATAAGAATCTATGACACTAATAATAGCATATGATGCTCATAAGATGCTGTAAGTGGCTATTTTTAGCCCCAAGGCGTTCAAGCTTGCATGGGCACTATTTCCCAAGTGTAGGATGCATTTATGATAGCATTTATGACCCCGTAAGAGCCTATTCTTGGCCATGGATGCCCAAGGTTGTGTTGTTGACTCTTGACAAGTGTTATGGGCTTGTAAGAAGTCATTTAATGTCTTGAGGTTGTATAAATTCTATATAAACCATAGCACAGTAGATGAGATGAATATAATAGTTTACAGGTACCTAGGTTCTACCGGAGTGAAGGTTGAAGGATAGAGGAAGTGAATGTATTTGTAATCTCCTTTTGTGAAGATAATACAACTTGGCCTCTTTTCTTGGTGGAGTTTTTTACTTGAAAGGGTTTTCTCCAAATTAAGCACTTGTGTTATGTGCTTCATTCTACTTTTGGTATATTTCTATATTGTGGGTTTATGTTTTGTTACAATCTCCATTGTTAATGCACACTTGAAAGATTGCTGAAATTTATTCGAATCAGATTTCCATTGAAGTAGTGTTGCTTTTATTTCTAACATGAAGTGGTTTCTTCGTTGTCATCTGAAGAGATGGGAGAAAGTTTTTTGAGGCATCCAAAGAGGATCTTGCAGTTCATGGAAGACCTAAAAAAAAAGGGAAAAAGGACAAGAAAGCTAAGAAGGGTAGATCTAAATTCCATGGGAGATCTAAATCTCCTAGAAAGTCCAAGGCTCTCTATTAGAACTGTGGTAAATCTGGGCATTTCCAAAAGGAATACAAAGAGGAAAAGAAAAAGAAGAAGAACCCAGATTTAGATTCTGACAAGTCACAAGACGATGGTGATGCCTTCATTACAGCCCTGGCAACCCATGCATCTGATGATGTGTGGCTGATTGATTCTAGTGCATCATTCCACATAACCTCGCATCAAGACTGGTTTACTAAGTATGAGGAGTTCGATGGTGGAAAGGTGTACTTGGGTGATGACTCTCATCTAAAGATTATTGGTCGTGGAAGAGTCTTTATCCGATTCCCTAATAGATGAGTGGAGGGGATCTTTGGGGTGATGCACATCCCAGGCTTAGCACGGAACCTACTTTATGTAAGTATGTTGAATGATGCAGGTGTACAGGTTGTCTTTTTGAAAGAAGGATGCAAGATGATTAAAGGAGCTATGGTGCTTGCTAAGGGTACTAGGAGAGGTACTCTGTTTCAGATGGAGGCATGCATTTCACAATGTAATAGTTCTTCTGACTCAAGGAAGAGGGCAATAGTCACTTCATCCCCACCATCTGAATGAACAATGAAGAAATTTGTTGTATATAGTCCTGATGGTTGTATTCATGCCTTGGAAGTTAAGCTTCCTACTGAAAAGACAATGTTATGGCATAAGAGATTTAGCCACATTGGTGAGAAGGGTTTGTGTACCCTGAAAAATAAAAACATCGTTGAGGGGTTAGATGATTGTAATCTTGAGTTTAACTTTTGCGAACGTTGCATATATTGAAAACAAAACCGTGTTCAGTTTTATTCAAGTTCTCATAAGTCTTCTAGTGTGTTGGACCTTGTTCATTCTAATGTATTTGGTCCTGTTAATGTTCCTTCGTTATCAAAATCTATATATTTTGTATCTTTTATAGATGACTATAGTAGAAGGACATGGATTTATTTTCTCAGAAGCAAATCTGAAGTCTATAGTAAGTTTAAGGAGTTTAAGGCCTTTGCTGAAAATCAGACTGGTAAAAGATTAAGTGTTTGAGAATTGACAACGGTGGCGAGTTCTTTTCTACATAATTTGATAAATATTGCAAGGAACTTGGGATTGAAAGACATAAGACAACTCCATACACCCCACAACAAAATGGAGTTGTAGAGAGGATGAACATGACACTGATGGAGAAGGCTAGGAGTATGCTTAATGGAGCTGGCCTAGAACAAAAGTTTTGGGCTAAAGTTGTTGCCACTGCTTGCTATCTTGTAAATAGGTCTCCTACATCAGCTCTTGTTAGAAAGACACCCATGGAGGTGTGGTCTGGTAGAAAGCCTTCAATAAGGCATCTTCATGTTTTTGGTTGTGAGGCATATGCACATGTGCCTAGGGAGAAGCGGTCAAAATTGGAGAACAAGGCTGTTAAGTATATCTTCATTGGCTATGGTGTCGGTGTGAAAGGATACAAGCTTTGGGACCCTGTGGCTGAAAAAGTTTTGTATAGCAGAAGTGTCATCTTCAGAGAACTAACACCCTCTTCCACTATCTTACAGCTAGAAGAAAAAGAAAAGAAAGAGGACATTGTTCAGTTTCCTACTACCCATGAGAAGACTAAATAGAAAGACAATGTTGGACCTGATGATGAGGAGAGCTCTTGCAGCTCTGAAAGCTCAGATGAAGAAGCTGAACCTCAACCTCAGCTCTTGAGGAGGTCTATACGAATAAGAAAGCAACCTAAGAGTTTTGGTTATACATTGCTTGATTCTAGTTGTGCTTTTGCTTTGCTTACTAACAGTGATGAACCTAGAACTATATCAGAGGCTACAGACATGAAAGATGTAGGTTCCTGGAAGGAGGCCATGGAGGATGAAATAGCTTCTTTAGAAAAGAATCAAACTTGGGACTTGGTGCCTTTACCTCCTAGATGGAAACTCGTTGGATGCAAATGGGTGTTCAAGAAGAAATTTGGTGCAGATGGCAGTGTTGAGAAGTATAAGGCCAGATTGGTTGCGAAGGGGTATTCACAAGTGGAGGGTATAGATTATGGTGAGATCTTCTCTCCTGTTGCAAAGTTGACATCCATTCGATTCCTGTTATCTCTTGCAACAACTTATGACTTAGAGGTAGAATAGATGGATGTGAAGACAAATTTCCTTCATGGTGATTTGGAGGAAGAAATCTACATGTCACAGCTAGAGCATTACATGGTGAAAGGTAAAGAAAATTTGGTTTGCAAGTTAAAGAAGTCTTTGTATGGTTTGAAGCAGTCTCCTAGGAGGTGGTACTTGAAGTTTGATGCCTTTGTGTTGTCTATTGGATTTGTGAGATCGAAATTGGATCATTGTGTGTATTATAAGTTTGATGGTGATCGTATTCTCATTGTTGCATTATATGTTGATGATATGTTGCTCATTAGGAAGGGTAAGAATATGATTTCTGATTTTAAATCTTAGTTGTCAGCACAGTTTGAAATGAAAGATTTAGGGGCAGTCAGGTACATTCTAGGAATGGAAATCAGAAGAGACAGAACTAACAGAAAATTTTGGTTAAGCCAGAGTAAGTATGTGAAGACTGTGTTGGATAGGTTCAGCATGGCAGATTGTAGACCATTGTGTGTTCCTGTTTCTTTGGGGACAAAGTTGTCTGTTGAGGATTGTCCAAAATCTCCTAGTGAGGTGGAGGACATGAGCAAAGTACCTTATGCTAGTGTTGTTGGTAGTTTGATGTATGCTATGGTCTGCACAAGACCAAACATTGCCCAAGCAGTGGGAGTCCTTAGTTGATTTATGGCCAATCTTGGATGAGTACATTGGGATGTAGTTAAGCGAGTGTTCAGATAAGTGAGGGGTACTTCCGAGTATTCCATATGCTATCATGGTAATGTCACAGGACCTCCGCATTCTATTGATATTGGTGGATTTGTGGATTCAGATTGGGCAGGTGACATTGACATCAGGAGATCCACCAGTGCTTATGTGTTTACACTGTTTGGTGGTGCTATTAGTTGGATGAGTAAGCGACAACCTGTGGTTGTTTTGTCCATGATAGAAGATGAGTATATGGCAGCAACTCATGCTTGCAAGGAAGCCATTTGGCTTAAGAGATTGTGTTTAGATATTCGTGTTGATGTAGGTCAGATTATGATTAGTTGTGACAGTCAGAGTGCGATTTGCCTTGCGAAGAATCTAACTTTCCATGCCAGAACAAAGCATATTGATGTTTAGTTTCACTTCATGCGAGACATGGTAGAGGATGGGAAAGTAAATTTGGAGAAGGTAGATACTTTGAAGAATGTTACAGATGCATTGACGAAGCTAGTGGGCACAGAGAAGTTTAGATGGTGTTCAGAGTCTATGGGCCTTTCGACCTATAGCAGTTAAATCCTGTTATTCTATTAGCTCTTACAAGGTGTTCGACAAGTAGGAGAATGTTGGGAATTAAGGCATCTCAACCTTGGCAATTCCTTGCATTATTTATGATTGTATTTATTTATTCATTGCCTATGTTGTAAATTAATTGTAAATTCCATATTGTCATTTTGTGGGATGTGGCATGGTGATGTGTCATCCTACATGCAAGATGACAACTTGTAATTTTGTCTTCACATGAGGAGATAGGCATCCCACTTTGTGGTAGGAGTATTTTGCTGTGTCAGCATCTTGGATGTTGTGTAAGGGAATGTTTGACCGAAATGGTTATGACGGATTCCTATGACGAAGTTATGACATGTAAGAGTCAGAAATAGAAGCTTGTAAGATAGGTGAAGACATGTGTCGAAGAGCATCTTTGAAAAAGGCATCTTTGGGCACCCCAAGGTGGACTATGACATGTAAGAGAATATGCTATTTATAGCCTGTGTATGACAGATTCTCTTACAGCCGTAAGTTGTAATTGCTATGACAGATTCTATGATAGTCATAAGAGTCGTAAGAGCATCTGCCATATCCCATTTTGGAAATAGTTGACCTCTTTGGGATGGGAGTTGTGGACAAGTGCCAGATATATTCTACAATGTTGACCAAGTGTCCATAGGCGTGGGTTTTGGGCCATGAGGCCAAGTTGGACGCCCTTTCCAAGATAGAGCTAATATTGCCTTGTATATTCTATATAAATTGGTGCTTGGAGGAGATGTAGTATGTGATTGACAAGTACTGTTATGTTGCCGGACTGACTCCAGACATGAGTGTCAAAGACTATTCAAGCTTGCATTGCAAGTGTATTGTAAACCATATTCAGTTTTGATAATACATTGTGCAGGTTTTTGAGTGTGGGGTTTTTCACCCAATAAGGGTTTTCCCCACATTATATCTTTGTCTCTCTTCTTCTGTCTTCTTTCTGGTGCTATGTGTATTGCTGCAATATCTTTGTTAGATGTTTAATGTTGCTGTAATTGTAAGGATTAAATTGAATTTGCATAGCCCTCTCCTCATTAGATTAGTGTAGCAAGCGATTTCTGCACACCTAGCTTCCTTTTAATGGGCCATAAATAATGGCCACACTGCTATCTTTTGGGAGGACTCGTGGAATGCTCTCCCTCCTCTAGCTAATGACCCAAGATTATAGGATATCAAGACTATTTTTATCCCATTCCTGGGGTACGAAGGTAGCTGATATGTTGCCTCTGTTCAATCTATCACGGGCTTTGGGCAGTGGAAGACCTTAGACAATATTTTAGCTCTAGAAGAGTAGAAAGTGCTCCTCAAATAGATCCTCTTTCAAAGGAAGCTTTTTATGAATTCAAAGGATGACTGCCTAATTTGGATGGGAGAAAAATTTGGTGGCTACACAACAAAGATGGGGTACAAGATTCAGCGAGCTATCCGAGGGATCCCTAACTGGCCCACGGAGCTCTGTTGGAGCAAATGGTGTCTCCCCAAGTCTGATGCCTTTGCATGGACGAAACTCCACAAGCGTATTCTAATGGGAGACAGGCTGCAAACGATTGGAATAATGGGCTAATCGAGATGTGTTCTTTACAAAAGAGAGGAGGAGACGATGGACTGATGAGACCATCATTTGTCTTGTTTTTATTGCTTTAATTACCTATTTCCCAAAGACATTTCTAGACTCATATATGTATTAATTATGTCCATGTTTATCCTTAAGACACTGAAGCATGAAGATGGTATATAATATGATGATAATTAGTTATGTGTGGATAATAGATTGCTCATGTGATAAGTTAGTATTTTATGTTGATTCTAAGTGGTAGTGATGCGTAAATATCATATAGAGTACTAACTCCTCATGCAACAAAAGCTTGGCTTCGTATCATGAAGAACACTAAACAACCCGCAACTGAAGGAGATGTTGATATTTGTAGAAGATGATACAAGTACTTGTAGCCAAAGGAAGAAGATCCCGAATTAACTAGGATGAGTCACCCATGACTCTATAATGATTATCTTTCAATAAATGATGCAGTTGAGGAACCTAAATCGTGCTCTATGATTCTGTTTCTAAGTCATGATTATTCTTTATGGATAATGAAGAGGTAGAATTGTAGTAGGACTGTGTTATCTCTACTGCCTTCATGTTAGTTAGTTTCCTATTTTCTGTTGCTCTGTAATTAAGTCATTTTCCTACGTTGTGGGATAATGGGCAGTTAAAACATTTATTGTTCAGTAGCTTTACTCATAAAAAACAATGCTGATCTCGATTAGCTAGATTGGATGGAGTAAGATTAGATTTTGTTTTCATACAGTTTCAACCAGAGATATAGTAGCAGATTTTGTTGTATCCTTGTTACTTTTAGCATTCAATGAAGAATATGTGTTTTTTAGTTCTATTTATGACTACAAAGATTTAGTAGGGATTTAGTTAGATCTTGTGGGATCATAGCCACTCAAGCCGGCCACTTGAGATACTGTGCTTCTCCAGCTTTTTCTAATGTTTAGTTTATAAATTGTATGTTTATATATGTGTGTGTGATTGATGTTTTTGTTGTTATGAATCATGTGAAGTAGTTTAACCTTGATAGTTTGTGTTGTCAAGTCCATTGAGTCAAGGCGATCATCAACTGAACCACTTGTTAGTTCCTCTTTTACATAGAAGTTACATAAAGACATTTGATTACTGTTGTGTTGGATAATCTAGTTGTTTTCCATTATTCATGTTTGCTTAGAATATTGTGATTGCTTTATCTCCCTTACACAACCTCTAGGATAAAACTCAAGAATCCTTAACTGTACACATAGTACAGGCATCATCCAAGAAGAATACGATTCCCTGGTTTGACAATGTAAATGTAGCACGTTATGTAATCGGTAGATTGCTTGATAAGGGATCTGTTGGTCCGTTGAGTAGTATGTATGTCCTTTCTACATCAATATATTGGTAGATAACAGAGTTCAACATGGAACACCTATTATTAAATTATGAATTTGCCAGAGATTGCTGGACTTGGTTGCTCAACATTCTGGGTTGGTATGGTGCTCTCTTGACAGACTTACTTGATGTGTTCCACTCCTGGTCGTGTTTCAGGAGCTCTTTATGGGAAGGCATTTGGATTGCTTCCCCTTCTCTGGTGATCTAGCACCTCTGGTAGGAGTGAAACAATCAAATTTTCAGAGACTTGGAGCTAAACCCCTCTGAAATCTAGAAGAAGATTGAACTTAGCATTGACGAGATGATTATGGCAAAGCAGGGGCAAATTCAGTCCAAGCCATTCACAAGTTGGGATGACCAAGTTATGAAGAAGTGGAGATTATTGAAAGCCCCCCATCCTTCTCTGTTGGCGGCAAACACGTCTCCAAGAAGATCAAGAGAGCAAGGGTTAAATGGAACCCCCCACCTACAGGTAGACTGAAACTAAACTTTGACGGGACCTCCAAAGGAAACCCTGAAGTTTCTGGAGTTGGTTGTATTCTCAGGGACAAATAGGAGATAATTATTGAGAACTCTCCAAGTGCTTGGCTAATGGGACAAACAACGAGGCCAAATTCCAGGCTCTCCTGGTTGGCCTCCAAAAATGCAGGGAAGACCGCATTGATTATGTTGATATAGAGGGTTATTCTCAAATTTGTATCAACACCATAAAAATGAATTTGGCTTCAAACTAGAAACTCAGAAGCTTAGTGGAGGCCATCTAGGACTACTTAATGGGAATCTCAAACTACACTATTACTCACTGCTACAAGGAAGCAAATGGGGTCGCAGATCAACTAGCAAATTTTTCTGGTGGGCAAGTTGAGGAGGTGATATGCAATTCTTTGCTAGATAGGTGGGGACTTCAACTCCCCTAAGTCACTGCTATTTTTGCACCCCTGTCTCATAGGGCATGCTTTTCTTTGATTTTTTGGGAACGGTTCCCTTAACCGTATTTATAAATAAATAATAATATTATAATAATGTAATAATATAAATATAATATTATTATATTTAATAATGTTATACAATATATAATTATATATTAATTTAATTAACATTTATAATAATGAGCCCGCACGAGTAGTATAGTTGGCTAAGGGCTTTGGGTTCATCCCATATAGGTCTCGAGGTCGATTATCGTGACTCATATTAAATCGATGCAACATGGTTGTTGGCTTCATGCTCATCCTTGGGGGACTAGTCTCGCTTTCTCTTGCTCTGTGCTCATCCCTGGGGGACTAGTCTCGCTTTTGCTTTCCCCTCACGTGTCCCAAAACTCAGCAATATGTAAGCCTAAGGTAAGGCTCAGTGAGAATCGCTGGGCTGGGCCGCGGGGATACCTCCAGAGTATAAAAAAATTAATGTTTATAATAATGTAATAATATAAATATAATATTATTATATTCAATAATGTTATACTATATAATTATGATTTAAAATAATTAGGGTTTTAATAATGAGGATTATAAAATAGTTAGGGTTTATAATAATTAATATTATATTAATAATATATTATATCCCCCAAAGACATCTTGGCTTCTAAATGGTTGTGACTCTATGTAGGTAACTCTTGGCACTCCGTGGTTCTTGAGTGGAGTGTGTTTGAATTCTGGTGTATCTTGGTCTTCCACAGCTCGATAAGGTCATGGCAGTAGTGGTATACAGTGACGGATTTACCGGTGCCAATTCATGCTACAATCGACATGTTTATAGTGGTGGCAGACTTAGCAGGGCCGCACCATTGGTGATCCACATTATGTTGGCGGTGGCATTTCTATGGGGAGGTGGTTCCCCTTGTGACCTCTGTTGGAGTGATCCAGCCTAAAAATTCACACACTTATTGAGCAAAAAAAATATTATTAATATATTATATAATATAATATAATATATAATATATAATATAATATAATATAATATATAATAATATATTATATTATTATAATATTATAATAATAATATAAATATGATATTATATTAATAATATTATAATAATGCCTAATGCATAGTGGTGTAAACTCCTAAGAGCGAAATACTTAGACTCTGACGATCCGGATAGAATCTTGACCATTGTAAATTCCTGTAGAGGCTCAAATATCTGGCATTTCCCATGGGAATGCCGACCTATCATTTCAGATCACGTCTCTTGGAATGTCAGGGATGGGAGTAAAGCCTTGATGTGGTTCGATTCTTGGAATGGCTTAAAGGCTTTGTCAGAGTCTCCTTCTTTATTGAGGCTGCAAGGTTATATGGAAGCTCGCATAAATGATAATGTAAGGAAGTATCTCGTGCCTTCTCCAAGGCCGGGCCTTTGAGAATGGGATTGGGTGGCTTTCAACTTAGACTCTCTCGAACATGATCTAAAGGAAACTTTGCAGAAGGAAATTTCCTCTCAGAAAATAATTTGGACTGGGGAAGCTGATGAGTTGTTTTGGTGTGGCTCGAAATCTAATTCATACTCGGTTAAGTTGGGCTATGAGACACAAAGTGCTCAGAGGGACTTAGATTCCTGGCCTTCTGATCTTTGCTGGAATAGGAGATTACTCCCCAAAGCAGGTGCTTTTACCTGGATGGCTATCCATAAGTGTATTCTTACTGGGGATCATCTTCAATTGTTGGACTTCTGTGGACCGAGCAGGTGTACTCTTTGCAAGGAAAGTGAGGAGACTGTTGATCATCTGCTTCTCAATTGCCCCTTTGCTTAGACATGTTGGGATTGGGCCATGGACTACTTAGGGTGGAAAGGTGCAAGGCAATGTGATTTGAGAGAGTTTCTAGAAAGTTGGCTGAGAGGTTTTTTTGATGCGGCTTGGGCTAGTGCTTGGAGAGCTCTTCCCTCGATGGTAATTTGGCAAATTTGGAAGGAACGCAACAGGTGAATTTTCAATGAACAATCAGCTAATGTAAAGGCAGTAATAAGTATGATTGAACATGGAGTTACTGAGATTCTTAACTCTAGAATTAAGGAGTGCAAGAGCTACTCCTTTGGACTGTGGGATGATAAGCTAATGTTGAAATGGAAAGCGTTGAGGCTTCCTCCTCTAGGCTCGTTCCCTTCTCCTTTGACCTCTTCCTGCAGTAAAACAAAATGGACCTGTCCGTCAAGAGGGAGGCTCAAAATCAAATTTGATGGAGCAGCTCGAGGTAATCCGGGGGAAAGCTGACTAGGTGTTATCATTAGGGATGATAGTGGAAAGTTGATTTGGGCTTGCTCAAAGAAGATTGACATTGGAACCAATAACGAAGCAGAACTAGAAGCGTTGGCTCTCTCTCTCCAGGTCTTCAATTCACTCTTTAAAGCCCCAGTTGATATTAAGGCGATTCTTAGCTAGCTATTCGTGCAGCGATGGAGAAGAAGACCACCAATTGGAAATTGAACAGCTGGGTATCTATCATAGCAAAGGAATTGGAAAAGTTGATGGATTACACTTTGCACCACATCTTTAGGGAGGCAAACTCAGTGGCAGACCGGCTGACCAACTTCAGTTTCTCTCAAATTGTTTCATTAATTGAAGGTTTCGAGGTAGATTTGTGGGCAGATTTAACATCTTTTTTGGATGCAGATTTGCAAAAGATTGACAGCTCTGGGGGCAAGTAACTTCGCGACTGTGTTACTTTTCCCCGTCAGCCACCCGAAGGTTTCATTGTTGGCTTCTTTGATGCAGTAGTTTCTCTCTCTATTAATGTAACCAGTAGGCCCTGCTTCTTTTTAGGGATGGCACCCCAAGGCAAAATGTGGAAACCTTTTCATTTTATGTTAGCCACTATGGGGACCTGATCTCCCCAGGTCAATTGGAGAGGCTTGCTGTTGTGAGTGTAGTAATGTTGCACACTGCTGCTCTATAATAGCTCCTCCAAATCTTTGTAATGTTTCTTTTTCAATGGTTAATATAAGGAGTTGCCCCGTATGGCAGTGCTTAATTATAAAAAAAAAATTGTATTAATGTAATAATATAAAAATATTATTATATTTATTAATGTTATACGATATAATTATATATTAATTAAATTAATGTCTTACTATATATATATATATATATTGCCTTTTTTGATTACAAGTTATCTACCTTTTGGCAGCCCCATTATGCTATCCTTTTTACTAGCAACCATGAAGGGTGATGGAATGTAGAGTGGGGCTTTGAGTGGTAGAAGCAGGGATAAAAGTAAAGGAATGGCAGAGACTCACACTCCTTGACACTGACAGATCTAGAGGAAGGTGACCAGTAGAACGGTAGGCGGAAAGAAGAAGATGGCTTACACTTCATGCAAGAGACTGCCCAAGGTTTCAGGGGACGAGGCCTTGGAGGGGCTTCGTTGCTCTGGTTGATTCAGAGATACAAAATCCCATATTGAGAAAATGGATGTGTAGAATCTTGGCAATGGCCAAAGAAGTAGATGGGCAAGATGGGGGCAAGTTCAGGGAGGTAATTTCCAACTTCCTGGTTGATCTAGGCTCGACTAGGGGGAGGTGGAATATTTTTGGAGTAGCACACTCTCTCACCATGACCACCCTGACCACCCTGATGTCCATTGTGGCAGCGTCAATTGACTTAGCAAAGATCACTAAAGAAGCATAAGACAAACATGAAGTTATTCTGGGGCATATCCATGATTTGATGCTTGGTCTGGTGGAGACGAGGAAGAT
This sequence comes from Cunninghamia lanceolata, assembly GCA_027924645.1. Lineage (NCBI taxonomy): Eukaryota > Viridiplantae > Streptophyta > Pinopsida > Cupressales > Cupressaceae > Cunninghamia > Cunninghamia lanceolata. The sequence continues at coordinate 10,087,691 of BSBN01000904.1, forward strand.
TGGAGTAGATAGCAGAGAATATGGGAGTCTAGATGGAAACTAAAGCCCATGCATATTACAAGTGTGCATGCGATGAGGAGATGAACTTGGTGGATCTTACAAGCAAGGATGATATGTAATAGTTTCTATGTTAGTTCAGGACAACTTGGTTAATAGTTTACATTAGATATTAAGACTGTTAATGGGGAGAGGGCCTTGTAATTTGCCCTCTCACCCAGAAAATATATAACTATATGTTTGTTTCAAGACTGAATTCAGACAATAAGGGCAATGCCCTATTTTTGGATGGGTCCCTGGTCCCCAACAGGGGTTACTATATATATATATATATATATATATAATACTCGAAGAGAAGGATCCTATTCTTTAAGTCTATGCAAATTTTATAACAAAAATTGAAAATATTTATTTTAATATATAATATTCATATTAATGTGATTATTTAATGTTGATTATAGAATGGTCCAGGGAAGTATGGAATGGAATGAAGCCAGGAGCTTAATACTAACATATTAACTTATTTAATTAAATTCTGAGTTTGGTTATTAAACAAATAATTTTTTTTTTTGTTTTTGTTAACCTAGGGTATCCCCGCGACCATCTTCCGAGCGACACTTATAGGCAAGCGAAGGGGCGAGACTAGTCCTTGGAGGTGGATGCTACCGCCTGCAAGCTCATCCACCAGAGTAATTCTAGGAGGGAGTCGAACCCATGAGCTTGAGGAGCCATCCCAAGTCACAAGCCAACTTCGCTACCCGTGTGGGCTAAACAAATAATATTTTTAATGTCAAACAAATAATATATTTTTTTTCTTTTAAGTCTATGCAAATATTATAATAATTTTTTTAATATTTATATTAATATAATATTTTTATTAATATTTAATTTTTATTTATTATATATATTAATTATAAAATTCTTATTTTAAATATGAATAGAATAATATAATTAGTAATATATTAAAAATAATATTTATATTAAATTATTGATTACAAATAAATGGAATTATTATTATAATATATTTATATCCCTTCCTAGTACAACACATGCTATAATGAAGTACATTCTACAATGCATTGTCATTGCAATTAGTCTTTTTAAGATCTTGTATTCAACTAGTTAATTTAGCTAATTGGAATGCAATTTGTCAAACCTTTGGGATGTAGACTAATTATGGGTGTCATCGCAATAATAACAAGTAGTAAAATGCTATAATAAATAAGAAAGAAACTCCAATTGATATCAATAAATCAATTCCACATCACTATTAAATAAATATTAATCTAAGAAAAAAATTTCAACTACAAAACACACACTATTATTACAACACTACAAAGCTGGTACTCGCCACTACGTGGCACTTGTTAAAATATTCTATGACCTCTCTAATAAAGCATTTGAAAAATGTGGTAATTTAGTAAATAAAATAACATATAAAACTACTAAATGTTAGATAAAATTCGCAGTAGATAAATGAATTTAAATGCAAAGGAATAACAAACACACATATACAAGACATGAGAACAAAAGAAGAACACGATTTTAACATGGTTCGCCAAATGGCTACGTCCACATGAAGCATGGGATCACTCTATATTAAACTTTGTTTTACACATCTATAGCAACGTAAACATTCTACAACAGTACCGATGTTATTACATACATAAAACAATCTTGAAGTTCAACCCATGAAGGGAATGTGAGAAGACAAGATAGAAGGAGACAAAAGATCAAGAAACATCAGTTATTGGATTGGGCTTCACAATATTAACACTAAAACTATAACATAAATATCTCAAATACATATTTAAAAGACTCTAAGAGATACAGTCTTAAGGTGCCTATATTAAATTTAGGACACATCTTCTAATAAATGTATTTAAGATATCTATACTAATTTTAAATATCATTATAAACATTAAACCTAACTTTAAACAAACAAATATTTAATAAATGTCCCAAACCAATAAATAAATAGAAGTGGATCATATTTCTAACTCTTTCTCTCTAGTAAAGTCTATTATTCTAAAGGTTTCATTAAATTATATTATTTTAATTAAAATCTTTAAAATTTAATAAATTTTCATTATTTTTTTTTTGGGTTCATAATCGAGAATTATATTGAAGTTTAACAAAAAGTTACAGCTTTCACAGCCTTTCCATGGCTGCCCAAGAGGACTATTACATTTATCCTTGACTGACTGCCTTGTATACAGATTCTAAAACCACGCAGGGTCTATACTATAATCCTTCTACAGAGATTCTATTAACTTTAGCTATAATATCCTAGCTTCTTCTATACAAAATGAAGCAAGGAGATCCGACCTTACTAGGAGAATATCTCAGCCAATTTCATACTGAAGTGATCAACCCAATCCATGTCCTCCGTCGCCGCCAGTCTAAGGGATTTTCTGATGAAGTCGACTGCAATCACCGCCTGGTCTTTCAGCAACACGAGGTCAAAGCCTCTAGTATCCAGTATGAAAGGAAATATCTTTATGACTTCACCAGGATCTGCCAGAAGACCCCAATCTCGGGGACGTGGGATGCCTACGCCAAGATTGGCCACCTACAGTGAGAAATCCAAATCCCCAAGGTGCTCGGGGTTAAATATCCTTCTCATTATAGCCCCGGCCTCCACCTTGTCTGTTCCCAGCTCGAGGAGCATTGCGAGTACCCGGGAAGATATGTCTGTATCTACCCTATACCTTTCGTTGTTGACCAGAAAGGCTTTTCCAAGGATTACTTTCACCGCACCCACCATCAACTCATCAGCTTGTCGAAGCATTCTTTGCAGTCTTAAATCCGTTATTGCCCCAATGAAGGCCATCTGCCTTTTCTTACTGGTAAGTCTGACGGGAGTTTCCATACCCCCACACCGAATGGCTTCCGCTGATACTATGACTACGAAGTGTGATGACATCGATCAAACGGAGGAGGAGAAAATGGAATGCAGGCTCTGTCATCATCGACGGACACTCTATAAACCCTCCGAAGCTTCTCGACGCCCTTCAGGGAGAGCTTCCAGCTCACGCCAACCAGACCACTCGAAGGAATGACAATCTCACGTCACTTCCCCTCGTGCCATCGAACCACCCTACTAACTAATCACTGCATCTTCTGCCACCTCGGCCTTGCCACCTATGAGGAGGTGGCAAGGCTCCCACCCATCCGCCCACAATTTTCATTGTTTATTAATATAAAGACTTCTACATTTAAAAAAATGGAAAATTGTATATATTTTATTCATATCAACATTTTTCAATTATTTGCATCAAAATTTCTCATCACAGAGGTAACCCATTAGTGAAAAATAAAGTAAAATTTCTCATCGCAGAGTTTTTCTTTTTTATTGTTTGCTTTTCTCCTCTTCTTCAATTTTTGCTTATCTAAATCATATTTATTCCAATTCCCCTACAATTTTCTCTTCATTTTCTCCTCATTGTTTTTTTGTGAAGATGGATCATGTAGTATGATTTGAAACGTCAATATAAAATACTACAAACATAGTTTAATCCACAAAACAAATTATAAAACTTTGATGGACTCTGGAAATATCATGTTCCAAAGTAAAAAATGTTGATTTAATTCTTCCACTAATGAAAATACCTTTCTATTATTAAATTAATATTGAATAAGGTTGCCACATTGTTGGATTGAGTATCACATTTAAATTAAAATGTATGGTCATGATCTTAAAAAAATATGACCAAGTTTGAAAATCAAATTGATAAACTATTAAAAAACAATAAAAATACATGATCCCTAAAAAAACACCACCACAAAAAAACAACTCTTGAAATATATATTTTTATCAATCCTTTATATATAAATCTAGATTAATTAAATAAACTTAAAACACAAAAATACAACTAATTTAAATTAATTATAGCTATGATTTATCATTATTAGTCCCTGCCAAAGGCAAGAGACTTTAATTTTCACCTCTCTAAAATCGAATTAGTTTTTTTTCGTAAATTGTGCATGCAACAATATATTGATCTCTCAACTATAGTTTGTGTGATTTTCCCCTGGTTGTGCAAACACTTCCCTGTGCAACCATTGGGTGCCAATTTTTCCTAGGGATTTTTATTGCAGAGGAGAGAGGATTCTAGGGGCTACAAGCACTTTCCCATGCAACCATTGGTTGTGAATTTTTCCTTGGGTTTTTTTATTGCAGAGGAGAGAGGAATGATATGCAAGGCTTTGGACATGTTGGTTTTGAGAGCAGGGTGTTTTTTGCAAGACAGGTGTGGTAACCCTGTCTGTGTGCAAGGGTTGTGAAGAACAAGTGTCCTCCCCTGCTGTACTAGGCATCTTCCATTTCGGCGTTTGTCTGGTAGGGTTTTTGGGTTTTATTATGTTTTATCCCGCTCAGTTTTCTGTTGTTTTTTGTATGGCTGGCTGACTGATTAATGGAATGCAACATTGTTTCTTTGTTTGATTGTGGTAGTATTCTAACTTGCATCAGGCTTTTAGCGTGTGGCTCATTACCATCATACCAAATGCCCTGGTCAGCAAATTATGTGTGTATTTAACATTGCATTTTATTCCTTTTGTGGATTCTTTTGTACAGTGCTGTTTTATTGGACATCTTATCAGATGCATATTTAACCGCTCTTATCATTTTCAGTGGGACATAATCTCATAATTGAAGGGCAAGGAAAAGGGTTTTTTCTAGATTCCAGCCTAAGCATAAGCGTCATGGGTGTTTCAGAACCCCTTTTGAAACAACAGTTTTACGTTATTTTGTCTTGTGTATTGTTCAAATTTCATAGCACTTAGGTTTTGATCCCTCAAATTTGCACTTGAGAGAGAGAGCAAGAAAACTAGATCAAGTCATTTTGAGAATTGTTACATTCTAATGGATTCGTAGGTGGGAAAATCCACATTCACCACTAGAACGTTGAGAATAATACTCTCCTTTGGAGTGATGTAGTGCATTATAATCTCATGGATCTGCTCATAAATGTCCTCTGTCTGCCCGACTATTGGAACTGTGGTGATGCCGGGTAAGTCTACCATTGTCAAATCCAGAGCTCCAACTTTAGTAATGTGGATCGTAATCAACTGTTCGTATTTTGCAGTATGGTTTTGGGTTTTGCTATCAATGCCAATGCTTGTAGGGTTTCAAATTTCACTATAGGGTATTTTCCTGTTGTTTTTTGGTATATGTGTTGAGCTTTCAGATTTTTATCATTTTGACTCTTTAAATATCGTTAGAGATTGAGGATTTTGTTATCTATGCTAATATTCCTCACTAGTTCTTCAAATTTAATGACATCTCAAAAGTTAGCCTTTATTTTAATTTTATTGTTTACAAAATAAATTTTGTTATGGGCACTAGAAAAACCAACATTATGTCTTAAATTTTGAGCCTACTTTATCTTGCTGTTGGGTTCAAACCTGTTATACTATAATTTTTAATAGATTTTACAGATCTTTTAAATATCTTTATTGATTCTAACGTTTTATGCGTAATTTTTCTTCCCCTATCCTCACGGACTGGTAGATAGGAATAAGAAATTAAAATTTTCTGTAATACTTAGTAGAAGGCCGCTTTATGGTTTGGTTTATTATATATTTAGTAGTCTGTTCAAAAGAAAAAATAAACTACCTGTGTAAACTAGAAAGGTCACGGCCTATGTTAAACTACCCTGTGAGATTTCATTCTAAGTAGTTACATCTGTAATAAGCTGTTACATGGTGATTTAGGGAGCTTATAACTCACTATTGCTAGATTTTTTCCCATTTGAAGGGTTTTCTAGATTAAATCTGGTGTGATCTGTTCATATTTGTGGTGTTTATCATTTATTCTTAATTGTTGATGATGTTTCCATGTATTTTCCTTTGATATACATTTGATATGTTATATTGATAGCCATTGGAAGTGGTTAGATTTATAGTATGTTGTATAAGAGGTTTGGAGAAGTAGGAAGAGTGTAAATCCATAGTTGGTGAGCTAGTTGAGAAATATCCTTGCTAGTTTAGGAACAATAACTCACAAAAATAACACTGAGCATGTTTATTTCAATCCAACACCTCAATGCTAAGGGGACGTGACCTTCATCCAAAAATAAGAACCAAATTGAGCTCTAAAGATCCATCTAAATGGATTTAGGACATATAAGACATATTTCTCTCCTAGAAGACATGCAATTTTATATTTGTCAGAACTCACACTAGATATGGTGGAAGGATCAATACAACATTTAGATATGTTCCTATGGTCTCAAAGAGATTCATTATTGAAGAAGTTCCAATTCTTGCTCGGAATTCATATTTCCAGCTTCTGTTGTCATTTCATTAACTCTGTTCATACCTTCTTTTTGGGAAATCATATTTTCCAGGCTTGTCGTTACTGGACAGACCTTCTAAGGTCTCTAAATCCTAGTTTATTTGATGCCCCCTGTTCTGGACAGTCTATTAGACATTGCAACCCATTTAATCACCATCCTTTTGAGCTTTCTAAAGCTCCTATCTTGTTGTCCCTGTTTTGGACAGACTAGAGGCACCTTGAATCTGCATTATTATTTCCCTTTGATCACTGTGTAGGTTATTTCCAGCCTTATAAGGCTCATTTTCATGGTGTCCTACACCTGTAATAGTTCACACTTGCTCAGACTTTATTGTCAAAACATTGTATGAGTTATTAATTATTGAACATCGATACATCTACCTTTTTGCAGCCTTCTAAGGCCATATTCCTTGTTGTCCCTGCTTTATTCTGTCATCTACATGTTGGTTTATGCTGTAGGATAGTGATAGACATTGTTAGAATATTGCTTGAACATTGCTCTACACTGAACAAACATCACATTTCAATTTGGTTATTAAAACAAACTTGTTGGTTTTGGCATTCAATTCGTAGGACAACAGTATAGAAGTTTATCATTACTTTCCTTTGAAGTATATGAACATAGTTATTGCTTATTACTCATGGAAATCATAATTTTGCCTACATACCAGCATAGTTTACATCTTAAGCTTGCATCGTACTTATTATCATATCATTTAAACAATATAAATATCATTTGCTTTATTTTGTGCATTAAATAATTAAGTGCATTAGTGAAAGTCATTTAGGAAAATAGCATATAAGAAAATTGCACATAGAAACTGCATACATTTAGTTGCATTTCATTTAGGCAAAGTTTTGCTTTATTACATTCACTAATTAGTAAACATTTTACCACAAAAGACACAAAAACTGAAAACAATAAAACATTTAGAAAACTAAAACATTCGCCATTCTTGCAATTGCATTCTTGCACATCCATGTGTCTTGGGATCTGATTGGACATTGTTGAAGAGTTGTACATGGAAGATCTATTGCCTAACCCTTTGGATACACTACTCCTTGAGCTGCTTGAAGCTTTTGATCTAGCACCCATATAGCCCATTACACCGCCAACACTGAAGTTTGATTCTCTGCCTCTGTTTATAGATGAGCGCTTCCCATTAGTGTCTCCTATTATTGCTTTCTTGCTCCATTGAGAGCCTAGAGAAAAATGCTTTCTGAAGTGTCTCGTGTGGTCACTTTTGTGTTGCCTCATGTGGACTTGAGCATCCTTGAGTCTACCCATAGGTTCTTCATTTCAATATGAGTTGTTTGAGACCCATATTTATAGACTTTCAACAGTAGTTTTTAGGGCTGAAAATAATAATTAAATAATGGTGTGCTATAAAGCAACTCAAAATATTTATCAAAATATTAAAATAGGCTCTAGGTTGTTTGCTTAATATTTACCATTCTTTTTGAAGTTATCAAAAGTTCTCTCTCTAAATTCCAACTTCAATGTGGTCTTGATTTCTTGTGCTGATACACGAATGGAACTTGTCTTTGTTTTGGGTTAAATATAAAAGAGTATATTATGATAGATGCATGCAAGGCTTAGGGTTATAGATATCAAGAGTCCATATACATTTTTGTTTAATGTAATGACTTCAATTGTATTCTTTGCCTACACAAATGGCTACCCCAATCACATTGAATTCGTTTTCCCAAAGTTTTAATATAATGCATTTGATAAAGCTAATTGAATGAAATGAATTTCCTTGGTGTTTTGATGGAGACAAAGAAGTTATAAAGAACATTAATGGGAAATAAGAATTTGCTAGTATATCTACAAGTTTACGTACAAATTCTTACTTTTATTAATATTTCCACTGTGTTAATGGTGTTAAGGACTCTTTACCTGGTGGTCCCACTTTTATTAATATTTCCACTGTGTTAATGGTGTTAAGGACTCTTTACCTGGTGGTCCCATGGAAGGGGAGGCATTGGTTTTTCCTTAGCTGGTGGTGCAGAGAGAATTGAGAACCGTTCACATCGTTTAGCCCTGCATGATTTGAAATTTTCCTATTAATTATGGTCAATTAGTTTTAAACAAGGTCACTAAAAAAGTTACTACACAATAAAGTTATATGGATACTTGTAATGTGGAAATGGAAATAATATATTCTTACCATGCAAATTAGTTTTAATTTATTATTAATTTTGGTTTTCTATTAAATTAATTATTTGGATTAAAGTCATGCCCAAGCTAATTTCATGTGGTATATGTCATTATGTCTAAACATGAATTTGCAGATAGCCCCAAAATCATAGATTCTTACCATGCAAATTAGTTTTAATTTATTATTAATTTTGGTTTTCTATTAAATTAATTATTTGGATTAAAGTCATGCCCAAGCTAATTTCATGTGGTATATGTCATTATGTCTAAACATGAATTTGCAGATAGCCCCAAAATCATAGAAAATGAAGCCACGAAAATGGATAATAAATACAATAGTCTGAAGGAAGGTTATCTGGAGTGTCACTGGGTATGTTTGCATGTGTGTGAATCTACAATGCAATTGGGTATCATGTAAACAATTGGCAATCCCTATTTTTCCACTAATTTTGGGTAAAATTTCATGGATTTAGTTTTGATTATATGTATTGCTGAATTATCTCTCGGTCAGACTGTAATGTTCCGTTTTCCAGCTTGATCTTTTACAGTTGATCGTTGGCCTATTCCGGAGACCCGTACGTTACTCGGAGGTTGAAATTGGGGTTTCATGTTTTGGTGGTTACTTTTGTTCGTGGAACATGGTTTGGTTGGCGGTTTCTTTCGGGGTTTTCAGAGAGCTTCGCAGGGATGTGTTTTCCTCGACATTTAGGAATTTACTATTTTTAGTAAGTTTGGGATTGACACTGGAACGAGATTTTGAGAGTGGGGTTGGATTCGTCTTGTCAAGACCTTTCCAACGAGCTATAGATCACTGGTTTCCGACATCATCTTGGCCTCCGTTTTAAAGTCCGTAAATTAAACTTTATTATTTAATATTGGACCTTGGTGCCTAGGCTCAACGACTTAATGTTGAGGTTGAAAAAGAATTGAAGAGGATTATATTATTTTCCCTTTCATGTTTTATCCCATATGCAAGAGGATTTTAGAGACTCCTAGTTGGAAAAGTATAAAAGGAGGAAGGGTGCTCTCATTTCGGCATTCGAAATCCTGATAATGTTATGCTGCCGTAATGGTTTTGGGACTACTTCGAGGAATGAATGCCTCCTAGCTTGGGCTCACTTCGTGCTTGAGAGATAGCACCTAGGGAGAGGTTTGCTGATAGTAGTGATTTTTGTAGTGAGGTTTGCTTTGTAGCTTGAGTTTTGTTTGTAGTTCAGTTATTTGCATTTTATGTCATTTTTGGAGTTGCTGATAACAGGGCTGAATCTGTAGTTTCATTCATAAATCTGAAAATAAAAATACATTTGTTCTGGGTATTTCATATTTCTCTTTGTCTATGCTGGGCGCCCCATTGTGCCAATTTGCAGATTTTATTATGAAGAATCTGATTTTTCTAGAAAGAAATCGCCCTTCTTGCCAGGCTGCCATCTTTGGAGTGCATTAGAAAGCGTGCTAAATAAATACTTGGGTTTAAGAGTGGTCTCTGGTGTGTAGCTTGGTCGCCATTGTCATAGGAGTGCATTGCATCAGATTTGAGGTCATTTGGTTGAGAAATGAGTGAGGTGTGAACATTTTTGTAGGGTTTTATGTTGCTAGTTTGGTCTTTTCAAGTTGTTGATCTGTCATTTCAGTTTGCTAACTTCTATCATTTGAGTTGGGTTGGAAGTCTCTAATTATTGTAAGCTGAACAGTAGTACTGTCAGCACTTCATACTTCTCATATTTGCTTTATAATACCTTGCATCTCGTCATATGGTAGCTCCAATTCCACTTCGGGTTGGAAAGCACATTCTTGACGTCAAGTTATTTCAGCATAATAGTGGTAGGGATCCTTTGACCACATGCTCGTCGACATCCGGCACATTCTTGGTTAGAGTTCTTTGTATCAGCATTGCATCAAGACCCTCTGACTATATGCTCGTCATCATCAGGCGCATTCTTGGTTAGAGTTCCTTTATCAACATTGCATAGAGACCCTCTGATCATATGCTCGTCACCATCAGGCGCATTCTTGGTTAGAGTTCCTTTCCAGCATTGCATAGAGATCTTCTGACCATATGATCACGCCATCCTGATGTACATTCTTGGTTAGAGTTGAATTTCGCATTGTTTTGGTTTAAGTGCTAACTTCAACGATTGTGTATTGCTCTGCTTATTGTAATTGGAAAAGTGAAAAAAATTGGCTTGGTATATTTCAGTGGTATCAGAGCCACGCATCCTGCCATCCTGTGAAAATAAACCTTCTATGAGTGACAAAGAACAGAGGTACTTAGCAAGAGAATACAAGAAGGCTACCAGTCAGTTTCATTGGCATCAGGCCCCAGAAGGTCAGACAGCTTCAGAGGTATTAAGAGCCAATTGTGAGTCTTCTCCTGAAGGAGAAATGGGGGATAATGAGAGGACGTCGGGAGGTAACAGAGATGATAGTGGGAAAGGAAGAGAAAGATCATTAAGTCCGGCAAAGAGGTTCGAGAGGAAGATGGATACCTTAATGGATATGATATCTCTCATGATGGGGAGAATGGGTCAGAACCAACCTCCACTAAACAATTCAGGACATAGTGGAGAACACAGTGCCACCAACCAGCATAATGGACATGCTGCTCAGCTTGCTTCAAATAGCACATACATTTCTTCCAGGCCATTCAAACCCACTTTCTTGGCATCAGTAAAACCTCATCTGGATCCAAAAGAAAATGTGTCCTTTGTTGAACAGTTGAGACTCGGCCGCGCTGAGTATGATTTTCTACCTGATGAAATTAAGGCAGATATGTCTTATAATGATTTTATGGATCATAAAAGGAAGGATAGAGGACAAGGAAGACATTATGAACAAAGGAGGACAATAGTTCATGGGGATTTGCATCAAGCTATCGACAAGGTTATGCTTCCACATTTTGATGGGAGTGACAATAGTTCAGCCAGAGCCTGGATACAGAAGTTAGACAACTATCTAGCTCTCAGACCCATGGAGGAGGAGGAGGCGATTAAGTTCGCTACGCTACACCTGGATGGGGTGGCGCACAAGTGGTGGTACCATGGTCTAGTCACCTTGGGTCATCGGTCTATCACTACCTATGATGAGTTTACCAATAAGCTCATAGAGAGATTTGAGAAAAAAGATCCAGAAGTGCATTTCAGAGAATTGGCACAACTTAAGCAATATGGTACAGTTGATGCCTACATAGCTGAGTTTCAAAGGCTTTCAGTCATGGTCATAGGAGTCACTGAGAGGCGCTTGGTGATCCTATTCAGTGAAGGATTGACGGAGCCACTCAAGGGTTGGATTAAAGCTTTTGATCCACCCTCTCTACAAGAGGCAATGAAGAAGGCAAGAAACATGGAGTGGGCTGCTCCTAAAGCAAAGTTTCAACCCAAGCCATCATTTCACAAAAGAGATAAAGGAAAAAGACCTCAGCATAAGGAGTTCAAACAGCATCAACCTCATGTCACAAGGTTGGATCCTGAGACACTTAATGAACTCAGAAGAAAAGGGTTATGTTTCCGGTGTAGAGAAAAATGGTCCCAAGATCATGTTTGCCCAAAAGGAGGCAAATTTCATCAAATTGAATACTATTCAGCTGAAGAAAGTAATTCTGATTTGTCAGACCAGCAGTCTGATTCTGAAGATAGTGAAGTGGAAAAAGTCCCAGAGGAATTCGAAGATGAAAAGGGAAGTGGAGGCACTTTGGCTCAACTTTCGAGCTTTCAAAGGAATGAATCCTTCAAAGTTCGAGGGATGATTAAGGGGCAACGCATAGTTGCTTTGATTGACACTGGAGCAACGCATAACTTCATTGACGAAGTTGTGGTGGCAAAGAAGGGGCTGCAAACAGAAGAGTTTGAAGGCTTCAAGGTTATGGTTGTTGATGGTTTTCACATCACTTGCACCAAGAAGATCTCAAACATGACCATGCAAGTGGGAAACTATGAGGTCAAGGACGACTTCTATGTAGTCAAAATTGGAGATACGGATGCCGTTCTAGGCATTCAATGGCTGTGTTCACTCGGGGAGATCACTCTAAATCTGCAAACCATGGAGCTCAAGTTTCAATCCGAAGGGAAGAATGTAGTGATAAGAGGAATGTCCAATGGTGGTCCCTCGGATTGTGTCATTCAAGAGGATGGCGAGGCTGATTCATCATGATCAAGTTGAGTGGGCTGCAGAGTGTATGATTCTTCCTACTAGTCCGGTTGAAACAAAGAGAGACTACCCTCCTGATATTCAATCTTTACTCACAAAGAAGAGCAAGGTGTTTGCTGATTTACCTCCTGGACCACCTCCTGATCGAGGTTCGGAGCATGTCATAGAGCTCAAGGAAGGAGCTAAACCAGTTATTACAACTCCTTATTGGTATCCTAAGAAGCAAAAGGACGAGATTGAGAAAAACATTCAGGAACTCTTGGAGATGGGCTTCATTCGTCCAAGCAAGAGCCCCTTTGCTTCGGCAGTTGTCCTGGTGAAGAAGAAGGATGGTACCATCCGCATGTGTGTGGACTATCGTGCTTTGAATCAAAGCACCATCAAAAATCGATATCCCATCCCGAGGATAGATGAGCTCATTGATGAGCTACATCGAGCCAAGTTCTTTTCAAAGATCGATTTGAGATCGGGTTATTACCAGATTCGGATGAGAGGATCCGATGTTGAGAAGACAACATTTAGATGTCACTATGGCCACTTCAAGTTTCTAGTCATGCCATTTGGGTTGACTAATGCTCCTGCTACCTTCCAGTCATGTATGAACAAAATCTTTCAGAAACAGTTGCGGAAGTTTGTATTGATATTTTTTTATGACATCCTGATCTACAGCAAGACATGGGAAGAACATCTCAAGCACTTGGAGGAAGTGCTTAGCATCCTGGAATCAGAGAGTTTGTTTGCCAAAGAATCCAAATGTGAATTTGGAATGAAGGAGTTACTTTACCTTGGCCATATAATTAGTGCTGAAGGAGTGAAGGTTGATCCTAAAAAGATCAAGGCAATTGTTGATTGGCCACCTCCTGAGAATTTGACTCATCTGAAAGGATTTTTGGGTCTTTGTGGATTCTACAGAAGATTTGTGAAGGGCTACTCTCAGAATGCTGCTCCTCTTACTGACCTCACGAAAAAGGGTGTCTTTTGTTGGTCATAAAAGGCTCAAACTACTTTTGATAAATTTAAGGGGATCATGAGCTTTTGTCCGGTGTTAGCTATCCCAGACTTCTCCAAGCCATTCGAGCTACAGTGTGATGCATCTGGTGAAGGAATTGGGGCTGTTTTGATGCAAGACAAACATCCCATTGTGTTTGAAAGCAGAAAATTAAGAGGTGTTGAAAGGACCTACTGCTTGCCATTATGCATGCATTAGCTAAGTTTAGACAGTACTTGGTGGGAAGCAAGTTTGTGGTCAAGACTGATCACAATAGCCTCAAGCACTTCATGCATCAAAGAGATTTGAATGAGAGGCAACAAAAGTGGGTGAGTAAGCTTCAAGCTTACGATTTTGACATCAAATATGTCAAAGGGAAAAACAATATTGTGGCTGATGCTCTATCTAGGAGACCTCATTTAAGCTCATTGTGTGAGCTTACAGCTAATTGGAGGGACATGTTGCTTGTTGATTATGCCAAAAATCAGTTTGCAACCAGCATCATTGAGGGTACTTTTCTTGACGAAAGGTACAAAGTGGTCGAAGGGCTGATACACTACAAGGGTAGAATTTTTGTGGTGGTTGATTCTAAGCTCAAAAAGAAGATTCTGTTGACCTTTCATGACATTCCATTTGCTGGTCATCAAGGGTTCTTCAAGACATATAGGCAGATCAGGGAAAGATTTTCTTGGAAAGGGCTGAAAGGGGAGGTTCAACGATACATTCAGGAGTGTCCCACTTGTCAGATGAACAAAAATGAGCAGACTTTACCAGCTGGTCTTTTGCAACCTCTTCCCATTCCCAATAAAAAATGGGAAAGCATATCAATGGACTTCATCACAGGGTTGCCCAAGGTTCAAGGAAAAGACTGTATCTATGTTGTTGTGGACAGATTAACAAAATTTGCTCACTTCTTCGCCATTGCCAGCTCTTTTTCAGCAGCCCAAGTTGCAGATCTATTTTTTCATGAGGTGTTTAGATTACATGGGTTGCCAAAAAACATTGTGAGTGATAGGGACAGCAAGTTCTTAAGCACTTTTTGGCAAGAGGTTTTTTGAATGAGTGGTACAGTGCTTACTCCAAGCACTAGTTATCACCCTCAAACTGATGGACAGACAGAGATAGTGAACAAGTGGTTGGAAGGTTACCTGAGAAACTATGTTTTGGAGCAGCAAAGAGCTTGGGTGAAGTGGCTTCACATGGGCGAGTATTGTTACAATTCTACTTTTCACATGTCAATAAGGATGTCACCTTTCATGGCTCTTTACGGTTATGAGGCTCCTAGCTTTGCTGATTTGGTGTTTGGTGATAGCAAAGCCCCTCAGGCCAAAGATTTGTTGCAGCAGAGTCAAGATATCTTGAACTCATTGAAGAACAATCTTCAGATTGCACAGAATCAACAGAAGATGTATGCTGATTAGCGGCGTGTTGAGCGTTCTTTTGAAGTTGGAGATATGGTTTATCTTCGACTACAGCCTTACAGACAGTCCACTCTCAAGAAAAGTGGAGCTGAGAAGCTCAAACCACGTTTCTATGGGCCGTTCAAGGTCACTAGGAGGGTGGGGGCAGTAGCTTATGAGTTGGAGCTACCTTCGGATAGCAGAGTGCACAATGTATTCCATGTGTCTCGCTTCAAGAAGGCACTTGGACACAATGTTGTTGCTTCATCACAGTTGCCACCTTTGGATGAAGAAGGACAGTTAGTTTTGATTCCAGAAGAGATTCTTGATTCCAGGGAGCGTTCTTTGAGGAAAAGAACTATCAGAGAGTATTTGGTGAAGTGGAAGAACTTGCCTATAGAGGATGCGACTTGGGAGAATGATGAGATTATGTAGCATCCAGGCTTGCAATTGCTTGAGGACAAGCAATCTTGAGAAGGGCGGACTGTAATGTTCCGTTTTCCAGCTTGATCTTTTACAGTTGACCGTTGGCCTATTCCGGAGACCCGTAGGTTACTCGGAGGTTGAAATTGGGGTTTCATGTTTTGGTGGTTACTTTTGTTCGTGGAACGTGGTTTGGTTGGTGGTTTCTTTCGGGGTTTTCAGAGAGCTTCGTAGGGATGTGTTTTCCTCGACATTCAGGGATTTACTATTTTTAGTAAGTTTGGGATTGGCACCGGAACGGGATTTTGAGAGTGGGGTTGGATTCGTCTTGTCAAGACCTTTCCAACGAGCTATAGATCATTGGTTTCCAACATCATCTTGGCCTCCATTTTAAAGTCCATAAATTAAACTTTATTATTTAATATTGGACCTTGGTGCCTAGGCTCAACGACTTAATGTTGAGGTTGAAAAAGAATTGAAGAGGATTATATTATTTTCCCTCTCATGTTTTATCCCATATGCAAGAGGATTTTAGAGACTCCCAGTTGGAAAAGTATAAAAGGAGGAAGGGTGCTCTCATTTCGGCATCCGAAATCTTGATAATGTTATGTTGCCGTAATGGTTCTGGGACTGCTTCGAGGAATGAATGCCTCCTAGCCTGGGCTCACTTCATGCTTGAGAGATAGCACCTAGGGAGAGGTTTGCTGATAGTAGTGATTTTTGTAGTGAGATTTGCATTGTAGCTTGAGTTTTGTTTGTAGTTCAGTTATTTGCATTTTATGTCATTTTTGGAGTTGCTGATAACATGGCTGAATCTGTAGTTTCATTCATAAATCTGAAAATAAAAATACATTTGTTCTAGGTATTTCATATTTCCCTTTGTCTATGCTAGGCGCCCCATTGTGCCAATTTGCAGATTTTATTATGAAGAATTTGATTTTTCTAGAAAGAAATCGCCCTTCTTGCCAGGCTGCCCTCTTTGGAGTGCATTAGAAAGCGTGCTAAATAAATACTTGGGTTTAAGAGTGGTCTCTGGTGTGTAGCTTGGTCGCCATTGTCATAGGAGTGCATTGCATCAGATTTGAGGTCATTTGGTTGAGAAATGAGTGAGGTGTGAGCATTTTTGTAAGGTTTTATGTTGCTGGTTTGGTCTTTTCAAGTTGTTGATCCGTCATTTCAGTTTGCTAACTTCTATCATTTGAGTTGGGTTGGAAGTCTCTAATTATTGTAAGCTGAACAGTAGTACTGTCAGTACTTCAGACTTCTTCTCATATTTGCTTTATAATACCTTGCATCTCCGTCATATGGTAGCTCCAATTCCACTTCGGGTTGGAAAGCACATTCTTGACGTCGAGTTATTTCAACATAATAGTGGTAGGGATCCTCTGACCACATACTCGTCGACATCCGGCGCATTCTTGGTTAGAGTTCTTTGTATCAGCATTGCATCAAGACCCTCTGACCATATGCTCGTCATCATCAGGCGCATTCTTGGTTAGAGTTCCTTTATCAGCATTGCATAGAGACCCTCTGACCATATGCTCGTCACCATCAGGCGCATTCTTGGTTAGAGTTCCTTTCCAGCATTGCATAGAGATCCTCTGACCATATGATCACGCCATCCTGGTGTACATTCTTGGTTAGAGTTGAATTCCGCATCGTTTTGGTTTAAGTGCTAACTTCAACGATTGTGTATTGCTCTGCTTATTGTAATTGGAAAAGTGAAAAAAATTGGCTTGTTATATTTCACAGACAACTAAGGTTTACAAAACATTACAATCAACAAAAGGTTTGACAATTAGGAAGTAGGATATTGGGAGCACTTCCTTGGGTTGATGACTTAACATCCTCCTCTTGTTGCAGGTTTGGATGCAAACCCTTGGGTTGACGACTTAGAGTCCTCTCCTTGCAGGTTTGGATGCAAACCCTTGGGTTGACAATTTACCATCCTCTTCGTCTCTTTCCAAGTTTGGTATGCAAATCCTTGGTTGGTTTCTTAGCATCCTTCTCTCCTTCCATATTTGGATTGCAAATTTGTGGCTACATGACTTTAGCATCTTTCTCTCCTTACAAATTCTTGGCTAAAGTCACATGTTTATGTGCAAATCCTTATGCCTTAGCATCCTGCTCTCCTTGTAAATTTGCAATGCAAGTCCTTGTGTTGATGTCTAGAATTCTCCTTTCCATGCAGGTTAGATCGTGGAAATTGGCATAACAACCTCATGGGTTCACTGTGGGGATTGTAGGTTCCCTTGCTTTGCATTTATTTCCACTCTCGATGTTGTTCTAAATCAGTAGGTGCAATAAATTTACAGTGACATCTATTTTATTTGCGATTTCATTTGAGATGCATATTCTTTTGAAAATAGAATTCTATTTTGTTGGTATGTATTTCTCAACGGGAAGTCATGGGGCTAAGGAAAAAGATAGAAAAAGGTAAGAATAGCAGGAAGTGTCTTAAGGCCAAAGTAAGGTTTGTGGGGTTTTTCTTTCTTTAGAGAAGTGTGCATCCTCTTTATTTTTATTTTATTTTATTTTTTTAAATGGAAAAAAAAACCAGGAGACGTCAGCGATATATTGTCATTAAATATTTCTTCAATAATGTTCTTGGAGTTGGCAGATCTAGAAGCATCTTTAAAAGATCACTTAAAAATGATGTGTAAAAATAGAAGCAATGTGGCTTCAATTGAAGGCTTGCCTATTGATCATGAGCCCACTACACATGGATCACATCCTTGGCTGCAACTAGACAAATCACCACATAACTCTTCTGTGCTTGAAACAGTCAGACTCGATGCGAAAGTTTTATTGGTGAGATTCAACATTGTTTAGATATTTACTTTGTGTGGGTTTATTTTCAATGGTGAATAATGATTGAATGGCCCATTTGACATGAGTAGTACATTCAGTATAATTAACATTTCATTTCAGGTTTTATGGACAACATCAACTCATTATGGTGCAGACTGTTTTCAAGAGCCACAAAAGTTTATGCCATCCAGATTTAAAGATACGATTCCACCATATGTGTTTGTCCCTTTTGGGGGAGGGGTTTGTCTGTGTGCAAGTTTAGAGCTTGCTAAGTTGCAGATTATAGTGTTGATGCACCACCTTGTAAGACCAATATTTAAAAAACAAAAAGTAATGGCATATGAACTCAACTCACCATGTAGTTTTCAATCTGTGATAGTAATGGCATTATGAACTCAACTCCAGATGGTATATAGTGTGTATGCTATTATGTAGTTTTGATTTATCATTTACTCTCCTTACAAACAAAACAAAGCAATTGTTTGATAAAGTATTTAAACCTTAAAGCAAAATTGTAATCCTAAGTGTCTTGGAAGTCAGAACTTTTTTAAAAACTTGATATATATTGTCATATAAAGAATTCTATTGCCTGTAGAGAATTTCATAGTTAATGATTGCACAATTATTTAAATTTTTGCCGTGCTTGAAATGTGGACTTAATAACAAAACAATTCTCATCTGCCTATGCCAATTGTGTTTGTTTAAAAGTCTTGATATATATTATTTTATTTAAAATGCAAATTGACTAAGAATTTCATTATTTGTAGTTTTCATAGAAAGAAAAGAATACATACTTGGACTGATTATTGTGTAGTGTAACAACTCATTCCATAATGCCCAAAAGTTAAATAAACATTTATCATAATCAAGAGATTAGTCAACCATCTGATTTCACAAATCATATTTAACCATAATGATTCATTTTCATTTCAAAAATTAAGCATGTTATTCTAAACAGAATATAACAAAGCTTTACAAAACAATGTTCATTTACATATCCTTAGTGATTAACTATCACTGTTCATGAACAAATTATGCCCAAGGCATCATAAATCATCTTATACATATCAAAATTATACATTACAATTGACCATCAAGTCATAAAATAAGAAACACTGTATCTGGGACAAATAAAATTCATCTTCATAAGTCTTAGCTTGTCTCGTGCTTGGGAAGGAGAGCATCATCCAGGTGCTTTTCCACCAACCACAGACCGGTGGTCCCCCGCACACCTTCCTACCCGGAAGTGGCTCAACCCTTCATGGAAGGAATAGATATTAGGAACCGATAGGTTAGCTATCCATGTATCTAGTGTTGTGTCCTTCATAATGTCTCACACTCATGCAACTATAGAATCCCTCTAACTATGCATGATGCTATTAGAGACCATTATGCCATCTGGAGCACTGTGAACCGACAATGCATGCATGGACAGATGCATTACTTTGGCCAAAGTTTTACATACATAGACGTTACCATGAACGTTGTTGTATGTCCACCACCCTGACTCAACTTATAAGATATCATGTTCTACAATAAGTTTAAACTGACCTTTCACTCTAAGTCTAAAATAAGTGGGATCCATTCGATTCATAGTCCACACCAAGATGATTGATTCCCATTTTGGTTTTGTTTGGACTAATTAGGTTACCTTTGTAACGAGGAACTTGTGACTCCTCGCCACCTTATTCCACTTATTAATCATAACACAAATCGAACCACATTCACCAGTCTAGGTCTATCATGGTTCACAATATCTATTTAACTATCAAATAATTTAGAATCATATTCATGCTATTTTAGGCATACCTTGCCTTGATTAAATAGTGTGATTATGCAATGATCAATGACTCTAATTACCCTTATGATCTTAGGTAGTAAACACTAATCTCACTTAATAAAATAAAGGGTAGTTATCATTAGCAGAACAATTCATTTCTAGTATCTTGGCTATCATGCAAACTCCCACATAATATAACTATGGTCTTAAATATTCATACCACCTTCTTAGCCGAAGGTAACAAGTATGGTCATGGTATTCTAAATACCCTTATTAAACCACATATGACTTTTATACAAGTTAAGCCACCATTTGGTTTGAGTGCTTTAAGCACTATTTTGGGTTAAGGTCGTATCAGCCATCAACACGGTCATAATGACTGTGTTCATGTTCAATGCAGACCATGTCATTATTTGACATATAAACATTGCAGTTTATACATGGGCTCAACTGTGAAGGCCTTGAGCCACAACATAATATGAGTTTCAATGTTTTAAGCTCGGTCTTCGTGGCCATGAACTATAGGCACACACAAAAAGGCAGAAAAGCAAAACAGAGCTGCTCAACCTCCATGACCTTGAGCAGTGATACCATAAAGACCACAATATAACACCGCTCGGCCTCCATGGCCATGAGCGAAGTCGCAATAAAGAATTTGATTTAATATAGCTCGGGCATTGGCTTCGAGCATTGTTACCATCAAGATTGCATTATAAAGTAGCTTCGACCATTAGCCTCAAGCTAGACATAGTCAAGAATACATTATCTTGCCGCTCGGCTGTTGCCTTGAGCTTAAACATAGATAAAAATACATTATAATGTAGCTCAACCATTGGCCTTGAGCATAAACATAGGGAAAACAAACATTGTAATACGACTTAGCCGTAAGGCTTTGAGCCTCCAAACTAAAGAAAATTACTTCAAAGGTTTGCAAGCTCGGCCTCCACGACCTCAAGCCATTGCCAAAGTATATAATAGAGATAGGGTTATCCCTAAAATGGTTAAACAACAAAGGTTCCCAATGATATACATATGATGAGGGAGCTCAATATAAATAAAATCATACCCCATAGTGTAAATAAGAATAACATTCTTACACTACCTGAGCACAGTCTTTTGAAAGTGAGAGTAATCCCAGTTCGACCACTGTAGTCCTGCTCTCAATCTTTCTCCAACACAGAACGAGAGCTCCTTCCCTCTTCTTTCCCAAAACCAATGATCATCAACCACCTGGTTATCATCATCTAAGAGGACTAAAGGAGTTATCCCTCCTCAACATTCGCATGCCTAAAATCGTGGAACTTCCACCCTTAACTAAGGTGGTGGGAATGGCTTCTCCACTCGGCCAACTACCTCTAAATGGCCCGCGCAAGCATGACACTTGCCCGCCTATGGTGAGCTCAAAGCTCCCATAATATATAATGCCATCTACAACAAAAAAAACATAATAACATAGCTTGATATTAAATATCAATTTTATATCATTATATTATAATATTATTATACACAACCACTAGATGTTGTGAATACTTATATTAACCAAATTGTCATTTTCCGACATCACCTCCTTCATGGGGATAGATACATCAAGCAATTTAGGGATCGAGCACCGCTCTCCCTTCTTCGCCATGCACCCGAACTTAATAGACCCAAAAATGGATTTAAAATCCCAGTTCAAAAATATTAAGAGCGATAAAATTATGCTCTAACAAAAACAAGACTAACTCTTGACTCAATTTGACGTTCCAAGAACGTCGTTAGTCGAGTCAATGCAACATTGTTGAAACTTAAAGGAAGCTAGGTGTGTGGAAATCGCTTCCTACACTAATTTAATGTGGGGAGGAGAGTGCAAATTCAAATTTATCCTAACTATTACAGCAACATTAAACCATTAACATGAGATATTGCAGCAAACACATAACAAAGAAGGTGAGACAGAAGAAGAGAGACACAAGATATACGTGGGGAAAACCCTTATTCGGTGAAAAACCCCACACTCCAAAACCTGCACAATGTATTATCAAAACAAAGGATGTTTACAACACACTTGTAATGCAAGCTCTCAAGAGTCTTCAACACTCGTATATAGAGACAAACTGACAGCATAACAGTACATGTCAAACCTGTAATATCTCTCTCTTCAAGCACTTGTTTATATAGAATATACAAGGCAATATTGGTCCAAACTTGGAATGGGTGTCCAACTCGGCCTCATGGCCCAAAACCCATGCCTAAAGACACTTGGTCAACATTGTAGAATGTTCCTGACACTTGTCTACAGCTCCCATCCCAAAGAGGTCACCTATTTCTAAAATGGGCTATAACAGATGCTCTTACGACACTTACGACTGTCATAGAATTTGTCATAGCGGTTACAACTTATAGCTGTAAGAGAATCTGTCATACATAGGCTATAAATAACATATTCTCTTACAACATGTCATAGTCCACCTTGGGGCACCCAAATATGCCTTATTCAAAGATGCTTTATGACACATGTCTTCACCTGTCTTACAAGCTTCTATTTCTGACTCTTACATGTCATAGATTCTGTCATAGGAATATGTCGTAACCATTTCGGTCAATATTCCCTTACACAACATCCAAGATGCCGACACATGGAAAAATTCTCCTACCACAAAGTGGGATGCCTATCTCCTCATGTGAGGACAAAATTACAAGTTGTCATCTTCCATGTAGGATGACACATCACTGTGCCACATCCCATAATATGACAATATGGAATTTACAATTAATTTACAACATAGGCTATGAATTAATAAATACAAACATAAAAAATGCAAAGAATTACCAAGGTTGAGACACCTTAATTCCCAACATTCTCCCACTTGTCGAACACCTTGTAAGAGCCAATAGACTAACACGATTTAACTGCTATAGGCCAAGAGGCCATAGACTCCAAACACCATTTGAACTTCTTTGTGCCCACTGGCTTCGTCAATGCATCTGTAATATTCTTCAAAGTATCTACCTTCTCCAAATTTACCTTTCCATCCTCAACCATGTCTCTCACGAAGTGAAACTGAACATCAATATACTTTGTTTTGGCATAGAAAGTTGGATTCTTCGCAAGGCAAATTGCACTCTGATTGTCACAACTGATCGTAATTTGACCTGCATCAACACCAATATCGACACATAACCTCTTAGGCCAAATGGCTTCCTTACAAGCATGAGTTGCATCCATATACTCAGCTTCTGTAGTGGACAAAGCAACCACAGGTTGTCGCTTACTCATCCAACTAATCACACCACCAAACAATGTAAACATATAAGCACTGGTGGATCTCCTACTGTCAATGTCACTTGCCCAATCAGAGTCCACAAATCCACAAATACTAACTGAATGTGGAGGTCTTGTAGCCTTTCCATGATAGCAAATGGAATACTCGAAAGTACCCCTCAAATATCTGAACACTCGCTTAATTGCATCCCAATGTACCCATCTAGGATTAGCCATAAAACGACTAAGGAATCCCACTGCTTGGGCAATGTTTGGTCTTGTGTAGACCATAGCATACATCAAACTACCAACAACACTAGCATAAGGTACTCTGCTTATGTCCTCCACCTCACTAGAAGATTTCAGACAATCATTAACAGACAACTTTGTCGCCAATGAAACAGGAACACTCAAAGGTCTACAATCTGCCATGTTGAACCTGTCCAACACGGTCTTCACATACTCTAGCTTAACCAAAGTTTTTTGTTAGTTCTGTCTCCTGATTTCCATTCCAAGAATGTACCTAGCTGCCCCTAAATCTTTCATTTCAAACTGTGCTGCTAACTGAGACTTAAAATCAGAAATCATATTCTTACCCTTCCCAATGAGCAACATATCATCAACATATAATGCAACAATGAGAATACGATCACCATCAAACTTATAATACACATAGTGATCCGATTTCGATCTCAAATAACCAATTGACAACACAAAGGCATCAAACTTCAAGTACCACATCCTAGGAGACTACTTCAAACCATACAAAGACTTCTTAGGCTTGCAAACCAAATTTTCTTTACCTTTCTCTATGTAATGCTTTGGCTGTGACATTTAGATTTCTTCCTCCAAATCACCATGAAGGAAAGCTGTCTCCACATCCATCTGTTCTATCTCTAAATCATAAGCAACTGCAAGAGATAACAAAAATCTAATGGATGTTAGCTTTGCAATGGGAGAGAAAATTTCACCATAATCAATTCCCTTCACTTGTGAGTACCCCTTCACAACCAATCTAGCCTTGTACTTTTCAACACTACCATCTGCACAAAATTTCTTCTTAAACACCCATTTACAACCAATGGGTTTCCATCCATCAGTCAAAGGCACCAAGTCCCATGTTTATTCTTTTCCAAAGAAGCCATCTCATCTAGAAAGTAAAGCAAAAGCACAATTAGAATCAAGTAATGAATAAACAAACCTATCAGGTTGCTTTCTTATTTGTGTAGACCTCTTCAAAGGCTGAGGTTGAGGTTTTACTTCTTCTTCATCACTTCCAAAGCCGCTAGAGCTCTCCTCATCATCAGGCCTCACAAGGTCTGTTGGTTCAGTCTTCTTAGGGGTAGAAGGAAACTGAACCGCATCTTCTTTATTTTCTGACTGTTCTGGTTGTAGAACAACGAAAGAGGGTGTTAGCTCTCTAAAGATAACACTTCTGCTATACAACATTTTCTTAGTCACGGGATCCCAAAGCTTGTATCCTTTCACACCAACACCATAGCCAATGAAGATACATTTAACAACCTTGTTCTCCAACCTAGACCGTTTCTCCCTTGGCACATGTGCATATGCCTCACAACAAAAAACACGAAGATGCCTAACTGAAGGATTCTTACTAGACCACACCTCCATAGGTGTTTTGCCAATAAGAGCTGATGTAGGAGATCTGTTTACTAGATAGCAAATAGTGGCAACAACTTCAGCCCAAAACTTTTGTTCGAGGCTTGCTCCACTAAGCATACTCCTAGCCTTCTCCATCAGTGTCCTGTTCATCCTCTCTGCAACTCCATTTTGCTGTGGGGTGTATGGAGTTGTCTTATGTCTTTCAATCCCTTTCTCTTTGCAGAACTTATTGAACTTTGCCGAACAAAACTTACCACTGTTGTCAGTTCTCAAACACTTAATCTTTTTACAAGTCTAATTTTCAGCAAAGGCTTTAAACTCCTTAAACCGACTTAAGACTTCAGTCTTGCTTCTGATAAAATAAACCCATGTCCTAATGTAATCATCTATGAAAGATACAAAATATATAGATTTTGATGATGAAGGAACATTAACAGGACCAAACACATCAGAATGAATAAGATCCAATACACTAGAAGACTTGTGAGAACTAGAGTAAAACTGAACACGATTTTGCTTTCCATAAATGCAATGTTTGCAAAAGTCAAACTCGAGATTACAATCATTTAACCCCTCAATGAGGTTTTCATTTTTTAGGGTACGCAGACCCTTCTCACCAATGTGGCCATATCTCAAATGCCATAACATAGTCTTTTCAGTAGGGAGCTTAGCTTCCAAAGCATGTGCACAACCATTGGAACCGATTACAACAAATTTCTTCACTGCATGTTCAGATGGTGGGGATGACGTGACAGTAGCTTGTTTCCTTGAGTCAAAAGAACTATTGCACTATGAAGTGCATGCCTCTAGTTGAGACAGAGTACCCCTCCGAGTACCCCTCACAAGCACCATAAATCCTCTTGTTATCTTGCATCCATCCTTCAAAAAGACAACCTGCACACCTGCATCATTCAACATACTTACAGAAAGCAGGTTTCATGCAAGGCCTAAAATGTGCATAACTCTAGTGATCCCCTTCACTCTTCCATTAGGGAATCATATTGAGACTCTTCCACGACCAACAATCTTCAGATGAGAGTCGTCACCAAGGTACACCCTTCCACCATCAAACTCTTCATATTTTGTGAACCAGTCTTGATGTAAGGTAATGTGGAATGATGCACCAGAATCAATCAACCACACATCATTAGATGCATGGGTGGCCAGGGCTACGATGAAGGCATCATCATCATCTTGTGACTTGTCAGAATCTGAATCAGGAGCTTTCTTCTTTTTCTTGTCCTCTTTGCATTCCTTTTAGAAATTCCTGGTTTTACCACAGTTCCAACAAAGAGCCTTGGACTTTCCAGGACATTTGGATTTCCCACAGGATTTGGATCTACCCTTATCACTTTTCTTGTCTTTCTTCTTCCCTTTTTCCTTGGGTCTTCCACGAACCGCAAGAGCCTCTTTGGATGATTCAAATGTCTTCCTTCGCATTTCTTTAGCTAACAGCGAGGACACCACATCATCTATCTTGAAGGTGGTAGTGGTGCTTCTGATAGCCATTACAAGATGATCCCATGAATCTGGCAAAGAACAAAGCAGGGTCATGCAATGATCCTCCTCCATTTTAACACCCACAGATGTCAACTGTGCAATGATCATGTTGAAAGCATTCATGTGATCTAAAAATAGATCCTCCATCTTCCATCTTTAGAGCAAACAAATTTTTTTTCAGGAAGAGTTTGTTCATCAAGGACTTGGCCTGATAAACATCTCCCAACTTCTTCTAAAGATCCTTCGTTGTCTTCTCCTCATGGATGTTCAACAGAATAGAGTTAGCTAAATAAAGTCTAATGAGACCCTTAGCCTTCTGATCTTTAAGATCCCAATCATCTTGTTGCATTGCTACGGGTTTTACACTGGATACCATTTCCCATAGGTCACGTCAACAAGTAGGTCCTCCATCTTCAATTTCCACAACTCATAATTAGTGCTATTGAATTTCTCAACCTCTAACCTTCCAGATGTGGTTGCCATCTCCTTGCTGCAATAAGATACAGAATACTGTGCACAAGGCTCCCACTCAACCTAAGATTAGCTTAAAAAACCCCTACCCAGTAGCTAGAACTAAAAATTGGCCTGGCTCTGATACCAACTGAAAGGAAGTTAGGTGTGCAGAAATCGCTTCCTACACTAATCTAATGAGGGGAGGAGAGTGCAAATTCAAATTTATCCTAACTATTACAACAACATTAAACTATTAACATGAGATATTGCAGCAAACACATAACAGAGAAGGTGAGACAGAAGAAGAGAGACACAAGATATACATGGGGAAAACCCTTATCGGGTGAAAAACCCCACACTCCAAAACCTACACAATGTATTATCAAAACAAAGAAAGTTTACAACACACTTGCAATGCAAGCTCTCAAGAGTCTTTGACACTCGTATCTAGAGACAAACTAGAAGCATAACAGTACATGTCAAACCTGTAATACCTCTCCCTCTTCAAGCACCTGTTTATATAGAATATACAAGGCAATATTGGTCCAAACTTGGAATGGGTGTCCAACTTGGCCTCATGGCCCAAAACCCACGCCTAATGACACTTGGTCAACATTGTAGAATGTGTCTGACACTTGTCCACAACTCCCATCCCAAAGAGGTCACCTATTTCCAAAATAGGCTAGACAGATGCTCTTACGGCACTTACGACTGTCATAGAATCTGTCATAGTGGTTACAACTTATAGCTGTAAGAGAATATGTCATACACAGGCTATAAATAACATATTCTCTTACTACATGTCATAGTCCACCTTAGGGTGCCCAAATATGCATTATTCAAAGATGCTTCATGACACATGTCTTCACCTGTCTTACAAGCTTCTATTTCTGACTCTTACATGGCATAGATTTTGTCATAGGAATCTGTCATAACCGTTTCGGTTAATATTCCTTTAGACAATATCCAAGATACCGACACATGGCAAAATGCTCCTACCACAAAGTGGGACGCTATCTCTTCATGTGAGGACAAAATTACAAGTTGTCATCTTCCATGTAGGATGACACATCACCGTGTCACATCCCACAATATGACAATATGGAATTTACAATTAATTTACAACATAGGCTATGAATTAATAAATACAAACCTAAATAATGCAAGGAATTACCAAGGTTGAGACACCTTAATTCCCAACGGAAATGACTAAATCGACAAGTCGTTACAAAAGGAAAAGCAACTGGTCTAGACAAAATGTAACTTACGCCAACTTACATGGTTCGAAAGGACAAAATGTCTGACACTCAGATGGCTATCGACCCCTACTTCCCAACATCTATTCCTTCCTCCTGGATGATACTCTCCTTCCGTCTCCAGAAGATGATCTCTTTCCTGATCCAACTCACAATCAAAAGGTCATGATCAGTGCATCATCATATAATTGATAAATCATAATAATTAAATAATCATTTAAATCTAGAATCTCATAACTAACCATCATAATGTTACAAGTAATGATTAATCTGACATTTTCCACAAACATCAATAACCGAAATCTTAACTAATCCTCCTAATTACCATATAAAAGTAGAGATTAAGATAATCACAAGTTGGGGATGTAATATATCTCCCCCTATAAGAATCATCATCCCCAATGATTTACTATCTTAAAAGTTAATCAACATGATAAGGAAATGTTTCAAATGCATAATCAATAAATGTTTCAGAAAAGATGAGGAAATCTAGCATGAAAGTCATCATAATTTTCCCAAGTGGCATTTTCCTCTGCATATTGGTCCCACTGGACCTTGCACTGTGTTATTTCTCTGTTACGTAAACGTAGCTTACGCGTTTCGAGCACCTTGATGGGCTTGATCACCACCACTCCTGGGTTTTTCACCTATAGAGTATTCTAATCAAACATAGGAATTTGATTATCAATAGAATTAAACTTTTTCAAACATGAAACATGAAACACATTATGCATCATGGCAAGTGCTGGCGGTAGAGTAATTTTGTATGCTACATAGGTTGACTTCCTCAAGAACTTTGAAAGGACCCACATATCTAGGTGCCAATTTGGAAATCTTTCCAAATTTAATGGAACGTTTCTGAGGTTTTACCTTGTCATGCCCACATTTGCCATGTGGTCATGACATGCAACACACGTGTCATCTCCACATTTATCATGTGGTCATGACACGAAATATCAAAAACTTTTCCACCTGACTCCAAAAAACCCCCTCGCGCACATCAAGCGCTCTTGGTGACACACGCACGTAATGTAGTTGCGTCCGCAACCTACATTAGGCACATTGCCCGAAGGTGGGGAAGTCAATCACAAACAGGATAGTGTGAACTCATCTCACAATCCCTACGAGATGATAGCCACTAAGGGGGTGTGTGTCGTTGCGTGCGTGTGTCACCTAGCGCGCTTGATGTGCGCGAGGAGGTTTTTTGGAGTCAGGTGGAATTTTTTTGATATTTCGTGTCATGACCACATGAAAAATGTGGACATGACATATGTGTTGCGCGTCATGACCACATGGCAAACGTGGGCATGACATACCCTTAGGAGTACTTTTTCTCCTACTGTGAAATGCCTCTCAATACGCTTTGCATCCACATAACTCTTTTGCCTATCATTGGCTTTCGCTAGTCTTCTTTTAATCAGAGGGACTTGTTCTTCCATCTCTAATAGCATTTCTAGACCAAGGCTAACCCTATCTTTGAACTTATCCCAGCTTATAGGGGTTCGACACTTTTGCCCATATAATGCCTCAAATGGAGCCATCTTAATAGTTGAATGATAGGAAGGTGAATTCCACCAGAGGAAGATAATCCTCCCATTTGTATTGCTGATCCATGCAGTACATTCTCAACAAATCCCCTAACACTTGGTTCACCCTCTCAGTTTGTGCATCCATCTCAGGATGATAAGAGCTTATGTTCAACTAGGTACCAAGTAAAGAGAACAAGGTTTGCCAAAACCTCGATGTCATCCGTGCATCCCTATCTGAGATAATCTTCTCAGGAATGCCATGCAGTCTGAAAATATCTTGAACAAATTTTCAAGCAATGACGGGTACCCCATCAGTCGAGTTTCCAGGTATAAAATGAGCGGCTTTGGTGAGTCTATCCACCACAACCAAGATAGCATTGTGCTTGTTCCTTGACATAGGAAGCCCTTGCACAAAGTCCATGCTTATAATTTGCCATTTCCACATAGGAATTTCATGAGGGTATAATAATCCTGTTGGGTGTTGGTGTTCTGCCTTCACCCTCTAGCATTCAATACAAGTAGCTACAAAATTTACAGCATCCCTCTTCATTCCTTTCCAAAAATATAAGGGTTTCACATCAACAAGTAACTTGGTTACTCCAGGATGCCCAGAATATAGTGCAGAATGAACTTTTTTTTGTACCATATTCCTTAACTCTACTTAGTTAGGTACATACATCCTTCCTTTAAACCTTAATAACCCATTTGGTTCAAGGTTGAATCCCTCATATTTTAGATTCTAGGGGTTTTCTTCAAGGGCTTGTTTTACCTGCTCGTAAAACTCACCTCCCTTAGATTTTTGTAGTACCAGATTCCTAAAATCAGAGTATATGGAGATCATGGAGGAGATTTGTCTTCTCCTACTTAAAGCATCTGCCACTCAATTTTCTTTTCCTTGTATGTATTTAATCTTGAAATCATAATCCGAGATGAATTCCAACCATCTTCTTTGCCAATCATTAAGATGCGGCTGAGTGAATAGGTATTTGAGTCACTAATGATCTATTTTTAACTCAAATGGTTCCCTGAGTAGATAGTGTCTCCACATCTGTAGAGCATGAACAACTGTTGCCAGTTCTAAATTATGTGGCATAATTTTCATAGTTTTTCAGTTTGCACAATTCATATGCAATGACCTGTCCATCATGGACGAGTACACCACCTAAGCCTTCCCCTAAGGCATCGGTAATGACTACAAATTGACCTTCTGGGTCAGGTACTTTCAATATTGGGGCTGAAGTCAATTTTTTCTTTAGTAGGTCAAAGGCCTCCTGGTACTTTTATGACCATTCAAACTTCTTGCCCTTTCTCTGCAAGGAAGTTATAGGATGTGCAATTTTATACCTCAAACTTTGGACCTCATGTACATTTCTTGGTATCGACCATTCCAAAATAGCCTTAATATTAGCTGGGTCCAAAGCTATCCCTTTAGCTGAAATTATGTGGCCCAAATATTGTACCTCATTTTGAAAGAAGGTACATTTGGAGAGCTTGCCGTACAATTTATGCTCTCTCAACCTCTGAAGAACAATTCTCAAATGTTGTAAATGCTCTTCCTCATTCTTGGAATAAATCAGAATGTCATCAAGAAATACTAAGACAAACTTGTCTAAACAGTCTCTAAACACACTGTTCATAAGATTCATAAATGTCGTCGACGCATTCATTAATCCAAAAGGTAGGATGGTGAATTCAAAATGTCTATACTTGGTTCTAAAGACTGTCTTATGGATGTCCTCATCCTTCAAACTCAATTGGTGATATCCAGACTGAAGATCGATCTTGGAAAATACTATTTCACCCCTCATCTGGTAAAAAAGATCATCGATGCAAGGTAAAGGTATTTATTCTTAATGGTTTCTTTGTTCAACACGCGGTAATCTATGCACAACCGCAAAGTGCCATCTTTCTTTTTCACAAAAATGACTAGCGCTCCTCATGGTGACACACTGGGTCTAATCAACCCTTTATCTAATGACTCTTGTAGTTGATCCTTTAACTCCATTAGTTTTGTAGTGGTCATTTTGTAGGGGGCTTTAGAAATAGGTTCTGACCCAGGAATAATATCAATAGCGAAATCAAAGGTTCGTTTATGGGGTAACCTCGGTAGTTCATCCGGAAATACATTCTCAAAGTCTTTAAGGAAAGGATATCTATCCATATCTGATATTTCCTGACCAATGGACTCATTCATCCCAACTTCATTAAGTTTCTGGGATTCATAAAACACTAAATCATCTTGAATGTAAGTTTCCTTAGTCTCATATAGTTTTTTCATTTTGACAGCAAAAAGATGGCATCCTTTCCTTTGAGCTCTTTTCATTTGCAAAGCAGAAATTTGCCTTAGTTTAACTTCCCTAGGTTTCCCTTGGAGAAAAACTTTGTTTCTTAAATCATCCAGACACTCTACCATTTTTGGCATAACAATCTACTTTGGCTCGATGTCTCCATAGCCAATTTATCCCTAGGATAAAATCATATGAGCCTAGTGGGGCTACATAAAGATTTACTTATGTGGAAAAGTTTGGAAGTTCAACCCTAGCCTCAAACATGCATTGCTCTACTTGAGCCTTGGTATGATTTGCATATTCTACAGACCAAGTGTTTGCCATGAATCCTACCTTTCTAGGTATTTTATTTACAATTTTGGGAGAAACAAAGCATTTCGTAGCACAATATCAATCAAAACTGAAAGTAGAACTCCAAATAAAATACCTGTTGTCTCTACGAGAGTTATTTGGTACTCAACTTAGTGGTTGTCCAAGGCCGCATGGATGCATTGCTAGAATGCCACTTGCTGAGAGGGTAGAGGGTTTCCTCTTGGTTGTGCTCCCCGTGATTTGTTGGGACACTAATTGGCATAGTGATCTCTGCCACAAGTGTAGCATCCACCTACTGGTCCTCGCCTCTCTTGAGGTTTACCAGAATTATCTCCATTCTTCTTGGAGTGGTTATTTCCCTATTTCTCTCCCCTGGACTTAGTTCGTTTATTTTTGGCCCCTTTGTCATTTTTCTCAGTATATTCTCATTTCTTCCCCTTTTTCTTAGAGGATTGAGAAGATTGAGACCAATTATATCTTTCAATTTCTTTCTCTATAAACTGACATAGCCTTTAGTTTCTATTCTTGCTTGATGGCCTTCTCGTAGACCTGGTCCATAGTAGTAGGACCGTGAACATCAACCTTGCCCCCAATCTAGGCATTTAACCCCATTATAAACTTCCAAATGTGGAATTTCTCATCCTGTTGATACTGCGGTACATACTTCAACAATCGGGTGAATTTTTCCCAATATTTATTTACAGACATATTAGCCTATTTTAGGTTCTAAAAGTCTATAAGTTTCTGATCATAGAACAGTTGAGGCAACCATCTTTGCCTAAAAAGTTTTACGAACCTGTCCCATGTAAGGCTCGTATACCTCAAGCCTAGTTCCATCTTTTTGTTCATCCACCATGTGGATGCTTCACCTGCCAGCTGGAATGCTCCCCACACAGCTTTAGTAACCTCATTATAGTTTCTGATTTTAAAATACTTCTTCATTTCCGTAAGCCATGCCTCCGCGGCATCTCCACTTATAGATCCAACAAATTTAGGAGGCATGACCTTTTTCATGTCATGAGATAGTTCCATAGCCATAAGGCTCCTCTTATCCCCTTCCTATCTAGCCGTGGAGTTATTTTCTCCGTGCTCACTTTGGGTGGTGTCATTATGGCATTCCTCGCCATCACCCCCATCATAAGCATCCCACCTGTCTTCTCTTCGACCTCTTACTTCATGTTCAAGAGTTTCTACCCTCATTCTTGTTTCTTTTAACAAAGTCAAGATCTGGTCTAACTTAGACTTGGATTTCCCTGAAGGTGCTCCTTCATCTTGGCTATCCCCCATTCTGGTTCTAATATGAACCTTTGCTGCAATCTACTTCTTCCTAAAGTTTGCAGGTTAATCACGGATTAGTTTTTCCATGTCATTTAATTCATTCATTTTACAAATCTATTCATATTCATGTAATCTTTAACAAGAAAGGAAATATTGTCAAAATTTGTCATTGCATTGCAGTTTCCATTGGATTACATATATTCCACCAAAATTACAAAATTGTATTTACACCTTGCTACTGCAAGTCAACAGTTTGGGATAACTTCCCATAATCACATTTTCTTTTCAGTCTTAGGAGGTGAGGATACACACTGGTACTCCTTCACAATCTCCTTAAGTACATTACAATCCTTAGGGTTATTTCCCCTAGTTGGTGCTTTAGGGGCAGAGGGTCCATTTGATGCATCAGTAGAGTTAGGGGCAGCCATCCTTTATGCTTTCCTTAACTCCTATTTGATGCGTTTCATGGCATCAACGAAGGTTTCCTCATCAGATAACTATACTCCTACCAGACATCCAATTTATTCAAGTTTCTTCATCCTTGAGGCTCTTGCTTTTTCTTTCCAGAAATTAAGGTAACACCCTTTATCCATTACCTTCTTTTGGGGCATTGTTCTAGTTCTTACCATTCTGACATAGAACATCCAAACACTAGCATACTTAATGTTAGATACAAATAATCATCAAGTAGTGAGCTCATAGGTCCATGCATTGAACTTGGTAGCTCTGATACCATATGTAAAAACTCATTCTATTATGCCCAAAAGTTAACATAAACATTTATCATAATCAAGAGATTAGTTAACCATCTAATTTCACAAATCAAATTTAACCATAATGATTCATTTTCATTTCAACAATTAAGCATGTTATTCTAAACAAAATATAACCAAGCTTTACAAAACAATGTTTATTTACATAACCTTAGTGATTAACTATCAATATTCATGAACAAATTATGCCCAAGACATCATAAATCATCTTATACATATCAAAATTATACATCATAATTGACCATCAAGTCATAAAATAAGAAAGAATGTATCTAGAAAAAATGACATCCATCTTCATAAGTCTCGGTTTGTCTCATGCTTGGGAAGGAGATCATTATCTAGGTGCTTTTCCACCAACCACAAAATGACAGTCCCCTACACACCTTCCTACTTGGAAGTGGCCCAACCCTTCATGGAAGGAATAGATATTAGGAATTGATAGGTTAGCCATCCAAGTATCTAGTGTTGTGTCCTTCATAATGTCTCACGGTCATGCAACTATAGAATCCCTCTAACTATGGATGATGCTATTGGAGAACATTATGCCATTTGGAGCACTATGGACTGATAATGCATGCATGGACGGATGCATTACTTTGGCCAAAGTTTTACATACATAGACGTTATATCATGAACGTTGTCATATGTCCACCACCCTAACTCAACTTATAAGCTGTCATGTCCTACAATAAGTTTAAATTGACCTTTCACTCTAGGTCTAAAATAAGGATCCATTCGATTCATAGTCCACACCAGGATGATTGATTCCCATCTTGGTTTTGTTTTGACTAATTAGGTTACCTTTGTAACGAGGAACTTGTGACTCCTCACCACCTTATTCCACTTATTAATCATAACACAAATCGAACCACATTCACCAGTCTAGGTCTATCATGGTTCACAGTATCTATTTAACTATCAAATAAGTTAGAATCATATTCATGCTATTCTAGGCATACCTTGCCTTGATTAAATAGTGTGATTATGCAATGATTGATGACTCTAATTACCCTTATGAGCTTAGGTAGTAAACACTAATCTCACTTAATAAAATAAAGGGTAGTTATCATTAACAGAACAATTCATTTCTAGTATCTTGGCTATCATGCAAACTCCCACATAATATAACTATGGTCTTAAATATTCATACCACCTTCTTAGCCGAAGGTATCAAGTATGCTCATGGTATTCTAAATACCCTTATTAAACCACATGCAACTTTTATATAAGTTGAGCCTGTTTCAAATATGTGCCTAATCGGTGTTGTCATTGATGTCAACATATCCTTGTCGCCATTGGTGTCAATTGTATCCTATTTTGTTGCCTATTTAGAAGACTGGAATGTTGAGGATATTGAGAAAATTAATAAAGATCAATGTATGTGGACCATATGGCTGAATAGAGGATTGTTTGAAGAAGCTCCAGTTAAGATTTGAAAGGTTCACATGAAGATTTGAAGAAGCTAAGGCCATCTAAGTAGAATTGGTTTTGCAGTGTTTAGAAGAGACAGGGTGACAGAAAAGAGGTCTAAATTGTTCCAGAAATGTAAAATGATGATCTGCGGATCTAAAGGCATGTTTGGGAAGTCAGTGTGTATCATCAACTCAAGTGGTTTGTGGTTTGGAGGTCCACAAGCAATCTTTCTAGCATGACAGTCATGACAGATAGTGTTCTTAAGGTTTCAGATGAAGATGCAAGTAATTCTGATGTTTTGGAGGAGTGCGGATTTTTTTGTTGAATTGAATGTGCTTGTGGAGGTCTCTAGATCGTGTGACTGCTATGTTGGAGGTCTGCATTGAAGATCGAGTTTGTTGTTGAAGATTTCTTCCTTGATGTTGCTATTCTTCCCAGTCCTAGCCGACTGGATGTTTCAAGCGTATTGTGGATGATCCAAGAATAATTTTATGAAGTGTGGCATGTTGATCGAGGAAAATTTGAGTCCCAGTTATGTTTGGTTGACAACAAAGTGATTCGCATTAAGTTAGATGTTTCTAATGCCAACCTTGATGTTTATTCCAAGGTTGATGAAGGATATAAAGGTATGTAGATGAGTTGTGAAAAAGCATCCTTGTACGAAAATAATATAATCTGAAGAAAGGATCAAGAGCAGAGCAGAGCAGAGGAGAAGTTGAAGAACAAGAGCTGTTTTGATGAAGAGTCAGAGAAGAAGTACTTGGGGCAGAGCAAACATTTTGTGAGCATTCAATGAAACTGAACCAGACATGAAGGAGATGCTATTTATCAGTTAATTCTTTCTGTATTAAACACAAATTCTGTAGGCAGTGAGCCTCTCTTGAGCAGTGAGCTCTGGGCAGTGTACTCGAAGGCATGTGCCTTCTCTTTTCTTATAAGTACTTTTAACAGGGTATGAATCTTGTGGGTTAACCCCCATCGTGGTTTTCCCTTAACTGGGTTTCCACGTAAAAACCCTGGCATTATGTGTGTTTAGTTTATTTCTGCTCATGTGTTATTGATTCATGCTTTAATGTTTGCATTATTAATCTGA
The DNA here is from genome assembly GCA_027924645.1 of Cunninghamia lanceolata. Taxonomy (NCBI): domain Eukaryota; kingdom Viridiplantae; phylum Streptophyta; class Pinopsida; order Cupressales; family Cupressaceae; genus Cunninghamia; species Cunninghamia lanceolata. The sequence continues at coordinate 10,124,457 of BSBN01000904.1, forward strand.
TTGTAAGTTGATAAACAAGATTAAAAGCAGAAAAGGTTAAATTTGTGAGACAACTGATTCACCCCCCCTCTCAGTTGTCGGACTAATTCCAACAATTGGTATCAGAGTAAGGTTCCTCTAAAAGAAGCTTAACGACTCGAGGAGATCTAGGATGTTGACCTACAAGAAGGATAGTTTGAGATTTGATGGAACAAATTACTCTGTTTGAAAGAGTCACATGGAGTGCCATTTGTAATGCATGGGTGATGCTTATTGGATGATAACCAAGGATGAGTATAAACCTCCAAAGAAAGGTCCTTCAACTCCAGATCAACTCAAAGATGCTGAAAATAACCTTCGAGCTAAAGAAGCCCTGACTGATTCAAAAATGACAAATGTCTTTGGGCTAAAAACTACTCATGAAATCTGGAAAAAGTTGGAGAATCTATATGAAGGCGATGAATATGTCAAATGTGCGAAGCTACAAAGTCTGAGAGGAAAATTTGAAAATCTGAGGATAAGTGAAGATGAAAACATCACAATCTACATGCAAAAGATAAATGAACTTGTGTGTGGTATCAGGTGTGCTGGTGGAACTTTGGAAGAATCAAAGATTGTGGCAAAAGTGATCAGATCTTTACCTAATTCATACAAACATAAGGTTGCTTCTATAGAGGAGATCAAGACTATCTCAGAAGTTACAAGAGATCAGTTGGTTGGCAAAATTTTAGCTTTTGAATTAAGTGAGTTTGGTGATTCTCTTCCTAAGTCCGAATCTGCATTTTAAGGCCAGTGTATATGGAAAACAAAGATATGATCCGGGTGAAAGCTCTTTAGCAAGATCAAATAGATTTGTGAAGGCAAGGAAGGATCTTGAAGATGATGAAATTGAGACTGCAAATCTTGAGGCTCTTATTGCCAAAAGAATGCCAAGAGAATCCGGTAAGTATGAAGGAAAGTTGCCACTAAAATGTTTTTCTTGTAATAAGATTGACCATTTTGCCTCAAGATGTCTGGAGAGGTTTTCAAAACCAAACCCTAATAGATATAAAGGTCAGAAGAAATGCTACTATGTCCAAGAAGCTGGAGAAGGAGTCATAGATGATGAATCTGATCATGGAGGTTCCACTGACAATGATTGGGTGTTCATTGCTATCAAAGAAGAAGATCCAGTGTCTACTGAATATGCTAGCTGTACAAATGTGGAAAGTGCCTTGGCTACTCAGGTTGTTGAAAATGATGAATGGGTGATTGATAGTGGATGTTCTCATCATATGACTGGTGATAAAAGTAAGCTTGTAAGCTTTGAAAAATATGAAGGTGGGCTTGTGAAATTTAGAGACAATTCAGCTGGTAGAATCCATGGCAGAGGATCCATCTCTTTTGATGGTAAGAATAACACCAATGATGTTTTGTATGTGGAAGGACTGAAGCATAATCTTCTCAGCGTTGGACAATTGGTTGACAAGGGTTATGATCTCTGATTCAAGAATGGAAAATGCAGAATCTTTGAAATCTCCGAAATGGAAATTGCATCTGGTACTCAAACTAGAGGTAACATCTTTCATTTAAGTAGTTCTAGTAAAAGTTGTTTGATTTCTCAGATAGATCAAAGTTGGTTATGGCAGAGGAGGATGTGCCATGTGAATTTTGATAACATTGTCAAGATAAGTTCTATTCAGGCTGTAAGAGATCTGCCAAAACTTGTGAAACCTGATAGCATGTGTAGAGAATGTCACTTAGGTAAACAAAACAAAATTTCATTCAAAAGTAAAGAACAATTTTCAAATGAGCAGTTGGAACTTGTGCATACTGATCTATGTGGTCCTGCTAGAATTAGGAGTGTGCAAGGAGAGATATATTTTATGCTTCTAATTGAAGATTACTCCAGGATGATGTGGGTAACCTTCTTAAAAGAAAAATCAGAAGCTCTTGAAAAATTCAAAATGTTCAAGGTTATGGTGGAGAATGAGATTGGTGGAAAGATAAAGTGTCCAAGATCTAACAGAGGTGGAAAATTTACCTCCGATGAGTTTGATTCATTCTGTGAAAAGCATGGAATAAAAAGACAATTATCTGCTCCTAGGACTCCACAGCAAAATGGAGTAGTGGAAATAAAAAATTGGACCATTCAAGTCGCTGCCAGGACCATGATGATGGAAACAAATGTTCCTCAAGTCTATTGGAGAGAAGCTGTGAGTACTACTGTCTACACTCTTAATCAGGTGCAGATCAAATGCAACTCTGGTAAGACTCCTTATGAACTATGGTTTGGTCATCCTCCTACTATGAGATATTTTTGAGTTTTTGGTAGCAAATGCTATATCAAAAGAGATGAGGATCTAGGCAAGTTTGAAGCAAGAAGTGATGAAAGAATATTTCTGGGTTACTCTACTCAAAGCAAGGCATACCGGTGCTTTAACAAAAGATTGAAAAAGATTGTCGAAAGTGCAAATGTTAGAGTTGATGAAAGCAAAGAAAGTCATTCTAGGTCTTGCGGATATGATTCAGAAGATCAAGATGAAAGTCAAAATCAAGGAAGGCAAGTTCAGACCTAGATTCAGATCTAGATTGATCTAGAAAATCCAGTAACTCAAGCGGACAGTGCAAAAGTTGAGGAACAAGCTCAAGAAATAGAAGTTCCAGCAAATCCCAAAACTCCCAGGTATGTAAGGATGAATCATCTTGAAGATCAAATCATAGGAGATAGAAATAAAGGTGTTTGAACTAGGAGAAGAATTGTTGAAGATTAAGAAGAAATTTGTCTGATTTCAAAGATTGAACCAAAAATAGTAAGTGAAGCCTGCAAAGATGACAAATGGGTAAAGGAAATGGAAGAAGAATTAATGCAAATTGAAAAGAATCACACTTGGGATCTTGTTTTTAGACCTGAGGACAAAAATATGATTGGAACTAAATGGGTCTTCCGGAATAGACTAAATGAAGATGGTGAAGTTGTAAGAAATAAAGCAAGGTTGGTATGCAAAGGATATTCTCAAGTGGAAGGAATTGATTTTGAAGAAACTTTTGCTCCGTTGGCAAGAATAGAGGTAGTCATATTATTTCTTGCTTTTGCTGATTATAAAGATTTCAAAGTCTATCAGATGGATGTCAAGTCAACATTTATAAATGGAGGGTTAGAAGAAGAAGTCTACATTGAGCAACCGAAAGGATTTTAGTTGTCTGATCAGAGAGATATGGTCTGCAAGTTAAGGAAAGCATTGTATGGACTCAAACAAGCCCCAAGAGTTTGGTATGCAAGATTAGATAAGTATTTGCTAAAGCTAGGTTATAGCAAAGGCACTATTGACATTAATCTTTACTTCAAGATTGATCATGAGAATATTTTGATTATTGAGGTATTTGTTGATGATATCATTTTTGGTGGAAATGAGAGTATGTGCAAAACATTTGCTAATAAGATGCAGAGTGAATTTGATATGTCCATGTTTGGTGAAATGAACTTCTTCTTAGGTCTACAAATCACTCAGTTAGATAAAGGTATCTTCATATCTCAGTCTAAATATGTGAGAATTGTTGAAGAAGTTTGGAATGGAAGATTCAAAGCCAGTAGGTATGCCTATGGTAACCAGATGTAAGTTGAGTAAAGATGATGACTCCCCAATGGTATATTAGAAAAGGTATAGATTAATGATTGGAGGACTGCTTTATCTGACTCAGACTAGACCTGATATCATGAATGTAGTTGAACTTGTTCCTAGATTTCAAACTGATCCTAGAGAATCCCATGTTGTAGCAGTCAAGAGAATTTTTAGATATCTCAAAGGGACAATTGATTATGGATTATGGTATCCAAAGGATAATGACTTCACTCTTCATGCATATATAGATGCTGATTGGGCAGGAGATGTGGACGATAGAAAAAGCACTAGTGGTGGTGCATTCTTCTTGGGAAGTAGATTAGTTTCTTGGCTAAGCAAAAAGCAGGAGGTAATATCCCTATCTACAGTAGAGGTAGAGTATATAGCAACAACAAACAATTGTACTCAAGTTCTGTGGATAAAGCAAATGTTGAAGGACATTAGAATTGTGTTTGAGGAACCTGTTACAATCTTCTGTGATAATTTAAGTGCAATAATCATCTCAAAGAATCTAGTGTTGCATTCAAAGACATCATATATCCATCAAGTTTCATTTCTTGAGAGAGAAGGTAAATGAGAATGAAGTCAAGTTGGAGTTTGTGTCTTTAAAGGATCAGATTGCAGATATTTTCACTAAGCCTCTTCCCAAGGATACTTTTGAGTATCTCAGGGAGAAGTTAGGGGTTATTACCCCTCTTGATCAGAATTAAGATGCACTAGATTACATCAGTTTGGTGGAACTCACAGTCACATCTTGTGATTCGGTTTGATGTTAAGGAGGCACTATTCAGGGGGAGTAGTCTGCATGTAATTTTTGAGTTTGATTTGAAACAAAAATAAGGAGAAAAGACTGCAAATATGTGCCCTTTGCCATTGATGTCAAAGGGGGAGAGAAATCATGTGAAAAGCTAGTTGTTGATGAAATGAGAAGCAGTGAATAAAGTAGTTGCAGAAGTGATAAGTGAAAGGGGGAGAAGTTCTTGTCTTGATGGTTGAATCAATTTTTCACATCATATGTTCCCATCAATGACAAAGTGGGAGATTGTTACAAATATGTGCCTAATCAGTGTTGTCATTGATGTCAACATATCCTTGTTGCCACTGGTGTCAATTGTATTCTATTTTGTTGCCTATTTAGAAGACTAGAATGTTGAGGATATTAAGAAAATTAATAAAGATCAATGTATGTGGACCATATGGATGAATAGAGGATTGTCTGAAGAAGCTCCAGTTAAGATTTGAAAGGCTCAAATGAATATTTGAAGAAGCTAAGGCCATCTGAGTAGAATTGGTTTTGTAGTGTTTAGAAGAGACAGGGTGACAAGAAAGAGGTCCAGATTGTTTCAGAAATGTAAAATGATGATTTACAGATCTAAAGGCATGTTTGGGAAGTTAGTGTGTATCATAAACTCAAGTGGTTCATGGTTTGGAGGTCTGCAAGCAATTTTTCTAGTGTGACAGTAATGGAAGATAGTGTTCTTAAGGTTCTGGATGAAGATGTAAGTAATTCTGATGTTTTGGAGGAGTGCGGATGTTTTTGTTGAATTCAATGTGCTTATGGAGGTCTTTGGATTGTGTGACTGCCATGTTGGAGGTCCGCATTGAAGATTGAGCTCATTGTTGAAGATTTCTTCCTTGATGTTGTTGTTCTTCCCAGTCCTAGCTGACCAGATGTTTCAAGCGTATTGCAGATGATCTAAGAACAATTTTATGAAGCGTGGCATGTTGATCGAGGAAAATTTGAGTCCTAGTTATGTTTGGCCGACAACAAAGTGATTCACATTAAGTCAGATGTTTGTAATGCTGACCTTGATGTTTATTCCAAGGTTGATGAAGGATATAAAGGCATGTAGATGAGTTGTGAAAAAACATCCTTGTGAGAAAATAATATAATCTGAAGAAAGGATCAAAGGCAGAGCAAAGTAGAGGAGAAGCAAAAGAACAAGAGCTATTTTGATGAAGAGTTAGAGAAGAAGTACTTGGGGCAGAGCAGAAGTTTTGTGAGCATTCAATGAAACTGAACCAAACATGAAGGAGATGCTATTTATCAGTTAATTCTTTTTGTATTAAACACAAATTTTGTAGGCAGTGAGCTTCTCTTGAGCAGTGATCTCTGGGTAGTGAGCCTGAAGGCACATGCCTTCTCTTTTCTTATAAGTACTTTTAACACCATGGTTTTGCCTTAACCAAGTTTCCACGTAAAAAACTTGGTGTTATGTGTGTTCAGTTTATTTCTGCTCATGTGTTGTTGATTCATGCTTTAATGTTTACATTATTAATTTGATTGTTAGTTGATAAAGAAGATTAAAAGAAAAAAAGGTTAAATTTGTGAGACAATTGATTCACCCCCCCTCTCAATTTTTTGGACTAATTCCAATAGAGCCATCATTTGGTTTGAGTGCTTTAAGCACTATTTTAGGTTAAGGCTGTAATGGCCATCATCACAATCATAATGACTGTGCTCATTCAATGCAGACCATGTCATTATTTGACGTATAAATACTATAGTTTATACATGGGCTCGGCCTTGAAGGCCTTGATCCATGCCATAATATGAGTTTCAATGTTTTAAGCTAGGTCTCCGTGGACATGAACTATAGGCACACACAAAAAGGTAGAAAAGAAAAACAGAGCCGCTCGGCCTCCACAGCCTTGAGCAGTGATACCATAAAGACTACAATATAACACCGCTCAGCCTCCATGGCCATGAGCAAAGTCATAGTAAAGAATTTGATTTAATATAGCTTAGCCATTGGCTTCGAGCATTGTTATAGTCAAGCTTGCATTATAGAGTAGGTTTAGCCATTGGCCTCAAGCTAGACATAGTCAAGAATACATTATCCTACCGCTCGACCATTGGCCTTGAGCTTAAACATAGATAAAAATACATTATAACGTATCTCAACCATTAGCCTCGAGCATAAACACAAGGAAAACAAACATTTTAATAGAGCTCAGCCATAAGGCTTTTGTAAGGAAAGCAGATGTGTGGAATACAGCTTCCCTAATGTCAATTCAAAGGGGATAATGTAGACATGTAATTTTCAATTCAAATACAAAGATGAACACACCAGAAAAATAGAATAAACATTCAAGACAACAAAGAATGACACCAGATTTACGTGGGAAAACCCTTTCGGGTAAAAAACCCACCACCACAAGAGAGACTATCTTTATTACAGTAAACTTGATAATTACAATAAAGATCCCAGCTCTTTTGCTCAGGTATCGATTCTGTACAATTATACAAAATTGTTCACTTCATCTATACATCTACAGAATAAACTATATAATCGAATCTCTTCATCAATCATCAACAACACCAATAGATCTATATTTTATTTCTAGTCTTCAAGAGCAAAACCGTTATTCAACTATTGCCCTAACTGTTCGATCTAACTTCCCCAGTGTCGCTGCCTTTCAACCGTTGCAACTGTTCACATACTCACGAGACCATTAGTCCCACATGCACCAGGTCGCATTGGACATCTTAGTTTATATCCACAAACAATCAGTAAGACTATCGTCAGCAATTTTATTGCCGATGATGCCAGACTAAAGACTCATCAGAGTAGCTTAAACCGTCAGAGATCACTTCACTTCCTACACCGATAGTTCCATGTCTCAGCAATGCCCAAGTCCTCTATCCTTCATCAGAATGACCTCTGCCATCAGTCCAAACAATTTACACTGCCCCAATGAACAATCTCTTGCCGATCGTCTGGACAAACCACCATCGGAGGAACTGAACAAAGCCTGGCCGATAGAAGTTCTTACACCGATGCCAAACTCCATTGGGGTGACACAAGACTATCGGAGTGAATATCATAGATTCAACTGATGACCATTCTTATGCCGATAGACATATGTCATCGATGAAACATCGCATATTGGTCAATAACTCCTAACTCCCGCTGATACAGAAAGCCTTCCCGATGGTCACTACCATCGGTGAAACACAAGTCATCGGTAGAGCCAAACAAATATATGCTGATAGTGTTCTATCACAATGATGACTGTTCACATTGAACCATTGAACCCGATGAACTCTTGACCAGTTCAATGAACCCTTGAACCATGTGATTCATATGAACAACACCAACGACTAAAAAATGAGGTTTCAAGTAGTAATTTGAGACACAGGTTCTCTTCAATCTCCCACTTGTCAAAGAGATTACTGCTACCTCCTAATCCTCATTCGATTATTGAGAACTATGGGCTCGAAGACCCATTTCATCTGAACACCATTTGAACTTGGTCGTGCTCACTAGTTTAGTTAAGGCATCATCAACATTTTTCAAAGTGTCAATCTTTTCCAGCTTCACCTTCCTGTCTTCCACCATATCACGAACAAAGTGATATTGGACATCAATATGTTTTGTCCTAGCATGAAATGTAGGGTTCTTTGCTAAACATATAGCACTTTGACTGTCACAATGTATTTGTATCTGCCCTACATTAAAACCAACATCATAACACAACCTCTTCAACCAAACAGCTTCTTGGCATGCATGAGTAGCTACCTGTACTCTGCCTCTCTTGTGGACAAAGCAACTACAGCCCACCGCTTGCTCATCCAACTGATAGCACCACCATTTAACGTGAATACATATCCACTGGTGGATCTTCTACTGTCAATGTCCCCTACCCAATTAGAATCAACATATTCCTGAATGCTTATAGATCTCTGAGATCCAACTGAGTTTCCATGATAGCAAATAGCAAGGTTAGATGTCCCTTTCAAATACCTCATAACTCTTTTCATAGCATCCCAATGTGATCTACCTGGATTTGCCATAAACTGGCTCAATACTCCCACTGCTTGGGCAATGTCTGGTCTGGTACAGACCATTGCATACATTAAACTGCCAACAACACTTGCATAAGGCACTTTTTTCATATTGTCTATTTCATTCAAAGATTCTGGACAATCTTCAATAGATAGTTTTGTTCCCTGCAAAACTGGAACAACTAACTATTTGGAATCAGACATATTAAATTTATCAAGAACATTGGTAATATACTTGCTCTGGCTGAGCCAAAGCTTTATCTTAGATCTGTCCCTTTTGATTTCCATTCCTAGAATGTACTTTACTGCCCCCAGATTCTTCATTTCAAATTTCAAGGACAACTGAGATTTTAATTCTGAGATCATCCCCTTCCCATTGCCAATGAATAACATGTCATCCACATACAGTGCAATTATAAGAATCTGATCACCATCAATTTTATAATAGACACAATGATCAGATTTAGATCTCACATGTCCCAAAGATAAAACATACGTATCAAATTTCTGATACCACATTCTGGGAGACTGTTTCAAACCATAAAGAGACTTTTTAAAGTTTACATACCAGATGTTCTTTACCTTTTTCCACAAAATGCTCTGGCTGGGACATATAAATTTCTTCTTCAAGGTCCCCATGAAGAAATGTTGTAGTCACATCCATCTGCTCAATTTCAAAGTCATACGCTGCTGCAAGTGACAATAGAAATCTAATGGATGTTAGCTTAGCTACAGGAGAAAAGATTTCTCCATAATCTATAACTTCCTTTTGGGAATACCCCTTAGCACCAGTCTTGCCTTGTACTTATCAATACTACCATCTGGACCATATTTCTTTTTAAATACCCACTTACAGCCCACAGGTTTTCTTCCTTCAGGCAAGGGCACTAGATTCCAGGTTCCATTTTTTTCCAACGATGACATTTCATTATCCATGGCTTCCAACCAAGAATCTGAATCAGATAAACTAATAGCTTCTTTCATAGTCCTAGGTTCATTAGTATCAGTAAGCAAAGCATAGGCACAACTTGAATCAAGTACTGAAAATCCATACCTATCTGGTTGTCTTCTTTCACGTGTAGACTGCCTCAATGGTTGAGGTGCAGGTTCAGGTTCTTGCTCTGGATCTGAATCTTCGGAGCTACTTGAACTCACATCTAAATCATCTACACTTGGTGCTTGTTCCTCTTTTACAGGGGTCATAGGAATATTAACAACACTCTTTTCTTTCTTCTTTTCTATCTTCTCCAGCTGAGGATCAATAACCAAAGGTTTTAGCTCTCTAAAAATTACATTCTTGCTGTAAATTACTTTTTTAGTTTTAGGATTCCAAAGCTTGTACCCTTTAACACTTACTCCATAGCCAATAAAGATACATTTGACTGCCTTGTAATCCAGCTTAGATCTTTTTACCTCAGGAATATGAGCATATGCCTCACAGCCAAAGACATGAAGATGTCTTAAAGAGGGCTTCTTTCTAGACCACACTTCCATAGGCGTCTTATCAACCAATGTCGAACTAGGAGAACGATTCAGAAAGTAACAAGCTATAGCAATTGCCTCAGCCTAGAACCTTTGTTCAAGACTAGCATAACTCAACATACTTCTTGCTTTCTCCATCAACGATCGATTTAACCTTTCAGCAACTCCATTTTGCTATGGAGTATAAGGTGTAGTTTTATGCCTTTTAATTCCATGGTCTACACAATAATTATCAAAATCCACATTGCAATATTCACCACTGTTATCGGTTCTCAAGCATTTTATTTTTCTACTAGTCTGATTTTCCACGAGAGTTTTAAATTCTTTAAACCGACTGAACACTTCTAATTTATTTTTCAATAAATATACAAATGCCCTCCTTGAATAATCATCAATAAATGATACGTAGTATCTTGATTTAGATAGAGAAGGAACATCAACTAGACCAAAAACATTAGAATGTACATAGTCCAGAACACCAGTAGATTTATGAGAACTACAGTAAAAAGAAACACGGTTCTGTTTTCCATACATACAATGTTCGCAGAAATTGAACTCCAGATTACAATCAATCAACCCATCTACCAGAGTTTTATTTTTCAAGGTTTTTAAACCTTTTTCACCTATGTGACCAAGTCTATGAAGCTAGAGCATTGTTTTCTCTGCAGGAAGTTTAACTTCCATAGAGTTTGCATCATGTGTTACAATAGTAGCTTTTTCAGATTTTACAGAGACACTATTATAGCACATTGGTTTAGCATCTAACCTATACAGAGTTCCAATGAGTTCACCCTTTGCCAGTAAATAGAACCTCTAGTCATCTTACAACCACCATTCACAAAAGTAACTTGCACTCCAACATCATTAAGCTTACTAACAGAAAGTAAATTTTGAGCCAGACCTGGTATGTGTAAAACTCCATTCATTCCCTTTATTCTGCCATCTGGGAACTGGATTCTGACTCTTCCTCAGCCAACAATTTCCAGTGTCAAATCACTTGCTAGGAACACCTTCCCACCAGCATACAGTTCATACTTTGTGAACCATTATTTGTGAGATGTCATATGAAAAGATGCTCCTGAATCCACCAGCCATACATCTTCAGATGTGGGCATTGCCAATGCAACAATGAAGGCATCAACATCACTCTGAGAAGAATCATTGTTAGAGAAGTTCTTCTTCTTCTTTTTCTCCTCTTTGTAGTCTCTTCTGATGTGTCCTTTCTGCCCATAATTCCAGCACTTCACCTTGGACTTTGTGCTAGGAGATTTTGATCTCCCCTCTGATTTGGACTTAGACTTCTTGTCCTTCTTCTTGCCTCTTTCCTTTGATCTACCTCGAATAGACAGGGCCTCTTTGGCCATCTTAGAAGATTTCCTTCGCATCTCTTCAAATAACAATGAGGTAACAATGACTTCAGTTGTAAACGTGGTTGTTTGTACTTCCAATAGCCATCACAAGATGATCCCACGAGTCAGGTAAGGAACACAACAGAAGCATATAGCGGTCCTCCTCTTCTATTTTTACACCTACAGATGTCAACTGTGCAACAATTAGATTAAATGTGTTCAGATGGTCTGCTACAGATGCTCCTTCATCCATCTTCAGAGAGTACAACTTCTTTATGAGGAAAAGTTTATTCACCAAGGACTTGCCCTGATAAATATTTCCCAACTTCTTCCACAAAGCATTTGTAGTCTTCTCTTCATGGACGTTCAATAGGACAAAATCTGCTAAACTTAATCTTATCAGTCCTCTGGCTTTCCTATTTGCCAGGTCCCAGTCTTCTTGCTTCATGGCTGAATAGTTTCAGACACAGCAACCCAAAGATCTCTGTCGACCAGCATATCTTCAACTTTAAGTTTCCACAACTCAAAGTTTGTGCCATTGAACTTTTCAATGTCTATCTTTCCTGATGTACTTACCATCTTATTTAACAAAATAGACCTCTATAGAACTCCCACTCATAGAACTAACACAAAAAACCCAACCTACCAACAAGGATAACACAACTGGCCAAGCTCTGATACCACTTGTAAGGAAAGTAGAGGTGCGGAATACAGATTCCCTAATGTCAATTCAAAGGGGATAATGTAGATAGGTAACTTTCAATTCAAATACAAAGATGAACACACCAAAAAAATAGAATAAACATTCAAGACAACAAAGAATGACACTAGATTTACGTGGGAAAACCCTTTTGGGTAAAAAACCCACCACCACAAGAGAGACTATCTTTATTACAGTAAACTTGATAATTACAATAAAGATCCCAGCTCTTTTGCTCAGGTATCGATTCTCTACAATTATACAAAATCATTCACTTCATCTGTACATCTACAGAATAAACTATATAATCGAATCTCTTCATCAATCATCAATGACACCAACAGATCTATATTTTATTTCCAGTCTTCAAGAGCAAAACCGTTATTCAACTATTGCCCTAACTGTTCGATCTAACTTCCCCAGTGTTGCTTCCTTTCAACCGTCACAACTGTTCACATACTCGCGAGACCATTAGTCCCACATGCACTAGGTCGCATTGGACATCTCAATTAATATCCACAAACAGTCAGTAAGACTATCGTCAACAATTTTGTTGTCGACGATGCTAGACTAAAGACTCATTGGAGCAGCTTAAACCATCAGAGATCACTTCACTTCCTACACTGATAGTTCCATGTCTCAACGATGCCCAAGTCCTCCATCCTTCATTGGAATGACCTCTACCATTGGTCCAAACACTTTACACTACCCTGATGAACAATCTCTCACCGATCGTCTGGACAAACCACCATTGGAGGAACTAAACAAAGCTTGGCTGATAGAAGTTCTTACACCGATGCCAAACTCCATCAGGGTGACACAAGACTATCAAAGCAAATATCATAGATTCAACTGATGACCATCCTTACGCCGATAGACATATGTCATCGATGAAACATCGCATATTGGTCAATAACTCCTAACTTCCGCTGATACAGGAAGTCTTCCTGATGGTCACTACCATCGGTGAAACACAAGTCATCGGTAGAGCCAAACAAAGATACGCCGATAGTGTTCTGTCACAACAATGACTGTTCATGTTGAACCATTGAACTCAATGAACTCTTGACCGGTTTAATGAACCCTTGAACCATGTGATTCATATGAACAACACCAACGACTAAAAAATGAGGTTTCAAGCAGTAATTTGAGACATAGGTTCTCTTCAGCGTTGAGCCTCCAAACAAAAGAAAATTACTTCAAAGGTTTACAAGCTTGGTCTCTGCGGCCTCAAGCCATTGCCAAAGTATATAACAGAGACAGAGTTACCACTAAAACAATTAAACAACAAAGGTTCCCAACGATATACATATGACGAGGGAGCTCGATATAAAGAAAATCATACCCCATAGTGTAAATAACATTCTTACATTACCTGAGCATAGTCTTTTGAAAGTGAGAGTAATCCCATTTTGACCACCATAGTCCTACTCTCAATCTTTCTCTAGCATAGAACAAGAGCTCCTTCCCTCTTCTTTCCCAAAACCAATGATCGTCAACCACCCGATAATTGTCCTCCAAGAAGACTAAAGGAGTTATCCCTCCTCAACATTTGCATGCCTAAAATTGTGGAACTTCCACCCTTAACTAAGGTGGTGGGAGTGGCTTCTCCACTCGGCCAACTACCTCTAAATGACCCACAAGCATGACGCCTGCCAGGATATGGTGATCTCAAAGCTCCCATAATATATAATGCCATCTACAACAAAAAAAACATAATAACATAGCTTGATATTAAATATCAATTTTATATCATTATATTATAATATTATTATACACAACCACTAGATGTTGTGAATACTTATATTAACCAAATTGTCATTTTCTGACATCACCTCCTTCATGGGGATAGATACATCAAGCGATTTAGGGATCGAGCACCTCTCTCCCTTCTTCACTACAGACCTGAACTTAACAGACCCAAAAATGGATTTAAAATCCTAGTTTGAAAATATTAAGAGTGATAAAATTATGTTTTAACAAAAATAAGACTAACGCTCGACTCAATTTGACGTTCCAAGAACGTCGTTAGTCAAGTCAATGCAACATTGTCGAAATGACTAAATAGACAAGTCGTCACAAAAGGAAAAGAAACTGGTCTAGATAAAACATAACTTACACCAACTTACATGGTTTGAAAGGACAAAATGTCTGACACTCAGATGGTTGTCGACCCCCATTTCCCAACATCTATTCCTTCCTCCTGGATGATACTCTCCTTCTGTCTCCGGAAGATGATCTCTTTCCTGATCCAACTCACAATCAAAAGGTCATGATCATTGCATCATCATATAATCGATAAATCATAATAACTAAATAATCATTTAAATCTAGAATCTCATAACTAACCATCATAATGTTAGAAGTAATGAGTAATCTGACATTTTCCACAAATATCAATAATCCAAATCTTAACTAATCCTCTTGATTACCATATAAAAGTAGAGATTAAGATAATCACAAGTTGGGGATGTAACAAGTAGAGTTATATCAGTGTAGGTGTAATGTGAATTTGTTTTTGGTTTTTAGTTGTATTGATGCTATTACATACTTGGACTGATTATTGGGTACAATTATATCAATGTGAAGATTTATTCATGCTCATAATTTAAAGTATTATAATTTTTTTGAACATTCACTATCCTGAATTAGCATTTGTGTATAGCTTCTCCTGTTGCATTATTCTTGCTTGAATTGTACAACCACACTTTGAAAACCCTTGACAATGAAACTGACCCAGCTAGAGAGCAAATAAACATAGCAGAAGTGTTGTTTTATATAATTGCTTTGCACTTGTCTTGGTAGCCCTTGGCAGGGACTCTAGCTGCACCGCAACCCTTGTTACAAATATAAACTAGCACTTGCATTTTTAAGAGGTGCAAGGGTTTCACCCATATAAAATAATGATATTAGTACCTTAGATGCTTCACATTATTGATTTCTGGTGACTATTTGATTTGTTGGAAGGTTTGATTTTTCACATTTGGTAACTTGAAAATGATTTAATGACGAGTTATAAAACTGTTTTGTGTTTTGTAGAATGCTAACAATATTACAACATATGGATAATAAATATAAAATTTTAAAATAAATTGCAAGTAATATTTAATTTGATTTTAATAATGGAAAAGGTTATGGATATCAAAAATGATAAACCAATATCATAATTTTTTTTGAATGATATGGAATTATGAATATTCACTGTAATGATTCTTTCTTAAAAACAAATTAAGTTGAACAAAACATGCGTAACAACAAATGCTTAATCTGGAGACCAAAACAATAAAAAAAATTCTCTTAGGATTTTAAAAAACCCATGGACAAAAAAATTCTAATGTATTATCAATTCAGTGAAAAGCATAACAGATTTACACCTTTAGAAGCTAAATAGTTTTCCAATCTAGCCGAAAAAAGAAAAAAAAAATCTAGGACACTTTTGACCTAGATATCTTGAGGACAGTAAAAGCTCCTTTCCCAGAATCGTTACAAATCTTGACTTTAGTGCAATCTTTGAGGTCGTCGAGAGAGATACTATTTCTTGGTGGTGGTCCAGTTGGCATTGGAGCTGTGAATCCATACATACGACTCTCCCTTCCCATTGAAAAGAGCCACGCTCTCCCCTCATAGAGAATAATTATTGCGTATCTCGTTGCGCTTCAGCGTCTGAGCGCACCCAGGCCCCACTTTGTATGCCTTCCTTAGCATGGAACCCACTCAAATTTGTACTTCCACATGCCTCTCTATTAGGTTTCAAACCTTGGTCTCTTCTCTGCCACTCTAAGAACCAAAGCATGATAGTAAAACACACATCGTTAATGCCAAGTATAGCAATACCTAGCTTTCAACACAAAATCTACAAAACAAATCAACCAGAACTCCCACTACAGCTCAGAAAACCTTCACACTACTACCCAAGAGTCAGAACTGACTAGGTTCTGATACCAAATGTTAGAAATGAAGGTAAACAACTAAAAGTAGAAATCTGATTTCAGCAATATATTTGAACATAACATGTGCTAAACCCAATGGAGAATTCAATAGAATCAAAACTATGCAACATAGAAGCAACAAATCTAAAAACTGATCACACAACACAATATATACATGGAGAAAATCCTTTCAGGTAAAAAACTCCACACAGAAAAGAGGCCCAAGTTTGTATTAATCTTCAAAAAGAGAATACAATACATCAGCTACACCAATCTCTCCTTCAGTCTTCACTCTGGTAGCATTCTGACAGAACCTATAAACAAGTCTAACTCTAACATACTGAACAACATTACAAGGCCACCCAAGTTGGGATTCCCAACACCTTCCTTGGAATCTTGCATGCATGAAAGCAATCAATGCTCTCTTACACACCTCTTACACCTGTCATATTTCATGTTGCATGCATGGGCGTCTGGGGTCAAAAATTGCTCCTACACTGTCATAGATGTTGTCATAACCGTCATTGAATCTTATGAAAACTTATAGTTGCCATAGATGCTCTTACAATTTATGACAGATGTCATAAATACAAAAAATAGAACATTCCAAAAGGTGGCTCCTAGATTCTCCCAATTACCTTTTACCATGATGCCAACAGTAAATGTAACTCAGTAACTACCTGCCGGTAACTCCGTAATTACCGAGTCCAGTAAATAAATTTTTACCATTGTCAGTGAAACCACTTCATCCCTTATGGGTAAATTACAAATAATAATAGGAATAAATAATTCAGGGATTTACAAGGCTAATGGCACCTTAATCCTAACACAAGTAATAATAAAGTGAGTGAAATGTGTTACATTACAATTTTGTACTCCCACTTCAAAATAAATTTAAGGATGACTTGCAAGTCTAAAGCCTCAATTAATTTGACACATACATCAAGCAGTGACATTGAAAACATATTATAAAATCTCAACCATTGATCTTTGCAAATATAATAGCTCTAGGTTGATTCCAGAGGTTTGAGTTCACAAGTATAGCACTCCAAACATTTCATTCTAGAATTCAACTATAGTTGTCCATTGAATGGTGAAACATCACGCAAAAGTGCCACATGTATCCTTTCACCATGTTTCTTCAATCAGCTTTGAAGACTCCCTTTATATGAAGTGAGGCTCACTTTGATGACTCATATAGTACTAGCCAATAGTGCATCAAGAAAAAGATATCAGACTTGTGGCTTTAATATTGTGTGTGGTTGTGGCATGTGGAACTCTTCGAATGAGACCACAATCTTCTTTTCCTTCCTTTGGCTTCAAATAGGCGAGCCCCACCAACCTGATGACTCATCTTTTTTTCCAATGGCGCAACAAAGAAAATATGTCAATGTTGTGAAGTTTTGGAGGTGCGCCATGATGACACATGTCCTGGGGAAACCTTCACGTATTTATTTTTCTTTTGATTCATAAAGGGCCCACCACATATGAGTCAACACCATTCAATCAATGGTGCAAAATTAATAAAAATATGTTAATTAATAAATGAAAATTAATAATAATATGTTAATTAATAATTGTTCACTCGTTGAGTCGTTGACACTTGCCTCTATTCCAGAGACTCTATGTACAAAATTGGGTGCGTCAAGACTTCAACCTAGAATTGGACATACGTCATTGATCTATGATCATCTTTTTCTTTTGATTCATAAAGGGCCCACCACATATGAGTTAGTACCATTCAACCAATGGTGCAAAAATAATAATATATGTTAATTAATAAATGGAAATTAATAATAATATGTTAATTAATAATCGTTCACTCGTTGAGTCATCGACACTTGTCTCTATTCCAAAGATTTCATGTACAAAATTGTGTGCATTAAGACTTCAACCCAAAATTGAACATAAGTCATTGATCTGTGATCATCTGACAATCGAAATTTAGTGATAATTCCAAAAGAAGAATTTGGTTTCTATTATGGTTTTGTAGCGACATTGCCAATTGGTCTATCTCAGATGTATTATTTCAGGTCCATATTGATACAAGACAAGATAATAGATAGTAATAATAGAATAATTCCTATGTGAAAATTAATTCTTAGCATTTGTTTTGTAGGACAACTTATAGTCTTCTCATCCATTTATCTTTGCCCTATTTATACATTGCTATACATTGCCATTGAAATCATTTATCTTTTTTTATGTGATGATTGTTATTGAACCATTTGTATACATTTCCATTAAACTCATGTCAAACTGTAATTACTTCTATATTTTTTATTAACATCACCATTAAAAACTTGGGGAATTACATGAACATCTAACCAAAGTACCAAACAACATTGAACACGAAGAAGAGACCAAGAGTAAAGACATTAAATTAACATCATTCTCTACTATCTGGTTACATATAAAACTTTTACCCTTCGACCTTGACTTGGTCCTCCAAAATCTTTTTGGTTCCTCTTTTCGGCGATGTTTAATGAATATTTCACTGTAGTCCATAACCATCCTATTAACATGCAATGTCTATGCCACAAATTCAATTTTGTAGTCATTCACAATTTTAATAAATGGTTTCCATGGAACCTTACATTATATGTACAAGAAACCACTAGATATGGGTAACAATAAGGACAATAAAGAAAAAATTAAATTGATGTTCTCCAGGTCACTGTTAATTGAGTTGTAATACCAATTCCTTGCGTCCATTCGAATTTCCCATTTCTCATACATGCATGCATGTGTGGGAGATTCAACCCACCACCCAGAGTAGAATGCATCATTTGCAAATGTTAAAAGTGTCAATTCTTGACATGATTTATTCCACTTGACAAAGGCTTCTAAATTCTTTATTCTAAGTTCTACAAAGCAATAACATCCTGCATAGCCACACACAAATAAAATGGTCTATCATACTGTTCTACATCTATGAACTCTATTTTTAATATTTAAATATAAATTCCTAATTCGAAAAGGGTAGAGAGCTGAAGCTCATAACAAAAAGAGAAAATGAATAAAGTAGATGATGCAAAAAATCATCAATATGACATAGTTAAATCCAAAATCATGAATGAACATGTAATGCCCCCCGCTTTTTGGCTTGTGATAGATGTTAGTTTCATATTTCTCTTTGACAGTTCTGAAACAGTTGATAGTCTTTCATTGCATTTTACAGTTTCGAGACATTTGGATTAGTATGTTATGGTTCATGTTCACTTTGACCTTGATGGACTATGTTCGATGGATATATTTAGACATGTGTTATGAGTTATGATGACATTAGTATTACTTCAGTTATGACATGTTAGACATGATTAGTAATGGATTAATATTTGCATGTTTATTAGATTTGTTGATAGCTGGTTTCAAATGCCTGGATATAATCTTGTTCTAGAGTAGGGACGGGGTAGCATTACTCGCGTCTTGTACCCTGCTGCGTCGTGATTCTCTGACTCTCCATGTGTAGACATGTATGTATTTGATCATATACAACCAGTTGCTTGGATGCAGGCTGCAGGTATCGAACCTCGACTCCACCTGATATAGCAGGTTTGAGCGGGTTCTTGCACCAATGGATATCAGTGATGGGAGACAACGTGAGGTTTATTCCACTAGGTCAGTCCTTGTCTTCTATTGTGGTCTCAAGTCATGTTGTGACGCTTGGTTCTTGCCTTGTATGTTGATAATCTTGTGTTGTGGTGCTTAGTCAAGTTGTGTTAATTATGTGCTTGTGTAGTTGGAAAATACTTTAAGGACTTAATAGTAATTAATGATGCTTATGTTATGTTTATTAGATAATAACTGGTTTAACTTAAAGCTTTGAATGACACTTTGGTTAAATTTTATAATAGTCTAGATTAAATTATCGGCTATTTTAAAATATGTATGTCATAATTGGAGTTACGGGTAATTAGTATTTATTTGGTACAGAATAATTTGGATATGCGAAATTAATGCCCTGAGTTGTCAATTTTGAAATTGGAAGATTTGGTATCTCTTGATATAGCAAATTTTTGAAATTTCTCAGAAAGAGTGGGTTGTTGGGTAATGGATGCATCTCTGCATTTATTTTATGAGTTGTATCATTTTTATGGGAAAAAAAAACAGAGATATTGGCAAGAGAACGGGGAGTTGGTTGCAGGAATTGGAGGAATTTTGAGGAAGGACTAAAATCTGGGTATGTGATTTGTCTCCCTCTGTAAAAATTTGCAATTGTTGTAGCTTGTAACTTTAATCTTAACGCAACATGTTCGATGTGTGAGATTTGCATGTCCGGTAACTGGGAATTTTATTATCTTGTAGCTTTTGTCGCCTTGTGCCCTGTGTGATCGATGTTGATGCCCTGACCTGGCTTGCACCTTGGGTATCACCCTGTTGTGTAATGTTTAAACATCTGTAAATTCTTTTTTTAAGATTCTTTCGCATGCTTTCAAACCCCCTTCAAATGTTGGAATCCAATCCATTGTAATCCTTCAAATAATGGTGACTTGTAAGTAAACCTTTTGGTTATGAACCTGAAATCGTTTCCAACCAAGGCAATTTAAGTGTAATCTTACCTCAGCCAATTTTATGGGAATTGCCACATGCTTGGCCCTGCCAAAGTTAGTGAATTGTTTTTTTTCTCTTCGCAACTTTTCTCTATCCCTTTTTGAAGTTCTTCATTCAAGTTTCCTCCCACCTCCGGGTTGAGAGCCTTAGGAGTATTAGAGCATTATGAAATCTTAAGGGATAGTTTCTGCCAGTTTGCTGTCTCTGTAATTCTATTATTCTTATTCAAGCTCTCACATACTGTGCCCTCATGTCAATCTGGGTTGTGATAGTGGCCTCTTCTTTCGACACACTTCACATCTTTTGCAAAATCTTCTGCTTGCTTGCCGGTTTACTTGATTCAATTGCATGCTTATTCATGACGTGATCCATAATAGAATGATGCATTGAGGCCATAACGTGTGCTCTGTTGCATCCTTAAACCTTTACCTTGTGGAATGAGCTAGCATACAACTCACCACCTTGTCTTTGGAACCACATGCCTTGCAGCGAATCATTCTCTCAGCGTCGACCTTTTGGCAACGTCCTCTTTGATCCATTTCGCCAGTATCTCTCCCTATGAATTCCTTATCTTTGGCTGGCCAGCTTTGCTATGGTTCTAATGATCTCGTCCCTGTCCATGTTATCTAGCTTGGTCAACCTGAAGTTACCTAAACCCCGCGGCTGCCAGGCATATGAAACCTTTCTCCTACCTATATAAAATTCTTTGTTGCCTCATCAATGCGACCTTGGCTTTATCCCGAGCTCGCCAGAAAGAAACTGTTATTCAGGATATCGACTTAGAAACCTTCCTTTTCTATTCACCGCCTTTTTGGAGGTCAAGTTCTTTTTAGAAGTTCCAATGTGATTGATATCTAAATCCGTCATCCTCATCTCCTCAATAGATGCTAATAGAAACTTAACTTAGCATATGTACACCTTTTTTGATTTATGCATAAATGGTTCCCATCGTTGCATATATTTAGTTAAGTCTTTATTTATCTATGGTAGAGGTAATGTTAGGAAAATGTGAATATAGTTCCATATAGTAGTCGTCAAAATGTGGTGTTGTGTAAGATGTGTTTTGCTTGTTACGAAGTTGGGTCTTAGATAGGGTTTTTTTCTTAGTAAATCTTTTTTCATGATTATAGACATCCGTGCTCCTAAGAAAGCACATATGTTTGATTTGGAAGTAGTAAGAGGTTAGGGAATTACTTAATTTTATTATATTTTGTTCGGTAACTGTTATAAAGAAGCTTATGGTTAGTTCTTATTAAAACATTTAAATTTAGTACTTTTCTGTAATTTAATCAAGTTTTTTTTAGTGAATGCTAGTGAGATAGATAAATAAATTATGTATGTTTCCTTGTATTTCACTAAATCGAATTTTGTTCTTATACTCATGGAATACATTGATTGTAATAAAAAAAATAGCTTAAGTTTAGTATGATTCGAGTAAGCTTGTTAAGCTCCTTGGTCATGACTATACATTTATTAGATGAAGTATCATTTAGGTCATCTTGCTTCCACTATGCTATCGATCTAGGTTATTTATTGGTGTTTTGTTGAGCCAAAAATTAAAATGGTTAGTGTATGTTGGAATCTCCGTGCCACGTAAATGTAAGAAAATATATTCATTATTTATTTTTTATATAGTTATTTTCTTTAGTGGAAATTGTAGGTAGTAACAAAAAAAAGTTGTCAGAAAGTTATGTTTATTTATAATTGTGCTTTAGAAATTATGGTTGGTTAAAAATTAATGGAAGTTGTTGCTTTTGGTAAACATAGGTATACTTTTATAGTTTGTTTTTAGTAGTAAATCTCAAATGGAAAATTCTTCCTTACAAATATTTTAATGACGTAGAAAATGGTAGTTGTTAGGAAATTCTAGTTAGTGAATTTATTTTAGAATTTTAGATAGAATTGTTATTGTAATTAACTTGATTGTTCTTATAAAATTGTTGTTAATTCTCATAATTTGTGTTCATGACTGAATCCGGGAGTACGGTGAATATCTTATGTTATTTGTTCTTCTGGTCATGGTTGTATGCTGTAATGGTTCTTTGTGTTCACCTTGGGTGGAGTATATGTCCGCGTTTTGGTTTGTCATGAAGTAGTATCTTGTGAGACGTCT
This sequence comes from Cunninghamia lanceolata, assembly GCA_027924645.1. NCBI lineage: Eukaryota > Viridiplantae > Streptophyta > Pinopsida > Cupressales > Cupressaceae > Cunninghamia > Cunninghamia lanceolata. The sequence goes on from BSBN01000904.1 coordinate 10,146,954, forward strand.
TGCCCAATTGGTGTCAAAATGCAGAAACATTGATCTTGACAGTTAATGGTTACTTTATCATTGAGTTGTACCTAACTCCAGAGATGTGGTGTCTTGGGTTTTAGTCTAGATAATGGTATGTCAGTGCAATGGGATTATATTATTGAGGGCAAGTGAATGGCATATGTAGTGGTTAGGAGCTGATTGTACTTTATTTTTTTATGTGGTGGTTTGGTCGTTTGATTAGAGATTGCTAAGGGAGTGGTTCTATGGTGGGGCCGGTGTCTAGTGAGAGGTCGCCTGGGTAACCCCATGGAAGTTATGAGAAAGTGGAAACTTAATAACTTTTAGGAGGGTTGGGGTAGTAAAACACTTAACAAGATAAGTAAGATACCTCACCCATGCCTTGAGTGCTCTCGCAGACTAAGGATGGGATGAGAAGGCCTGGTTGGCAAGGCCGACCTCCTTGTCTTCATGAGAGGACCTGTCAGCTCCGCATGTGTCACCCTATGGGGCTGGTACCTAGAGAGAGGCTACCAGGGTAACCATAGATGGGGGCCAGCTTTTGGTGATAGTTAGCCTGGGCAACCCATGCCAGGACCATACAATGACACTCTCCTTACGCAACTCAGTTACGCCCTCTTTATTTTCATGTTACCTCTAGAGTATAGTCTTGGCTTCATGTTTGATCGTGATTGGATGTTGGTTATGTTTGGTGGATTACTGTCGTTTCTGTGCAGTCTTGTTATCTTGTATGCCTGTGAGGAGTCTTTATCTTATTGTTGTTTTACTGTTGTAACTTTGACCTAGTGGAGCCTCGATGTTATCTACTAACTCGGTGGGGTGGACCTCAGGGTTCCACATGGTTGGGAGGCAGAGCTATCCATTGGTCTTTTGGAGGTTCGATCGATTCCTGTGCAGAGATGTTCCAGTTCCTGCTTGCTTTTCCACTTCCAGTGATGATGAATACTTTCATTTGTACTCATTTGTAAATCGACAAGATCGGTCTTGTAACCTTGTACTGAGACTTTGTAATCAAATTATCTTGCTTTTGTAAAAGTTATTTTTATCTAATACAATAGTTTAATGGTTATCACTTGTGTGGTTTTACTTTATATTTACTGATGCAGTTATGTTGCCCTACGGTTTTTAGAAGTACATTTTCCTTTATGTTGTGGTTGCTTATAATGCAATTTCTTGCTTTAAAAAAAAATTTCTGTAATTTCGCACTTTTGTCTAACACTCTAGGGTTGTATGACGGGGCATTACATTTGGTATCAGAGCCAGGTTTAAACACTAGGTACTCTGGTTATATTTGAGCCCATTATGTAACCTAGTGCTTAAACTCTGTAGAATATTTTTATCCTTATTTTTTATCCTTTTCTGAATGTAATAATTTACCTTTGGTGTTGTAGGTAGATGCCTATAGGTAGGGGCCGAGGTCGGGGCAGAGGTGGTGGTGGTACACCTCCTCCCAATTCTCCTCATGAGAGTGCTCATGAAGGCAGGGGTCAGAATATGGAGGGTCAGGGTCAGCCTGATGGAGCCCAGTTGAGACAGATTCTTGAGGAGGCTCTTGCTTGATTAGGTCCTAGACAAGAGGTTGAGCAGCCAAGAGGGGGTCAGGAGGTAGACCAACCGGGTCCTAGAGAGAGAGAGAGGTCTCCCAGGCATAGAGAGTTGTTAGCTGAGTAGGAGGCCACACTAGCCAGCCATATGAGGGATCTACTGAGAACACGCCCTCCCATCTTTGATGGAGCTGGTAGAGGTCTTGAGGCGGAGACTTGGTTATTGGACTTAGGCAGGTGTTTTGCCATGCATCTGTATGGAAACAACACCAAAGATAGATGTGCTATTTTGCATCTCTGAGGGTTTGCTTCGACTTGGTGGTGATTAGAGGAGTAGAAGATGCATTTGGACATTAGCACTGTGTCCTGGGAGTTGATCTTAGAGAGATTCAGAGCCCATTTTCTATCTGACCATTGGAGGTAGCGTCGAGCAGATGAGTTCCATGAGCTGAGGCAGTTGGCCATGACAGTTGAGCAGTATGAGCGTAGATTTTATGAGCTCAAACAATATGCAGTATCAGGGATGACGAGTCTATGTTGGTGTAGCATTTTATCAGGGGCTTGAATGCCTGGATTAGTGGAGGGGTTCGTGTATTCGAACCTAAGACTATGGAGGTTACCGTGGAGAAAGCCCGGTTAGTGGAGGAGAATTTAACCATGGCACTCGAAGGGCATACATGAGTGCACATTGGCAGTGCACCTTCTTCAGGATATGGTTCTCAAGGTGGTCACACTCAGGCATCAGGTTCTCATGCACCCTCAAAGGGTGGGCAACAACAATAGTATTCCCAGTCCAAGCCGAAGAATTCTCAGCATCAGCAAGGTAATAGATTTCAAAATAAGAAGGATCAGCCTTGGTAGTGCAATAAGTGCAATCGTTTTGATTAGCCAGCCTAGAGTACGTAGTCAACAGTGAGCATAGGTAGTTTCTAGCAGTCTAGTGCTTTCTGGGGTGACAGTGGTTTTGGTAGAGGCACCGGGTGTTTCTCTTGTGGCCAACAGGGCCATATTGCTAGGCAGTGCCCGCAGAGGGGTGCATCAAGGTTTGGACATCGACCAGCGGCATCTGAGCCAACAGTTGGTGATGCAGGCAGGTCACATCGAGTCTTTGCAGCAATGGATGACCGATAGGTAGAGCATCAGGGCACCATGGTGGAGACTTCTGGTCGTATGCGAGGTATTGGTTTTTCTATTCTTTTTTATTCTGGTGCATCTGATTCATTTATATCTCCTTCTCTTGTGGAGCGTTGTGGCTTAGTGGCAACAAAGCAGGATGATAGGTGGCAGGTGGAGTTAGCTTTTGGGGCTAAGATTGCAGTTGAGTCTCTAGTTCCCGGGTGTGATTGAGGATTGGTTCTCTATCTACTTCTGTGGACCTTCGTATTCTACCCCTTGGTTCATATGATATAGTTTTGGGGATGGATTGGTTGGAGGCCCATCAAGCAGTGATAGATTATCGGCATAAGTCTATTAGATGTGTGGATGATTTTGGTGCAGAGGTTGAGGTTGTATGAGTTTAGAGACCTATTTCCCTACGTTTGATCTCTACTATGCAACTCAAGAGATGCATGCGTTAGGGATTTCAGCTTTTTGCAGTGACTGTTAGTGACTTGGAGATGGAGGAGAGTCGAGAGGCATCTCTTAACGATCACCCACTCTTGAGGGAGTATGCTAATGTTGTTCCATATGATATTTCGGGGATGCCACCTAAGCGTGACATCGATTTCAGGATTGATCTAATTCCTGGTGCAGAGCCTATCTCATGAGCTCCATACATGATGACCACTCAGGAACTCAAGGAGCTTCAACTGTAGTTGGAAGAGCTATTCGCCAAAGGGTTCATTCGACCTAGTGTTTCTCCTTGGGGAGTACCTGTGATCTTTGTGAAAAAGAAGGATAGATCTCTATGGCTATGTATCGATTATCGACAACTCAATAAGGTAACAATGAGAAATAGGTACCCCCTGCCTCAGATCGATGATTTATTTGATCAAATTAAAGGAGCTAAGGTATTCTCTAAAATTGACCTTAAGTCGGGATATCACCAGTTGCATATATTTGAGGCAGATATTCACAAAATAGCATTTCGTACCCATTATGGACATTATGAGTTCACAGTGGTACCATTCGGGTTGAGGAATGTACCTTCAGTTTTCATGAGCTTGATGATTGGTGTTTTCTGTACTTATCTCGACCGATTTGTCCTTGTGTTTCTAGATGATATATTGATCTATTCGAGGACTATGGAGGAGCATGAGGAGCATTTGTGTCAGGTGTTGCAGTGTCTGAGAGAAAATTAGCTTTATGCCAATCTATCAAAATGTGAGCTCTTTCAGATAGAGGTTAAGTATTTGGGTCATGTCATCTCTGGAGAGGGTATTGCAGTGGATCCTTCGAAGATCCAAGCTATTATGGATTGGACTACACCTACTAATGTTTTTGAGGTCCACAATTTTATGGGTCTGGTAGGCTATTATTGCTGTTTTGTTATGGGGTTTTCAAGGATTGCCCACCCTATTAGTTCTTTTCAGAGGAAAGGGAAGAAGTTTGTTTGGTCAGAGTAGTGTCAGGCAGCTTTTCAAACTCTTAAGGAGCAGTTGACCAGTGCACCGATATTAGCAGTTGCTGATCCTAATTGGGACTTTGTTGTTTGTACCGATGCTTCTTTGGAGGGTTTGGGAGTAGTTCTGATGCAAGATGGTTGTGTGATTGCCTGTGAGTCTTGCAAACTCAAGGATCATGAATTGAACTATCCCACTCATGACTTGGAGTTAGCGGTTGTTGTGCATGCCTTGGTGAGATGGAGGCATTTTCTCTTAGGGCATCGGTTTGAGCTGCACAGTGATCATCGTAGTTTGCAGTATATTTTCACGTAGCTAAACTTAAATGCGAGGCAGGGGCGTTGGTTGGAGTTCTTGTGCGAGTATGACTTTGAGGTCAGATATATTCAGGGCAAGGAGAATGTGGTTGCAGATGCTCTTAGTTGATGGAGGCATGAGATCTCAGCAGTCTCTCTTACAGTTGATTTGAGAGGTCAGATTCTCATAGCTCTTCCTACCGACAGTTGGTGTCAAGAGGTGAGATCTGAGATTGAGTCTGGTAGACCTTTATAGGGTAGATTCTCTGGTTACTCTCTTGAGGCAGATGGTATTTTGCGTCATATGGGTCATATCTATGATCCTAGTTCTGAGGGTCTTTGCACCCTAGTGTTGTTAGAGGCGCATCGGGCACCCTATTCTGCTCATCCGAGGGTCAAAAAGAAGCATGCAGATCTACGTCAGCTGTACTTTTGGAGTGGGATAAAGCGGGATATTGCTGATTTTGTGTCGAGATGTCTTGAGAGTCAGAGGGTGAAGGCGGAGCATCAATAACCTGCAGGCCTGTTGCAGCCTCATTTGATTCCAGAGTGGAAGTGGGATATCATTTCGATAGACTTCATTGTTGGTTTGCCGATATCCTCTTGCCGACATGATGCTATCATGGTCACTGTGGATAGGTTGATGAAGGTAGCTGACTTCTCTCCTGTCCATGCTTCTTACAATGCCTCTACGGTGGCCAGAGTGTTTATGGAGGACATCGTCAGACTTCATGGGTTTCCTCGTAGGATCATCTCTGAGAGGGATCCAGTGTTCACTTCTGCCCTTTGGACTTCTTTGTAGCATGCCTTGGGGACACAGTTGAACTTTAGTTTAGCTTACCATCCTAAGACTGATGGTCAGACTGAGAGGGTTAATCAGGTTCTTGAGGATATGTTGAGGATGTATGTGATGGATCAGCAGAGCTATTGGGAGGACTAACTATACCTACTGGAGTTTGCCTATAATAATGGATATCACAGTTCTATTGGCATGTCTCCATTTCAGGCCTTGTATGGTCGTCCTTGTAGGACTCCTTTGAGTTGGGATCACCTGGAGGATAGAGTTCTTCTAGGTCCTGATATGCTTAGAGATATGGAGCAGCAGGTTGAGAGGATTAGAGAGCATTTGGTGGTGGCTCAGGACAGACAAAAGAAGTATGTAGATGCTCATAGGATCGATCGACAATTTTTAGTTGGGGATCAGGTGTTCTTGCGTGTGTGATTGCAAAAGAGTCCATTCCACTATGGAAAGGACTCTAAGCTAGCACCGCACTTTGTCAGACCTTTTGAGGTGTTGGAGAGGATCAGTCCTGTTGCTTATCGTCTTGCGTTGCCACCTACCCTTTCACGCATCCATGATGTGTTTCATGTTTCTGTACTTAGACCTTACTATCTAGTTATTGCTCATGTTCTTGATTGGACTGCTCTATAGGTAGAGGACGGGTAGCTGGCTTTAGAGCCCATAGGCATTCTTCAGCATAGGAGACTTACTCTCAGGGGCAGAGACGTGGTGCAAGTTAGGGTTCAGTGGGATCCTAATGATGAGACCTCTGCTACCTGGGAGGATGCTTCCAAGATGAGGGAGTTATATCCTTACTTATTTGTAGGCTTCCAGGAGTAAGCCTGGTTCTAGGGGGGAGGATGTAATGCCCCTCGCTTTTTGGTTTGTGATAGATGTTAGTTTCATATTTCTCTCTGACAGTTCTAAAACAGTTGATAGTCTTTCATTACATTTTTACAGTTTTGAGACATTTGGATTAGTATGTTATGGTTCATGTTCACTTTGACCTTGATGGACTATGTTCGATGGATATATTTAGACATGTGTTATGAGTTATGATGACATTAGTATTACTTCAGTTATGACATGTTAGACATGATTAGTAATGGATTAATATTTGCATGTTTATTAGATTTGTTGATATCTGGTTTCAAATGCTGTGGATATAATCTTATTCTAGAGTAGGGATGGAGTAGCATTACTCGCTTCGAGTACCTTGCTGCGCTGCGATTCTTTGACTCTCCGTGTGTAGACATATATGTATTTGATCATATACAACTAGTTGCTTTGATGCAGGCTACAGGTACTGAACCTCGACTCCACTTGATATAGCAGGTTTGAGCGGGTTCTTGCACCAATGGGTATCAGTGATGGGAGATAATGTGAGGTCTATTCCACTAGCTCGGTCCTTGTCTTCTGTTGTGGTCTCGAGTCATGTTGTGACGTTTGGTTCTTTCCTTGTATGTTGATAATCTTGTGTTGTGGTGTTTAGTCAAGTTGTGTTAATTATGTGCTTGTGTAGTTGTAAAATACTTTAAGGACTTAATAGTAATTAATGATGCTTCTGTTATGTTTATTAGATAATAACTGGTTTAGCTTAAAGCTTTGAATAACACTTTGGTTAAATTTTATAATAGTCTAGATTAAATTATCAACGATTTTAAAATATGTATGTAATAATTGGAGTTATGGGTAATTAGTATTTATTTGGTATAGAATAATTTGGATATGCGAAATTAATGCCCTGAGTTGTCAATTTCGAAATTGGAAGATTTGGTATCTCTTGATATAGCAAATTTTTGAAATTTCTCAGAAAGAGTGGGTTGTTGGGTAACAGATGTATGTCTGCATTTATTTTATGAGTTGTATCATCTTTATGGAAAAAAAACGAAGATATTGGCAAGAGAACGGGGAGTTGGTTGCAGGAATTGGAGGAATTTCGAGGAAGGACTGAAATCCAGGTATGTGATTTGTCTCCCTCTATAAAAATTTCCAATTGTTGTAGCTTGTAACTTTAATCTTAACGCAACACGTTCGGTGTGTGAGATTTGCATGTTCGGTAACTGGGAATTTTATTATCTTGTAGCTTTTGTTGCCTTGTGCCCTGTGTGATCCATGTTGATGCCCTAACCTGGCTTGCACCTTGGGTATCACCCTGTTGTGTAATGTTTAAACCTCTATAAATTCTTTTTTTAAGATTCTTTCTCTTATGCTTTCAAACCCCCTTCAAATGTTGGAATCCAATCCCTTGTAATCCTTCAAATAATGGTGACTTGTAAGTAAACCTTTTGGTTATGAACCTGAAATTGTTTTCAACCAATGCAATTTTAAGTGTAATCTTACCTCAACCAATTTTATGGGAATTGCCACATGCTTGGCCCTGCCGAAGTTACTGAATTATTTTTTTTTCTCTTCGCAACTTTTCTCTGTCCCTTTTTGAAGTTCTTCATTCAAGTTTCCTCCCACCTCCGAGTCGAGAGCCTTAGGAGTATTGGAGCACTCTAAAATCTTAAGGGATAGTTTCTGCCAGTTCGTTGTCTCTGTAATGCTATTATTCTTATTCAAGCTCTCACATATTGTGCCCTCGCGTCAATCTGGGTTGTGATAGTGGCCTCTTCTTCTGACACACTTCGCATCTTTTGCAAAATCTTCTGCTTGCTGGTTTACTTGATTGAATTGCATGCTTATTCATGACGTGATCCATAATAGAATGATGCATTGAGGCCATAGCGTGCGCTCTGTTGTATCCTTAAACCTTTACCCTATGGAATGAGATCGCATACAGCTCGCCACCTTATCTTTGGAACTGCATGCCTTGCAGCGAATCATTCTCCCGGCGTCGACCTTTTGGCAGCGTCCTCTGTGATCCATTTCACCAGTATCTCTCCCTATGAATTCCTTGTCTTTGGCTAGCTAGCTTTGCTATGGTTCTGATGATCTTGTCCCTGTCCATGTTATCTAGCTTGGTCGACCTGAAGTTACCTAAACCCCGCGGCTGCCAGGCATCTGAAACCTTTCTCCTACCTATATAAAATTCTCTGTTGCCTCATCAGTGTGACCTTGGCTTTATCCCAAGCTCGCCAGAAAGAAACTGTTATTTAGGATATCAACTTAGAAACCTTCCTTTTCTATTCACCGCCTTTTTGGAGGTCGAGTTCTTTTTAGAAGTTCCAATGTGATTGATATCTAAATCTGTCATCCTCGTCTCCTCAATAGATGCTAATAGAAACTTAACTTAGCATATGTACACCTTTTTTGATTTATGCATAAATGGTTCTCATCATTGCATAGATTTAGTTAAGTCTTTATTTATCTATGGTAGAGGTAATGTTAGGAAAATGTGAATATAGTTCCGTATAGTAGTCGTCAAAATGTGGTGTTTTGTAAGATGTGTTTTGCTTGCTGCGAAGTTGGGTTTTAGATAGGTCTTTTTTCTTAGTAAATCTTTTTTTTGAGGTCGTATGATTATAGACATCCGTGCTCCTAAGAAAGCACATATGTTTGATTTGGAAGTAGTAAGAGGTTAGGGAATTACTTAAGTTTATTATATTTTGTTCGGTAATTGTTATAAAGAAGCTTATGGTTAGTTCTTATTAAAACATTTAAATTTAGTACTTTTATGTAATTTAATCAAGTTTTTTTAGTGAATGCTAGTGAGATAGATAAATAAATTATGTATATTTCCTTGTATTTCACTAAATCGAATTTTGTTCTTATACTCATGGAATACATTGATTGTAATAAAAAAAAAATAGCTTAAGTTTAGTATGATTCGAGTAAGCTTGTTAAGCTCCTTGGTCACGACTATACATTTATTAGATGAAGTATCATTTAGGTCATCTTGCTTCCACTATGCTACCGATCTAGGTTATTTATTGGTGTTTTGTTGAGCCAAAAATTAAAATGGTTAGTGTATGTTGGAATCTCCATGCCACGTAAATGTAAGAAAATATATTCGTTATTTTTTTATATAGTTATTTTCTTTAGTAGAAATTGTAGGTAGTAACAAAAAAAAAGTTTTACAAAAGTTATGTTTATTTATAATTGTGCTTTAGAAATTATGGTTGGTTAAAAATTAAATGAAGTTGTTGCTTTTGGTAAACATGGGTATACTTTTATAGTTTGTTTTTAGTGGTAAATCTCAGATGGAAAATTCTTCCTTACAAATATTTTAATGACGTAGAAAATGGTAGTTGTTAGGAAATTCTAGTTAGTGAATTTATTTTAAAATTTTAGATAGAATTGTTATTGTAATTAACTTGATTGTTCTTATAAAATTGTTGTTAATTCTCATAAGTTGTGTTCATGACTAAATTCGGGAGTATGGTGAATATCTTATGTTATTTGTTCTTCTGGTCACGGTTGTATGCTGTAATGGTTCTTTGTGTTCACCTTGGGTGGAGTATATGTCCGTGTTTTGGTCTGTCGTGAAGTAGTATCTTGTGAGACGTCTTGCTCAATTGGTGTCAAAATGCGGAAGCATTGATCTTGACAGTTAATGGTTACTTTATCATTGAGTTGTACCTAACTCTAGAGGTGTGGTGTCTTGGGTTTTAGTCCATATAATGGCATGTCAGTGCAATGGGATTATATTATTGAGGGCAAGTGAATGGCATATGTTGTGGTTAGAAGCCGATTGTACTTTATTTTTGCATGTGGTGGTTTGGTTGTTTGATTAGAGATTGCTAAGGGAGTGGCTTCTATGGTGGGGCTGGTGCCTAGTGAGAGGCCGCCTGGGTAACCCCATGGAAGTTATGAGCAAGTGGAAATAACTTTTAGGAGGGTTGGGGTAGTAAAACACTTAATAAGATAAGTAAGATACCTCACCCATGCCTTGAGTGCTCTCGCTGACTAAGGATGGGATGAGAAGGCTTGGTTGGCAAGGCTGACCTCCTCGTCTTCATGAGAGGACCTGTTGGCTCCGCATGTGTCACCCTATGGGGTCGATACCTAGAGAGAGGCTGCCAGGGTAACCATAGATGGGGGCCAGCTTCTGGTGATAGTTAGCCTAGGTAACCCATGCCAGGACCATGCGATGACATTCTCCTTACGCAACTCAGTTACGTCCTCTTTATTTTGTTTTTACCTCTGGAGTATAGTCTTAGCTTCATGTTTGATCTTGATTGGATGTTGGTTCTGTCTGGTGGATTATTGTTGTTTCTGTGCAGTCTTGTTATCTTATATGCTTGTGAGGATTCTGTATCTTATTGTTGTTTTACTGTTGTAACTTCGACCTAGTGGAGCCTCGATGTTATCTCCTAGCTCGGTGGGGTGGACCTGAGGGTTCCACATGGTTGGGAGGCAGAGCTATCCATTGGTCTTTTGGAGATTCGATCGATTCCTATGCAGAGATGTTCCAGTTCCTGATTGCTTTTCCACTTCCAGTGATGATGAATACTTTCATTTGTACTCATTTGTAAACTGACAAGTTTGGTCTTGTAACCTTGTACTGAGACTTTTTAATCAAATTATCTTGCTTTTGTAAAAGTTATTTTTATCTAATACAACAGTTTAATGGTTATCACTTATGTGGTTTTAGTTTTATATTTACTGGTGCAGTTATGTTGTCCTAGGGTTGTTAGAAGTGCATTTGCCTTTATGTTGTGGTTGCTTATAATGCAATTTCTTGCTTTAAGAAAAAAAAATATTTCTGTAATTTCGCACTTTTGTCTAGCACTCTAGGGTTGCATGACGGGGTATTACAGAACACCAAAAGAATGTACTTGGTAATGTACTTTCTTTGCATAGTTGTTGTGATGAAATCCATTACTTTTAAATTTTATAGTTTGTCAATTCTTCTACTATCTGATGCTTAGTAATGTGATTTAAGGTTGAAACAATTTAACACTAATAAAGATATGTACATGTAGTTCCGAGAAAAATGGCTAATGACAAGCAACTCCATTTAATTGACTCCACCATCACCTAGAATGTAATCATTAATAAACTGAATTAGCATTAGTTAATCTAGGTGGTTTGTCACTTGTCATTTTTGAACTGAACTGGCATTGGCTATTCTATCCGATTTGTCGCTTGGCCTTCAAAGTATCACAATTTGATATGATGGATTTGATTGCAGAGGACAAGTAATTAATGATAAAGGTACTGTAGTCAGTCCTATAAATTGTGTGACACTATTTCCAATTGATCCCATTGTCCCATCGAGTTCATAATTAACCCACCATATGATGACAATAAATGTTAGTGCCAGGTGGCGTGGTTTTTGTACATTCTCACACGCAACACAATAAATATAGCATGTTCTATAAATTTATTAGGCATATTACAAGTCTTTTTTGGTTGTTTCTATTTTCATTCCTAGTGAATTACGATCATTGATCAAGATGAGTCATTTGATCTCTTGTCATGTTTCTCTCTTGCCCTGCAAGTGGCAAATGGTCAATTTTGATAGATTTGATGAGCAAAAACTAGGGAAGGTGTTTCTGATTGACTCCCCCTTGGTCGATGATGCTATCTAGAACATTACTGGTCATGATATTATTTTAGAATATCCTTAAAAAATCTATTTAGTGACATCATCTGTGCATTTATGTCAAATTTAATGGACCTACTCGATGACCCAGGTCTAGTGAAAATGATCAGGAATGCAATGATTCAAGAATTGTTTATCCTTGGGGATAAGCTTAATTTAGATTTAAATGATTACGACTGTGATGCCAAACCTTGGGATAAGGTTAGAATTTTCCCTTTACATGTGTTAGAGCGCTCGGCTACAACTAAGTGCATTCTTGAGGAGGTGAGGAGGGAATTTGTTAGAGGCTCATTGGAACACTTTGATAGGGCCCTTAATATACACAATGATTTATGTGCCTGTTTATTAAGAAGGGAAAGGTCTGTTGTTTATGCTAAAACTTTTCTTTTTCAGGTGGCGGTTGTTAGGTGACGCATCAATGGAAGCCATTAACAACTTTGTTTTGAATTTAAAAAAAATTTACATCTTTTGAAATTTCCCTTTTTCTGCGTACACCTTTATCCAAGGTTCGTGTTAGGGCGCCTTGGCTTAGGGTTATCTAAAAAATGCTCTATAAGCTCTTTTGTTTAATATAATATTATAATATGGGTTATCGTTCGAAGTAAATTGTAATTGTTGTCATCCTTTTAAATTTTTGTCTTATCATCTATTATTTTTCGTTAATAACATAATTTTAGAACTTTTTTATTTATGATTATATAGCCATTGGTTAATTCTGGAAGTATCTACTATCATAATTCTGAATATATGTAAAAAATAAGGTTAATCTAAATCATTCACTCGTTGAGAATTTATGTAGAAATTTGGGTGTGTCAGAAATTTGGCTCGGAATAGAAGTTATGCTGTTGATAAGCGAACATTTGATAATCAAAATTTATTATAATATTATAAGTACATTGATGTAAATTGTAAATGTAGCCATCCTTTTGAAATTTGAATTTTTGTTTTATTATCTATTATTTTTGTTAATCTAAATCATTCGCTCGTTGACACTTGTCTCTATTTCAAAGTTTTTATGTAGAAACTTGCGTGTGTTAGAACTTCAACCTAAAATTGAACTTATGAACATGCTGATCTGCGATCATCTGATGATCAAAATTTATTATAATATTTTAAGTACATCGATGTAAATTGTAATTCTAGTCATCATTTTGAATTTTATTTTTATTATCTATTAATTTTCGTTATACAAATCATTGACTCATTGACACTTGTCTCTATTTCAAAGACTTTATGTACAAATTTGGGTGTGTCAAACTTCAGTCTAGAATAGAACTTCTGCTGTTGATCTGCGATCATCTGATGATGTAAATGTAATTTTTTTTTAAGTTATAAATTCACTAAGTAACTTAATCATTATCATTTAATATTTGATATTTTCACCAGCCACATTACATTTTTTCAAAAACTTGCTAGCACATTTGCCAAATAATTAATTTTATATTTTTGAATATTTATATAATTTACTACCAAACTTTTTTTTAATACAAGTATAATTTGCCAACAAAATTATTTTTTATCAATTATTCATTAGGATTTGCCACAATTTTATAAAAATTTCCAATAACGGGCATAAATTTGAAATGAAAATTATTTGTTTTTTCAAAAAAGGAAAGATTTGCAGGAAAATTATAGCACTTAGCTAGGATTCTCTAGGATTTTATAGGTTTTTTAGGGGTGTTCTAAATTTATCATTGGTTTTGCCTTGGTTGGAATAGTTAGGTTGGATGATTGTATTCTAATTCTAGGTTGGGTTGTTAAAGTTCAAGAAGCTATGGGGCTCTTATTTGGCACACTCTAAATTTGAATCTTTATAAACATAGTGGTTTAAGATTGGTGCAAATGGATTCAATGGAATGTATCTAGATAAAATGATGGCATTAAAGGTTCAATGGAGGGGATGTACCCCTAGACTTTGTCATATTCTGGGGTGTAAGAAACATCACAAAATAAATGTAATGGATGAAAGAAAGAAATATGAAAGTAGAGTGGAAGAAATGTATGGAAATACAAAAAGCTCACCCTAAAAGGATTTGCTCTTTGCATCGAGTTCACCAAAATATGTGATGTTTGAAGTCAACATAACTATGATGTGAGTGAGTCAAACCCATATGTAGAACATGAAATGCACCCTTGATGAGGGTGCCCACATAGTCACTCCTACTCTCATGGTAGAAGCTAGTCGAGCAATGGTGGGACCAAGTAGCTGTTCTAGTTGTGGGGAAGTAGAACATCGTAAATGGAGATTAGATTGATTGTGTGATTTATTTGTGTGCGGTTGTTGATGATTTTGATATCCGTGGTTTGGATTTTGTTGATGAAAGCATTGAATTGGTGTGGTTCTTATTCTTATGTGACCCAAAGGGTCACTTGCTCTTAGTTTGTTTAGTTCGTTCATTGTGTAGAGGTGAAATGTGTCTAGTCTTCTTTGCTCAAGTTCAATAAGTTCTTTGTTGCGAAGCTCTTCTCTTCATTTTTTTTATTCTATTATTCTTGTCACGTCTCAAACTTTGATACTATCTGTTGTTACCTTTTGTGGAAATAATCTATGGATAATTATGTGTGTTAGATAGATAATTTATTATTTTGAAAGATGAATGATTATTTTAATATGGAAAGATGTAATGAAATGAATGTAATATTTATGATAGTAATTCTTTGGCTATTTGGTTACTAATCTATTAATGGGAAATTGGAGTTTACTATGAGTTGCAGGTTGTCAAAGACAAGGGGTGGTTGAGGTAAAGGAGATTAGCATCCTGGCAGGGTTAAGATGGAGGAATATCATTCACACACTTCACGTAGTGACATGTAGCTGCATATGTTGCATATTGAATAATTTAATAGTTTAATTTAAATTGCATTTTTATTTTATTTAAATTATATGATTTTATTGCATAGTTAGTTAATGGTGATTTAATTAGATTATTTAATTCATTGTTATTTAAATATTGTGAGTTCTTAGAAAATAGAATAATTGAATTAGTTATTTAATTTGTTTTTATTTAAAGAATAATTATATTCTATTTAATTATTAGTTTTATAGATACATTGTGATAAATATGAAAATTATTTTAATAATATTTTTTTAGAACTAGAAATAGAATAAAACATGATTTTGGAACAAAAACTAAATTTAGGAAAGAAAAGCTCTTGAAAATGAAAACACTTGAGGAAGAGGAAACAATAAAAGAAAAATTACAATTCATTTCTTGCACACCAAAACTCATATTTAACATCTTGCATTCTCAAAAAGAGGGGGAAGCTCTTCATTTTTGAAATGACATCCACAACAAAAAGAAATTATGGAAGCATTTTTGGGCACAAAGAGGGAACAATTCAAATCAAGAAGCCTCTGTAAAAATTTGTGGGAATCAAGCATTCGATTGGAATAGGGAGCAAAATCTAGGTTCATAATTAATCTTAAATCATTTGTGGTTGTTTGTGTGTATGAATCTTTTTCCTTATGTGCAAAAACCATGATCTTCTGTCTGAAATTGATATATAAAAATATAAGTAACTGGCTGTGGCTTTGCAAAAGAAATGTTTTGTTTCGATATATATATATATGTATATATATATCTATATATATAGGTATATATATATATTTACATATATATGTATATATATACATATATATGTATATACATACATACATATATATGTGTATATACATATATATGTATATATACATATACATAGATATATATATATATATGTATATATATATATATATATATATATATATATATATATATTGGATCAACTGTATTTTACATTGGATCGACTGTATGTTATATTGGAACGATTGCATTTAATAATGGATTGACTGCACATTATAATGAAAGGATTGTTGAAGATGGCACTAAGGCCATTGGAAGATAGTAATGGCACGACGTCACCAAATGGTGCCGCAGTCATTACAAACATTTGAAAAGAAACTAAACAGTGATAAGAAGGGGCCGTCATCCCTTAAGGACTGCGACCCCATTTGGGGATGACGGCCCCTTCTTATCACTGTTTAGTTTCTTTTCAAATGTTTGTAATGAATCTCTTCCTTGCATTATTTATGTCTTACACCTGAAAACCCTCATAAATATATAATATTTAGCATGCAATTAATATCACTATTCTTACTGGACAGTCTCTCGATCATATTTTATTTGGTAATGTATATATAAGTTTAATTTTTCAAATTGAATTATATATATAATCAAATTTATTATACTGCAGGAAAAGAAATATTCATTCTATTTTATATTTGCACCATTGAAAAAGACTTGTATGAACTTTTGAATTATTGAGTTCTTGATAAATGTTATTTTTATATTTCACTTGGCAAAACTAGCAATATATATCAAATCATTTGAATTATGAAAGAAATGCATTATATTTAACTGACCTAGATCATCACATCTAAAATTAACTAGATCAAGAAAAATTGAGATAAAATAAGGAAAATAGTAAACTTTCCAACAAGCAAACTAGTGAAATCAACTGAATAATGGAAACAATGTTTGTAAATGAAATATAGGTACTTATGTCCATGGAAAACCAAACTTAAGAAATAGTGCTTTGTGTATTTTTGGTAAAGTACAAACTTTTGGGATAGGATGCCGAATGTGGTCTCCCAGAGACGATAGTTTTACTTTTTCTAAAACTATCATTTCATTTATTTGCTTGGCCAAGCTACTATACCATTGAAACAGGTGGATTTGTTTAAAAGCCTAGAACTATGTTTGTCTCTGCCACATCCTATTTGTAAGAGTTTATGTCATTCTAGGATTAGGATGCATACAGGCAACATGCACGCATCGAGTGATTCCCTCTTGCTTATACTATTCTAGGTTGCTAGGCTCCTTGTGCAGGGTCGGTGCTTTCTTTGAGATAGGAAGAAACTTGGGGAAGTCCAGTACTTCGTGGTTGGGTGGAAAAAGCACCTCAACCACTCTCTTGGTCTTGGTTTGCAGATGATCAGAGGATCGAAGCAACCGAGTTTGGATATTATTATTGACATGGATATTTGCTTTATATATATTTCTTTGTATGGCTTCATTGCCAAGTTACAATTGTAACAAGATTCATAGATATCGTGATGATAATACTTTCTTGTGTAACATTGAAACGGATGTATTGTAACACCAAGTCGGGTGTATGTAAATAGGTTTGTAATTCATTCTATATTGATACTTATTCATGGATTCTTGTCATTCTATGCTTAATTTTGGATAACTGGAAACTATAACTGGTTGATTATCTTACTTATGGAATATGCTTTTCTTTTCAGGTACTATTTTTAGTTGGTAAAATTTCCGCACCTTACAATTATATTTGCCTCAAGGTTTCTATTTTTTCTTGGGCAATTTCTTAAGTAGGGTTTTCTAAACTGATAGGTTTTCCCTTATCTCTTCTAAGATTGATTTGATCCAATCTTCACTCACTCTAGGGTACATTGAGTGTTGAGATAAAGAGATGGATTTTTTGTTTACATTTTAAAGTGTTATGTGTTGTGTGCCTCGTGATGAAATGAAGGGATTTTCTTGAATGTTTGTTTTCAAAAGTAATATGAATTTCTAAATGCAATTACTCTAAATGAATGCAAGCTTTTTTTTGTTCTTTTTCCCAATTTTCAAGTATGATCTAATTACTTATGAAAATGAAAATGACAATCTTTCTTGAATACAAATCTAAATAACTTTTCCTAAATGTAATTTTTCTATGTTTTTGTTATTTTCATGTTTTGATTTTTGAATGTGAAATATTCTAAGAAAGTGAAATGCAATTACTCTAAGCACAACAAAAAATAAATCTAATCTAGTTATAAATAAATCCTAACTAACCAAGAGAAAATGCAAACAAATTGTTACTTTCCCAAGGGTGAGAGAATGTGCTAATTACTATTGAAAAACAATTGAAAATAACCTATGAATGTATAAAGGGTTCTAGTGCTAGGTTTGTGTCCTCAAAGATCCAATAGCAACTGTCTCCTCCTTTATAGTAATGGGGTGCTCCTCTTGATTATAGGGATAAAAGTAGGGATATATGGGGGAATTTGGATTATCTATGGCTTAGAAGAAAAACAAAAACATAAATCAAAGGCTCACCGAGTCTTGTATGAGCATGAGAATGCTATGGGGGCTTCTATGCATAAGATTGAATCCTCAAGAGATGAATTAGAGCCTATAGAAGAAAAAAAAAGAATGCATGATTAATTGTCAACCTCCCCTAAAATAATAGAGGAGGGGGTATTTATAGGTAGAAAATGAATGTCAATAGTGGGTGATTGAGAAGATAATTAGAATTGATTAGGGATTAATAAAAGGATGATTGGGAGATAACAAATCTAGTTAGTGGAAGTAATGGCTTAGTTGTGTATGAAGGAACTCTGAATTAAAATTGAGAAATAGTCTAAGTAAACTAGGTGGAACTGAAAGAAATCATGCATACCAAAACATGATATATAAAAATATAAGTAATTGGCTATGGCTTTGTAAAAGAAATGTTTTGTTTTGAAATATATATTGATTGATATATATATATTGGATCAACTGTATTTTACATTGGATCGATTGTATGTTGGATCGATTGCGTGTTATATTGGAACGATTGCATTTTATAATGGATTGACTGCACATTATAATGAAAGGATTGTTGAAGATGACACTAAGGCCGCTGGAAGATAGTAATGGCTCGACGTCACCAAATGGTGCCATAGTCCCTTAGGGACTGCGACCCCATTTGGGGATGACGACCCCTTCTTATCAATGTTTAGTTTCTTTTCAAATATTTGTAATGAATCTCTTCCTTGCATTATGTATATCTTACACCTAAAAACCCTCATAAATATATAATATTTAGCATGAAATTAATATCACTGTTCTTGCTACGTGTGGGTGCTGACAGTCTCCCGATCATAGTTTATTTGGTTTATGTGTATATATATATGTTTGTATTGATTGTGTTTGTTAGAAAATGTATATGCTGGGACAGAACTACAATGCTGAGTTGAGTTTAATTTATCAAATTGAATTGTATATATATATAATATTTGAAATTGAATTTATTATACTACAGTAAAACAAATATTCATTCTATTTTATATTTGCATCGTTGAAAAAGACTTGTATGAACTTTTGAATTATTGAGTTCTTGATAAATGTTATTTTTATACTTCACTTGGCAAAACTAGCAATATATATCAAATCCTTTGAATTATGAAAGAAATGCATTATATTTAACTGGTAGATCATCACATCTAAAATTAACTAGATCAGGAAAAAATGAGATAAAATTTAAGGAAAATAGTAAACTTTCCAACAAGCAAACTAGTGAAATCAACTGAATAATGGAAACAATGTTTGTAAATGAAATATAGATACTTATGTCTATGGAAAACCAAACTTAGGAAATTGTGCTTTGTGTATTTTTGGTAAACTACAAACTTTCGGTATAGGATGCCGAATGGGGACTCCCAGAGACTATAGTTTTACTTTTTTCTAAAACTATCATTTTATTTATTTGCTTGGCCAAGCTACTGTACCATTGAAACAAATGGATTTGTTTAAAAGCCTAGAACTATGTTTGTCTCTACCACATCATGTTTGCAAGAGTTTATGTCATTCTAGGATTAGGATGCATACAGGCAACATGAATGCATCGAGTGATTCCCTCCTGCTTATACCGTTCTAGGTTGCTAGGCTCCTTGAGCAGGGTCGGTGCTTTCTTCGAGATAGGAATAAACCTAGGGAAGTCCAGTACTTCATGGTTGGGTGGAAAAAGTGCCTCAACCACTCTCTTGGTCTTGGTTTGCAGATGATCGGAGGATCGAAGCAATCGAGTTTGGATATTATTATTGACATGGATATTTTCTTTATATATATTTCTTTGTATGGATTCATTGCCAAGTTGCAATTGTAACAAGATCCATGGATATCTTGATGATAATAATTTCTTGTGTAACATTGAAATAGATGTATTGTAAAACCAAGTCGGGTGTATGTAAATTGGTTTGTAATTCATTCTAGTATATCGATATTGATACTTATTCATGGATTCTTGTCATTCTATGCTTAGTTTTGGATAATTGGAAATTATTACTGGTTGATTATCTTACTTATGGAATATGCTTTTCTTTTCAGGTACTATTTTTAGTTGGTAAAATTTCCACACCTTACATTTGGTATCAGAGCACTAGGTTCAACTCTTAGACCTATGCCTATTGATGCATAATTGATTCCTAGGTCTAATTCTTGTGCTAGGATGGTACACCTCTTGACGACTGCGAGGAAGTCAGTGAGAAATGAGAGCCACCACAGAGCCAAGAGGGAAAGGAGAGCTATAGTGCAAACCATCCAAGGAGTTAATGATGATGGAGACATATGTCTTGGAGATGAGGAGACCCTGAGTCATGCAATTGCTTAGGTCAGTCAAGTGAAAAAAGAAATGAAGGCAGCTATCAAACCAACACCCTTACCTCTCATTAGGGAATTGCCTTCGAAAAATAGTGTGACTCCTCCTGTAATGGTGGATAGAGACCCTAGAATTCCTAATATAATAGAAATTGTCTCAAGTGAAGAGGAAGTGAAGAGGAAGAGGAACCAAAAGAGTTTCCTTTGTCCAAAAGTGATATGTAAACTTATTGTTTTCAAGAACCTCTATAGTGAACAAGGATGTAAAATTCCTCCAATTAATGAAATGAGACATTGTTTTGAAATATGTAAATGTTCTGTGATTTAGTGGGAATTGAGATGATTCAAAGTATGCGATTTAAAGATGGATTGTATATGTTGACAACCTACAAGTGGTGATGTGACAATAAATTAATATGAAAATATATAATCCTGATAATAGAAAGAATAAAATCAAATGTGAAATAAGTAAAGCTAGGAATGATGGATAATATTGATTGAGCCTTTTAGAAGAGGAAATTTGGAATGATGTTTAAAGACAAGAGTGCCTAAAGCAATATTAGGTTTTGGATAAGATAGTTTTTGAGCAATACATTGATCTTTTCAGGATATGAGCATGGATCTAGTAGAATCCACAAGATCTTTTAAGGATGCAAGTTTCAGATGTCTTAAGGATCTTCATTGATGAACCTTGATAAAAGTTACTTGTGTGTAAGGCTTGTAGTGTTTGAGTATACTTGAGTGACCTTTGTAGGGTCATGTTCATGCTTATGTAACTATTTTTGGTAGTGGATTATGACAAAACTTTGTGTGAAAGAGAATACCATGTTCTTGAGTATAATCAAATTTGGAATATGGAAAAGAATGATCACTGGTTATACTTTTAATTATTGCCTTATTGGTAAATGCTTGATTGAAAAGAATATTGCTTTGACTCATGGAGAGCATGATCCTAAGTATGGATTCATTTTACAGTCATAAGATAGATAGTTGGGTAATGGCTTATGTACCTATTCTATACTCATCCCTAGTATTCATGTGAAACCTCAGTACTTATTTTTGTATAGCATTACGGAACAGGAAAGTGTAAAAGGGTAATTGCTCAGGCCATGTGATGCTGGGGTGTTGGAATCTTGAGTGAAGTAGCAAACCGTGATAGATGAGAAGTATCAACCATTATTTATTGGAAAGATGGATATATGTTTGAGAAAGATGGAGTCTTAAGGTATTAAGGATGGATATATGTTCTTAACTCAAGCAAAATTGAGGAAGCTTGTGCTTGAAGAATTTTACAAAGCACTTTATTCAGTGAAACCCGGTGTAACGAAAAGTGATAGAAGGATATCACCTAATTTGTAGCCGACGTTTAAAATGCCAACGAGTTAAGGGTGAGCATGTGCATCCAGTGGGACTTTTATACCATATAGTGTGCCATATTGAAGTTTTTAAAGTGAGAAACGATAACTGATTCTTATTGGAAGAAGGGTGAGTTGTGATATCTTGGTAGTTAAATGTTTGCTAGTGTATGACTGTATGATTTTACATGATGATCGTAATGCGATCTTTGTTTAGGTGTCTTGAGTGATGTTTTGTGGATAGTAGAAGCATTTTTATGTTATAGATAAGTTTGGAGTCTTGGGAAGACTTGTTTCTTTGTACGATTGAGTGTGTTCTCTTCACTCACCCAAGTTTGGATCCAGGCATAGTGTAGCATCGTACTCCCTCTTTAGTGGCTAGAATTAGTCACATAGTTCTTGTAATGTGAAACTTTTGAATATTGATTTTTATTTATTTGACTTTGTAAGGACCAACTTTGAAATTTTTATTTCTTTTATTTATGGAAAAGTATAGCCATCAAAATTGATGTTTATTTATCTTACGACCTTGATGGTCACATTGTATTTACTATTGTAATTGTGCGCATCTTTATGCCTTATTGTTGGAATTGATTTTCTTTTCTTTGGACTTTATTTACTTAATTATTATTGGTGGCTATGCTTGAATGTTTTAATTGTTGGTCATGTGTCCTGTTATGTTTTCTATCATGTCCATGATGGGTCACTGATAGGTTGTGTAAGGGCGTAGGATGCAGGGAATATACTATTTTCATAGCAAGTGTGTTGCTAAGCGTTTTGGTAAGTTGAATTCTTTATTTTATTATTAGAAACATTGGGCATCGTGAGAAAAATTGAGGAAGTTTTGAAGTGGATTTTTGGTGTCATTATGGATCACTTGAAGACGAAATTTTGTTAAAGGTTTATGGGAGTAAAAAAAAAGAATTTTTGAAAGAAGCTTTAAAAAAAATTATAAGGAATTGATGAAAGTTAAAAGAAAGTGAATGTTGAAATCAAGCTGTTAGTTTATTCAAAGTTTTCTTGTGACATAGATGCTTGGTATTATTTAAATGATTTTGCATTGATTCCATAAAGAAAGGACATAGAGAAGAAAATCTTTGGAATTTTCATCCTTATAAAATATTGTGGTTAGTAAGATTATGGCAAGAGACATGATTAGTAGAGAGTTGAAAATGAATTGATGATGAGTTGTTTACAATTGGATTACGGTTGAATGAATTTAATTGGCAAAGAATATCACTGGTATGTTAGGATGTTTTAAAGACATAAGTCTTTTCATTTTGAGAAAAGGAAAAGAAATTGACAACAAAAGTAGAAAATAGTAATGAGATTGAATGAATTGAATTATTTTAATATTGTACAGAAGCACGAGGAAGATAAGGAAGAATTTTTCTAGAAATCTGAATTGTAGACCAAGATGAAGTTTGGTTGCAAATAATGAAAAAGGAAACTGATTCCATTGATAGGAATATGAATAGTATAGTTTCAAAGATGTTGATCATACAGTAATGGGATATGATCTAGAGGGTGCAAATTGATGGAAGTTTCACCTCATTGTTGGAGGTCACAACCAATGGTTGCTTGGAGGACTGACCTCTTGATATTATATTGTGTTATGGTAAAATTTCATGAGGCATATGGTACTAATTCATGCTTATATATATGATTATGTGAATTGATTTATGCCTCATTAAAGATGTGATTATTATTCTTATGCGAGGATGAATGTAGATGTATGGTAGTTATACCATGTGATGGATTAGATATGGAATTGGCAGTTGTGCCATGTGAATTGATTGATTTATTATACACTCGGATTATTTGATGGACGCAATGTTGATTGTAGAATTATGATGTTATTCTATGTATCGTTGAGTAGGACTAGAATTTGGTGGATAGTGCCACCTGAAAAATGTAGAGGATGCTGATAGATCAATTCCTCATCTGAGATTTTTAGTTCATGCATATGATGATATTTATTATATTAAGTATATTTGATGCATAAGATTCTTTGTGTAGATGTTTTGTTATAAGACATAGAGACGATGTCTCTTCCAAGTGGGGAAGGATGTCACGTCTCAAACTTTGATACTATCTGTGGTTACTTTTTGTAGAAATAATCTATGGATAATTATGTGTGTTAGATAATTTATTATTTTGAAAGATGAATGATTATTTTAATATGGAAAGATGTAATGAAATGAATGTAATATTTATGATAGTAATGCTTTGGATATGCTTCAGCTATTTGGTTACTAATCTATTAACGGGAAATTGGAGTTTACTATGAGTTGCAGGTTGTTGAAGACAAGGGGTGGTTGAGGTAAAGGAGATTAGCATCTTGGCAGGGTTAAGATGGAGGGATATCATTCACACACTTCACGTAGTGACATGTAGCTGCATATGTTACATATTGAATGATTTAATCGTTTAATTTAAATTGTATTTTTATTTTATTTAAATTATATGATTTTATTGCATAGTTAATAGTGATTTAATTAGATTATTTAATTCATAGTTATTTAAATATTGTGAGTGCTTAGAAAATAGAATAATTGAATTAGTTATTTAATTTGTTTTTATTTAGAGAATAATTATATTCTATTTAATTATTAGTTTTATAGATACATTGTGATAAATATGAAAATTATTTTAATAATATTTTTTTAGAACTAGAAATAGAATAAAACATGATTTTGGAACAAAAACTAAATTTAGGAAAGAAAAGCTCTAGAAAATGAAAAACCTTGAGGAAGAGGAAACAATAAAAGAAGAGTTACAATTCATTTCTTGCACATCAAAACTCATATTTAACATCTTGCATTCTCATAAAGAGGGGGAAACTCTTCATTTATGAAATGACATTCAAAACAAAAAGAAATTGTGGAAGCATTTTTGGGCACAAAGAGGGAACAATTCAGATCAAGAAGCCTCTGTAAAAATATGTGGGAATCAAGCATTCGATTGGAATAGGGAGAGAAATCTAGGTTCTTAATTAATCTTAGATCATCTGTGGCTGTTTGTGTGTATGAATCTTTTTCCTTATGTGCAAAAACCATGATCTTGAACTGTCTGAAATTGATATCTAAAAATATAAGTAACTGGTTGTGGCTTTGTAAAAGAAATGTTTTGTTTCGATATATATATATATATATATATATATATATATATGTATATATATATATATATATATATATATATATATATATATATATATATATATATATATATATATATATATATATTGGATCAACTATATTTTACATTGGATCGATTATATGTTGGATCGACTGTATGTTAAATTGGAACGATTGCATTTTATAATGGATTGACTACACATTATAATGAAAGGATTATTGAAGATGGCACTAAGGCCGTTGGAAGATAGTAATGGCACGACGTCACCAAATGGTGCCGCAGTCCCTTAAGGACTACGACCCCATTTGGGGACGACGGCCCCTTCTTATCACTATTTAGTTTCTTTTCAAATGTTTGTAATGAATCTCTTCCTTGCATTATTTATGTCTGACACCTAAAAACCCTCGTAAATATATAATATTTAGCATGAAATTAATATCATTGTTCTTGCTGCGCGTGGGCGCTAACAGTCTCCCGATCATAGTTTATTTGGTAATGTATATATAAGTTTAATTTTTCAAATTGAATTATATATATATATATATATATAATCAAATTTATTATACTGTAGCAAAAGAAATATTCATTCTATTTTATATTTGCACCATTGAAAAAGACTTGTATGAACTTTTGAATTATTGAGTTCTTGATAAATGTTATTTTTATATTTCACTTGGCAAAACTAGCAATATATATCAAATCATTTGAATTATGAAAGAAATGCACTATTTTTAATTGACCTAGATCATCACATCTAAAATTAACTAGATCAGGAAAAATTGAGATAAAATAAGGAAAATAGTAAACTTTCCAACAAGCAAACTAGTGAAATCAACTGAATAATGGAAACAATGTTTGCAAATGAAATATAGGTACTTATGTCTATAGAAAACCAAACTTAGGAAACTGTGCTTTGTGTATTTTTGGTAAAGTATGAACTTTCGGGACAAGATGCCGAATGTGGACTCCCAGAGATGATAGTTTTACTTTTTCTAAAACTATCATTTTATTTATTTGCTTCACCAAGCTACTGTACCATTGAAACAGGTGGATTTGTTTAAAAGCCTAGAACTATGTTTGTCTCTGCCACATCCTGTTTGCAATAGTTTATGTCATTCTAGGATTAGGATGCATATAAGCAACAGGCACGCATTGAGTGATTCCCTCCTGCTTATACTATTCCAGGTTGCTAGACTCCTTGTGTAGGGTCAGTGCTTTCTTTGAGATAGGGAGAAACCCAGGGAAGTCTAGTACTTCGTGGTTGGGTGGAAAAAGTGCCTCAACCGCTCTCTTGGTCTTGGTTTGCAGATGATCGGAGGATCGAAGCAACCGAGTTTGGATATTATTATTGACATGAATATTTTCTTTATATATATATATTTCTTTGTATGGCTTCATTGCCAAGTTGCAATTGTAACAAGATTCATGGATATCTTGATGATAATACTTTCTTGTGTAACATTGAAATGGATGTATTGTAACACCAAGTCAGGTGTATGTAAACTAGTTTGTAATTCATTCTATATTGATACTTATTCATGGATTCTTGTCATTCTATGCTTAATTTTGGATAATTGGAAGCTATTACTGGTTGATTATCTTACTTATGGAATATGCTTTTCTTTTTGGGTACTATTTTTTGTTGGTAAAATTTCCACACCTTACAATTCTATTTGCCTCAAGGTTTCTATTTTTTCTTGGGCAATTTCTTAAGTAGGGTTTTCTAAATTGGTAGGTTTTCCCTTATCTCTTCTAAGATTGATTTGATCCAATCTTCACTCACTCTAGGGTACATTGAGTGTTGAGCTAAAGGGATGGATTTTTTTTTTACATTTTAAAGTGTTATGTGTTGTGTGCCTCATGATGAAATGAAGGGATTTTCTTGAATGTTTGTTTTCAAAAGTAATATGAATTTCTAAATGCAATTACTCTAAATGAATGCAAGCTTTTTTTTGTTCTTTTTCCCAATTTTCAAGTATGATCTAATTACTAATGAAAATGAAAATGACAATCTTTCTTGAATTCAAATCTAAATAACTTTTCCTAAATGTAATTTTTCTATGTTTTTGTTATTTTCATGATTTGATTTTTGAATGTGAAATATTCTAAGAAAGTGAAATGCAATTACTCTAAGCACAACAAAAAATAAATCTAATCTAGTTATAAATAAATCCTAACCAAGAGAAAATGTAAACAAATTGTTACTTTCCCAAGGGTGAGAGAATGTGCTAATTTCTATTGAAAAACAATTGAAAATAACCTATGAATGTATAAAGGGTTCTAGTGCTAGGCTTGTATCCTCAAAGATCCAATAGCAACTGTCTCCTCCTTTATAGTAATGTGGTGCTTCTCTTGATTATAGGGATAAAAGTAGGGATATATGGGGGAATTTGGATTGTCTATGGCTTAGAAGAAAAACAAAAACATAAATCAAAGGCTCAACGAGTCTTGTATGAGCATGAGAATGCTATGGGGGCTACTATGCATAAGCTTGAATCCTCAAGAGATGAATTAGAGCCTATAGAAGAAAAAAATGAATGCATGATTAATTGTCAACCTCCCCTAAAATAATAGAGGATGGGGTATTTATAGGTAGAAAATGAATGTCAATAGTGGGTGATTGAGAAGATAATTAGAATTGATTAGGGATTAATAAAAGGATGATTGGGAGATAACAAATCTAGTTAGTGGAAGTAATGGCTTAGTTGTGTATGAAGGAACTCTGAATTAAAATTGAGAAATAGTCTAAGTAAACTAGGTGGAATTGAAAGAAATCATGCATGCCAAAACATGATAGGGTCACCCATTTTACCAGGTGACCCTTCAACTTAAGGAGAGGTCACTTGGGTGATCCTAGGGTCTCTTGAGAGACCCTCTTATTGAGGATCTAAAAAGGGTTGTCTTGAAATTATGGTCTTGGATCTCAATTTAGAGGCTAGAAAAGATGGTCAAGGGGGTAAAAACACTACGAAACACATCATAAATGTAATATTATTGAGAGGATTGTAATTCATGCCTTCATGACCTATGAGCTAGACCTCCATATCATCATCAGACTACCATCTAGGCCTGTGCAATTTTTAGTGGTTACAAACACACTAAAGCAAGCAAAACAACATGTTTTGCTTGCCAAATGATCTCTAGAAAGAACTCTTTTAGGAATGTTATCATTCCATTTGTACTTGGAGATATCCATTTCCTTATTACACATTCTCTCAAACATATAAATATCAATTCACAAAAATCAAAGGTTATTCTCCATTATTTTGAATTCTAGCCCTTATGTTATTTGTGAGAGTATTTAAATCTATCCAACAAGTCCATTTATCAATGTTTACCCCCACATTCACTAGTAGATTAACACTTTGGTTACCCTTTACATAAATATTATGGAATTTAATCTCTTTGAAGGCTCTTATGAATTCTATGGAATCAAGGATAAGGTATTTAACAATCTAGTGAGGTCTAGATTTATTATTAAGGGCCTCAATGATGTTCTTCAAATCCCCTTCCATAATGAGGTTGGTGATTTTAAGATATTGGGCTAGATGTATACCCTAGAATGTAGCCATTGCTTCTACCACATGTCTGGATTGAATACCCATGCCACTTGCATATGCATCAATCATCTAACCTATAGAGTTCCTTAGAATTATACCCCACCAACTAGCCCTAGGTTTCCTTTGAAGCCCCATTAAAGTTGAGCTTGACCCAATTTGTATCAAGTCTTTTATAGTGAGTGGATTTCCTCTTATTGTGTGTGTCTTTAAAGATATTATCAAGATACATCTTAATTCCTCAATTAATAGTCATTTTTCTTTCAACATCCATCAAAGGGATAAGAGGTTTCTTAATATGAAAAACCTCCACATTTTCCTTCATGGAATAAAAAGTACTCCAAAAATATTCCTTCCAACTTCTAGCCTTCTCCTAAAATATCCTATTGTTTCTTTCTTTCTAAATACTCCAGTAGAAATGAGATAAATATTGTCGCCAAATTTCCTTAATAACGGGATGAAGGAAAAGTGAATACCAACTAACAACAAAACTTAGAATGTTAGGAGAGAAAATCTATTTAATTTCAAACATAATTATCATCACATTCATTATGTTCCATGCATATGAGCACTCAATAAATAGATGATTATTAGACTCCTCATTTTCTCACATAAAACACATCTATTAGCCAAAGAGAATCCTTTCTTTTTTAAATTATCAATAGCGAGAATTCAATTGAGATGTGTGACCCACCAAAAGAAATTTATTTTGGTAATAAGGGAGTGATTCCAAATATTTTTCCAATTGAAATCATCAGTAGGATTATCCAAGAGGAGCTTGTAGCCCTAGCTAATAGTGTAGTTCCTAATAGATGTCTCAACCCAAATCATCTCATCATTCCTGTCAAAGAGACTAAAATGAAATTTGTTCAATCTATTGGTATTAAGGTCTTTGAGGGTAATAGGATCTTGGTTAGTTAGAGTATCCTTGGAGACTTTCCATTTCTTTCCATCTTTGTTGTTAGACTAGTAATCAACCACCAAAATTTTGAATAGATTGATGAGATCACTTTTAATAAGTGCACAAGACTAGCTAAAACTTAGGGTTTTTTTTGCAAATCCAAGCATCATCCTAGACATTTACAAATCTACCATTTCTAACCTTCCAAAAAATCCATTTTCTTAGGAGTTATAGTCTAATTTTTCTAATATTATTCCATATGGTGGAGCCCACAGGTAAATGCTCAATCCTTGTGAAAATTTTCTTGCAATTTTGACCAAAGTACTTAGCTTTCATAATGGGTGTCCATTTACTATTATCATTCATAAATATCCAACCAACTTTCACTGGTAAGGCTTTATTCATATTCTTTATTCTTCTGAGCCCAAGGCCTCCATGAGATTTTGGAAGACAAAATTTCTCCCATGCCACAAATGAGATTCTCTACTTTTCTCTATTCCTATCCAAAGAAAACATTTTTGGATTTTCTCAAAATTTTCTACCATATATCTCAAAATGAGAGATATGAGATAAACCAAAATAATTTGAAGTGAACTCTTGATCAGTTGAAGTTTACCAGCTTGATTTAGGAGGCAACCTTTCCAACCAACAATCTTTTTCTATACTCTCTCAAGGAGAGGGTTCCACACATGACCATGGATTCTTCTAGAACAAAGAGGCATTCCCAAATAGGTAGCAAGCAATTGTTTGATATTGCAATTTAATGTGTTAGCAATTTGATTTTGGATGTTGTGAGTCATATTGAAAAAAATAGAGCACTTTTTCCATTTACTCTTCTATTTAGAAATAGTAGCATAATTCCTTAGGATTTCCTTCCATTTTCTGGCCTCTTTCATAGTAGCTATCCTCCAAAGAATAGTATCATCCACAAACTATTGATAGGAGCTAGGATCGATAGAAGAAGCGGGTATAAATCCAACAAGGCTACCCTCATTAATAGCTTTTGAAATATTTTGACCAAGGACTTCTGCAAGGATGATAAATAAATAAGGGGACAAGGGATCCCCCTATCTAAGTCCTCCTTTACTAGAAAAGTGGCCATGAGGGACACCATTTATGATTATAGAGAATATGGGGTAGTAAAACAAGCCTTGATTAAATTAAGTAATTTTCCTTGAAAACCAAAATTTTGAAGCACTTGAATTAAGAAAGGCCAAGATACCCTATCATAAGCTTTAGAAATGTCAAGCTTAAGATCCATATCTTATTTTTTTTATTTTGTCCATCTAATGGATGATTTAATGAACAAAAATAACAACATCCAAAATTTATCTACTAGGAACAAATCCACTTTGATTTTTGTCAATGAGATTATCCAAAAAAGGTTGGATCCTTAGAACCAAAAGTTTAGAAAAAATCTTATTAAAGTGTTGCATAGGTTGATAGGATGGTAGTCACTAAGGTTATTAGCCCCAACATTTTTGGGAATGAGTACTAAGAAAGTATTATATACCTCCTAAATTTTATCAGTCCAAATGAATTCTTGAGCAACTTCACTAACATCATTACTAATAATGTTCCAATACTTTTGAAAAATGCTATAAGATTTAAAGTGTCAGGTCTAGGAGGTTTGTAAGGATCAAAAGAAAAAACAACCTTTACCTCATCTATGAAACCTCCCCACATAGATTTTAATTATCATTGGCTAAAAGAATCTTAGAAATAATAACTAATATCTCATTCTCCTTATTCCCACTAGTCTTAGGTATTGAGTTGAAGAAGTGAACCCCTTCGTTGCTGATATCTTCCTCCTTAGTTATTCGAGATCCATCCTTTTTAACAAGTTCAATAATTTTAAATAAAATTCCATATGTAATTTTTCCTGCCACATATCTCAATATTCTCTTTCCAACTTTCCAATGTGAGTTTTTTGGTGATTCCATGAATCTTCAGATTAGAGTAATTCCATACAATAAATTTGGTCTTGTAGCTGTAAGTTACATCAAAATTCCAACTAATCTTTTGAATATTGTAGAATCAACATTAGGTCCTTTTTCTTCTTTGCCAATTTTAGTTCTTGTAGCAATTGGTGTAGTTACTAGATTATAATTCAACATCTTAAACCTCCTTAACACATTGTTTGCATATTTAGACTGAAAAATGAAAATTCCCTTATCTTTAATTGAACCGCTTCAATGCCCAAAAAATACTTCATCAATCCTAAATCTATCATCTCAAATTATTTCTTCATTGCTGATTTAAATGTGTCTATAGACAAATTTCTAGTGAAAAGCAAATCATCAACATATAAACATACAATCAAAATCTAACCTTCTTTGTTGATCTTTGTGTACAATGTGGGCTCATTATTGCTTCTGTTGAATCCATTCTTCATCATGTATGAATCAATCTTGCTATACCAAGCTCTTGGTGATTGTTTGAGACCATAGAGCACCTTCTTCAATTTATAGACCTTGTCTTCATGTCCATGCACTTCATAACCTGGTGGTTGTTTCACATATACTTCTTCTAGAAAACCAATCAAGAAATTTGATTTGACATCCAATTTGCCAAAAATTCCATTTATTTTGTGCAGCTAATGCTAAAGCCATTATAATAGTATCAAGTCTAGCAACTAGAGCAAATGTTTCACTATAATCAATTCCTTGTTGTTGTGTAAATTTTTTTACTACTAACCTTGCCTTATGCTTTTTAATTTTACTTTCTGCGTTATATTTGGTTTTATATTAAACCCATTGAACTCCAATGCAATCCTTACCTTCGGGTAAATCAACTAGCTCCCATGTTTGATTTCTCTCTTGGTAGACTCCATTTCTTCATTCATAGCTTTGATCCAATGGTCCTCCTTAACTACTTCTTCAAAATCTACAAGATCATGAGTGAATAAAGCAAAATTTGAATGGAAATCTAAGTTACCTCATCTTTCTTCTACTTGCTCATAAATCTCCAAGCTTCTTTCTTTCCCTACTCTTCTTGTACATTGATCTAGATTAGTTGGGCCAAAGTAGGATCAAAATCATCACTTTATGTATTGGGAGAAAAGTTTTCACCTTGTTCAACATTCCTTGGAGTTCCTGTTGTTATACATATGGTTCCTAGGGTTGTCATTGATGTCAACACTATCATGGTGGTGTGATGGTATTCATGGTTGGATGTCATGTCCCATCCAACAAGAGAAGAAGATACAGCTCATGGTTGGATGTCATATCCCATCCAACAAGAGAAGGGAGAAGATATAGTTCATATTAATATGGGAATTAGAAGAATGAAGATGATCATATGTACTACCTAAAGTATGTATGCTCCAAGTTCCATGATGATTGGATAACCGGAAGAGTGTTTTGCTGCTGTCTGCTTGAAGACAGTGTTGTCTATATGAAGGTGTTCTGTGTAGGACAATGGAATGCTCTGCATTCCTATGCTTTTGCAGATATGACCATGCAGTTCTAGAATTGTGTTCAAGATGCAGTGAAGGTGATAATTCTAAGTTTTTAGATCATTTGTCCTTCCACTGTGAAAGTTATGCATAATAGTGTATCGACATGTATTCTGGCAGAGTAAGCTAGTGTTGAAGGCCTGTTGGAATGCTTTGAATTCCTCCAGAAATGAATGATTGCCTTTGCAGTTTTGAGGACATAGTTATGGATGTGTATTACATACTTCCTTGCAGTTTCAATGTTCTTGGTGGTCCGCAGTTCAGTTTTTCAAATGACATGTTGCAGTGTGTTCTAGATGATAGATTATTTCCAGAGTTCAAGATTGAAGATGTGCGGCACAATTCCTTGATGTACGGTGGCAAAGGAGTGTTTGGAGATGTTGTATGAGTCACGTGGACTCATCTGGAAGAGTTTTCATGAAGATCTTTCTTGTTTCTTGTACCACACAAAGTTTTTAAGTTGATGTGGTTGTTATGCTTCAAGGTTCATGTGTTTTTGGTTAAAGCTATCCCATTTTCAAATGAGCAGAGTGTGTCGATGTAATTCCTTGGTGTTTGAAGCTGTGAAGGATGTTTTGGACCTAGTTAAGCAAGTGTTGGTGTCCTCAAGGCATGGATCTTCTGCTAGTGTACTGCGTGGTTTCACTTAGAACCTATCTTCTACATGTTTCATATTGTGTGTTGTCTGGCCGACTTGTAAATGTATTTTTCATGTTGTATCTGATCGACAAGCAATGTAAGAAATGTAATATCATGTATAAATAGTGAATCAAATTGAGTTAGGAGAGTGTGATTGCAAGTTGATTAAAAAGCTCGCAAGAAGATAAAAAGCAAAATGAATGCATTGTTGATGTGCGACTGAAGGAGAAAGACCAGAAGTTGTTGATGCTGTCTTGATCTATCTTGAAGACATATTTGTGATAATGATCAAGCATAGAGTGTGCCTAACTAATTAGATCATCAGAAAAAAGTGTGAAGAGGCAGAAGTGCAATCATCAAAGGTGTGAATTTCAATGTCAATTTTCAAACAGTAGAAGGACTGTCATACTGTAATTTTTTGTAAGTGTGTTCTCAATTCAGGGAGTAGTAGCTTCCTTAGAAGTGAACCTAAAACAAAGTCTTTAGGGAGTAGTAGCTTCCTTGGGAGTGACCCTAAATCAAAGTTTTTAGGGAGTAGTAGCTTCCTTGGGTTGTAGCCCTAAAACAAAGTTGTTATTTAAGCTTCATATATTGTGATTTAATCCTCACCATGGTTTTTCCCTTCTAGGAATTTCCATGTATATCTGGTGTTATGTGTTGATGTGCATTGTGTTAATCTTTCATGTTCATGTTAATGCTGTAATGATTAAGTTTTAATTTACTCCAGATAAGTTGAAGTTGTTAGAAGTGAAGATTGCTTAGATATTGATTCAGCCCCCCTCTCAGTATCTTGGTGTGTTCAACACTTGTTGGAGTACTTGGTGGACTTGGATGATTACCTTGCACACCATGCTCTTCAAGTTCTTCATCATCTGAGGGTATTGATGCTCCAATTGTGATTATTTTATCAATGCTTCCATCCCATGCTTCTTCTTCTTTAAATTCTACATAGATCTACTAACAATCACTTACTAAATGTAATGTGATTAAACAACTTATAAGCTTTTGATTCAAGTCACTATATCCAATAAAAATATATTTCTCACTTCTCTCATCAAGTTTCCTTTTCTATTTCTGATGGCACAAGAGAATATGCAAGACAACCAAAATTCTAAAATGATGTACGCTATGTTTCTTACCACTCCAAACTTCTTGTGGAATGTGGTCCTTGACACTTTTCGTTGGAATTTTATTTAAAATATACATTGCACATGCTACTGCTTTCGCCCAATATTCATTTGACAAATGTTTGGCCTTCAACATGCTTGTAGCCATCTCCATGATTGTTTTGTTCTTCCTTTCTGCTACACCATTTTTTGGGTTGTGTTGAATAAAAATCAATTTGTTTTCTATTTCTCATAGCAAAACTTTTAGATAGATGTATTTAATTTATACTAGAGTTATTTTATTTCTCAAATTTTTTAGATAGATGTATTTAAGATATCTATTCTAGTTATTTTATTTAGTAATAGATTTAACTTAAATCATGGCTTGGGAAAGGAATCTATTTTTAAAAATAACTTAAAAAGTTTCATAGAAAAGAGATATAACATTAAATTGAATCCTACAATCCTGTAAGGTACCACCATTAGAAAACATAGACATCATCTTGACATTATTTTTCTAAACAAGATTATTAGAGAATCCTAGATCCTCTCAAATATTTATGCACTCAATTCCAAAGGTAGTAGAAAGAAGCTCTAGGATGAGCTTATTGAGCTCATAAATGATTTCAAAAATCACAAATAGATGTTGGCTAGAGATTTTGATTCTCCTCTCCTTCCTTTAAAGAAAATGGCGGGCAATGCTAATTTTTTTGACAACAATATTGATCTTGTTGAATTCCTTTCCAAAGGAGGCCTCATGGATATTGATTTACGAGGAACTTCTTACCCTTGGTCTAATAAGAGAACTGGTACTAATTTGATTCAGGTTAAGCTTGACAAATTTTTAGTTTCTTGTAATTGGACTATATCTACTAATTGCTGCCTTTCAACTCTTTTAAGGATTGACTCTAACCATAAACCTCTCCTACTATGTTGGGATACTAGGAGGAAGAAAGGTAATTACCTTTTTAGATTTGAAATTGTGGACATTGCATCATGAACTCAAAGATCACATCAAAAGATGGTGGAATTTAGACATTGATGGATTCACTATCAGCTATGTTTAGAATTGACAAGAAACTAAAAAATGTGAAGTTGGAAATTAAAAGGTGGAACAAAGGTCCTTTGACAACATCTTTGAGAAAAAAGAAGAAACAAAGTTAAAACTTCAAAATATCTAGCAAATAATGGAGGTTGAGGGAGCTATGAAGGAACTCTTCCTGGAGGAAAAGAACTTGCTTAGTTTGATGCATACAATAACTAGAAAGGAAGAGGTGTTTTAGAAACAAAAATCTTGTGCAATGGCTCACTGTTGGAGATAGAAATACTATATTTTTCCATCAATCTACTCTCAAGCATAGGAATATTCCACAACTAATGATTTTTGTTTGATTGACTATATGATAGTGATTTTGCAGTCTCATGGGCATCAAAGATTCCATCAATCTACTCTCAAGCATAGGAATATTCCACAACTAATGATTTTTGTTTGATTGACTATATGATAGTGATTTTGCAGTCTCATGGGCATCAAAGAAATAACCAATAGTAACACTTTCATCCGTTGAAGTAGGCAACATGTCAAGCTATTTGGATGAAAGAGTATTGATAGATTTATTTCAAGCAATTGATGTTAGAAATATGAGTTTTGAGCTATTTTATTTACTTGATGGAGACAAATTTTAATTTTTAGTTTAATAATTATTTTATTTATCTATCTATATTGTTTCCTTTTGTATACATAACTTGTAATTTTACTTTAGGAAAAGTTACAATTAATTCTTTTGTTTTGTTTTTACTTTGAAAAATGTAATACTTACATACTATTTTTTAATAGTTTCATTTGTAAACATATATTTTTAAATTTTGATGTCTTTATTTAAAAATAAATAATAACTTTTCTACTATGTAAAAATTAATTAATTTGTAATAAATATTTATTTTTATTGTTGACAAAATAAAATAAAAATATATATTGTATTTTATTTTATATTTATATATATTTAATTATGCCATATTTTTAATTTTATAGTTTTAGGTTTTTTAAATATATGTCAGTGTAGAAGGCCTCTAGTAATAAAGTATTTGAAAAAGATAGTATTTTAGTAAATAAAACAACATATAAAATTATTGAAACTATAACATAAATATCTTAAATGTATTTAAGATATTTATACTAATTTTAAATATCAATATAAATATTAAAGGTAACTTTAACAAACAATATTTAATAAATGTCACAAACCTATAAATAAATATAAGTGGATCATATTTCTAACTATTTCTTTTGTAAAGTTTATTATTCTAAAGGTTTAACATTCATTAAATTATATTATTTTAATTAAAATGTTCAAAATTTAATATGGTAGGCACAGGTCACAGGTCCAGTCTCCCCCTCACCCACCTCATATTGTACCCGGTTCATAGCTCCCTCAAAAGTGTTTAGCCATGTTGAATAAAAAAATATAAAGACTTTACATTTTAAAATATTGGAAAATTGTATATATTTTATTTATATTCACATATTTCAATTATTTGCATCAAAATTTTTCATCATAGAGGTAATCCATTAGTAAAAAATAAAATAAAAAATGTTAATTTAATTCTTCCACTAACAACCCACATTACATTTTATTGTGTTTTATTATAAATATATCTTTTCAATTAGATGAAAATACCTTTTTATTATTACATTAATATTTAATAAAGTTGCCATATGAGTTGTTGGATTGAGTATCATTATAAGATAAATAAGGTTGCCATGAAGAGTTGTATGGAGCATCACATTTATAAGATAAAATGTATGGTCATGATCTTTAAAAAATATGAACAAGTCTTAAAATCAAATTGATAAAATATTAAAAAACAATAAAAATGCATGATCACTAAAAAACCACCACACAAAACGAACTCTTAAATAAATACTCAAAATATATATATTTATCAATCTGTTATACGTAAATTTAAATTAATTAAATAAACTTAAAATACAAAAATACAATTAACTTAAATTAATTATAGCTATGATTTACCATTACTAGCACTTGTATCTATAGGAGGTTCAAGGAATATGACAAAGGAGTTTAGAAATTTTCCGGCGTGAGACAATTTTCCGAGCACTATAATATTTACATATAAAAGTTTATTGGCTAATTACAACTAGCACTTGCACCCATAGGAGGTTCAAGGAATACGCCGATGACGAGTTTAGAAAATTTGCAGGTGTGAATTTTTTTTTACTGCGTGAGACAATTCTGAGCACTATAATGCTCACATTTAAAAGTCTATTGGCTAAATATAAACTAGCACTTGCAGCCATAGGAGAGGTTCAAGGAATACGCGGATGACGAGTTTAGAAAATTTGCAGGGGTGGATTTTTTTTATGGCGTGAGACAATTCTGAGCACTATAATGCTCACATTTAAAAGTCTATTGGCTAAATATAAACTAGTACTTGGATCTTTTAAGAGGTGCAAGGGTTTCACCCATACCAAAATAATGATATTAGTAACTTTGATGTTTCACATTATTGAGTGACTACTTGATTTGTTGGAAGATTTGATTTCTCATTTGGAAGATTTGATTTTTCACATTCCCTGACTTGAAAATATTTTAATGGCTAGTTAGAAAGCTGTTTTGTGTTTTGCAACATAAGATAAATTTGACAAAACCCTAACATAATGACTTGAAAATGATTTAATGACAAGTTAGAAAGCTGTTTTGTGTTTTACAGTGTAAAACAAATTTGGGCAGAATGCTAAAAATAATATAGCCTATGGGCTAATAAATATAAAAATTTAAAATAAATTGCAACTAATATATTATTAGATTTTAATAATGGAAAAGGGTATCAATATCAAAAATGATAAACCAAATCGTAAATTTTCCTGAATCATATGGGATTCTGAATACTTCTTTCTTGAAAACAAATTAAGTTGAACAAAACATGCGTAACAGCAAATGCTTAATCTGGAGACCAAAACAAACCCAAAAAACTTCTCTCAGGATTTAAAAAAACCCATGGACACAAAAAAATTCCACTGTATTATCAGTTCACAAGTTACCGAGTGAAAAGCTTAACAGAATTACGCCATTAGAAGCTATCTAGTTCTCCAATCCAGCCGAAAAATGAAAAAAAAAAAACCTAGGACGCTTTTGACCTGGATATCTTGAGCACAGTAAAAGCTCCTTTCCCAGAATCGTTACAAATCTTGACTTCAGTACAAGCTTTGAGATCGTCGAGAGTGAGATACTGTTTCTTGGCAGTGGCCCAGTTAGCATTGGAGCTGTGAATCCATACATAGGGCTCTCCCTTCCCATTGAAAAGAGCTGCAGTTTCCCCTCTTGGAGAATAATTATCGCGTATCTCGTTGCGCTTGAGCGTTTGAGCGCATCCAGGCCCCAATCTGTCGGCCTTCCTCAGCGTGGAACCCACTCGAATTTGTACTTCCACAGGTCTATCCGTCAGGTTTCGAACCTTGGTCTCTTCTCCGCCACTACCAGAACCAAAGCATGAGAGTAACAGACACATTTTTAACGCCAGGTATATGCAATACCTAGCTTGATGTCGTTACAGACAATACAAGGCCTTGGAGCTACTGTGAGAAATCCACAAACCGTAGTGTTATGGAACGGCCTTTTATAGAAAAAGTGGCGTGAAAGCGAAGAGAAGATGAGTAGATTGGCAATTAATGGTGGTCGGTGGGTTTGTATATGGATCTCAACCGAGTATTGGGACACTCTACTTAAACATCATCTATTTCATTGGTCAAAGAATCAATTAATGGTGGTCGGTGGGGTTTGTATATTGATCCCGAGAGTATTGGGAGGTGTCCTTTGGAGTTATCGAGGTAACAATTTGGTTGCTTTCACGGGGAGAGTGTTGTAGGTAAATGGTGCTTCCTTAATTGCTCGGCATTAGAGAATTATTTTTGGAAATATGGAGAGGGTTCGATAGTGGTGCACCTTAACTTTACCCAATCAGATGGCAACATGTATATTATATTGACACTAAAAATTTAAATTTTCCGAGTAGTCAAAGATACGGAGGATTTTTTGTTTCACTATCATTATGACCGATCAAATTTATTTCATCAATATGTTTTTTGTGGAGGTATCATAATAGACTCCAAAAAAGATTCACAGCTTTTATGGAGAGCGCCCATAGCAGTGCACCTTCCCTTTATCCATTCATATGGCAACATATATACTATATTAGCATTAAAAATTTATACTTCCTAGTAGTCAAAGATATGGATGAACTTTCGTCAACATGTTTTTTGTTTGAGGTATCATAATAGACCCCCAAAAAAGATTCACTGCTTTTATGGAGAGGGCCCATAGCGGTGCACCTTCCCTTTACCCATTCATATGGCAACATAAATACTATATTAGCATTAAAAATTTATATTTCCGAATAGTCAAAGATAAAAGATTCACCGAGTAATTGTATATTAGGAACCAATAGTTGTGCATCAAGTCATAGTTTATTGGTGTGCCGATGTAGCATCACATGGTTTGTTGTTTTTTCATCCAATGGGCATATTTCATTCAATTATTAGTAGTTGGTGTTAACTCCTGAATCATCTGACAACTAATAGTAGTCTACATTCCAAAATATTCAGCTTTAAATGTGCAAGTACTATCACAATTATTAAATGTGCAAGTACTATCACAACTATTGGTACCCACTGTCTACATTCCAAAATATTGGGCTTTAAATGTGCAAGTACTATCACAACTATTGGTACCCACTCAACTATTGGGCCCTCTCCCCTATCTTAGAAAACAATAATTGTTTATCCTTATGTTAAGCAATTAAGGAGGAAGAGGATTGTTGTCATAGAAAAATGTGAAAATGTTAGATTAAAAAAAAAATATTATTAATATACAAGTATTATTTTGGGTATATAGAAATATTATTTGGTTTAAGAGGATAATTATTTACTAATTTTTGGTATCTAGATGAGGTGTAAATTACTATTGATTGGTATAGTACAACAATTTTGAAATGACTTACAAATACAAATAGTGAAATCGCAACAAAATAAAATTTCTCATTAAGTCATTTAAGTCACTAAAACTTTTCTTATAAATGTAAAGATTAAATGATAATTGGAAATATATATCTTTCTTTTTTATTAAGTTGGAAAAGAGGGTCTAGAACTTTTCTTATAAGTGTAAAGATTAAATGATAATTGGAAATATATGTCTTTGTTTTTTATTAAGTTGGAAAAGAGGGTCTAAATCCCTTTATAAAAGTTGCCACATAGGTAGAGCAAAAAAGACCCCAAATGGCCAAGAACAGCGTCAACAACAAAAAAAAGTATATGTATTTGTTATTGTAAGGGAGTACAACCCTTTTTACATCAATCCAAATTAATTAAATAAGTGTAAAACATGTAAGTACAATTAATTCACATTAATTATAGGTAGGGGTGCTTTATTGTCACAAATATAAATAAATGTGGAAATTTAAAATAAAATAAATATAATATTTAATTAAATTTTAATATTAAAAAATATTGTAATAAATGAAAAAAAATAATTCGCGGATTTGGAAGATATGTTGTTAAAGAGTAGAAGACTATATGCCATTATAAATTGATCTCAGCTAAATAGTAATAATTATGTCAAGAGGCATTAGACTACAAAGGTAGCAAAGTAAAAATAAAACAATTCTAAAGTAAAATAAATTAACTTTTAAGTAAATTAAAATTTATGTATATAGTAAATAAAATAATTCTAAACTAAACTAAAATAACTCTTAAATATATTTATGTGTATATATGTATGTAGTAAATAAAATAGTTCTAAAGTAAAATAAAGTTTAAGTAAATTGATCCCAATTAAATGATGATATGAAGAGAACAAACCAGTGAATTTAACAAAAACAAAAACCAATTAATTATTCTACATTAAAAATTATTATTAAAAATATATATTTTTATTTATCTAAATAAAAATTTATTAAAATGTTCATTAATATAATTTAAAAGTTAAATATTACATACAAGAGTATTTAAGTATTTATTGAAGTAATTATGAATGACTTACAAATAAAGTAAAACTAACTAAATTTAAGTGACTAAATCTTATCTTTTGGAAATATAAAGATTTAGATTAAGTGACTAAATCTTATCTTGAAAGTATAAAGATTATCTTTTTAGAAATATATGGCTTCTTTATCAATGTTGTAAAGCAATTAGTTGATTTGATTTTGGAAAATGTACACATGCCACCATCAAGATTCTGTATGGATGTAGGGTGAATTAAAGATGTAAACAACATTATTTTAATTAATCAATAGTTTTTGTTTGAATAATAATAGTGCAATAACTTTACATAAGATAATTATGAAATAACTTTACAAAAGAAAAAATTAGAAATAAATAATGTTTTAATATTCATGAGAATGTGCCATATACATGAAGAGAGCTAAGAAACACTACATCATTTCATATTCATTGAAACTAATTTGTAAGAAGTACATCACATTCTTGGTCTCTCTTCCTCATCTTTTTAGTTGGCAAGTTATTTTCCCCTTTTCATCTTTTCCTAGTGGTCATATGTAAATGGTGGTATTATTCTTAGTCCTTCCAATGACTTTACATGAGATATAGCCACAAATGACAACCTTATTCTTTCTTTTTGTCCAATGTTAATAGTGTCTTTTGAAAGAGTCAAACCTTGTTATTTGTGTATTGTCAACGCCCAAGCCAACCACAAGGGTATTTGGATTGTAGGACCCCTTTGTATAATTGGTGTAATTGGAATTGTATGTGGAGTTTGATCTTCAAATAGTATCTGTAAGTAATTGTTAAGCTCAACTATAATATATGTCAGTGGTTCTGGTGGGGCACTTCCAGGTTTGGTTATTAAATTCTTAATAACCCTAGAGCTTTATTTCCAAGACTTGCTTCTATCCAAATATTGGGAGTTAACACGACCCTTACATCCTTAACAATTAATAAATTCACATCAAGTTCGTCATTTTGACCTCCTTTTGGTGCATTGACACTACCTACTTTTGTTGTAATGCTACGTGCAATAGGTCATTTCAA
Organism: Cunninghamia lanceolata; assembly: GCA_027924645.1. Taxonomy (NCBI): domain Eukaryota; kingdom Viridiplantae; phylum Streptophyta; class Pinopsida; order Cupressales; family Cupressaceae; genus Cunninghamia; species Cunninghamia lanceolata. The sequence continues at coordinate 10,189,255 of BSBN01000904.1, forward strand.
TGAAGATAATTTTCTTTTTTTATGACTGTGCACATTATCATTTATGGAAAACAAATGAATACTATTGTCAAATTCTTCATTCGCTGGTGTGTTTATGCAAACATTAGTTCTTGTCATCAATAATTTCCAGTCATTAATTATCAGATTCACATCTCTCAAATTTGTGAGAAGTTGACAAAACATTTATTGGTGGTTGTTTTCTCCTTCTTGTCTAGATATATTATCAAAATTTAAAACTATTTTGAATTATTCCCATAGTAGTTTAGCATGTCTATTACTATCATATGGTAGTCTATCACTGACAGGAGACAACTATCTTGAATCTCCAACCATAATCATAGATATACCTACAAAATGTTTGAAAAAATGGTTTTGATGAGTGTGTACTATTAATAGACAAACTTTATAGTAATGAATTACATGTATTAAAATATAAAATATTTTCCTATCTTCAACCAAAATCATAGATATACCTCCAAAACTCATGTTTACATTTTCAAGAAATGCTCGATGAAGTCGAGAGACTATGTTTTGTAGAAAATTTTGTCCAATGAAGTTGATTTCATCAATCAATTGTATTTTATGTGGCAAACTTCTTCTTCAAAACTTGTAAGTCTTGTTCCTTCTAATTGAGTAAAATATATGATTGAGATTCAAAGTTGTGAATGGATTGATGAGGCTCCAATATTGAATGTTGCAACTCTAGTTGGTGCAAGTAATATAAGTGGAGAACATCCTAGAAATGTTGCATGGTGAAGAGATCAGTGGATGACACCAATTAGATATGATTTTCCTATCCATGTTTCTTGAATTATCATGCATAATGACAATATATTTTGACCTTGATGATAATGTGTCATAATTATACCAAGCATTTTTTTTTGTTTAGCTGTAGTGCCCCTCCATTCTTATCTTGGATGTGTAGATAGTCTAGCTAAGGAGCATGAAGATGAAGGTAAAATAATAGGAATATTTAGGGTATGTTAGATAGTTGATGTTGTACATTATATGATGTTGGTAGATGCTACATTCATGTTGGTGACATTCTTGATTATCCTCATGTGTGGTTTCATATGGCAGTTATCATGTTTTATTGATAATCCTTGTTATGACACTGATAATTCATATGCTCTGACATTGTTTTGCATTCAGGTGATTATGATGATCTTAATATGATTGTCATAAATTAGGATTGATTTTTATGCAACTGATTTTGTATTATAGGATGATCTGATTATTGTGTGGTGTGAAAAGAGACAATGTCGTACCACTCATTTGTGAGTGTCCGGCGACGTTGTGATTCTCTTTCACTCCGTGACCGTTTGATATTTATTATAATTGTGCATAGACCGTGTTGTGTGCTACAGGTTGCAGGTATCAGACATCGACTCCACCTGAATTGACAGGTCTGAGTGTGCCTTAAAACCAATGGAACTATTGAACGAAGATAACATATGGTCCCCTAGTTAGCCATCATCCTTGAAAATGATGAGTATCTAGTTTTGCACCTAGTCAATGTTGTTTGTATGGGCATGATAGTCAGTCGCTGTCGTTGTGGTCATACTTTTTGATCATGCATAGTGTCAGGTATTATTTGGCATTTAGGTTATTTTGTTTGGAATTGTTTGATTAATGTTTTGGTTAATTGTTGCATTAAAATAAAATTAGTAACTTAAGAAGGCACTTTAGATAAATAAATAAATATAGATGCTTTTATGTAAATTTAAGTTTATGAGAAATTATATTATATTGTAATCTAAGGTCAATAAATAATAATAATTATAATGAGGAAAATAAAGTGTTTTTTAAAATGAGAATATAATTGATAAAATTAAAATGAAAATATTTTATAAACAAGTAAATGTTTTGTTAGTGGCAATAAAAATAAATTTATAATATTTATGAGTTGTCATAAAAACTTATATATATAGCAAATTCTAAAATAGATAAAATTAGAGAGAAATTATTATATGGTTAAAAATAACAAATTGTAAGAAAGTAATAAAGGCAGAATTTATTACCTTTTATAAGGAAAATATTTTAGAATAAATGATGGGGGTGGTTATGCATGCTCAACTTTATTTTTGAAATCTCAAGACATAATTTGGGGGGGAGGTGCATTTCAAAAATAGCAGAATATGTTTTATTTTTTCAAGATCTCTCTCTCTCAGGAAGTTTTCATTTTTCTTTTGGCACTATAAACCATAGCTTCCAGAAGAAAAGACTTGGGGGAAAATGGATGCGAGCTGGGAATTTTGTGAAGATGTGATAGAAGTAATATTCCATGTATGGACTGAGATATAAATCTAATTTATTGTTGCATTAGGTTTAATGAAATGAATTTGTAATATGCAAGCTTTATATTATTTTGTGAATTCTCTTCTACATATTATGAACCTAGTCTGTTGCGTTAGACATAACTTTATTTTTACGAACTAGGTTCCTCTATAATTTTTATATATGGTGTAAGACCAAATTATCTAAATCATATCCAAAAATCAGCCTTACCTAGTTTGTCATTTGAGAGATATGAATATTTTGTGACTGTCTATCTCTCACCCATTTCATCTCTGTTTTAGCAGTCTGTTGTGTTAGCCATAACTTTATTTTTACGAACTAGGTTCCTCTAGAATTTTTATATGGTGCACAACCTAGTTATCTAAATCATATTCAAAAATCAGCCTTATTCAGTTTGTCATTTTGGAGATATGAATATTTTGTGACTATCTACCTCTCACCCGTTTCATCTCTGTTAAAATAGTTAGTTGCGTCACCAATAGCTCTATATTTTTGAACTGGGTTTCTCTAAAATTTTTATATAAGATTCAACTCTTATCTATGAAAATCATATCCAAAAATTAGCAATACCTAGTTTGTCAATTTAGAGATATGTATCAATTAGTGACAGACATTCCTATGCCATCTTTGTTGTTGTTATTAAATCTAAAAATCCATTCTGTGCATATCCTTTAATCATTGCATTCCATAATTTGACATCTCTTTGAGGCAATTTTCTAAATAGTTAATGCACTTTGTCTGTGCTCTCACTTTTGCATACATGTCTACTAGAGCATTTCCTTTTCGAAATCTCATCATTATCAAAACATTCTATATTTATATTCCTTCTAATATAGTATCTGTTCTTGCATATCTTAATCGATCATATTAGTATGTTCATTTCTTAGTGGTTTATTTTAGTGCCTTTGAACATGATATTTTGTTATCTGAAGACCAATTCTTGTTTTTAAGTTCTTTTCTTAGGATTTAAAATTAGCAATATAGTCTAATTTGGATTTAACAATAGAAACATAACTTAAAAGATTTTGAAAATCATACATGGGGTAGTGATTATGAAAATGTTTATGTTTGAATTGAATTATATTCTCTTAAATGCATTAGAAATAGCATAATCTTTATCAAGTTATAAATTAGATTATGGTAGAAGGAAAATGAGTTATATTGGATGATAATTTTTGAGACTTATTGTGTTTGAAGGGAATAGAATCAACCTAGTTCTAATTTAAGGTAGAAGTATCAATTTTGGGTTTTGATTAGAAATCATTCAATGACGAGTCGTTGATAATAGTCTATGACTTTAAACTACCAAATGTTAACCTTGTAATTAGTCTAAGTAAGACTCTTAATATTATCTATTGCCAATAGCATAGGAATGGATTAAATATTGTTACTTATGGCACTTATATCATTTGATCATATTAGTAACTGCTACTAGTAGTTAGAATAATATTGTTCTGCATTGTTGAGATAGATTCACTTTATGTTTGTTGGATGATTGACCATGATTGGAATTAATGTTGCATTCTTTAAGACCCATTATTAGTGCATCATATCATATATTGCATTTGTGGGATCTTGGTTTATGATGTGCATTAGAAAGTGAATGTGATGTGTGACCATTGTGTTTTAATGGTGTCAAGTGTTTGTGTCATTTGGGAAAATGGTTTCCAAAGGCCTAGGAGGGTGTGATTGTGTGGGGGTTGGCTATGTGTGCATCATGTGAGTTGAATGAAATGCATTCTTGAAATATTGCCTCCTATTCATGTTGGTATGATTTATGTGCAAGATGGTTTATGCCTTGCTCAATGTACCTATTCATGTGATTATGTTGACTATGCAAGATGGATAATGCCTTGTTCTGTGTTATGTGGTTGTGATAAATGTGCAAGATGAGTAATGCCTTGCTTTGTTTATGGATTTATGTGTTAATGATAATCGTACAAGATGGTTAATGGCTTGCCTTGTATAGGGTTTACTAGTTGTAAGTAGGGGGAGTGGCTCTCAATGGGGGCTGGAACCCAAAGAGGTGTCTAGGACAACCCATTGGAGGGATTCTTAATCCAGTGATAACCTTAATTATGAGTTAGGGGGAAAGGGTAGAATTCACATTAATCAAGATAAAGTATGCCTCACTCATGGCTCAATGCTCGTTTAGACTTGAGATGAGATGAGAAGGCTTGGAATGGCAAGATCAACTGCCTTGTCCTCATAAAGGGTATGTTGGTTCCACATGAGTTTGTATGGAGGCCGGGGGTCGGAAAGGCTACCAGGACAACCCAGGATGGGGGCCAGGGCCTAGGAAGACCTACCAGGACAACCCATGACAAGCTATGTGATGACACTCATCCCTAATGCAGTCTAGCACTCCCTAGTTGTATTTCCTCCATTGGTTGTGTGAGTTCCTTTGGAAGTACAGTTAAGTGTGTAAGTGATGTTTAAGTTGCTTGTGATGTCTTTGTTGACCAGTGTTATATTTGAGTCATGTGTAGTCCTTGCACCTATTAGCCTATTATCTTCTTGGTTGTTTGCTTAGTGGGACCTTATTGTTATCTCCTAGCACGGGGGGTGGACCTTAGGGTTCCACATGGTCGGGTGGTTGTGCTTTTATCTCCATTGGTTTCCCTTGCTGTTGTTCGTGTGTGGGAAGGATGTACCTTATGTGATAGATTTCAGATCTTGTTCTAGCTTGAGGAGATAGATACATATATTCATGTTCCAGTCTTTCATATCAGTTGAATCATGTGCTGTTATCTTGATGTATGTACTCCAATGTAATCAGGAAAGTGATATTGTAAACAATGTAATGGTGTTCTCTCTTGTAAAGGAAATTGTATATGTACTTGTAATCCTATATGCAAGATCTTGATGATTACTTATCTGATGATATAATATGGAATCATATGTGTTTATTCATTTGATGTAATTGGACTTAGAATGAACCATGGTTGTTAGTTAGATCATGTTAATAATTAGTAATGCAGTCATGGAATCCCTAGAGGATAAGCTTAACTTAGACGTTATGAATAAATATGATTGCATTTCATTGTTATTTCTTAAAAAAAAAATCCCTTTTTGGTTAGCATAGTCAAGCTGTTCTCTAGGGTTTCTTGGCGAGGCGTTACATTTGGTATTAGAGCCTAGGTTGCAACACTGGGATCTCTGGATTGTTGTTGTTGCTATAGGTTAAGCATTTTTCTCTTTGTGGTGAGTTGGTAATAGTAGCTCTCACCTATGTGCCTTAGTATGATGTTAGAATGTTTCATCTATAAGTTTATAGACTTGCTCTTTAAGAAATAATTTCTTTATGCCTTGTTTTACTTGTGTCTTCTATGTATTCTTTCTCCTTTTCTAAAAATGTGATGATATATCTGCCAATATGAGTTTCTTGATTGTTAGTGCTTGCTGATTTGTTGAGGCCTTGAGTTCCTCCTATGGTCTCTAGTGCCTTAGAAGAAAGAAGCATGATTATTGTTAGTGCATGTAATTAGGAGTGTGGTATTTGCCCCGTCTAGTGATGTGAATGTCCTATACCCATTCTGTGGGGTGTTGTGAAAGGATAGTGGTGTTTTGTGTTCCCTGGTTTGGTGAAGTAATCATACTTGGGGGTTATGTTTAGCTATGGGTGTAGAAGCACCATACCGTCTTTATATTAATTGCATTGTTTTTGTATATGTGTAAGTATTGGAATGATTTAATTATTTGGTGGCATCATGCATCGTGAGTCATGTGGTTATGTCGTATTGTCATGTGTGGGGTATCTTTACATGGTTGATTGATAATCTGATATCTATCTCCTTGTTGGCCATGACCTCATGTGGAAGTTTTGTTGTGGAAGTTATCATTGTGTATGCCTGTGTAAGAATCGTGTGTAGGAGATCAAATTGGAGCTTGTGTTGGACCCATGAGATCATGAATGTCATACTATAAGTCAATTAGAGTTTTAAATTATTCTTGTGTGTGATATCATACATTCCCTCTGTAAATATCTTCTTGCATAAGGAAGTAATTGCATATGTTCATAGCTTGGTAAAAAAAAAGAAATTGTACTGCATTAATGATAGAAAATTTTTGTATCTAAGTAGCAACTGTGTTACCTTAAATTTTGGTATAAAAGTTGCTTAGATATGAAGATGTAGAAAACTTAGTTGTCCATGTGTTTGGTGTACATTCTCCAATGCATTCTAGACTTTGAGTCCTGGGGTGTTGTGTAGCAGATACTCCCTTTTGTGGCTAAAATTAGTCACACCGTATGTGGATTTGTTTGTAATATTTATTGTTTTGGAATTTTTGATAGTTGCTTCATGTGTTGTTGGTGGGCTAATAGTGAATTTGTTTTCTTTGAACTCTCTTATGATAGGAGTGGTCACCAAAACTCTTTTCTTTATACTTGAATTATTGTTGAAAATTGCCGGCATTTTGTGACTTAAGATTGAATTTGATTACTCCCCTACTTGGGTTTGCACCTTTTTTAAAATTTCTATGGTGGCTATTTTGAATGTTTGTTTCTGTTGGTCACATTTCGTGCTAAGTGTTGTTTCTATCATGTTCATTTCGAGCCTCTGATAGTATGTACAAGGGAAGACTCCGTGGAGAATTGTACTTGCATGTTTGGTAATTAGTTGCAACCATAGTGGAAATAAGAGATGAGATGTATTTTTCCTTGTTAATATGTGGATGTAATTCCCTAAATCGTTTGAAATTCTCAAAATATGTGTGATTGGTTATAATTAGATCACATGATACATCTTAAGGTGACAAATTGATGTCCTTGTCTTTATTGAGCGATTATGCCTGTCTTATGAACAATTGCTTAATATGGATGCATATGTTGGCAATAGAAAATTGCAATACTAATATGTTATGTTTCCACCATAGTCTGTGACTTCCAGGAGTAAGTCAAGTTTTAGGGGGGAGGATGTAGTGCCCCTCCATTCTCATCTTGGATGTATAGATAGTCTGGCTAAGGAGCATGAAGATGAAGGTAAAATAATAGGAATATTTAGGGTATGTTAGATAGTTGATGTTGTACATTATATGATGGTGGTAGATGCTACATTCGTGTTGGTGACATTCTTGATTATCCTCATGTGTGGTTTCATATGACAGTTAGCATGTTTTATTGATAATCCTTGTTGCAACACTGATAATTCATATGCTTTGACATTGTTTTACATTAAGGTGATTATGATGTTGATCTTACTATGATTGTCATAAGTTAGAATTGATTTTTATGCGACTAATTTTGTATTATAGGATGATTTGATTATTGTGTGGTGTGAAAAGAGACAATATTGTACCACTCATTTGTGAGCATCCGACGACATTGTGATTCTCTTTCACTCCGTGACCATTTGATATTTATTATACTTGTGCATAGACCGTGTTGTGTGCTGCAGGTTGCACGTATCAGACATCGACTCTACCTGAATTGACAGGTCTGAGAGTGCCTTAAAACTAATGGAATTGTTGAACAGAGATAACATATGGTCCCCTAGTTAGCCATCATCCTTGAAAATGATGAGTATCTAGTTTTGCACCCAGTTAATGTTGTCTGTATGGGCATGATAGTTAGTCGCTGTCGTTGTGGTCATATTTTTGATCGTGCATAGTGTCAAGTATTGTTTGGCATTTGGGTTATTTTGATTGGAATTGTTTGATTAATGCTTTGGTTAATTCTTGCATTAAAATAAAATTAGTAACTTAAGAAGGCACTTTTGATAAATAAATAAATATAGATGCTTTTATGTAAATTTAAGTTTATGAGAAATTATATTATATTGTAATCTAAGGTCAATAAATAATAACAATTATAATGAGGAAAATAAAGTGTTTTTTAAAATGGGAATATAATTGATAAAATTAAAATGAAAATATTTTATAAACAAGTAAATGTTTTGTTAGTGGCAATAAAAATAAATTTATAATATTTATGAGTAATTGTCATAAAAACTTATATATATAGCAAATTCTAAAATAGATAAAATCAGAAGGAAATTATTGTATGGTTAAAAATAGCAAACTGTAAGAAAGTAATAAAGGCAGAATTTATTGCCTTTTATAAGGAAAATCTTTTGGAAGAAATGATGGGGGTGGTTATGCATGCTCAACTTTATTTTTGAAATCTCAAGACATAATTTGGGGGGTAGCGTGCATTTCAAAAATAGCAGAATATGTTTTATGTTTTCAGGATCTCTCTCTCTCTCTCTCAGGAAGTTTTCATTTTTCTCTTGGCACCATAAACCATAGCTTCCAGAAGAAAAGACTTGGGGGAAAATGGATGTGAACTGAGAATTTTGTGAAGATGTGATAGAAGTAATATTCTAGGTATGGACTGAGATATGAATCTAATTTATTGTTGCATTAGATTTAGTGAAATGAATTTGTAATATGCAAGCTTTATATTATTCTGTGAATTCTCTTCTACATATTATGAACCTAGTCTGTTGTGTTAGCCATAACTTTATTTTACGAACTAGGTTCCTCTATAATTTTTATATATGGTGTAATACCTAGTTATCTAAATCATATTAAAAAATCAGCCTTACCCAGTTTGTCATTTGGGAGATATGAATATTTTGTGACTGTCTATCTCTCACCCATTTCGTCTATGTTTTAGCATTCTGCTGCATTAGCCATAACTTTATTTTTACGAACTGGGTTCCTCTAGAATTTTTATATATGGTGCACGACCTAGTTATCTAAATCATATCCGAAAATCAACCTTACTTAGTTTGTCATTTTGGAGATATGAATATTTTGTGACTGTCTACCTCTCACCCGTTTCGTCTATGTTAAAACAATTAGTTGCGTCACCAATAGCTCTATATTTTCGAACTAGGTTTCTCTAAAATTTTTATATAAGATTCAGCTCTTATCTATGAAAATCATATCCAAAAATTAGCAATACCTAGTTTGTCAATTCAGAGATATGTATCAATTAGTGCAAACATTCCTATGCCATCTTTGTTGTTGTTATTAAATCTAAAAATCCATTTTGTGCATATCCTTTAATAATTGCATTCCACAATTTGACATCTCTTTGAGGCAATTTACTGAACAGTTAATGCACTTTGTCTGTGCTCTCACTTTTGCATACATGTCTACTAGAGCATTTCCTTTTCGAAATCTCATCATTATCAAAACATTCTATATTTATATTCCTTCTAATATAGTATCTGTTCTTGCATATCTTAATCGATTATATTAGTATGTTTATTTCTTAGTGGTTTATTTTAGTGCCTTTGAACATGATATTTTGTTATCTGAAGACCAATTCTTGTTTTTAGGTTCTTTTCTTAGGATTTATAATTAGCAATATAGTCTAATCTGGATTTAATAATAGAAACATAACTTAAAAGATTTTGGAAATCATACATGGGGTAGTGATTATGAAAATGTTTATGTTGGAATTGAATTATATTCTCTTAAATTCATTAGAAATAACATAATGTTTATCAAGTTATATCTTTTATCTAAAAATTAGATTATGGTAGAAGGAAAATAAATTATATTGGATAATAATTTTTGAGACTTATTGTGTTTGAAGGGAATAGAATCAACCTAGTTCTAATTTAAGGTAGAAGTATCAATTTTGGGTTTTAATTAGAAATCATTCAATGATGAGTCATTGATAATAGTCCATGACTTTCAACTACTAAATGTTAACCTTGCAATTAGTCTAAGTAAGACTCTTAATATTATCTATAACCAATAGCATAGGAATGGATTAAATATTGTTACTTATGGCACTTATATCATTTGATCATATTAGTAACTGCTACTAGTAGTTAGAATAATATTGTTTTGCATTGTTGAGATAGATTCACTTTATGTTTGTTGGATGATTGACCATGATTGGAATTAATGTTGCATTCTTTAAGACCCATTATTAGTGCATCAGATCATATGTTGCATTTGTGGGATCTTGGTTTATGATGTGCATTGGAAAGTGAATGTAATGTGTGACCATTGTGTTTTAATGGTGTCAAGTGTTTGTGTCATTTGGGGAAATCGTTTCCAGAGGCCTAGGAGGGTGTGATTGTGTGGGGGTTGGCTATGTGTGCATCATGTGAGTTGAATGAAATGTATTCTTGAAATATTGCCTCCTATTCATGTTGGTATGATTTATGTGCAAGATGGTTTATGTCTTGCTCAGTGTACCTATTCATGTGATTATGTTGACTATGCAAGATGGATAATGCCTTACTCTGTGTTATGTGGTTGTGATAAATGTGCAAGATGAGTAATGCCTTGCTTTGTTTACAGATTTACGTGTTAATGATAATCATGCAAGATGGTTAATGCCTTGCCTTGTATAAGGTTTACTAGTTGCAAGTAGGGGGAGTGGCTCTCAATGGGGGCCAGAACCCAAAGAGGTGTCCAGGACTATCCATTGGAGGGTTTCTTAATCCAATGATAACCTTAATTATGAGTTAGGGGGAAAGGGTAGAATTCACATTAATCAAGATAAAGTATGCCTCACTCATGGCTCAAGTGCTCGTTTAGGATTGAAGTGAGATGAGAAGGCCTGGAATGGCAAGATCAACTGCCTTGTCCTCATGAAGGGTATGTTGGTTCTGCATGAGTTTGTATGGGGGTTGGGGGGTCGGGAGAGGCTGCCAAGACAACCCAGGATGGGGGTCGAGGCCTAGGAAGACCTACCAGGACAACCCATGACAAACTATGTGATGACACTCCTATATAATGTAGTCTAGCACTCTGTAGTTGTATTTCCTCCATTGGTTGTGTGAGTGCCTTTGGAAGTACCATTAAGTGTGTAAGTGATGTTTAAGTTGTTTGTGATGTCTATGTTGACCAGTGTTATATTTGAGTCATGTGTAGTCCTTACACCTGTTAGCCTATTGTCTTCTTGGCTGTTTGCTTAGTGGGACCTTATTGTTATCTCCTAGCATGGGGGGTGGACCTTAGGGTTCCACATGGTCGGGTGGTTGTGCTTTTATCTCCATTAGTTTTCCTTGCTTTTGTTCGTGTGCGAGAAGGATGTACCTTATGTGGCAGATTTCAGATCTTGTTCTAGCTTGAGGAGACATATACATATGTTCATGTTCCAGTCTTGTATATTAGTTGAATCATGTGTTGTTATCTTGATGTATGTACTCCAATGTAATCAGGAAAGCGATATTGTAAACAATGTAATGGTGTACTCTCTTGTAAAGGAAATTGTATATGTACTTGTAATACTATATGCAGGATCTTGATGATTACTTATCTGATGATATAATATGGAATTGTATGTGTTTATTCATTTGATGCAATTGGACTTTGAATGAACCATGGTTGTTAGTTAAATCATGTTAATAATTAGTAATGCAGTCATGGAATCCCTAGAGGATAAGCTTAATTAGTAATGATTACTCTAGGGTTTCTTGGCGAGGCGTTACATTAGCACCCAAGATTGCATAATTCATATTTGGTGCTTTATCATCATCTATTAGAAACTCATTATCTTTAATGGTTATTAAGAATTTTATTGCTTTATTCAAGTGTGTTCTTCACTTTGATGTTCATTAGACCGTGGTGTTTGTCTATCAACATCTCTTTGTCCCAACCTATCTATTTAAATCACTTCCATAATTTGGTCAATTTGTAGCCTAGATATGATTTCCCACTTGTGTTCTATTGTATTTTGTTGAATAGGTTGATTACCTTCAATTTTAGAATCACTACTATTTTCAATATCTTCTAGAATAGTTGTTCATTTGACATGCCAAGGATTATAATTGGATGACTCCCAATTTGATTTATTGCATCATTATCAAATCTAATATCTCTTTCTATATCATGAAATGGCTTGTAAAGTAATAACTTGGACCAACAAAAAAAATCTATTTCTTTGATTCACGTGCAGGGATGGACACAAACCTAGGGAATACTCTCACAATAGCTTCCATACTCCTTGCCTCCCATTTGTTGTCTCTTTTTTACCTATGATTTAGCCGTGTCAATAAGTAACACACTTTCCATGGAAAAATACCTATTCTTATATCAATCAATGAAATATTTTGTGTTCTTCATGGACATCTTCATCATTTTTAGCTACATGTTTGAATACCTCATGAGAAACATTCAAATTAATAAATTTTCTATTTCTCTCTACTAATGGGAGTTCTAACATGTGACATGTTTCTTGTGCCCTAATGAAGAAACTCTTTCTATAATTATTTTAGTTAGAAGTCTCCTATATGCTCTTATAGCTAGTTCATTAGGGTTCTCAATGTTTGCAAGTTGCATCAACATTTGATGATAATATTATGAAATCTTCTCTGATTTTGTTGCATAGTTGACAATGTACTTGATTACAACATGTTTGGAAAGAACACGTTGTCAAAACAATTGTATTATGTAGTGATTGCATGTATTTACTCTATCATCATTTCTTGTAGACTCAAACTTTTTATCACCTATCTTTGAGCCTTGATATAATTTTGATCCAATAAGATTTAATGGCCATGGAGCATTATATCTATAAGTAAGAATAACCAATTTTTAGTTCTTTGCATACATACTTTATTGAAGTTGTATACAATTATTTGAATGATTGAACATCTTACCTACAAACCATTATTCCTCTGTTCTTATGTAGGTATGCACCCTCTCTACTCATTGTATGTTGTTTTACACAATTTAGTAGCTCTTTGTAGTCATGTTCCATATCCACTTGTGTCAGTTGTCTTGTATTTTGAAGACACAAATGTTGTGCAAAATTTTATAATCCCTATCATTTAGAAAATATAAAAAATTATTAATTAAATTGACATAAAAATATTGTATAAAATATAGATTTAGGAAGGATTGATAACATACCTATATGTTTTGTTGATGTAGATCTTCTCAAGGATTTTATTCTTGAACAATAGAATGAAAATATTTCTCTTCTTTTTTGGTTTGTGATCATTTTCCCAAACAAGGTTGTCCATGTTTGGTGCTCCATCTAACCATATGACTCCATGCACATGTAGTGAACCTCTATGTTTCCATTCTTATCTAGACCAATAATCTTTTACTTTCATTCCTTTTTGTAGTATCTCTTTTCAAAAAATTATATGTTGCAGGTGCATGTAGTGTGCCACTATATGAGGGTAATTAATAATATTCTATTTTTTCTAATTTTGTGATTCATGTGAATTTATTGGTGGTGTTTTGGGCATTAGTGTAGTAGACCAGTCCAATACATATAAGTTGCACTCAAGGTGAAGAAAATTATGAGCAATCCAATTTGAATGAAGTGTGTCAATTAATTCACCATGACATTTGGCCCAATACAACCTTGTACCCCTCAAGACGGTTCCAAATCATATCAAATGATCAAGCATATGGTCACACAACTTGTTTATGATGATTGACATATCTTGGAGGTTCTTTTTTATGAACACTTCAAATGAATTTTGTACATGATGTCTCATGATCATTTTCATCATGTAATATCTAAATTGTGGGTGTCAGCCAAAATAATGATCCCTATATCGAAACAAATATTTAGAAAATTCATGTAAATGTACACATCTCAACTATGAACCTTCTAGTTAATCATATATTCCAACAAGAAACAATGTTGGAAATTCCATATCAAGTAAGCCTAATGTGACATGTACTCATTGATAGGAGATGCTCCAATCTATAGCTAATCAATCAAAGTTCCAAGATCTGCATCAGGGTTATTTACCCGTGCATGGTTTAATCCCATATATCTTGGGGCTTTGGATGGTTTGGAGGCCATTGATGTTGTGTGATCAATGACATTTCCTTCATACATCTTCATCAATGGAACTATAAATAAAATTTCATTTTCATCAAAATAAAACTCCACATGAATAAAGTTTAGCTGGTTGAAGATATTTTCATCTAAGTTTGGTGGAAGTTCACTGCGAATATTTTCATTAATCTGAACATTGAATAGAAATTATCATATGCTATTTTGTATTTTAATTCCTTATATACTCAATCTTTATTCACTATAAAATTATAATGATGCAGGAGCATCCAGAAGCATTCAAAATAATTGAGACAGTTAGCAGTGAAGTTGCAGAGTATCGAGAGAGAGACCTTGAAGAATACCGCATTTTACCGCATTTGCATATCAGAGGCTATAGAGTTGGACTTAACATCTAGACATAGTCATCCACAACATATCTGAAATTTAGATCATTTGGGTTTGATTCCGGAGAGATATCACTATCAGAAGAATACCTATTTTTACCTATTTTCACAGAGCAGAGTTGACAATGTTCAGTGAAGTCTAATCGGCCTGTGGAGCAATTCTGTGACTTGTAGAGCCTAAAGGAACATTATTCACTGAAGTATAGGACCTGGTCGACCTTCATGGAGATCCGCATGAAGTTTTATGTACCAGTGGAGTAATACCTTATGTTTAGGCCTATCCTTGTCTACACGTTACCTGACTAGCCGTTGCAATTAGACTGACTTGTTAATGTTTAGAAATCTTGTAGAGGATATGAATAAGAGATAAAGGATTGTTTCTAGACAGTGATTGCTAGCTCACGAAGATACGAAGCAAGATCTTAAGTTGTTTTGATCTGAAGGGTAAGTGCACAAAGATGAGGGACCAAAATGGGGTCTTAAGTTGCCACCTTTTTTTTTTTTTTTTTTTTCTAAAATCAGGAAACATTGATGTTGGATGAGAAATTGAAGATAGCTACACTCAAAATTTGAAGATGGAATGAAAACAAGAGTTGTAGTGCTCCAAATCTAGTTTCTAAACTACTAATTTTTTCCAGAAATGGTTAAGATTAAGGGGTTCAAAAAGGGGGAGCACACAAATTGGTCCTATTTTTCTCAAAAAAACATAACATAGCGTCTGGTGTGCTCCCCCTAAAATGTTAACTTTTTTTAGTATTTCAATAATCGCTCTAGTGAGAAATTAAGTAACACCATGTAGTTTATCCCTGATTTTTCTGATATTTTTTTAATGAATAATTGATTTTTTAGTAATTTTTAAAGTGGACACATCTAGAAAAACATAAATTTGAGCGTGTTCCCCCCTAAAATGTCTGAAAACTAATCGAAAATCAAAATTTTTTTGAATTCATGTAGAATGGAGTCTAGTTTCTAAAAATATAATTTATTTCATTTTTTGATGAACGGTTAAAAAAACAAGTTAAAAATACTAGACACTGGTTTTTGACAAAAACTAGACACACTTACAAAAGAAATTCAAGATGAAACACTAAACGTACTCAAAATGTGAAAAAAATTATATGGTTAGATAGCTAACAAAGACCTTAAGTTTATGGTGGTATTTTTTTGATTTTTCATTGAAAAAAGTGCCATCTTGATGGGGAGCACGCTCCAGATTATCTCTAGATTTTGCTAAAAACTGATAAAAACACGTCAAACAAAGCACATCATAACGTGAAGGCGTTATAATGCACTTGTGTTATGTGAAATCAATAACATGAGTGCGTTATAAAATGCTCGCGTAATGATGAGCATAACTGGTAATACACATGCCAATTGCATTAGCTTGAAAGTTTCTAAAGCCTTTTCAACAAATCCATTTTTTGTATATCTTGCAATCATTGCATTCCATTATAGAACATCTCTTTGAGGTGTTACGTCTTACAATTGAAATGCTTTGTCTATGTTTCTACACTTTACATACATGTCTACAAGGGCAGCTGCACTTCATATCGTCTCTCTCTCTCTCTCTCTCTCTCTCTCTCTCTCTCTCCTTTCTACTCTCTCTCTCACTCTATACTTTCCTCTCCTATCTACCTCCTACCCTCTTTCTGAGTCTTTGCTTCCCTTGCCTCTCTACATCCTACCTTCTCTCTCACTCTCTTCTCCCCCTCCCTCTCTACCTCTTACCCTCTCTCTCACTTTCTACTTCCCTCCCCTATCTACCTCCTACCCTCTCTCTCAGTCTCTGCTTCCCTCCCCTATCTACCTCCTACCCTGTCTCTCTTCTTCCTTGCCCTGTCTACCTCCTACGGTCCTCTCCCACTCTCTACTTCCATCCTGTCTCTACCTCCTATCCTCTCTCTCACTCTCTACTTCCCTCCCCTCTCTACCTCTCCTCCTCATTCTTCCCATCCAAAGAAATTTCATAAATTATCTTGTTTCCATTTCATTGAATCTCAATTTATATCATCATCCATCTTTACATGTCCTATTTTTCTTACATTTCCATGTTCTTTGTCGACAAGGGAGAGCGAGAGGGAGGAAAAGGGAGAGGATGGAGATGGAGGGGAGAGAAACCTGGTGATAGGGAGAGAGAGAGATAGAGAGTCCTAGTTTTCTTGTTTTGGAGAGAGAGAGAGGGTGGGTTGGGTTTATGAGTTTAGGATTGTTTAAGTTTAGGGTTTAGGGGTTTAGGGTTGCTCAGGTTTATGGTTTATGGTTTAAGGGTTAGGATTTAGGGGCATTATTTAGGATTTAGGGGTTTTGGGAGAGAGAGAGGTTTAGAGTTGCTCAGGTTTAGGGTCATTATTAGGGTTTATGAGCTTAGGGTTTCTTAGACCTTTAGGGTTGATCAAGTTTAGGGTTTAGGGGTTTACGGTTGCTTAGGTTTATGGTCTAGGGTTTAGGTGTTAGGGATTTAGGGTTGCTCAGGTTTAGGGTAAATAGAGGTTAGGGTTTAGAGAGAGAGTGAGGGGATCGATAGATATTGGGAGAGATCTAGGGAGATAGAGGTTTAAAGTTGCTTCCAGGGTTTATGGTTTAGAGGTTTGGGGTTTACGGTTGCTCAGTTTTAGGGGTTAGGGGTTAGGGTTTAGGGGCATTATTTAGGGTAACTTAAGGTTTATGTTTTAGGGGTTAGGGGTTAAGGTTTAGAGGTTTAGATTAGGGTTTAGAGAGAGGACCGATATGGAGATATAGAGGAGATCGAGGGGAGACATAGGGAGATAGAGGGTGAGGGACATGGCTAGAGACATAGGTAGAGAGATTGAGAGGTAGAGGGATGATAGAGACAAGGAGATAGGGTTTAGGGGTTAGGAGTTTAGAGAGGGAGAGATATGGAGATAGAGGGTGAGGGACATGGCCAGAGACATAGCCAGAGAGATTGAGAGGTAGAGAGATGATAGAGACAAGGAGATATGGGTTTAGGGTTGATTGGGTTTAGAGTATAGGGGTTAGGAGTTTAGAGAGGGAGAGATAGGGAAATAGAGGGTGATGGACATAGCCAAAGACATAGGTAGAGAGATTGAGAGGTAGAGGGAAGGAGATAAGGGTTTAGGGTTGATCAGGTTTAGGGTTTATGATTGGTATATATGATGTATAGAATGGTGTAAATGACTAACATATTGGCACTTATGATGTTCTGATGGCTCTTGTGTCTGGTAGAGGGTAGAATGACACTTGTGACTGGCTAGGTGTAGAATGATGTTTGTGATTGATAGAAAGGTGCTACTAAGGAGCATATTGGCACATACGATATACAAAATGGTGCAAATGACTAACAGATTGGCACTATGATCTTCTAATGGCTACTGGTGAGGTATTTGTTTGATTTTGATTTTTTTTGGGATTGTTTGAGATGGAGCTTAGATTGATTTGGGATGGAGTTGGGATGAAATGGATTGGTTTAGGGATGATGAGAGGTGAAAAGGACTAGATTAGGAACGATTTGGTAATGATTAGAATGGTTTTAGGGATGGTCTAAAGTGGTTTAGTGCTGATTAGGGAATGATTAGAATGATTTAGGAATAGTTTAGGGATGGTATTTGAGATGAAATCTAGGTTGATTGGAAAATGATTAGGGATGAAGTTAAATTGATTTGGATGTGATTTGGGATGGTGTGAAGTGGTTTAGGGCTGATTAGAAGTGGTTTAGGGATGATTAGAGATGAAATTGAATGGATTAGGGATGTTTTGGGATTGATTAGGAATGAATTTGGTTGGAATGAAAGATTAATGTTTTCATGTTATAGAGATTGGGAGAGATAGGGAGATAGAGGTTTAGGGTTGCTTCTAGGTTTTATGGTTTAGGGACCTTAGGGGTTTTGGGGTTTAGGGTTGCTCATTTTTAGGGTTTAGGGGTTAGGGTTTAGGGTTTAGGGACATTATTTAGGGTTTAGGGTTTATGGTTTAGGGGTTAGGGGTTAAGGTTTAGAGGATTAGGTTTATGGTTTAGGAAGAGAGGTGAATAGGGAGATACAGAGGAGACCAAGCTTGGGAGAGATATCTCTATCTCCTTTATCCCTCTCTCTAACTATACCTACCTTTTCTTCCAGGTTTTATGGTTTAGGGACCTTAGGGGTTTAGGGTTGCTAAATTTTAGGGTTTAGGGTTAGGGGCATTATTAAGGGTTTAGGGTTTATGGTTTAGAGGTTTAGGTTTATGGTTTAGGTAGAGGGGAGAATAGGGATCCCTATCTCTATTTCTCTGGACATATGGATCCCTATCTCTTAATCTATCCCTCGCTACCTCTCTCTCCTCCTCTTTATCTCTCTCCCCATCCTTCTGCCTCTTGAAATCTCTCTCCCCATCCTTCTGCCTCTTGAAATCTCTCTCCCTATGTCTCTAGACATCTCTTGATCTCTTTCCCTATCGAGCTATCTATCCTTATAACCCCATCTCTTAATATACCCCTCTCTACCTCTCTCTCTGTATTTCCCTATCTATCTCTCCCTTGCTAGATCTATCTCCCTATATCTCCCCTCTCTCTGTATATGTATCTCTATCTTTCTCCCTCTATAGACCCCTTTCTCTATCTCAATCCCCATCTCTCCCTTTCCCCATCTCTATATCCACCTATCCCCTCTATCTCCATGTCCCTCTCTATTTCTCCATGTCTCCCGATCCCTCTTTATATATAGGATAGAGAAATGAAGAGAGAGAGAGAGAGACTCTCTCATGTAGATACAAGGTTACATTTATGTTATCATGCTTCCCATAACGCGATCGCGTTATTGGAAGCATGGAAAATGGTAAAAAAGCATGTGGGATCTGTGTTTCAGACCCCACATGCCTATTATTCCTACTTTTCACGAGTATATCAGACAAAAAAACACTTTTCATGTTGGTTGACTAATTGAGAATCATTTTTATATGAATCCACCACCTTTTTTTGTTTTTTCAACGTAGAAGAAGTGATTTTTCATGTTTTTGAGAAAATTTGATTATTTAAACTAAAAGTTTCATGTTTCATGTGTGATTTTATTTCAAAGCTAATTACCATTGATATATAGATTGAATTTGATGATATATGTTTGTTTTTTACATAAATTTTACTAATCCTATTCTAGAATTATATAGAATTCATAATCAAACTTGAGAAAACCAAGAATTTGAGGATTTTGAAGCCATCTTTTGGAGAATTGGTCAACTGCAATATCAAATTCTAAGGTATGTTCAATTTTAATTCACATATATATGTTCTTATGTTCTTTATGCCTTTAAATGTCTTTATGTCTTTATGTTTTTTATGTTCTTCTTGACATATATGTGTCTAGGTATATCAGTTAGTTCAGTCAAAGAGACTCCAAATTCTTTATGTTTCCACCTTGTTTCCGCCCTTCATGCCTTTATTTCACCTATTTTCAGCTATACAAGAGAAAAACATTATCAAATACTTAATAAAATAATTTTAGTGAACAATTGTTTGTCATACTCATATTTGAGTGTATACATGGAGCCAAAATTGATTTTGGAAAACTCTTAATTTTTGCCTTAGGATGAAATAAGATGATACAAAGGGAGTTACAAGGAGATAAAACACTAAAAAGGAGGTTTTCATGAGTGTAGGGCAGTCATGTAAGTCTATATAATAGTCCACTATCATAGTCTATAAATAAGTTCCCTGCTGCCATGTATGATCCTCCTTGCATTTGAAGGTCATTTTACAATGCTATGAAAGTTATAATTTATTACAAAGTGGTCCTTCTTATTGCATCTATGTACAATGAAATTCATACATTTATACACTGTTTACAATGAATGTGTAAAGAGTTCTCTTCCTACAACTATGCACATGCTACAACTGAGATAAGAGTTTGTGCACATTACAATAATGAAAACCATCACTGTTATGCTACAACATGCTACAAGTCATCTATGTTACATGCTACAACATTTATGTTACTATGGAACACAAATGTGCATGCTTACAACACCCAAAACATGTCATCACTAGCTCTTACATTCTCTATTTTCCTTGTCCTTTCTTGACCTCCAAGTTGCCATACTTCTCATACTCACCCATAGTGAGTGAAACGTACTACTTGCTTGCTCTACAAGTGAAAAAATTGAACACAACTCAATCCATAGGAAAAACTTGGAGTGCTAATCAAATGCCCCTACAAATGAAAGCAACTCACACTTATCTCCTTTGCAAATCAAGTGAATACTCTATCCAAGTAGATCATTACATACTAACATCTTTGAATGTTGATGTAGACTCATGTGAGATCTGTTCTCTCTTTGAATTTGATGTTTTAGTGTGCTTTTTTTTTCCTTTGTGGTTGCTTACTCTTGCATTTGTCATTTAGGTGACTCTCTAGATGAAGCTTCGAACACTTGTCATAACAATATCCTCCAACCTTGAAATAAGACCAATAGTTGTTAGCTTTGTACATACTCAAATCAACTTGTTTGTTATCTTCTTTGAATTTGTTTTGGCCTTTCTCTTCCCTTAGTTTTGGAGAGTTACTTATTTTTCCATCCTTGCTATGGAAAATATGCTCCTTAGTGGTGTTTGCTTTGTGCATCATTCTACAATTTACTACTTCAACTTTCTACTTCTTCAAACTTTCCACAGACCCCTAAACTTAGTAAATAGTCCTTATTCAGGTTGCCAAACTCCCAAATCCACACTCACATTCAATTGGCATGATCATTTATGATGCAGACACAAGAAGGAATTCAAAGCATTGATACCATATTTCACAAATCAACTCAACCATAAACCAAAATCTTGTAATGGACCAACTAGGTGATTAAGGGCATCATAAAGTATTTAGACACCCATTATGGAGTAGAACAACATATCAAAAGATTTCATGCCCTTGTTTTAGGAAAAATGTGAGTTCTATGACTGACCCTCTCTTGAAATAGGCCTAATTTGGTCCAATTAACAAAGCAAGTACCCTAGGATCATTCAATAACCACTCCAAACCCTAAAAAAATAGATCTATATGTCACAAAACTTCAAATTCCACCATTGGTTAGTATAGCCATGCTCATCTAGGGTGCAAACTAGAAAACCCTTCATTTCTTCACAAATAAGGGGGTTTTAATGAAAATCTCATATCCGCTCCAACCCAGAACAAACTAACACTTGATTCACCTTTAAATAATCCTGCATATGCTATAGGAACACTTACTTGGCCAGGTTGCATTCAAATTCACAAAGAATCACTATTTAGCCACCTTTTCCACTTGGAAAATGCATGAAAACAGGGTATAACGAGTTACAACAGAAAAATAGGGTATAACTTCTTATTTCTTCCTCCAAATTCATCCTCCTCTCTTCTATTCAAACTAGATTCAAGTGTATATGTGTGTTCAAATGCATACTCCATGACTTATGTATGTTCAAGTTATCTTGATATGAGGTGTCTTATTCAGAAGTTTGTAAAACCTTGTTATTCATTCTGACTATGCTATTCATTGTCATTATAAAATTTCTAATGATCATTGTCTTATTCTTCATGCTTGTAGAAATCATCATCATGCCAAAGAAACGAGCAAAGACTCTAACACTAGAAGAGCATGAAGCTGAGAATGAGAGGAAAAGAGAAAGAATGAGGCTAATTCGGGAAAGTAGGAAATTATCGACCATACAAGAAGATATTCCACCATTGCCAATTGAAGAGGAATGTGCCATGTCTAATGAAGATAAGAAAGAGATGGAATTTCTGGCACAAAGGGAATGAATGCAAAACCTCCATGCAATGAGGAAAGTGAATCTCCAAGTTGGAGGCACTCCATCGTCCACAAGTCAAGTTGAAGGAACACCATCATTATCTTCTCGAATTGGAGACACTCCATCTTTCATAGGTGAAGTAGAAAGCACATCTACATTTTCTTCTCAAGTTGGTCACACACCATCATTCACACCTCAAGTTGAAGGTATGTCATTTTCAACCATTTCACCTCCAATCAAAGGTACGCCATCTATCCCATCTCAAGTAAATATTGAAGAAATTCCTAATGTTCAGTCTACTTTACCAAATAAAACGCCTCCTAGAATTTTGCATAGGAGGCCTAAGTTTCTAATTGATATTGATGAGAATGTATTGGAGCCCATGCATGATAAGATTCCCATGCGCACTTGCCAAAGATATGCAAATTATTCTTTGAGAATTTAAATGAAACCGGAAGATGTCAACTCTTTGTTGAATTGATGAGAAATCTAAAATTTAGGCCCACTATGAAGATTCTTGGCCTAAGAACATCGAATGCATCAAGTGAAAAATCAATTGTCAAGAATCTAATGAGTGCATATGAGAGTGTGGGTTCCACCTCACACACCAAGGATAGTAATGTCACACGATGTGTCATTACATCGACAATTGTAAGCCAACAAACAAAAAAATCTCGCCTCATTAGAAAGACAAGTCAAGCATTGAAAATAAATAGAAAAACTCTAATGAGAGCCTTTGGAAGACGTTAAAGAGTTGAGGATCCAAGCACTAATGAATTGTGGGCATTCTCTGGGAGACTCCCATGAAAAGACAAAGTTGTTGTCGAAGCTTTGAGATCACTAATTAAAGACTTTTGAAAGAATTACACAAGGGTATCTCTGAATTAAAGGGATGTGGTAAGAAGGAGAATCAGTAGTCGAAACCGTGAGCCACATCCAAAGCATTTTTTGGATATGACTCAAACATAGTTTTTTGGTAAATTTCTAGAGAAGTATCCTCAAATTAAAATTTCTCAAAGATATTTTGAAATGCTAAAACCTTTCTTTGTCAAAATAAATCACACACGCACTACTTGTTGTTGTAGATTACATATTGAATGTTCTAACTATTTTGATGTTTATCAGTCTATATGTTTAGATTTGCATACTAACAATGTTTTGCAGGATTGTGGCATACGTGCCCGACCAACTACCTCAAGAGACTTCATATCAATGATTTTATGTGATAGAGAGGAAGGTCAATTATTCTATAGGAAATTATGCTTGGATGGCACATGTCAGCATTACGGTGGCTTGCAACATATGCCAATATGTGAACATATGGAAATAACACATGTGGTTGGAAATGAACTAGTAGAGTTTGGCAAGTATAAAATAGTGGCATACAATACAAGAGATGGTAAAGAAGCAAAGATGTGTGAATATGTTATTCAGAAGATTCCAGTGTATCAGTTTATGCCTATATTTTGTGACAACATAGTGTATGAGTATGTCAGACATGCCCATAGAGCTCGATGGTTGGACTTGCAATTCAAGTTATGCAAGGACACATTTCTAGTTGGTAGCATTGTTTCAATCGTCGACTTTGTAGAGAACTACAGTTTACATCCACAGTTTGAGGTGCAATCCCAATATTATAACTCGACACAGGTTTCTATATTTGTGCACATCGCATTCATTCATGTGAATGATAGTACAGAGGATGACAAAAAGATCATAAGGGAGTATCATTTTTATATAAGCGATGATTGCATGCATTCCGTGGAGTTCATACAAGGTTGTTTTCAAGTGTTCTACAATGATCTGGCTAGAAGGGGCATATCATTCAGTCAACATATCATATGGTCGAATAACTATGTATCACAATTCAAGAACTCGTAGAATTTCTATTGGCTAAGCAGGAGGCATAATATTATAGGTGTTCAGCATATGTGGAACTTTTGTTAGGCTGGGCATGGAAAGGGGAGCATGATGGTGTAGGAGCGTGTATCAAAAGAGCCATAGCATGAGAACAGTTAAAGTATAAAGACAATGCAAAGCTGATAGATGCAAAATCAATCGTCGAGTGGTGTAATGCTTCGATGGGTCCAGGTAATCAAGGTAAGTCTTTAGTTCATAGATTTTTTTGGTTGATAGATGATACTAACATTGCACCATATGAGGATTGTTGTACACTGACAGGATCAAGTGAGCTACACTCTATCAGAAGCTCAATTGCAGGTTCATGGAGTATAAATACGCAAAAGATGGCGTGCTTTTGTTCTGCATGTACAATTCAAGCCTAGAATGAGTGTGAGTCAAGAGAGTGGGTTGACGAATAGCAGTTCAGTTATCTTTGCCCACTTGACATGTATCAACCCCCGACGACACTAGGATTGACAGAGATGGAATCGTCAATTGACTTTGACCACCTATCAGATCTAGTTCAACCAGGTAGTATATTTACTTGCATAGTTAAATTTGAAATTCCTAATGTTATCTTAAACTTTGTAGTATTTTTGTAATGTTGTGGAAATTTCATCTAATTTGCTACACATATCATTGTAGGGCATGTTTATGCAGTTATTGTAGATGAAGATAGCAAAGAGGGAACATATTATTACTTGTGTCATTGTGTTGAGGCCAAAAAGAAATTGGAGGCCCCAGTTACAGATGGAGAAAACATCGAATACCCTACAGGCTCAGTGTTCATTACTCAAACATGGCTTAGAAGGTACCCACATAAGAGTCTTACTGTTTGGCTGTTTGAGGACTTTGACATGCATCGAAAGATTCTTCATTACTCCAACCTTGTTGTGGCAACCAATGTTCATTTGATACAATATCAAGGTAGACCTTTGAACAAGACCTTGTGCAAGGTGCGTGACTCTGACCATGAGGCCATACTTGACACAATAAAGAGTAGAGAAGACCTAAATGGTTTGTTGGATTAATTTGTAAGTATGCATAAAAGTTTCCCAGATGGTTACATGTACTTTGTTTTGTATATAAATAGTAGTATGAATTGCTTCCCTCCAGTATGAATTGCTTTCCACAACATGAAACTGAAGCATTTTGCAAGAATGCGTTTGATTCTGGCACAGTCAAACGGATAGGAGTTGAATGAAACCAAGAGAGGTTATTGTAGATGGACCCCACATGCACCTATAGGTCCAAATGGAACATTCCCAGCTACCATGAATTCTGAGAACTATCACATCAAAGTTTGGCAATTTTTTCATCTTAGGGAGCGCTTAAGGGACTTTGCTGGTAGCTTGCTGGCCCAAACGAATGCGACGCTTGGCACATAAAAATACCTCCCTTGGCATTTACTTGCCCACCCCAATGCATCGACAAAGTCCATTCGAACCCACAAGCTATGGAATGCAAAATGTCACTCCTAGCACCTTTCCACTGCATGAAACTGAAGCATTTTGCAAGAATACGTTTGATTTCGGCACGATCAAACAGACTAGAGTTGAATGAAACCAAGAAAAGTTATTATGGACAGACCCCACGTGCACCTATAAGTCCAAACAAAATGTTCTCAGTAGCCACAAATTCTAAAAACTGTCCCGTCAAAGTTTGGCAATTTTTTCATCTTAGGGTGCTTAAGGGACTTTGCTGGTAGCCTACTACCCCGAACGAATGTGACACTTGCCACACAAAAAGAGACCTCCCCTGGCATTTACCCGCCCACCCCGACGCATCGGCGAAGTCCGTTCGGACCCACGAGCTATGGAATGCAAAATGTCATTCCTACCACCTTTCCACTGCATGAAATTGAAGCATTTTGCAAGAATGCGTTTGATTTTGGTACGGTCAAACGGACTGGAGTTGAACAAAACTGAGAGAGGTTATTGTGGACGGACTCCACATGCACCTATAGGTCCAAACATAACATTCCCAGCTGCCATGAATTCTGAGAACTGTCCTGTCAAAGTTTGGCAATTTTTTCATCTTAGGGCGCTTAAGGGACTTTGTCGGTAGCCTGTTGCCCTGAACGAATGCGATGCTTGGCACATGAAACAAGACCTCCCCTGGCATTTAATTTCTCACCCTGATGCGTTAGTGAAGTCCGTTCGGACCCACGAGCTATGGAATGCAAAATGTCGCTCCTACCACCTTTCCACTGCATGAAACTAAAGCATTTTGCAAGAATGCATTTGATTTTGGCATGGTCAAACGGACTGGAGTTGAATGAAACTGAGAGAGGTTATTGTGGATGGACTCCACATGCACCTATAGGTCCAAACATAAGGTTCCCAGCTGCCACGAATTCTGAGAACTATCCTATCAAAGGTTGACAATTTTTTCCTCTTAAGGCGCTTAAGGGACTTTGCCTGTAGCCTACTACCCTGAATGAATGCGACACTTGGAACATGCAACGAGACCTCCCCTAGCATTTACCCGCTCACCCCGATGCATTGGTGAAGTCTGTTCAGACCCATGAGCTATGGAATGCAAAATATCATTCCTACCACCTTTCCTAATTGTCCTTTGTTACTACATAATTGTCTAGACTTTGGGACAGCGGTTATAACTTTTTCCATCGGTCAAGAAAATGAACTACAGATTGCTTTTTCAGAATTTATGAACCTTACGCATGTCTAGGACAACTTGGGCATCATAAAAATGAGTTTTATTAAACCTACAACAACCATGAACCTTCGACATGGTGCTTCATTGTTTCACCATGGTTTCATGGAGTTTTCAGTATGATGAGAGAATGTTCTTTCCTAGATTATGAAGTGTCCATGACAAAATTTCACACCTAGACCACTATATAGCATAAATACGCCCAATATGGACTTAATTAGACCTTATAGCACCAAAAAAAAAATGACTTGGACATACAAAACTCACTAAAGACTCTTATTTACAACATTTGACCAACATTGTGAAGGTGCTCCTGCACCAATGAGGATGGAGGAAGACTTTTATGACACATTTGACATGATTTTGACTATACCTCTTAATGATTTTGAGTAAGGTAGGGGAGTTCTAAATTGTTGTTCCAACTATTATAACAGTTCTATGTTTCTTCTATTGCTTTTTTCTCCTGATGATGGATCACGGAGTGTGATCCGAAACGTTGAGGTAAAAACTTGCACACAATTTAATCCCGAAATATAGAACTTCAAGTCTTATTATAGCTGATAGGAAGGATATTCATTGTGAAGTTCATAATATGAACTTGATCTATCAAACCTTGCAATAGAATTTACCACTTTATAATGGGAATTGATATTGAAGTTTGTGGTACACACCCATTTATGCAACTGCCATGTGAGACATGTATGCAAATTTATGAAACCCATTGATAATGTTGTAGTTGCAACTGCCCTGTGAGACATGTATGCAAAATGTGTATGCAATTAGCAAGTGTAAATCCAAATTCCACAACCTTTGCCAACATCCTCCTTGCATGTGCCAAAATTAGGTCATTGGAACAGGGTATGGACATCCATCAAAGTATGAAGGATATGGGAATTCTATCAGATGTTGTAGTTGCAACTGCATTGAGAGACATGTATACAAAATGTGGAATCATAGACAAGGCACATGAACTATTCGACAGAACACCTCATAGAGGTGCCATCTAATGGAATGCCTTGATTGTAGGATATGCACAAAATGGATTTGTTGAGAAGGATTTAGACACTTTAAGGAAAATATAGTTGGTAGGTGTAACACCATATTCCACAACCTTTGCTAGGATCCTCCCTGCCTGTGCCAAAATGGGATCTTTGGAACATGGTATAGACATCCATCAAAGCATGAAGGATATGGGAGTTCTATCAGATGTTGTAGTTGCAACTGCATTGAGAGATATGTATCCAAAATGTGGAATCATAGACAAGGCACATGAACTATTTGACAGAACAATGGAAGGCCTTGATTGTAGGATATGCACAAAATGGATTTGTTGAAAAGGATTTAGACACTTTAAAGCAAATATAGTTGGTAGGTGTAAATCTGTATTCCACAACCTTTGCCAGCATCCTCCCTGCCTGTGCCAAAATGGGATCTTTGGAACATGGTATGGACATCCATCAAAGCATGAAGGATATGTGAATTCTATCAGATGTTGTAGTTGCAACTGCATTGAGAGACATGTATGCAAAATGTGGAATCATAGATAAGGCACATGAACTATTCAACAACACACCTCACAGAGGTGCCATCTAATGGAATGCCTTGATTGTAGGATATGCACAAAATGGATTTGTTGAAAAGGATTTAGACACTTTAAAGCAAATATAGTTGGTAGGTTTAAAGCCATATTCCACAACCTTTTCCAGCATCCTCCCTGCTTGTGCCAAAATGGGATCTTTGGAACATGGTATGGACATCCATCAAAGCATGAAGGATATGGGAATTCTAGTAGATGTTGTAGTTGCAACTGCATTGAGAGACTTGTATGCAAAATGTGGAATCATAGACAAGGCATATGAACTATTCGACAAAACACCTCATAGAGGTGCCATCTAATGGAATTCCTTGATTCTAGGATATGCACAAAATGGATTTGTTGAAAAGGATTTAGACACTTTAAAGCAAATATAGCTGGTAGGTGTAAATCCATATTCCACAACCTTTGCCAGCATTCTCCCTGCCTGTGCCAAAATGGGATCTTTGGAACATGGTATAGACATCCATCAAAGCATGAAGGATATGGGAATTCTATCAGATGTTGTAGTTGCAACTGCATTGAGAGACATGTATGCAAAATGTGGAATCATAGACAAGGCACATGAACTATTTGACAGAACACCTCACAGAGGTGCCATCTAATGGAATGCCTTCATTGTAGGATATGCACAAAATGGATTTGTTGAAAAGGATTTAGACATTTTAAAGCAAATACAGTTGGTAGGTGTAAAGCCATATTCCAAAACCTTTGCCAACATCCTCCCTGCCTATGCCAAAATGGGATCTTTGGAACATG
This sequence comes from Cunninghamia lanceolata, assembly GCA_027924645.1. NCBI lineage: Eukaryota > Viridiplantae > Streptophyta > Pinopsida > Cupressales > Cupressaceae > Cunninghamia > Cunninghamia lanceolata. The sequence continues at coordinate 10,218,327 of BSBN01000904.1, forward strand.
GTATGGACATCCATCAAAGCATGAAGGATATGGGAATTCTATTAGATGTTGTAGTTGCAACTGCATTGAGCGACATGTATGCACAATGTGGAATCATAGACAAGGCACATGAACTATTTGACAAAACACCTCATAGAGGTGCCATCTAATGGAATACCTTGATTGTAGGATATGCACAAAATGGATTTGTTGAAAAGGATTTAAACACTTTAAAGCAAATACAGTTGGTAGGTGTAAATCCATATTCCACAACCTTTGCTAGCATCCTCCCTACCTGTGCCAAAATGGGATCTTTGGAACATGGTATGGACATCCATCAAAGCATGAAGGATATGGGAATTCTATCATATGTTATAGTTGCAACTGTCCTCAGAAACATGTATAGCAAAATTAGAAACTTTCAAGCAAATGTGATTGGCAGGTGTAAAGCAAAATTCCACAACCTTAGCCAGTATTCTCCTTGCCTATGCCAAAATGGATATCCATCAAAAGGATAAAAAAATGGGAATTTTGTTAGATGTTGTAGTTGCAACTGCCCTTAGAGACATGTATGCAAAGTGTGGAAGCATAGACAAGGCACGTGAACTGTTTGGCATGATGCCTCAAAGAAATGTCACCTCATGGAATACAATGATTGCAAGATATGAACAAAATGGATTTACTGATAAGCCTTTAGAAAGTTCCAAGAAAATGCAATTGGCAAGTGTAAAGCCAAATTCCAAAACCTTAGAAATGGTATGTTTGGAGCACGGTATAGACATCCATCAAAGCATAAAGGATATAGGAAATTTATCAAATGTTGTAGTTGTAAGTACCCTGCAAGACATGTATGCAACTTGTGTGGAAGCATATATAACGAACATGAATTGTTAGATGCGATGCCTCAAAGAAATGTTGTCTCATGTAATGCAATGATTGCAAGATATGCACGAAATAGATTTTTTATAAGGCTTTAAAAACTCTCAAGCAAATGCACAAAAATAAATTTCAACCATTTACACAAATTTTGGCACATTTAAAACCAAATTGCACAACCTTAACCAACTTCCTCCTTGCTTATGCTATAATGGGATCTAGAGAACATGGTGTGGACAACCATCAAAGCATAAATGAAATAGGAATTTTATCACATGTATTGTATTTGCAAAGTTACCCTTGTAGACATGTATGGAAAGTATGGTAGCATAGACAAGGCATGTGAACTATTTAAAATGATGCCTCAAAGAAATGCACAGTTCGACAGAATTCAATGATTGCAAGATATGCACAAAATGGATTATTTGAAAATGATTCATAAACTTTCAAGAAAATGCAATTGACACTTGTAAAACCAAATTCCTGTAACAATAATTGATTATCATATTAAATATTTAATATAAACTATCATATATACATAATATCATGAACATAACATCTAGTTTATATAAAAAGCCATATAGGGGTGTCCAAACAAAGCCATATAGGGAAATATACAAAAATATACATTGGATTAACATACAAAAGTATGTATACAAAGCCATCTAGGCATACAAAAAAGTTCCCCAAAACTAGTTTCCTATGGACTTTTAGGAAATAAACGGCGACCCTTCTTTGACTGTGAAGATGGAGAGCCGGTCAGTGACACATCCTCTCTCTGCCATCGAGTAGACCTCTTCAAATAAAGTTCATCCAGCTGCACATTTTAATACAAACAAACAATATGCGCATTAGTATAAAAAATGTATGAAATATATAACATCACATATGTAATTGATCACTTACTTTCAACTGATGATCGTTCTCCATCATCTTGACTCTCTCTTCGTCTGTAGTTGGATGGACTGGAGTTGTGACCTCCTGTGAGAAGCATCAAGAATCAAAATTGACTAAACATAAATATCATTTATGTACATCAAATGACATGAGATAAAAAAGAAATACAAAATTATGATATTTTCATGTTATTGGCTCATACCCCAGTCAAAGGATTTGCAGACATCATGGCTGCATCAATGCCTATCTGTGCTGACTCACAAAGATGAGGAGGAGTCTCCACTGTATTCAGCATCTGAAAATCAAGTTCAATAAATACATAACATTATTTTAAAAATGCATAATGATTAGAAATGGTTAAATTTACCTAGTAAAAGTGGTGGTTTGGTGTCCAGGAGACCAAGGAAACCGTGGAGGTGCTGGTGACTGTTGAAATCATCAAATAAAGTCACAAAATAATATTACCATTGACATATCTACAATAATTACGAATATGTGATAAATTACATATCTGCTGACTTGACCTTCGCTCATAAGCTGCCAATGGATGGCTAACAGAGGTAGGATGAAGACTCTGACCCTGGAATTTCATTGCATAAATAATTACATACATTATTTTTGACTTATATTATAGATAATCATATAAAATTAATTAAAAATTTCAAATAACAATATACTAAATCAAGATGAAACTTGTAACAAATTACCTGAGAGTTAATACCAAATGTATGTTGTAAGAGATCGTCATTGAGAACAAGATCATCCAATATGTCCTGCCCCTGTGTCGCATCATGCTGCCCCTATGTTGCAGCATGCTGCTCCTATGTCGCAGAGTCCTATCGTGCCTCCTGTGTCCCATAATCACATAGGTTCCCACATGTACTACACAAATGTGGGGACACATGACGCCTACTACTCTCACCCTCATTGCCTTGGGTCAAATCATCTGCTTGTTGTGATAGAGTTTGGGTGAGAGTAGTCAATGAATGTAAAGTCTCCAGCTCAACACTCTCCTTCAAAGCCAAAGGGAGTGACCTATGTTCTGGCCTCCCTCAGGGCATAGGCACATGCTATTCATCTCGCTGAGCCCCGGGTCTATCTTGGGCAGAGCCACCACCTCTACCCTGGAAATCACGAATATCAAAATAATTCAGAATCTTGTTAAGGACGAACTCACAATAGAGTTTCCTCAAAGAATATTGTGGTACCTCATCATTGTTGCATGGCCGCTCATCGAAGACCATGTACCATCTATCCCAAAAGTTTTGGGATATATCTTCATTCCTACACCAATGTATAGGAAACTGTTTGCAAGTTTCCTCTAATGTTTGGCCGGTTTTGGGATTAGCAAATTGTGCACATAATTGAGATTTTGTAATTTTTTCCTTCTTCACTTGTTCATATGACAACTTGTTGGCATAATATTGCCGACTCCTCTCCCTATAGTCTTGGAAATCGGTGATTTGTTTTGTCACCAAATCCGTGTGGGAAACAATCTCTTGTATTGATTTTGCAAGTGCCCTCCTATGCTCAGTTGTTCCACTTGGATTGTTTAGGGTTTGAATAATAGTTTCAAGATGTTTCTTGTTTTCTTCTATTATCCCTAAGTAGTGTTCTTGATTATCCCTTACATGAAAAGGAGGTGAAGGTGGGTTTTGGGGGTTGTTTTCACCCTCCTCAACTAGATTTAGATTTTCTGCTTCTCCAATAACTGTAAATGCAATATAAACATAAATCAAACATTGCAAAACTAAAAAAATGATCTAAAACTAAAAAAAGTCAGACAAACCCTACCTTCTTCCTGTGCTGGAGCCTCCAAATTTGCACGACGATGTCTTTGGCGGCGAGGTGGCATTGTGAATTTCTTTTTTTCTCACTTGCACTTGAACGAATCTCTTTTTTATCAACATGAGCACGTTTGCCTTGCTTTCTTTGCTGATGTCAATAACCTAGCCGCAGGTGAATGTGTAGAAAATGTTTTTTTTTTTGCTTTTATTAAAAGCAAAACGTGAGCGCCTTATAACGTGCTCACATTATAATGCACACACATTTTAAAAAGCGTGCGCATTATAACATGCTCACGTTTTGCTTTAATTTTGGAGATGGTGGTGACTTTTTGGTCCCCCATCTCCTTGCATTTACCCCAAATGAGTAGCAGAACAGAGTAGAAGACAAAACAAGAAGCAAAAGGAATTGTAGAGTAGAGAATTGAGATGTAAAAGGAAGGAATCATGAAAGAATATTGTTGTACGAATCTTTTGTAATCCCTTGGCTGCGGCCTAGCATCTATAAAGCCCTTGAGGCATGTGTAATTTGATTTGAAGTTATAATATATGTGGAATGAGCTTTGAAGGCTAGGTTTTTCCCTGTTAGGGTTTTCCTAGGATACATCTTGTGTTATGTGTTCATGAATACATTTTATCTTTCTGTTGATTAGCTATTAGCTTCTATTGCATATCCATCATGATCATGGTGTTAGTTAATTAGGCTGCAAGGCTGGATAGTCCCTCACTGGACCCTCCTACCTTGACTGCATCATATAATTTGTTTCGCATTGATCCCTCCTTCGAACAATAATCATTGGTAAATCTTTTATTTGATGTGGTAAAACCTTTGAAATTTCTTTTGCATCTTGTGGAAAAATTATTGTCCTTTATATTTATATTGACCTCCAATTGCATGTGTGACTTGTAGTCTCAGGTTCACACATTCTATCACTAGTAAAAGCACCAAAGATGCTATCAAATGGCCGATAGGCACAAATATTTATAGGCCTATCACTAAATAGTTTATATTTTTATTTTTATGGAAAGTCATTACATGTAGTTGTTGGGAGACAAGGCTATAAATACTATAAGAAATTCAATTATATTTTTGCAAATAAAAATAATGGAGTGCTATTAAATGAATAAGCACATGAAGTAAATTGTGAATGAACTAAATAAATTCTAAGCAATCAAGAGATTAAGTGAACCGTGAAGTACCTAAATAACTTGTAAACTAAATTACAATTAATTTTTAATTTTAATTTAATAGAATTAAAGAAAAACCAATTTCAAACTAAATAATATTAAATTTAAATCTTATTAATGAACAACCATAGTTGCCAAAGCTGCCATGATGATGATAGATAATATGCTGAAAGTACTTAATGGATGTTTAAAGTGCTCAATGGATGTGATATGCAAGAGATGATAGTCTAGACGCTATATGATGAGATAATGAAAATGAAAATGAGAGGGGGTATATATATAGACCTTTGGTGGAAGGAAAGTGGGAAAGTTGCCATTTATGCAATGGAAGATAACTTTGAAGTTAACTAAATGAAGATTGGAGAAAGTTTCCAAAATCAAGAAATAAAAATATAGAGATGCTAAAAGGAGAAAAAGAAGAGTGAGATATCAATAGCGAAAGTTTATTTGATTAATTAAAATAAAATTTTAATTAATTTGTGGTATATATGAATAATTAAATAAATAATAAATATTTATTTAATTTTAGAAGACTAATGGAAAAGACCAAATTAAATAAATTTAGAAAATTTATTTAAGTTTAGAAGAATAATGGAAAAGACCAAATTAAATAAATTTAGAAAATTTATTTAATTTTAGAAGAATAATGAAAAAGATCAAATTAAATAAAGTTAGAAAATTTATTTAATTTTAGAAGAATAATGGAAAAGATAATGATAAGATAGATGATGAGGAAAAAGTTGAATTTAGAAAATTGGAAAGATCAAATATAAATTGAATAAATAAATTAAACCAATTTCAAACTAAATAAGATTAAATTTAAATCTTAACTAAACTATTTTTTTATAGAACTAAAAAATATTAACTGGATCACCAAATATTTTTGGTTTTTATTTTTTATTTTGTCCAATTTCATTTTTGGTTTTTGGTTTTTAGTTTTTCCAATTTCTTTTTTAGTTTCTATTTTTTATTTTGTCCAATTTCTTTTTTAGTTTTTCCAATTTCTTTTTTAGTTTCCAATTTTTATGTTTGGTTTTTATTTTTATTTTTTTCCAATTTCTTTTTTGGTTCCATAGTTTTTGTTTTCTTATTTTCAATTTCTTTTTTGGTTTTTATTTTTTATTTTTTCCAATTTATTTTTTGGACTACACTCATGCAACTTTAAAAGAAAATGCAACTTTTAAGGGATTTTGTGATTTTTCTATTTTTTTTCCTTCAAATTTTTTTGGTTTTTAGTTTTTTATTTTTTCCAATTTCTTTTTTGGTTTTTAATTTTTATTTATTTTATCCAATTTTCTTTTTTGGTTCCATAGTTTTTGTGATTTTCTTATTTCAATTTCCTTTTTACTTTTTATTTTTATTTTTTCCAATTTTTTTTTAGTTTTTTCTAATATCTTTTTTGGTTATTATTTTGTATTTCCAATTTATTTTTTATTTTTTATTTTTTATTTTTATTGTGTCCTTTATATTTATATTGACCTCTAATTGCATGTGTGACTTGTAGGATTGGGTTCACACATGCTATCAATACTTCCTCTATTTGTGTCCAGTTTTCAAGTTATGGTGGTTATGGCTAGGATCTATATTGTTTGATGCTAAAAATTGATTATTACCTTTCTCCTATTGACATTTCATTCATACAAGTCTTTCAGGTGTTTGAGAAACTTTTATGCGAAGGTGGCATTCTTGACAAATATAGCACATGCTTGGTGAAACTAAACTATCGAGACCATGTCAAAAAAGAATTTGGAAAGTATTCAAATCTATATGAAGCATTCCATTAACATCAAGCATATTTTGTACATTATTTTCAACAACTACATTCATAGCACTTTTAGGTGCATCCTCTAGCGTTTCAAGTACACAATCTATTAATATTGAGTCTGCTTCAAAATTAATATCAATATTAGTGTTTGATCAATGATAATACCTTTGAACTGCTTGATGATTTCTTTCATATGTTTCTTGTCTTTCAAACTTAGTGAGTTGATCTAAATGAATATGTTCTTGTATTCTACTTCTTAATTCATGTTCCTAATCTTTAGATGTTCAAGAACAAGGTATCTGCATGGAAATGGGGGACCAAAAGGGGGTCAAAAGTGGCCACTTTTTTTTGAAATCAATAACAACTAATCTTGGATATGAAATTCAAGATAGTCATGCTCAAAATTTGAAGATGTGACAAGAACAAGATTTGTATTGCTTATAATCTAGCTTCTAAACTACTATTTTTTAAATGATGGAGATTAAGAGGTTTAAATAGGGGGAGCACACAAAATGCTCTTGTTTTTGTTAGAAAAATATAACATAGCATCTAGTGCTCTCACCCTAAAATATTAAAATTTTTAAAGTATTTTATTAATTACTTCAGTGAAAAATTAGCTAACATCACGTAGTTTATGCCTTATTTTTCTACTATTTTTTTAATAAATATATGATTTTTATGAATTTTTAAAATGGACACATCCTGAAAAATAAAAATTTGAGCATGCTTCCCCTATTTTTTTTTAAAAGGGGTGAAAACTTTATTAAAATTTAGAAAAGAGCATTACAAAACATCAAAGGGCCAAGGCCCTAGGAATCCATAAGAAGCAGCCATACAAAGCATGAAACAACATCATCCTTCACCAATACCATTCCCATCCTTGGCAAGAATCCTCTCCAAGTCATGTCAAAGCTCATGAGGAACTTGCTTCCATTCATCAATCTTCCAACCATCTAAATGCTCAGAAGCCCACTTAGCCAAACAATCTGTTGCCCTATTCTGCTCCCTCAGAATATGGAAAAAAGACACAATTTCCATCAAAGAACTTATCTGCAGAATCTCCTGCACCATCCTAGCCAACTTCCAACTAACATCAAATACCTTATGTTCATTCAACAAATTAATTAAAACCTATGAATCAAACTCACAGATAACCTTGTACCATCCCAAAGCATAAGCCCTATCCAAAGTGTAGAGGATCACCAAACCTTCCATAAGGCTGATAGTCTACAATCCTTCATGAACATAAAAGAAAAAAAGCCATCGATCCCAAAAAATCCCTGCCAGCCCCACCAATCCCAGCAGGCCCAGGATTGCCCCTTGAAGAACCATCGGTATTGAGATTCAAAATGCCAACTAGAGGGGGTAGCCATCCCCCCACCCTTTGAACTTTCTTTTTCACCCACCTTCCTCTCCTGATACAAGCAGAAGCCGAAGAGAGCCCCTGAATACCCAATCTATCCACCAACTCAGCATCCCATTTCTCCAAAGGGAACACCACATCACACTTATCTTCCACTGTCTCCTAAATCATACCCATAATTTTGTGCCAAACTTGTTGAATCAACAACTTCTCACCTCAAAATATTGTTTGATTCTGTTCTAACCAAATCTTCCATAGTATGAAGGAAGGCCCAACATACCACACATCCTGCAAGAAAGAGGCCATAGAAGGAGGTCTACCCAGACTACTCCAAAAATCCACCAAGGAGGAACCATGAACATAAGGGCTTTTCCAAACTCCCCACCAAAAATACCAAAGCTACAAAGCCAAGGGACAACAGAAAAATAAGTGAGAAGAATCCTTCTCTCCACATCCACACAAAACACACATAGAAGGACCCTGAAAACCCTGCTTTCGAATATTATCCCATGTCGAGCACCTATTCCAAGCCAAAGTCTAAATAAAGTAGTTACACTTCGGCCAAGAAAACTTATTCCACACTTTCTTCCACCAGTGAACCTCCACCCCATCCAGCCGATGAGATAATAACACCTGATATCTAGAAGCAATAGTATAGATACCCTTAGGATTAGGAGACCAAGAAAGAACATCCCCTTCCTGGAGGGAGCTACAACATCTACAAGAAAGGATACTATGAAGCTCAACACACTCCTCCTCCATACCAACATCAGGCCACTCATCAAGATTCTTCCATCTCGCCACCACCAACTGCCCATGAGAAGATAAGGACTTGAAGTCAGTCACCCTTGACCATCCTACCTCACAGAACCTCTGGCACAGAGTCACAAAATTAGGAAACTGAGAAACAATGGGAGGAAAACCATCCCAAGAATCAGAACAAAAATGAGCTTCCATCCCTCTTTTATAAATCAAAATAAGCCATCCTTGACAAGCACAACCCCTTTCTTAAGTGTACTCCAAATCACTGAGCCTTTCACCACCAGGGGATAATGAGGAATATCAATCTAAGGGATCCCCAAGAAGTATTTCTATGTTAATATCCTAGCCCAGATCTGATCCTACTTCACACACCACCACCAATATAGTTTAGCAGCCAACCCCATCCTAGACAATGACGACTGCCTTAACCCAAGACCACCAAACTGCTTCGGGCTAAAACAATGTCCCATTTGACAAGGCTCCATTTTGAGGACAACAAGCTACCAGCCCATAAAAACTATCTTGCTAAGGAATCCAATTCCCTAACAAAACCCAATGGGGCCACCTGAATCATACATCTATAAATGGGGAGGGCTTGCACCACAGACTTGAGAAACTGAACACGACCTTTCAAAGGACAACCAATGATGGGTCCAATGATTAACTTTCACACCAAATTTATCTAGAATATTCTGCCAAGAATCCTTGGGTAGTCTTCTAATAGAGATGGGAATACCAAGATAGGTCAAAGGGAGAACCCCAGTCTGAAATCTCAAGATATGAGTAATTCACCTTTGAATGGAACCTAGAGTATTGAAGAAAAAGATGGAAGACTTATCTTCATTAATCAATTGGCCCGAAGCAACAAGATAAACATCCAACACCTTGTGCAAATTCGAAGCTTCCCTAATTGTAGCCATACCCATCAAAGCAGTGTCGTCTACAAACTGCAAGTGAGACTGTGGAGGTAAACCACCTCCCCACCCCCACCCCTGAATGAAATCTAACTCCACATTCCTTCTTATTAGATGTCCTAGACCTTCAACAACAAGAAGAAACAAGTAAGGATAGAGGGAGTCGCCTTGCCACAAACCCTGAGAGGCACCAAAAAGCTTAGAGTGCTCACCATTTATTAACATAGAGAAGGAGACCAAAGTAACACAACTCATAACCCAATAAATCCACTCATCCCCAAAACCAAAAGCATCCAGAACCTTCCGAAGGAAGGACCACTTAACTCTATCATAAGCCTTAGCCATATCAAGCTTGATGAACATCGCCTTATCTTTGGAACTGGCCATAGAGTGAATGGTTTTAGTTGTGATAACAATCCCATCCAGAATCTACCGTCCTGCCACAAAACCACTCTGTTCCTAAGAGATCAGCACTTTAAGCCACTTTTTCAACCTATCAGCAATCAATTTAGAGATAATTTTATAAATCACATTGCAAAGAGAGATAGGACGAAATTGACTTAACCTATCCGCCCCATCACACTTTGGGATGAGAGCAAGGAAGGTAGAATTCAAAGCCCGTAATATTTGTTTATTCTAATGAGACTCCTGAACAACTGCTAACAAGTCCAACTTGATAATCTCCCATAATTCTTGAAAGAACTCAATCAGGAAACCATCAGGGCAAGGAGCTTTCCCCCTCTTCATTTGAAACATAGTCCCCTCTAGCTCCTCAATCGAAATATCACTCATAAGATGCTCATTCATATCCCTAGATACCAAAGAAGGGATACAAGAAAGGACCTGAGCTTCCTCATCAGAACCCCCCTGCGAGTCCTCCCTGAATAGGGAAGCAAAATACTGCAAAGCTTCACGCGGGATTTCATGAAAAGAAGAAAGAGTCTCACCCTTGTCATTCACTAGAGCAAAAATAGAATTGCCATGTCTCCTGGCTTTCACTGAGTTGAAGAAAAAAGCAATATTTTTATCCCCTTCTTGAAGCCACTCAATCTAGGGCTTTTGTTTGAAAAAACTTCCTCTCGCAGCTCACACTCTTCCAGTGCTTTCAAAGCCCTAGTCTCTTCCCACAGCAGGTCTTCAGTCACTCCATCCTCCCTAATCAACCTCATAATACCAGCCAACTTAGCTTGGGTAGCAGTCTTAGCATGGAAAATGTTTCCAAAGTGTTGTCGATTCCAACATTTAAGCTTATACTTGACAAATTGAAGTAACTTAGCAAAAGTATACATTGCTGTACCATAAGCAGGTCTACCATACCTCCACCACTCAACAACATAGTCATGGAGAGAGGAGTCATGCAACTACATAAGCTAGAACTTGAAAGAAGGAGATCAAGGCACACGAGCTAAAGCAATAGCCAGCTTGATAGGCCAATGATTTGAGCCCCTCCAATCCAAAGTTTCAGAGCTAGAAGACTACAACCCACCAACCTAGTAACAAGAAACCAGAAAGCGGTCAAGTCATTCCGCAATGCAATTATTCTTGATCCTCTGATTGTTCCAAGTAAACTGGCCATTAATCAACAAGATTTAAAGTTGAGATGTTATCCTGAAGTAGTAATGCAGAAGGCTCTAGCCTCGTAATACCACCCCGCTTCTCTGCCAACTCAGAAATAGCATTGAAGTCTCTAACCATAATCCATGGATGGAAAGGAACCATGCTTCAGACAAAATGGATATGGGACCACAAAAGTTGCTTACCCTGAAGCTCAGTAGGCGCATAGATATTGGAGAAGAGAACATACTCTCCGTCTCAAAACAAGATGCAATCATAGAGATAGAAGACTGGAAGGACAACCACCAAAGAGGGCGGATCTTTCGAGGATTCCATAAACAAGCCACTCCCCCAGCAGACCCTTGAGCACCAATGCACTTGCACTCTCCACTCCCCCACAACTTAGGCACTAAAAGAAACATACACTCCACTGATAACTTAGTCTCCTGCAGGAAAAGAACATCATGAGATTGACTTCTAAGCAAATCATGAACAACTTTTTGTTGAGGGCCACTGTTCAAGCCCCTTACATTCCAAGATAGAATAATCATTTCAAGGGGCTCAAAAATGAGAATCCAGAGTCTTAATAGACCCTGACTCTACCAAACTTTCCCCTATTAATTTAATCTTTTCCAGATCCTTTTTTCTACCAAGCTTGGAAGACTTCTTCCTAGCCCCTTTTTTTGGATCCTTTTGATGAAGACCCAAATGAGAAGAAGAAGACTTATTATTCTTCACCCCCTCAGTACCTGCATTCAAAACAAGAGGAGATCCATCCCCACCACCCTTCTTCCCTTCTACAATAGGAACCGATTCCACCTGGACTTCCATTTGAACATCTGTGTCCATTTGCAAAGCACTATTATCTTGCAAAACCTGAGTAGCTTCAGAAAGAAGGCCCTCCTATCCTATACCCAAAGCACCCTGATCCAGATTCACCAAGCCTGAATTCACTTCCTGCTGGTTGAGATCATCTAAAAATTCAAACTTGTTGAAAGAATCTTCATCCTGCCTTTCCTTCAAAGTCCTCTTTTAACCCTGATTCCTGTTATGAGCCTTGACTGGAACGAAACCATCAGCCCCATCCACATCACTAGGAATGGGTTCCTTCCCCTTTTCAACCCTAGGGGGATTGCGGGAAGGTTGAGAAAGTTGGGAATCCACAGGCCTAGCCTTTGGGCATCTCCACTGTAAATGTCCATATTCATGACAAAGATGACATCGAAAAGGAAGAGTCTCATTATCCAACTGTTGCACCCAAGAGTAAGGACCCAGACACATATTCACTGAATCTGGCAAAGGTTTACTTAAATCAATCTCAACACAGATATGAGCAAAAGTCATCACCTTTTTAACCTGAGTTTGTTGTGAAGCACCAACCAGTTTTCCTAGCATCGAAGCCAGCAAGTGCAAAACATCATCTCGCCAACATTCCATAGGAAACCTCAGAAGCTGAACCCACACCAGAACTTGGTTCAGAAGATCTTCAGTAAGATTGAAGCCTGCATGCTAAGGTTTAATAAATAACCCAATCTAATTATGAAAATAGGGGCCTCCTTCAAAGGCCTTGTTGCGTCCACCAAGCAATTGAATGAAACCATGAAATAGTTATTTACCAAAAGCATAACCTCCATTTCTCCCTCTCGCATCCAAGTTCGTTGGGCCCACGATTCAAGAAATTGTAATGAAACACGCATCCCCATATACTTACATAACAATGCATGCTTCGAATAATAGTCAATATCTTCCGCAATCATCTCTAGCAGGATAATCAATTTCGGCCTCTCCTCACAACGTTCAAGACATCCATTGATCTTCGTAATCTATGTACCACCAGACAAACCTGAGCCAACCAACCCTAGATCCAATGAGAACAAGTTATTATTAAAAACATTTGAAGCCTGTAAAGGAGAATTCACACCAACCGCTGTTGAGCGAAAATCCATCTTGGGACTAGCCCCTGAAGATTCTCTGATCGGCATTAAAACTAAACAAAACCCAAGGCGGGCATACAGGCCCCTGGGATAAAATAAAGAACCACCACTAGGGTTTAACCAACCCACCACCCAACACCACCTTCGAACTACAAAACCAAACCAACCAAGCAAAAAACCCCCACCCGCGGCCTCCAACCAGGCACAAAACCCCCGCACGCTTAGGGAGAAAGAGACACCGATGCAAATGAAAAAAACTTCGCATTGATAAAAATCACAACCCCAGACCTCCCCAAATCACATGCACTCCCCACACTTCGCACGACCAAGAAAAACCAGAGGATCGGGCTAGGGCACGAATGCCCTAGCTCGACATGCAGAGAAAAAAATCGTCATCCTCGTGTCTCCCCCTAATTTTTTTGAAAATTAATTGAAAATCAAGTTTTTTTGAATGTGTATAGAATAAAATCTAGAATCTAAAATATAATTTGTTTCAAATTTGGATGAATGGGTGAAAAATGACACCAAAAATACTATACATAGGTTTTCGACAAAAAAAGACACTAGCAAAAGAAACTGAAGATAAAAACTTTAATATTTTTAGATTTTAGAAAAAATACATGGTTAGAAAGCTAATAAAAACTTTAATTCATCCCGACATTTTTTTAGATTAACATTGAAAACATGTAAACCTGATGGAGAGCACACTTGAGATTTAATTGGTTTTCTATGTTTTCTTGAAAAAATGTCATTGGGTGTCTAAAAGGTAGGTCCAACCCTTTGGGTTGGATGTCCAAGGAAAATCCAACCCTTAGAGTTGGAAATTCCTAATGTAGTTAAAACATGAGTGTGTTATAACATGCTCATGTTTTAGATTGCCTAAAAAGATGAGCAATAGCCTACAAAAAGGCATAACATATGAATATAGACCCACATGCTTTGTTTATTCCCCTATTCTATGCTTTCTGTGACATACAAACAAGCTTTTGATGCTTTTGAGGATCTACAATCATTAGTTGACAAAATTATCTCACTTTTTGTTCTTTTATTGATATAGAGGATTCTAATTGCATGTTTTAAATTAAATTTGATATTGCAAATCATTTTTTTCATATTTTGAGGAATTGGAATAATTGTTTAACAAAACTAACTAGGTTTTTTTGTCTTACATTGACAAAAAATCATTCTAATTGCATGCTTTGTATTTGAATTTGATAAATTGTCAATCATTGTTTCTATTTTTTTGACCAATTGTGTTAGATTGATATAGAATTCAACATCATGCCAAGGAAACGACCAAAAACTCAAACATTGGAGGAGCATGAAGTTGAGAATGCAAAAAAAGAGAATGAATGAGACAACTTCGTGAAAATAAGAAATTAAACTCTATAGATGAAGATATACCATCTTTTCCAAGTGAATTAGATCATGAAGCATCCAAGGAAGAGAAGGATTTGGAGAAACAAAGGGAATGAATGGAAAAACTTTGTTCAAGTAAAAAAATGAATGTGGGAGTCAAAGGTAACCCATCTTTGCCATATTAATTTGATAATGTAGAAAATCCTCAATCATCGATTGAAAATGATGATACAATTTCAAATGTAAATATAGATGTTACACCAATTGATCAATTGTTTAATGAGAAAAAATTATCTAATGAATCAAGTTTTTGAATGAGAACATCAACTAGAATTTTGCATAAAAAACCTAACTTTTGAATTGAAATTGATGAGAATATTCTAAAACCAATGCTTAAATAAGATTCCTAAATATATTTGTAGAAGAAATGCTAATAAAATTTATGAAAAATATTTTTTGAGAACTTAAGTAAAATGAGAAGATGTAATGCCTACGTAAAATAAAAACTAATAAAATGCAATATTGAATTAATATATAGCAAGAATTAATGAAAGAAATACTATGATAAAGGAATTTTTACTTACTCTAACTTAATTATCTTCCTATAGGAATGATATTAATTAGGAGAAACAATAGCTTGATAGCCGCTATCTGCATAAGGATTCAATATAAGTCAAGATCTAATAGAAACTTATTTAAAAATGTTTATAAACAGTTAAACGTATTCAACAAAAATAAAACTCAAGGTAAAAGCATTACTCAAACATAATTTAAGCTAAACTAGAGTCAACATAATATGATTATAGAATATTAAAAGACTCAATACCAAATGTGAGTATAATAGAAAAAAGACCCAATTTCATTTATTTACAATTCTCACTATCTTCCTACAACACTACACTTCTAAAAAACATTCACATTTACAACTTATTGATTAATCTGCTGCTCCAGAGTTTATTTCATTTACACAACGATCAATACATTCTTAATTAAAACCAAACACTACTTCTTATAGGTTGATGTAACAAATAACAATGCTACCAGAATGTGAATAAACAAAATCTCTTTTATTAGCATACATGGTTAATAAAATTGTGAACAAAATTCTATTTATTTAATATTATATTTCATGCATTTTACTATGGACTTGACTCTTTGCCATTACCAGAGAGAGATAGCCTTCAATATATATATATATATCTGATTATTCAATGCAAAACTACCACATAGAAAGGTATACATATATATTTACTCAAACTCTACCATTTTAAAATTTAAATACTTCTACATAGCTATTGCAAATGCTCTGTCAATATTACATATCAATAAACCACACACTAATATATATATGTCCTTTGGGGCACAATGTGGTGGTGAGTTCACTTGGTTGTGGTGAACACCACCAGGGTTCAAATCCTCGTTGGGCCAACATGCTTGCAGGCCTTGTGCCTCCGTTGGGCTGTCGTGCTCACAGGATCCTTCGCTGGGCTGGTGTGCTCGTAGGCTGTGGGCCTTCGCTGGGCCAACGAGCTCGCGGATTTGAACTGAATCGATGTTAATGCCCAGGTGATAATGCCCTTGGGGACTGATACCCCCCAGTAGTGGTATTGGCGATAAAGCCATGGGAAGAGATCCCACGTAAGGGTCTCTCTAGGCTCGGACCAAGCTAAAAACCTGAGTACTCCAAATCAATATATACACACACATACACACACACATTTGAGTTATCAAATGAAAATGTTAAAAGGAAAATGAGTAACATAAATAATAAAGAAGATAGTAAAGATTATCGACTGTGTTGTAATAATGATAAATTGAATAGTGTAACACTGTTGTAAATAACATTGAATTCTATCAACGTATGAAGGTAGCATCAATAGTTTGTGGTGACTTCTTACCACCCACAGCCGGCCACTCCAAAAGCATGGGAGTCATGGCTCCCATGGCTCCCATGGCTTCTGCTAACATAAAAGAGAGTACGTAGATTTAAACATCGTGTCGATTGTTTATCACGACAAATAATTTATATATAGAATTTGATATCGTTAGGACATGGAATATAAGATGTATTGCTTAGATAATAAAAAATCAAATCTTTCTTTAGGCAATGATATCATTCTATAATAACCCTCTTTACTAATATATTTATAGTTGTAATAACTAAACATTAAAAAACATCATTATTCTATATCGAATTACAATCTTAAATTTAATTCTGGGAATGAATTGACACACCATAAAGTCTGTATTAAATCAACCTCAATATTATTTAATAACTAATTGAAATCTCACGAATATCAAAACTATGTTGTGTATAACAAAATATTACTTCTAGAATTGAAAAGAAATAGAATAAATTACTTGATCTATTGATGAATACTACAATCCCTTCCTTACAAAATAGAAGCTTCTTATAATCTGTAAATCTGAGTATTCGATCATACAAAATGTATCAGCAACATAGATGATAATACAATGAGAAATGAACAGACACCTGATTTTCTCAGTAGTAGACATTGATAAAAAATTTCTCCATAATCCTGCAAACAACAAAATAGAGGAACCTAGACCTGCTCACCTCCCATCCGTAGGATTACAGATTCCAATCCACCGCCGAGCTTGGAAACAAACCCCAATGCTCAAATAAACAAGAAAATAGAAAACTAACCAATAAAAATATATTCATACACAAGGAAATCTGTACTTAGATTTTTGGTAAGGGGATGAAGAAGGGGAATCCTCTTTGAGGTATAAATGTAGCTCCTTGTAGCTCCTTTTTCACAAAGGTAGCTCCCTTTTCACAAATGTAGCTCCCTTTTCACAAATGTAGCTCCCTTTTCACAATCAACCAATCATTCATCCAACTCCCATACAATCTCCCAAACCTCCATACACCCAATCTCCCATTCTCCCAAACTCCCATTCTCCCAACACAACCAGCCACAACACCATCACCAACTCCACAAATTTTCCCCAAAAGAGGCTTCCACCATTCTTATCCCCACATGAGGAAAAACCAAACCCAAACCCTCAACAAACAATTGCGGATTTTCACAAAACAAACATATTCTTACATACAACCATCACAATCAACAACTCATTGAAAGATTGGCAAGAAAACATACATACCTTGGCTGTCCAAGTTAGGATCAGCCCACTAGTTTTCCAACAAAGTGCACAATCCAGTTTTTCTAGCCACAATCCAAATCAAGTCTTCAACACTCTTCCAAAACCCTCATCTTTCTCCTATTCCAGAAAACATACAGCAGCCCAAAAACTAAGAAAGAACACTTTTCAAGAAAGCTACAACACTTTTGATTTCTCAAGATGATAAAAATGATTCTCATTTCCCCCTTAAAATAAGACCTTTTCCCCCCAACTCTTTACATTCCCTCACCTAAAATAAAACAAATAGGCATAATAGAATATTACATACTTTTTGACACAACCCCCCTTATAAAACAACAAATAAATAAATATTTGAGCATTATGGAGTTTGTTTCCATTCTTAAGGAACCTGGGCTACTCTACTTGCAAAATCTCATTAAAACATCAGTATATTTTAAAACTTATAGCCAAAGCAAATAAACATTTAGCTTAATCATTTCTAACATCCATTAACCACATAATCTAACATCTCAAAACAATAATATTTATTTTATGGAAATCAAACATATAACCATCAATATTTCATAACCATTTATTTTATTAAATAAACTTATTATTTCATTTCAAACAAGCAAATAAATATCTAATAGAAATATAAAGCATTTAGTTCTCATAGTCAAAATAATAATAATAATAATCATAGTTCATGAACTCAACATCAACCAAGTCTGTTACACACACACACACCAAAATATAATATCAAATCAAATATCTAGAATAATGCTAACTAGGCCTCACAGAAGATGTCAATTATTTGTTGAAATGATGAAAAATCTTGAGTTTAGACCCATCATGAAGATTCTTGGTCTAAGAATGTATCAAATACTAATAGTGAAAAATCTAATAATGCATATCAAAGCATGGGTTTGACCTCATGCACCAAAGATAGTAATGCTACATGACCTGTCATTACATCAACTATAGTAAGTAATCAAGCAAAGAAATATTGCTTGATAAGGAGAATGAGCCAAGCACTAAAAACAAGTAGAAAAACAATAATGAAATCTATTGGGAGGCATGAAAGAGTTGAGGACCTCAATAGCAATGAACTTTGGGTATTCTCTGGTAGACTCCCACAAAAAGATAAAGTCATAGTTGAAGCCTTAAAATCCCTAATTGAATAATTTTGGAAAAATAATATAAGATTATCTCCTAATAAAAAAGATGTTGTAAAAAGAAGAATTAGCTGTCAAAACCGTGAGCCACATCGAAAGCATTTTAGGGATATGACTCAAACACAAATTTTCTCTAAATTTGTAGAGAGTTATCCTCAAATAAAAATTAGTCAAAGATATTTTGAAATGGGAAAGCTTTTTTATGTCAAGATAAATTACACACACACACACAACTTGTAGAGTCTACATGAAATTTTCTATGCATTATGATCTTTTTTGAAATATATGTGTATCTTTGCATACTAATGATATTTTACAAGAGTGTATGATAGAAGCTCCACCTAAATCGGCAAGAGATTTCATTTCACGCATTTTTTGTGAAAGAGTATATGGACAATTATTTTATAAGAAATCATGTTTGTATTGAACATGTAATTAGTTGCAGTAGTTTGCAATGTTTGAGAAATTGTGTACACATGGAGAATACACATGTGATTATAAATGCACTAGTACATTTTGGGAAATATAAGTAGTGACATACACTCTAAAAGATGATAAAGAGGCAAAAAAATGTGAATTGGTGAGTGAAAAATACTAGTATCTAAATTTATGCTTATTTTTTGAGAAAACATAACTTGTATGAGTATGCACAACATACACATAGAGCTCAATGGTTGGACTTGCAATTCAAGTTATGAAAAGACACATTTTCTCTTCATTTGTAGACTTTATAGAGAATTATACGCTACAACCACATAATGAGGTTCAATCATAGTACTACAACTCTACTCAGGTTGCTATATTTGTGCATATAACATTCATTCATGAACCTAACAATACAGAGGAAGATAGAAAGATCTTGAGGGAATATATTTTTATAATAGTGATGATCACACACTTTCTATAGAGTTTGTACAAGGTTTCTTTCTGATTTTCTATGGTAATTTGAGTGGTAGGAACACCATTTTTTATTAGCATATCATATGGTTAGATAATTGTACATCATAATTTAATTCATGGATGTTCTGTTGGTTGAGTAGGATGCATATGATGAGTGGTGTTTAGCATATATGGAAAATTTCTCTTAGGCTAGGCATGGAAATGGGGAGTATGATGGTGTAGGAACATGTATTAAAAGAGACTTAGAAAAAGAACAGTTGAAGTACACAGATAGTGTGAAGTTGACAGATGTAACATCCATCGTCAAATGGTGTAACTCTATAATGGGTCTAGGTAATGAAGGTAACTCTATAGTTCATAGATTTTTGTGGTTGATAGAAGAATCTAAAATTGCAAAATATGAAGATTGTTGTATAGTGGTAGGATTGAGTGAGCTCCACTCTTTTAGAATCTCAAATACAATTTCATGGACTATTCATATAAGGCAGATGGCATGCTTTTATTCCTCATGTATAGATTTTTCTCTTGGAATGAGTGTGAGTCAAAAGAGTGGGTTGATGAATGGTGTGCTAGAGCCTTAAGCCCACTCAGATATATCAACTTCTAGGAGAACTACAACTCATGGAGATAGAATCATTAGTTGACTTTGTATATATTTTAGATCTAGTTGAATTACGTATTATAGATGCATTACTTAATGAAAATTAGTATATTTTAGATTAAGATGTAATATTTTTGTATCATTTATTGAACTAATATTTTTTGTGAAATTTAATGTAGGGTATGCTTATGTAGTTATTATGGATGAAGATAATGATGAAGGAATAGATTATTATTTGTGTCATTATTTTGAGGCAAAAAAGAAATTGACACATTGAGTATCTTATAGGATTGGTGGTTGTTATTGGAACATGGCTTAGAAGGTACCCAATGAAGAAGTCTAGTGTGTGGTTGTTTAAGGACTTTGACACACATAGGAAAATTCTTCATTATTCTAACCTTGATGTGGCATCAAATGTTCAATTAATCAAATATGGGGGTAGACCATTGAATAAGAACTTGTGGAAAGTTCGTGGGTATAACATGAAGCAATACTTGAAACCATAAGGAGTAGAACAGATCCACATGGTTCATTGGATTGAATTGGTGGAATGACACTAAGGTATGTTATGTACTTACGTTTTATGATTTGAGTATATTTCTATTTTCTTATATTTATGTTATATACCTCTTAAGCTTTACGTATCTTCATTTCACCTTCTATACATTTACTGGTGTTTTTCTTATTCTCATTCCACTTTCTATACATTTACTCTTGGGTTGAGAGATTATATTTGGGGTCGAAAAGGTTGAGAGGCGTTCCTTCTCCTTATGATCATGGAGGAATTCAACGAGAATTTTATTAAAATTGTCAAGTGTTAAATGAATTGACTCTATGTTACTTGAAATGTGACCCCGTTGGTGAGTTAGTCTCGATTCACACATGAACCCTCTCCTTGCCATGAGTGACCTCTAGGTCACTCCCTCTCTCATGGTAAGAGCTAGTCAAGCAGAGGTGAGACTCGAGGGTGTTGGCCTCACTTTTGAATTCAGCCAAATTTAATATTTTTACTGCATGTCAATGCTGGCATGTGTCATCGCATTGGATCCATATGCTTCAATGTCCTATTTGAATTAGTTATCATTTTCAAATTACTTGTCGAACTCAACCGGTTGGTTTCAAGTCATGTTTGTAAATAGATATGTCACAAGTCCTCCACATCAGGTTGTCACATGTTATTGGTACAATCACATTTCCATGAATCTATTGCATTAATTTAAGGTGATTCGGTGCATCACCTCGCTCACAAGAACATTAATCCATTGTTGCATCATCATTGGGAATATAGTTTTGTAGTTTGAGTGATATTCGTGGAAAAAATTAAATGTAGAGCTCTATTTAAGTTGAGATGAAACCATCTTACAAAAAGTTTCCTGACTCCATTTTGCCTAATGTGGCTGAAGTTTTAAAGTGAAATTCTTCACAGATTGGGAGATTTTAAACTTTCTTATTCTTGTGTAGTAATTTACAAAAAATATTAAATTTGAAGTTTTATTAAGAATCTGTTGGTTTTAGGACAGACAATTGAGAGGGGGGGTGAATCAGTTGTCACCAAAACTTTCTTTTCTTTAAACACTTAAATCCTTCTTATATTTCTACAACATAATAATGGTTTAATTATGGAAGCACAATGCAGTAACTCAAGAGAAGAAACACATTAACACATATGACACCAAGATTTTAACATGGAAAACCCGGTTAAGGGAAAAACCACGGGGTGACTAACCCAAGATTGTATTCTCTATTAAAAGAATAAGAAGAACAAATGGCACTTGCCAATTAGGGCTCATTGCTTGAGCACACCGCTCACAAGAGGCCCACTGCCTATAGGAGACACGCTATCTATAGAATAATATAAATATTACATACTTGAACTGTAGATTAGCATCTTCACCATGCTTAAGATAGTTCCATTTAAGCTCAAAACTTCTGCTCTACTTTTCACTCTTCTCCTCTCTACCACTTTCTCATCTCAACCAAGGATACTTTGAAATGACTTCACAAATCTTATTTATACAAGACATCAACTTTGGGATAATCATCAAAGTCGGCACAACATACTTTATTTTATTATAGAGCAGTTACAAAAATATAACTTGATTTGTTACAAAGACTTCATGCATATCATCACACTGTCGGCCACACATATCTGGGACTTCAATCTTCTTTGAGGAACACGCCATACTTTGCAGTACATCTTCAAGATCATCTGCAAGATGTGTAAAACATTCGGTCGGCCATGATTAGGAAGAACACCATCACCTGAGAGTAAATCTTCAATTACGAGCTCAATCTTCAATGCGGACTGCTAACACGAACTGGACACAATCTAGAGACCCCCACAAGCTTGCCTAAATCACCAAGAACATCCACACCACTTCTGTTTATTGAAATCATTTGCATCTTCATTCGAAACCTTAAGAACACAATTTGTCATCACTGTCACATTAGAATAAATGCTTGTGGACCTCAAGACCACGAACCAATTGAGTTGTCAATTCACATTGGCTTCCTAAACATTCCACCAAATCTGCAGAACAAGATATTGCATTTCTGGATCTCACCAGACCTATTTGTGTCACTCTATCACCTCTAAACAGCTGCCAGAACCAGTTTTACTCATATGGCCATAACTTCTCCAAATCTTCATGCGAACCTCTCAAATCTTGATTGGATCATCTTTAGACACATGTCTACAAGCCCTTTGATGTGCATTCTCTGATCTTCATCTAGCTGGGATCTTCACTTCATAGAGCCTCATTGTCTTCACTATTTCTGATAGGACTAATTTTCTTAATATCCTCAGCACACAGCTCATCCAATCCTTGACATCAATGCAACATGAGTATGTTGACATCAATGACAACATCGGTTAGGCCCATACTTGCAACAATCTCCCCCTTTGTCATTGATGGCAACATATAATGTGAAAAACTATTTTTAACCATTAAGACAAGAACTTCTCCTCACTAACTGACATAGCTCCCCTATCAATAGCAATCATTCATATGTCTTCTCTTTCTTTACTGCCCCCCTTTTATCAGCAACCACTTTTGTTTTTCACATGTCTTCTCTCCCCCTTTGACATCAATGGCAAAGGGTGCATACTTGCATCAATACTTTAGAATCATACAGACTGCTCCCCCTGAGAAGCAGCTTCCTATAATCAATCTAGACCACAAGATATGACTGTGAGATCCACCGGACTAATGCACATCAGTGTACCTTAATTCAGAACTGGAGGGGTAATAACCCCTAACTTCTCCCTGAGATACTCAAAAGAGTCCTTAGGTAGAGGTTTAGTAAAAATGTCTACAATCTGATCCTTTGAGGGCACAAACTCCAATATGACTTCATTCTTGTTCACTTGCTCTCTCAAAAAGTGAAACTTGATGGATATATGTTTTGTCTTTGAATGCAACACCAGATTTTTTGATATATTTATTGAACTTGAGTTATCACAGAAGATTGTGATAGGTTCCTCATACTCCACTCTAATGTCTCTTAGCATTTGTTTCATCCACAATACTTGAGTGCAACTACCTGCTTCTGCAATATATTCTGCTTCTGCAGTGGATAGAGATATTGCCTCTTGTTTCTTGCTTAGCCAAGAAACCAATCTTTTCCCCAAAAAGAATGCACCACCACTGGTACTCTTTCGGTCATCCACATCTCTTACCCAATCAGCATCTGTATATGTGTGAAGAGAGAAATCATGATCCCTAGTATACCATAAACCATACTCAACTGTTCCCTTTAGATATCTGAGAATTCTCTTGATTGCCATGACATGAGATTCTCTAGGATCAGCTTGGAATCTGGCAACAAGACCAACAACATTCATAATGTCAGGTCTAGTTTAAGTAAGATACATTAGTCCTCCAATCATTGACCTGTACTTTTTCTGATCATCCTTATTAGATTCATCATCTTTCCTCAGTTTACACCTGGTTGCCATGGGAGTATTCATTGGCTTTGAATCTTCCATCCCAAATTTCTTCAACAATTCTTTCACATATTTGGTCTATGATATGAAGATTCATTTCTTTGTTTGAGTGATTTACAGACCCAAGAAGAAATTTATTTCCCCAAACATAGACATATCAAATTCACTTTTCATTTGATTTGCAAAAGTCTTGCACATACTATCTCTTCCTCTAAGAATGATGTCATCAACAAATACTTCAACAATCAAGATATTTTCATGATCAATCTTGAAGTACAAGTTACTGTCAGCAGTACCTTTGTTGAAACTAATCTTCAACTTGCAGACCATATCACCATGATCAGACAATTAAAATCCATCTGGTTGCTCAATGTATACTTCTTCTTCCAAGTCACCATTCAGGAAGGCAAACTTGACATCCATCTGATATACTTTGAAATCCTTGAAGGTAGCAAAAGCAAGAAATAATCTGACTGCTTCAATTCTTGCCACAGAAGCAAAAGTTTCTTCAAAGTCAACTCCTTCTACTTGAGAATAACCCTTACAGACCAATCTGGCTTTGTTTCTGACTACTTCACCATCTTCATTCAATTTATTTCAGAAGACCCACTTGGTCCCAATCACATTTTTGTTTCTAGGTCTAGGAACAAGATCCCAAGTGTGATTTTTCTCAATCTGCATAAACTCTTCCTCCATTGCTTTGGCCCAACTTTCATCATTGCATGCTTCACTTACTATTTTTGGTTAAATCTTTAAAATCAGACAATACTTCTCTGAATCTTGAGCAATCTTTCTTCTTGTTTGAACACCTTTGCTTCTATCACCTATGATCTGGTCTTCAGAATGATTCAGTCTTACATACTTAGGAGTTTTGGGAATTTCTTACACTTCTATTTCTTGGACAGGTTCATTCAAACTTATCTCTTCTTCCTGTATTTCAGGATTCTCTGGACCAGTCTAAATCTGAACTATAGAAGGGGCTAGATCTTCTTGGACCAAAACATCATTCTGATCATCTGATTCATACTCATAAAACCTTGAGGGATTTTCAATGCCTTCATCAACCTTCACATTTGTACCTTCTACAATCTTTCTTAATCTCTTGTTATAACACCGGTATGCTTTGCTTTGAGTAGAGTAACCCAAGAATATTCCTTCATCACTTCTAGCATCAAATTTGCCAAGGTCTTCATCTCTTTTAATGTAACATTTACTACCAAAGACTCTAAAATACTTCATAGTAGGAGTGATGCCAAACTAGAGTTCATAAGGGGTCTTACCAGTAGTGCATCTGATTTGTACTCGATTAAGAGTATTGCCAACAATGCTTACAACTTCTCTCCAGTAGATCTGAGGGACATTTGCTTCCATCATCATGGTTCTAGATGCTTCCTGGATGGTTCAATTCTTTCTTTCCACTACTCCATTCTATTGTGGAGTCCTTGGAGCAGATAACTGTCTCTTTATCCCATGTTTCTCACAGAATTCTATGAACTCTCTGGATGTGAATTCACCACCTCTATCAGACCTAAGACATTTTATGTTTAACCCAGTTTCATTTTCTACCATAGCCTTGAATATTTTGAACTTCTCAAGAGCTTCAGATTTCTCTTTTAGGAAAGTCACCCACATCATCTGGAAGTGGTCATCAATTAGTAACATGAAATATCTATCACCTTGTAGACTCCTAATTCTTACCGGTCCACATAGATCAGTGTGTTCTAAGTCTAACAATCTAGTAGAAGATTGTTCCTTACTTTTAAATGTGACTATGCTTTGCTTACCCAACTGACATTGTTTTCACAAACTATTAGTAGGTTTCACTAGTCTTGGAAGATCTCTTACAGCCCGAGTGTTTCTTATCTTGATGATATTATCAAAATTTACATGACACATTCTTCTATGCCACAACTAACTCTGATCAATTTGAACAAATAAACAACTTTTGCCAGTACTAACCAAGTGGAAGATGTTACCTTTTGTTTGAATACCGGATGCAATTTCTGTTCTAGAACTTTCAAAGATCTTACATTTTCCATTTTTGAATCAGAGATCATAGCCTTTGTCCACCAACTGCCCAACACTGAGAAGATTATGCTTCAGACCTTCAACATATAGTACATCATTAGTTTTGTTCTTTCCATCAAAAGAAATAGTTCCTCTGCCTCTAATTATGCCAGCAGAATTATCACCAAATTTTACAACTCCTCCTTCATATCTTTCCAGATCTATGAACTTATTTTTATCACCAGTCATATGGTGGGAGCATCCACTGTCAATGACCCATTCATCCTTTTCTTCAACTTGAGCAGCCATAGCTCTTTCTATCAGTTTATGATTGACAGATTCAATGGGCATTGGATCTTCTTCCTTGACAGCAATAAACACCTAGTCACTTCCGGATTTGTTTCCTGTCTCTGATTCATCATCTGTTACTCCTTCTTCATCATCATCTTCATGAACATAGTAACATTTCTTTTGGAATCTTGATCTATTTGGATTTGTCCTTGAAAATCTTTTCGGACACCTTGAGGCAAAATGACGAATCTTGTTGTAGTTGAAACATTTGAAGGGTAATTTTCCTTCATACTTAACAGATCCTCTTGGTAGTCTTTTTGCAATAAGGGCTTCAAGTTGAGTAGCTTCTACCTCATCTTCTTCTAGATCTTTTCTTTCTTTTTCATACCATGATAATTTCTTTGAGGAATTTTCTCCTGGATCATACCTTTGTTTGCCTTTTACAGAGGCACTAGCCTTGAATGTAGATTTAGTCTTGGGAGATGCATCTCCAAACTCAGCCAATTCAAATGCAGCTAATTTCCCAACCAATTGATCCCTTGTGATATTTGATAAAGATCTAAATTCCTCAATAGTAGCAACCTTGTGTTTGTAAGTAGGAGGTGAGGATTTGAGATCTTTGGCAACAATCTCATCTTCATCCAAGGTTCCACCAGCACATCTAATGCCACAAACAAGCTCATTTACTTTTGGCATAAATGTAGTGATATTCTCATCTTCATTCATCTTCAAGTTTTCAAATTTTCCTTTCAGACTTTGTAGCTTGGCACATTTAACATATTTGTCTCCTTCATGCAGAAGTGCCAGCTTTGACCAAATTTCATATGCAGTTTTTAAATCCATAACATTTGTCAACTCTGAATCAGATAAGGCACTTAGTAAGGCTTCTTTAGCTCGAAGATTATCTTCAGCATCTCTGATTTCATCTGTAGTTGTCAGACCATTCTATGGAGGAACATACTTCTTTATAGTCATGTTCCAATATTGAAATCCCATACATTGCAAGTGACATTCCATGTGGCTTTTCCAAAGAGTGTAGTTTGTTCCATCAAACCTTGGACTATCCTTTTTGTAGGAAGACATCCTGGATCTCCTCAAGTGGTTAAGCTCTTTTAGAGGAACTTAGCTCTGATACCAATTGTTGGTTTTAGGACAGACAACTGAGAGGGGGGGTGAATTAGTTGTCACCAAAACGTTCTTTTCTTTAAACACTTAAATCCTTCTTATATTTCTACAGCATAATAATGATTTAATTATGGAAGCACAATGCAATAACTCAAGAGCAGAAACACATTAACACATATGACACCAAGATTTTAACGTGGAAAACTCAGTTAAGGGAAAAACCACGGGGTGACTAACCCAAGATTGTATTCTCTGTTAAAAGAATAAGAAGAACAAATGGCACTTGCTAATTAGGGCTCATTGCTCGAGCACACTACTCACAAGAGGCCCACTACCTACAGGAGACACATTGTCTACAAAATAATATAAATATTACATACTTGAACTGGAGATTAACATCTTCACCATGTTTGAGATAGTTCCATTTAAGCTCAACACTTCTGCTATACTTTTTGCTCTTCTCCTCTCTACCACTTTCTCATCTCAACCAATGATACTTTGAAATGAATTCACAAATCTTATTTATACAAGACATCAACTTTGGGATAATCATCAAAGTCAACACAACATACTTTATTTTATTATAGAGCAGTTACAAAAATACAACTTGATTTGTTACAAAGACTTCATGCATATCACCACACTGTCAACCACACATATCTGGGACTTCAATCTTCTTTGAGGAACATGCCATGCTTCACAGAACATCTTCAAGATCATCCACAAGATGTGTAAAACATCTGATTGGCCATGATTAGGAAGAACACCATCACCCGAGAGTAAATCTTCAATTACGAGCTCAATCTTCAATGCGGACCACCAACACGAACTGGACATAATATAGAGACCCCCACAAGCTTGCCTGAATCACCAAGAACATCCACACCACTTCTACTTACTGAAATCATTCACATCTTCATCCGGAACCTCAAGAACACAGTCTGTCATCACTGTCACATTAGAATAAATGCTTGCGGACCTCCAGACCATGAACCAATTGAGTTGTTAATTCAAATTGGCTTCCTAAACATTCCACCAAATCCATAGAACAAGATATTGCATTTCCAAATCTCACCGGACCTATTTGTGTCACTCTGTCATCTCTGAACAGCTGCCAGAACTAGTTTTACTCATATGGCCATAACTTCTCCAAATCTTCATGCGGACCTCTCAAATATTGTGGATCATCTTTAGACACATGTCTACAAACTCTTTGATGCACATTCTCTGATCTTCATCTAGCTGGGATCTTCACTTCATAGAGCTTCACTATCTTCACTATTTCTGATAGGACTAATTTTCTCAATATCCTCAGCACACAGCTCATCCAATCCTTGACATTAATGACAACATCGATTAGGCCCATACTTGCAATAGAATGGGGTGGAACAGATTTACAGGGGGTTTCATGAGGTTGTTTCGCATCATATGGCCAATTTTGTGACAAATATACTATTCCAATAAAGAGTTATGTAGTTTTCCTCTTTCCTACCAATCACCAGTTTTATGCCGGTAAACCTTGAATTAAATTATTATAAGAAAATAAAAAATTGTAAAGGTTTATTGTAGAAGAAAAACAATGAAATATTTACTCTTGGTAAATAGTTTACAAATGCTTAAATGGTAGGAAAGAAGGATTACCGGAGGGTCAAAAAGTTAGAAATTTTAACTTTTCATGAAGTATGGTGGTATTCGGTAATTTTTAAAGGTTGAGTATTTTAAATCAACAAAGAAATAAGTTGGCAAACAAGATTTTCTCCCGAAAATATTCTTTATTGGCCAACTTACAGGTTTGTAAACTCCTTTTATAAGTGATATCGGCAAAATTATAAGTTTGTAAACTCTTATTTTTGTCGATGTCTTTCCCAGTAACTTATCAGCATTTTCAAAGAATTGGAAACTTCATTTTCTCCCAATACATATTCTTATCAGTGAATTTCATGGATGGAGAACTAATTAAAATGCCAATCAAACTTCTTATTGACAAAGTTTAAGGTTGATGAACTACATAAATGAGTGATACTGAGAATTTTAAAGGTTCGCGAACCTTATGATTTGTTGATGCATCCTTTATCGGTAAAATTAAAAGTTTACAAACTTCATTTTTTTGTGCAATGTTTATGATTTCCAAATTTCTTTATTCACTAATATTTAGGGGTTAGGGTTTGTGCCTTCACCAGTATCTTCCATGACTACACTAGTTTCTTAGGAAGCTTTATGATTGCCGGATATGTATAAAATGGATTTGTTGAACAGGTTTTAGTAGTTTCACACAAATGTAAATTGTAGATAATAGTTCGTTGCTAGACATATATGAAAACATTTTAGGGACTTCTTATACCTCATAGTTGTACAATGGTATTTCATATGTATACTGAATCCAAGCAATGGAATGGAATTTTATTGATCTTGTCTTAACACTGGATAAAGAAATTTCTCTTCGCAACCATAGTTGAAGATTTTTGGAGACATGTATGAAATGGGGAACCATCAATGAATTGTATTTGTGGTTTAGAAGTGTCTCAGGGAAACAAAACCTCCCAGAATGCAATGATCTTTGGATATTACAACATTTGGATCTACTTAAAAGTTTTAAAGTACTTTCAAACAAATACAATTGACAGGTGCCAAAACTGTAGCATTTGCCAGCCTACTCCTAGCCTGTGCCAAAGTGCATGCTTTGGAGCATGGTATGGATATCCATCAAATAATAATGGATGGAGGTGAATTTTTATCAGTTATTATATTTGGAGATACTTTGGTAGGAACATATACAAAACACAGGCACACATACAAGGCACAGGAATATGATTATAGGTGCTGCACAAATTAATACCTTTAAAAGGCTTTAGGAAACTTTAGGAAAATGCAATTGGCTAGTTTAACACCAACTTCCACATCCTTTTCCATTGCACTCTACCTGCACCAAGAATGGGAGTTGCTAGGGTATCGTGCATGCGCCCACTGTAAATAGCCAACACATTTTCGTGTTGGCTGTGTATGGATTTTTCAACCCTTAATAGTGTGGACTTTTAATCTCAACTAGCCGACTTACTTGCATTTGACCAGTCTACCTACACAGTTTATCGATGAATTTGTCAAGAACATTTTCATCGACATGTTTTCGACCAGCCAGTCATTTTACAACACATCGATTGGTTAAGCTTTACCTCGCGCATGCCTATATTCAGTTATTATATATGGAAATACATACATACATACATACATACATATATATATATATATATATACATATATATACATATACATATATATACATATACATATATATACATATATATATACATATATATGTATATATACATATATATGTATATATACATATATATGTATATGTATATATATGTATATATATATGTATATATATACATATATATATATATACATATATATACATATACATATATATATGTATATGTATATATATGTATATATATATATATACATATGAAAAATGTGAGAATGTATACAAGGCAAATCTCCACTATTAGACATGAATTAAAAATGTGGAAGCATAGTCGTGGCATGTGAACTGCTCCATAAAATGCCTCAAAGAAATGTTGCTTACCTAGAATGTAGTAATTATTGAATGTATACCAAATAAATTTATTGCAAGGCATTAGGAATTTTCAAGCAAATGTAATGAGCTGGTGTATAGATAAAAAGTTAGCATCTGCCTTCCATGTGCGCTAAGTGCCCTTGTAAATTGGTATGCAAAACATGAATGCTCAAAAAAGGCATATGGAATTTTTGATGGATCACCTCAGGAAAGTATTCAATGATTACAGGATATACACATGAAATGGATCCATGGAAAAAGGCTTTAGAAACTCTCAAGAAAATATGATCATCAACATGGAGTTTTGTGGATGTTCTCTAGCAAATACTAAGGGAATATGAAACTACTGAGGGACAGAAGCCACTTTTATTCAAGATCCAAACTAGAGCTTAGTTTCCTTACAATTATTTATTTGGTTTCATGCTTTGAAACTCTTGAGAAGTAAATGTTTCTTTCCTTGATATCGATGGGTCTATGCATCTCTCAGTTCAAAGATGAAAATCTTGGGCCTTCTAACCCCACAAAGAGAACTCTTACTAGCTATACGAGTTCAAGAGTATACCAGACCTAGGAGAGTGAAGTCTTCATTTTTGGACATTATTCACACATTTGCCGATAGGTCTGTTCCTGTCTACATATCACTGTTGGATAGTCAATGCCATAGAGAACTGAGGCGGGAAATCTAAAAACATCTGAATATAGATATTTCAAGAAGGCACACAATTATGGAAAAGTATTTCATAGAAAAATAATTAAATTGCACGATCTCTATGCAAGGGCCTTAATTAGAGTTATTTGTAGGATAGTCATGAGATTCATTTTAATGGTGGTTCCTGACTTATGTATACAAAGAAGAACATGTAGAGCTGGTTTGTTCAATTTGTTGGCTAGTATTGGGAGTTTTATTGGAAAGTACATTTGTTGAAAGCATAAATACTTTATCAACTATACACTTGTCACCTATATAGTAGACTATGACAACCTTCTATAAGTCAAATTTGAGCTGAGGCATATATCTTTAATATAAAGTTCTTTTTCTAGTAATGTAAGTGTAAGAAGATGAGTCCGCTTTTTTGCCAAAAAGTACAAGTGTTTTTCTTGTTTTTTAAATTTTGTCATACTTGGAGTGAAATTTTGAAGAACTTACATAGAATATTAATATGATGTAAAAATATGAAATGTAGGATTTTGTTTCTAGTTTTCAAATATGTAATTTTTTCTAATACCCAAATGATAAAAGTTGGTTTTATAAAGGATGTACAAAAAGTGGCTTTTTAAAAGTCCTCTATTTTTTGCCAAAGCATAATTGTGTACGACCAACATAATTTGACCTAAATGAAGGTATTTTTCTAATTTCTTATGTGGAAATATGCACAGGATGTTGAAGTTTGGCTAGGATATTTTTTGGTAATTTTTGATAAATATATTTTTATTAAATTTTTTCTAGCCCTAATTAGTGTTTTTTAAAACCCCTTGTGTATGACCAACATAATTTGAGCTAAACTAATTATAAAATGAAAATTGTTTTTCCCATCATGTAGAGAATGGTGTCTAGATTGGTTAGACATAAATTATTTTTCCAAAAATAGTCATAATCAAAAGTTATTAAAAAATAGTAATATATGTTATTTCAAATTTATGAGTACTTTTGTTTAAAAATTAATTAAAAAATAGAAAAACATGTTAAAAACTAAAAAAAATTATATATTTGAAAATTAGACATTGTCAGCTATAATGGGTTTTAATTTCATCCAAAAATTCTAAACAAAGTCGTTAGCGATATTGCCAAAATCTATTCCTTCTGAAAATCAGAGTTGTTTTTGTTTAAAAATTAACTAACAAATAGAAAAATATGTTAAAAAATTACACATTTTAAAAATAGAAATATCATTTGTAATGGGTTTTAATTTCATCCAAAGATTAAATGAAAAAAAAGTCATCAGCCATATTGCCAAATTTGTTCCTTCTGAAATTTTTTTGCCTTAGATTTCTTCCACTAAAAGTGGACCCATCTTCTTGCACTTACCTTATATACATTAATATTAATATTAATGTTTTAACTTATTAATGAGTTAAAATATTAGACACACGAAAGGTTCGAAGTTTATTCTATTATTTACAAATGCTTTCCAAGAAGCAGTTACCAGGGAAGCAAAGGTTATAAAAATAATAATTTCTATTGTATAGGCATCTTTTTCCAACTTCTCATTGCGAGAACTGGATGAAGAGGGTTTTGTTTTCTATAAACATCTAGCAACATTGTTCACTTTTCCAGGACGACCATTGTAAAGGGATTTCCAGGGAATATTGTGTTCTCTTTTACTTAAAGAATCGCAGGGATATTTTCAGGATATTGTGTTTGCTTATTTCCTTCTGGATTGTAGGTTTTCTTATGTCAACTTGTGGGTAAGTGCATGGAAATGGGGGACCAAAAGGGGGTCAAAAGTGGCCACTTTTTTTTGAAATAAGAAAAAACTGATCTTGCATGAGGAATTGAAGATAGCCACACTCAAAATTAGAAGATGTGATAAGAACATATTTTGTAGTGCTCCGAGTCTAGTTTCAAAACTACTATTTTTTTTCTAAAAATGGTGGAGATTAAGAGGTTCAAATAGGGGGAGAACACAAAGTGCTCCTGTCTTTGTCAGAAAAATATAACATAGTGTCTAGTGTGCTCCCTCTAAAATGTTAACTTTTTTATGTAGTAGACAAATCACAATAGTAGAAAATTAGCTAACATCATGTAGTTTTTTTTTTGATACATAAGAAGAGATTTTATTAATATTAAAAAGAAAATTTACAACACCTGGTTTGACGAGCATATCGGTAGGAAAGAACTAGGAAGAAAACCTTTGGTTGTAGCTCAGTTTAACAAAAAACCAACTGACACTACTAATCCCAAGAAAATCTACCCAAATTTACTACAAATTTCATCGAGAAACCTATAAGAAACAATACAACTAGACAGAAAAACCTTTTACATGGATAACCAGCCAAAATTGGGCTATACCAACCCCAACCCTACTCCCACCACCTTCCATCCCGAGAATTGGAGAAAAAGCCAAAAAACCTTAGAATCACCAATGTAGGACTAGACCAGACAAAACGTCCCTGCCTTCTTCTGCCTTTGACTGTGGAAACACCAATCAAACTGCATCAAAATCACAGCAAAAAGGAGTGGAGCAGCCCACTGGATCAGCCCTTGAACCCCAACTCTTCTTCTTTGCCCCAGAATTCAGGAATCCAATCAAATGTTCCATCGTGAGGAACAATTTGCAACATTTTTAGAAGGAAAACCGCACCCAAATTCACTTGCTCCCTGTGCAGAATAAGCGGCATACCCTTAATGTCAAGAAGGAAAGAGAAGTATCTAACCACTGCACCTCCATCCTCTATTAGGGGAAAATCATCCAGCTTAGGAATACCCACACCATTCTCAGCGACCCGAAGGATCTCGTCTAAACCCACTAGCAGATTGTCAATGAATAGACGTCGAACCAACAACCTAATTCTTGCTTTAGGGAACACTGCATCAAGGAGTGAAGCTAGAAACTGAGAGTTAATGGTAGTATCAACCCTATAAAACTCTTCATCCTCCATGATTTTTTTCCCTAGAACCACCTTCACTCCAAGCAGAAGCAAATCGTCATGAGCCCACAGGATTCGTTTCAATCTTTGATCCAAGATGGGACCCTTGAAGGCTAACTATCTTACTCGGCTCTCCAATTGCACCGAAGAACCCATTCCTAGACAAATGAGGCCCTTCGTGGAAATACTCATAATAAAACCAGCGCCACTGCCACCCACCATTGCTAAGGAATAGTGGAAGAAAACGTGGCAACCACAATCACGTAAACAAACAAACTGTCGCTATTTGCCCCACCATTTTAATTATAATATAGCCTTCAGACGTCCTGAACCTTCCACGAAACATGAGTACGAGGTAAGATCTTTACTCGTCATAAAAAATGAACGTGGAGCCCACTACCCTCACTTAAAAGACTGCTAACTCATCGATGATGAGGCACTCAAATCAACCCCGGTCCTTCCACACCTGAATGTGTGGAAGGACGCCCGCCCAAGCACCCCCGCTAACATCATGTAGTTTATTCCTATTTTTTCTATTAATTTTTTATGAATATATGAATTTTTTATGAATTCTCAAAGTGGACACATCCTAAAAAATGAAAATTTGAGCATGCTCGCACCCAATTTTTTTGAAAACTAATCAAAAATCAATTTTTTTCAATGTGTATAGAGTTGAGTCTAGAATCTAAAAATTTAATTTGTTTCAAATTTTGATAAATGTGTAAAAAATGACACCAGAAATACTAAACATAGGTTTTCTAAAAAAAAACACATTAGCAAAAGAACTTGAAGATGGAAACATTAATGTTATCAGAATTTTGAAAAACATACACGGTTAGAAATATAATAAAAAACTTGAAGTCATCCTGGCATTTTTTGTAATGACATTGAAAAATGTGTAAACCATAGAGGGAGCCTGCATGATATTTGGTTGATATTTCTAACTTTTGTGAAAAACGGTCTTCTTTATGGACCTCTCTCTTTCTCTCTCTCGTATCATTCATCTTCATCTCTTTGTGTCCATTTGACTTCTTTGTCCACCTCCTCCCCTCTTTTTTTTGCCTCTTAATCCTAACTTTCCTAGTTTTCTTGTTAGGATTAAGGTGCCATCAACCTTGTAAATCCTATGTAATTTATTATTCCTATTATCATTTGTAAATCACCCATAAGGGATGAAATGTTTCGCTAGCAACGATCTTGTTTCAGCCGCATGTTTATATCTAGTACTTGACACTAATTCGTCTATGAAGGGGGGTCGCATGGGGGTTTCCCCCCTGCGAGGGGTCTGGGAGGATCATCCCCTCGACAACTAGTTCAGGGGCAGCGCCCTCGAAACCACATTTTATTTGTATTTTATCATTGTAAATCTGTTAGAATCTTGAAAAAGAATATAACCCAGAATCAATAAACTGTAATGCAAATGAAATGAACATCATAACAATACAATGAGAGAATAATGTAAATGCTCAATGGCATAATAGCATTATGAGAGAACTATAGCTCTAGCCTTCATTACATTTATTCATTACTTGCAAAATGAAAAGAGATACCTTGCTTATAAAGACAAGGTGAGAGCTAGAAAGGTGGAGAGTGTCCTACAACATGTGACAATTAGAGGATACCAACTAATTAGACATGTGGAGGATAAGACACCTCACTCTAACTATCAACAACTTAACACACAACTAGACTCCTAGAAACAACTAGAAACATCTAGAAGGCTCACTAAGTCAACTTAACATGTGAATATTATTTAACTAATAAATAGTTAAATAATATGAATTATCCACACAACAAGGGAAATAATTGGTTAGGTAATATCCCTATTCACACTAACACCCCCCTTAAGTACAACTTAGGGAGAAGCTGACTAAAGCAAGAATGAAAAAATGCAAAAATGGGTCCTGGATACAAGGCCATGTTAGGTACCCATGTACAAAAAATCTCTCACAAATGAAGAAAAGGAGAAAACCCAGTGGGAAAAAAATCCTCCCCAAAAGAGAGAAAATAAAACACCCCCTAGAATAGAGAGAGTAAATAGAAGGACTAGAAGATCCCTTTGAAGTGGACACCTACCACACCCCCAGCAAAGCTCACAAATGAAGGAACTTGCTCTTAGTGAAGGGTTTGGTGAAGATGTCAGCAATCTGCTCTGATGTCGTACAATATCTGAGATCAATGATCTGTTCATGAATCATCTCCTAAATGAAGTGCATATGAATCTCAATGTGTTTGGTCCACTGATGATGGATCGGATTGCAAGATATCTGAATCACACTCTGATTATCATAGAATATGACTATAGGCTTCTGAAAGGGAATGCCAAACTCAGTGAGAATCTATTGAATCCAAATAGCCTTAGTAGTAGCATTAATTGCTCCTCGATACTTAGCCTCTGTAGATGAAAGAGCAATAGCAAACTGCTTCTTGGTCGACCAAGAAACTAGACCGGAACCAAGAGAGAAGCAATACCTTGAAGTAGACTTGTGATCCTGATAATCACCTGCCCAATCTGAATCTGTGTATCCCACCAAGTCAATATTCATGCCTGCTGTATAATGAATCCCAAAACTGTGAGTGCCCTAAACATAGTGAAGAATCTGCTTAGTTGCCTTCCAATGCAACTCATGTGGCTCTTGCATGAACTGAGAGACCATGCCCACGACATAGGAAATGTCTAGCCTTGTATGAGTCAAATAGATGAGACTACCAACAAGTTGTCGGTATAAAGTGCCATCCACCAAAGGTGAAGAACACTTAGCCTCAAGTTTGACTCCTGACAAAAAGGGAGTCAGTACAGGCTTACAGTCAGCCATGCAAAATCTAGAGAGCATGTCAAGTGCATACTTGGGCTGTGAAAGGAAGATAGTTGATGAAGACTGAGTGATCTCAATCCCCAAGAAGTAATGTAGAAGGCCCAAGTTTGACATCGAAAACTAATCATGAAGGGCAGTTTTCACTACCTTGATGGTGGATGAGGAACTCCCTGTGATCAACAAGTCATCAACATAGAGAACAAGGAGTGTGAGAGTATCATCCTACTGTAGAATATACACATTGGGATCAGAATAGCATCATGAAAACCCAACTGTCAGAAGGAAGGAGTCCATCTTGGCATACCAAGCGCTAGGGGCCTGTTTGAGGCCATAGAGATACTTCTGAAGATGACTAACAAGTGAAGGATCCTGAATGAAACCCTATGGTTGCTCCATGTATATCTCCTTCTAAAGGTATCTGTGAAGAAAAGCACTCTTCACATCCATCTAATGAACTTCCCAATGATGGGAAACAACAATGGCAAGAACAAGTTGGATAGAAGTCATCTTGGCAACTGACACAAAAGTCTCAGAGTAGTCAATCCCAAGAATTTGGGAGAATCCTTTCATAACTAGACGAGCCTTATGCTTATCAATTGACCCATTTACAGCAAATTTTGTTCGATAGATCCACTTGCATCAAACAAGTTTCCTTCCCTTAGGAAAGGGGACTAAATCCCAGGTGTGGTTCCTCTCCAAGGAACTGAACTCCTCCTGCATAGCAACATCCCACTCGGGGACACCTGAAGCTTCCCAAAAGGACTGTGGATCAGAAGCTGTGGCAAGGAAGAGATGTGGAGCTTGCTCAAACTGTGACCGCATTCTTCTATTATCTGAAGGATCACCAACCCAATCACCTGTTGACTCCAATGTTTATCGAGCCCAAAGAGGCTTGGTAGGAGAATCTGGAGGAGAATCAACCTCTGAATGATGACTAGAATGAGAGGATAAATTCTCATCATCACTGTCACCATCTGAAGAAGAGGCAGAGAACTCATCATCAGGATCCGGAGGGTTAGGAACCTTTGAAGAACTGTCATCATGACGCAATGGTTCCAAATTGATTGTGGAGGGAGAAGTGATAGGAGGAGAATGGGAAGCATCCTCCTCAAGCTAAACATTTCTCTTGATGAATAGCTCATGTGTAGTGGGATGAAGAAGCTTGTAGCCTTTGACACCCTCAGGATACCCAACAAATATACAAGGCCTACTTTGCGGATCCATAGCCTTGCATTTCTCTGCTGGAATGTGGGCTCGTGCAAGAGAACCAAACACCCTTAAGTGCTTGACTATGGGTTTTTGACTAGTACAAGCTTGAAAAGGAGTGACCCCCTTGATAGCTCGATGAGGCACCTAGTTCTGGATATAACATGTATAGTTGATGGTCTTTGCCCAATATTGAGGTGCCAAGGACTTGGAGTGAATCATACAATTGGCCATCTCTTTCAAGGACCTATTCTTCCTCTCTGTGACACTGTTCTGCTATGGAGTATAGGGAACTGTGTACTGAAGATAAATACCCTCTGAGGCACAAAACTACTCAAACCTGTGGTTGACATATTCCCCCCCATTATCTGTTCACAGTATTTTGATGGCCTTCCCTGACTGTTTCTCTACAAAAGATTTGAATTCCTGAAATGAATCAAAAACCTCAGTCTTTTGTTTGAGAAAGTAGACCCAAGTGTATCTGGAAAGATCATCAATGAAAGTCAGAACATATCTCGCCCTGCTGAAAGAAGGATGTGGAAATGGACCTGCCAAGTCACTATGTACTAACTCCAAAAGTTGTGTGGCCCTCCATGCTTTGCCTTTATCAAATTTTTCTTCAATATGCTTACCAAGAACACAACCTTGGAAAACTCCATTAGAAAATTGAATAAAAGGCAACCCTGTGACCATGTCCTGTTGACTAAGCTATTTCAAGTAGCGGTAGTTCAAGTGGCCAAACTGCTGATGCCACAAACAACTCACCTCATCTGAGTGAGTGAGAAAAGCAAGTGAAGGAGAATCAGGAACAAAGTGAGAAAAGTGATATAGTCTAGACTTATGATTAGCCTTCCCCATGGCAACTGAAGAACCACTGTCCATCTCACTGATTAGCACTGTGTCTAGAGTAAACTCAACCCATTTACCAGAGCCAATATGAGTGATCTGATAGAATCATAGGAGATTAGTTGATAAATATGGAACATAAAGAACATCCTTAAATGTTCCTTCATCCACATCAATAGACCCTCTCCCATGCACCTCAATAGGTGAGTTGTCACCCAATAGAATAGATGGCAAAGAACATGGCTGCAAGGAAACAAAACTGTCTTGTGATGAGGCCATGTGATGCGAAGCACCTGAGTCAATGATCCAAGAATCTGGTTGTGAAACAACAGCAATAAGGGTCTTTCCCTTTCCTTTCCCCTTACCTTTTCCTTTTTCTATGTTCTTTGAAGAATCATGTGATGAACTCTGTTTGATTGAATCAGGTATCTTAAGATTGTTCTTTTGAAGAATATTTGGCAGGTGATCAATCTGTTTCTTCAAACATTTATGCTCATCATGTCCTATTTTCTTACAATAGGTGCACTTCTTCTTGAGCTTGTCACCTTTTGAAGAAGATGGCTCAGTAGTTTCTTTGGAAACAACCTTACTTTGATCTTGTTTCTTCTCCTCTTGATTCTATTGTTTCTTATTTTGTTTGCCACTTCCCTTCTGATCTTTAGTGCCATGATTTGTAGTCAAGGCATGAGACTTAGAAGACTTGATTGTACCCATTTGAATCAAATTATCTTGCTCCCTTGTGAGGTCATTTGCAAAATCATCAAGAGAAGGCATTGTGAAATTGGTTCCTAAGGCACTTTTAGTGGCATAAAATGTAGAAACAAATACAGAATATTGTGGACCTAGCTTGGAAAGAATACTTAAGATCAATTGTGAGTCTTTCTTCTCAATCCCACACTATTTCAACTGCAACCTTATGGCCTTAAGTTTTGTGAAGAAGTCCTGTATAGTGTCAAAACTTGTAGGACTTAACCCTATGAGCTCATTCTCCAGTATATGTCCCCTCATTTCATCCTGTTTACCAAAGAGTTTATCCAAAGTGGTCCATACTTCATTTGGTGTTGAAAGAGATTCAATGTGAAAAAGCAAATCTAGAGATACAGACATGCACAAGGTTCCAAAAGATTCATCCAACTTATTAAACCATTTAGCCTTTTCTATATCTATAGTAGTTTTAGGTTCAAGCCCCATTGTTATTCTATGCAACCCATTCTTCTTGAGATAGATTAAAATTTTAGATTTCCAATCAATGTAATCGTATGGAGTGAGCATTGGAACTGTATTTTGATCCATCTTCATCTTAGTGCAGAAAAGAGATTGAGAATGCAAGAACTCAAAGAAGGCACACAAGAGACACCCCCATTTTCACTCAATCAAAGAACCACCCTAGAAAAAAATAATTGTGAGACTTTATGATCAGTCCAATTACAATTGCCACAAGCCAAAATAACAAAGTGGTCTTTGAGTTTGGTACAATGCAAAAGCCAAGATTAGGCTAATTATAAAAGTACAATTCTAAGCAACAATTAGATAAAATTGATAGAAGATCTAGAAAGTACTCAAAAAATCACGCACTTTAAAAAAAATTGCACCAAAAAATGTTAATGTATGAGCCTGAACGAGGCCTTTGAAGTTCTAAAAACAAGGACTGCTCAGGTACAATGATGAAAAACTACAATTTTTGGACAAACAGGCACCAAAATAGAAAACTAATTCCACCATTAGAAAGCCTACAAAATTCTAGCCTAAATAAAAAAAAATTACTCAAAAATTAGAGCAAAAATGAGTAAGATATAAGCGTTTGAAGTTGGACTGCCAAACTGAAAAGCTCAATTGAGGAGGGGGACAAACTTGGTCCAAGGCTGCTGACGTTAGTGGCCGGATTCCCGACATCAGTAGGAATCTGTGACAGAATCTAGAAGATTCCTCAAAATATTCTGCTAGATTCACCAGAATGCTGACGTCAGCACAAGGTATGCTGAGGATGATGTCAGTCGCCTATTTAATGACATCAACAAAGGAATCTTGGAGGTTCTGCCAGAATATGTCATACGGCTACTGAGATATTCCGTACAGGATACCAGAATGTGATGTCAGGATGATGTCATTTGACACAAAAATGAAACGATCGATATATCTCAAGATTCCGCTGAAGATGCCAAAACTACCATTGGATTTTCGTGAAATTGCCCTGGAAACGGGAAACTGCTTACGAGATTGTCTTGAAACTGCCTGAAGTGGTGGAAAACCATTTTTGGAGCTCTAAATAGTGGGTTGGAGGGGGCGGATGTTGTTTCACTACTGTCGGGCGAAATTTCCTAACCGTCGGTAGAATTTAAATACCACCAAAGGGTTTAATGAATTGCCCAGCCAGTTGTTGAAAATAGTCGCGGCCTTTACATGAAGAACGCCAAAAAAGGGACCTACTTGCAAGATACGGTTGCCACGTGGCCATCTTAGGTTAGGTACTATATTTATACCGCCGATGGCTGTGTGTTGTTTGAAGCCAACAACAGATATTTCTTTCTTCCTGTCGCTGGTGTAGAGAATGGTTGGCGAAGGTTTTATGAACGTCGGTGTTTTTTATTGCTTGTTGCTGTTGTCCTCCTATGACCTCTGGTGTTCAAGGTGAAACTGCTATCGAAGATCGGGGGTTCATACCCATGGAGACCATTGTAAGCTTTCTTTGTTTAGCATTGCTTGAGGATTGCTATGTGTCGCCCACACAGAGGCCTACGGGAATACTGACAGCAGGTACCCTGTGTAAGCAGGGTACAAACTTGCAAAAGGACTAATCTGCCAAATACAGAGTTTATAACCTGCAAAAAAACTTTTGAACCAATGAACAATATTTTTACCCGATGGATATTAGACTGCAACTAAGATTCATTGACGCAGGTGAAGATTCTGACTGTGCAGGGAATATTCCCTGCGATCCATATGACCTATGGGCAAAAAATTTTCCATACGGCCTATGGGCAAATTTTTTTTGCCTCTCGCTACAACTTTGTTTGACTTCAGCGAATTGACAGTTGATGTTGGGGTTTTTGGGCCTCCTAAGCGTGATGGCGTGGTCTATTTTTGCCCAAAGTGCTATGAAAGATTAGGTACCTACTGGATCAGGCATGTGCCTCTCAACTTCAAACCCTCATAGATTTGGCCTTCGATGTCTGATTTAGATGAAACAAAAGGTGATCTTGACTATCTTAGACCTCCTAAACACAATGGTGTGCTCAAATTTGCAGCAACATGCTCCAAAATGAACCTGCAACACAAGGCCACTAAGAGGAACCCTCACAAATCTGTTATTCTATCAAGTCTTTCTGATTCTCCAAGTCATCCATGTGATGCAAGAGAAGAGCATACTCAAATATCAAGATCCACCATGATTTGCACTCTCAAACAATGAATCTAATCTTCCAAAATATGCTCTGATACCATGTTAGAATCTTGAAAAAGAATATAACCCAGAATCAAATTGAAAGAGCTAGAATCAATAAATTGTAATGCAAATGAAATGAACAGCATAATAGTACAATGAGAGAATAATGTAAATGCTCAATGGCATAATAGCATTATGAGAGAACTATAGCTCCAGCCTTCATTACATTCATTCATTACTTGCAAAATGAAAAGAGATGCCTTGCCTATAAAGACAAGGTGAGAGCTAGAAAGGTGGAGTGAAAGGTGGAGAGTGTCCTACAACATGTGACAATTAGAGGATACCAACTAATTACACATGTGGAGGATAAGACACCTCACTCCAACTATCAACAACTCAACACACAACTAGACTCCTAGAAACAACTAGAAACATCTAGAAGGCTCACTAAGTCAACTTAACATGTGGATATGTGTGTGAATATTATTTAATTAATAAATAGTTAAATAATATGAATTATCTACACAACAAGGGAAATAACTGGTTAGGTAATATCCCTATTCACACTAACAAAATCTAGACCATTCATCATTAGGTTATAGATCCGATGGTCAATATTATGTCAGTTTTCTTGCCCTAGAAGGCAACCCCCTTTATAAGGATATTTGTACTACAATTTTAGTAGAGTTGAGAGTAACAGGCACCACTAGATTGAAGACTGAAGAAGAAGAGGAAGTGCATGTATTGTAATCTCATATTTGAAGATAATACAACTTGGAGCCTCTTTTAATGGTGGAGTTTTTTACCTGAAAGGGTTTTCTCCACGTTACATACTATGTTATGTGTTCAGTTCTTAATGCATGTTATTTCTGTGTAGTCGGTTTTATTTCTTTTGCAATCTCCATTGATTCTACATTTAGAGGACATTAATAAGGTTTGAATCAGATTCTCATTGTGTGGTTTGCACCTTCATTTCTAACATTTCCTTTTCCTTTCCAATTTTCCTTTAGATCCCACCAATTTTTATCTATTTTACTATTTTCCACCTGTCCTCTCATCATTCTTCCCATCCAATTAACTTTCATTTTATCTTGTTTTCATTTCATCCTCCCAATTTATATCCTCATCCCTCTTTGTATGTCCTAGTTTTCTTGTTTCCATTTGCTTTTCTGATGAGAGAGAGAGAGAGAGAGAGAGAGAGAGAGAGAGAGAGAGAGAGAGAGAGAGAGAGAGAGAGAGAGAGAGAGAGAGAGAGAGAGAGAGAGAGAGGTTAGGGGTTGGGGTTTAGGAAACTTAGACCTACCCTAAGTGTGGGGTGGGCATATTTAGGGAATTGAGAGATAGAGGGATGATATAAATAGGGAGATAAAGGTTTAGGTGTTAGG
Source organism: Cunninghamia lanceolata (assembly GCA_027924645.1). NCBI lineage: Eukaryota > Viridiplantae > Streptophyta > Pinopsida > Cupressales > Cupressaceae > Cunninghamia > Cunninghamia lanceolata. The sequence goes on from BSBN01000904.1 coordinate 10,262,658, forward strand.
GTTTAGGGACATATAGAAAGTGATATGGAGAGTTAGAAAGAGAAAGCTAGAGAGAGAGAATGATTTTGTGAAAGAGTATAAGAGAGGGATATAAATATCATTTTAGCTAGTTTAAAATGTGCTCACGTTATAATGTGAGTGTGTTTTGAACTAGTTAAAATGATGTCTAATAGCCTGCAAAAAGGCATGCCACATGATTTTCGGTGCACATGCTCTATTTTATTCCCTGTTTTGTACTTTTTCTGACATTAAAAGATATTTTTCATGATTTTGAGGTTCTCCCATCATTGGTTGACAAAATCGATGTACTTTTTGTTCTTGTTTTGATGCAGAAGATTCCAGTTACATGTTTTAAATTCAAATTTGATATTGGAAAGCACTTTTTTCATGTTTTGAGGGATTGAAACACTAGATTGAATAAACTAACTAGGTTTTTGTTTTACATTGACAAAAACAATGTAATTATATGCATGTTTTGTATTATAACTTGATAAATTATTAGATATTTTTGTGTTCTTTTGACCATTGTTTTAGAGTGATATACAATTCAATACAATTCCAAGGAAACGAGCAAAAACTATAACACTGGAGGAGCGTGAAGCTGAGAGTGCAAAGAAAAGAGAATGAATGAGTCAACTTCGTGACAATAAGAAATTGAACTTCACAAATGAAGGTGAACCATCTTTGTCGATTGAATTGGATGATGAAACATTGAAGAGAGAGAAGGAATTGGAGAAACAAAGGGAATGCTTGAAAAAACTTCGTGCAAGTAAGAAATTGAATGTGGGAGAACTTGAAGGTATGTCATCTTTTCCATCTCAATTTAAAAATGTAGAAAATTTTCAATCTCCAATTGAAAATTATGATGCATTTGGAAATGTTATAGTAGATGATACACCGATTGATCAAGTGTTTAGTGATCAAAATTTATCTTGTGAATCAAGTTTGCCATTGAGAACACCTCCTAGAATTTTGCATAAAAAGTCTAAGTTTTTTATTAAAGTTGATGAGAATATTCTAAAACCAATGGTTGATAAGATTCTTGAATGTACTTGTAGAAGGAATTGAATAAGATATGGAACATGTTTTTTCAAAGCATAAGTGAAACTAGAAGATGTCAATTACTTGTTGAGATGATTAAAAATCTAAAGTTTAGGCCAATCATGAAGATTCTTGGCCTAAGAACATCAAGTGTTCATAGTGAAAAATCTATTGTAAGAAATCTAATCAATGCATATCAAAACATTGGTTCTACCTCACACACCAAAGATACTAATGCTACACGATGTGTCATTACATCAACTATTGTGAGCAATCAAATAAAGAAATCTCACTTGATAAGAAAAACAAGTCAAGCACTAAAGATAAATAGAAAAATTGTCATGCCCTAAATTTTACTCAACCTAAACCAAACATAACTACCAATTTTTTTCAACTTGCTAGTACTACTAAGGTAAATTCAAGTTTTAAAGTTAATCTAAGATCAATGACATCAAGTTTACGATGTCCTCTCACCGCTTAAACTATCCTAGTTTGCATTTTGCCCTAAGTGTTTCATATCAAGAGATGTACAAAACTTTTCCTAGGTATCCTAGAGTATAGAAATTGGTCACCCTTCTAAGTTTGATTAGTTTACAAACCACTTAACAATTACCAATTTCTCCTTTTCCATCTACATTCATTTCCCTAGTATAGCTATAAAGAGAAAAATTATTGCTTAATAATAACTTGACTATCAATAGTTTGAAAATGGAGAGCTATGTTTGATATAAATAACCTTACATAAATAATAATGCCTGGAACAAAATTTTAAAGTGAACAAAACTATTTCTTAACTCTACTATTAACAACAATGATACAAGAATTATTTTGATACTATCAAAACTTAAAAGATAGATTATCTTAATTTCAAGTTCTAAGCTATAATCGACATTTACTTATTGGTTTTAGTAGTTTTAGATTTAGATGTAACTACTTACTATGTTTTAAGTCATAGTCTAAATTTTGGTTTCATTGACTTAATGCTCAAACTAAACAAAAACTCCACTTGGTTATACTAATATTCTTGATCAAAGGTTTAAATAAGTTAGCCATTACTTTGTTGACTTGGTTTCAATTCCCATCAAACTAAGGGGCTTCCTCGCTCATTAAAAGTTCAAGAAGATCTCCTATATTTCTCTATGGAATTTACCCCATCTAATAGATTAATTCATTGAGATAAACTTTAAGATTAATTACAACTCCAACTTATTGCTATTAATGTTAAATCGTAATTTTATGATTTATTGGCAAACAATTTACCTCCACCAAAAGAGTAACATTTAAAGACAATTTGTCCTAAGTTTGATTAATGTCTAAGTCAAGTTAAAATACACACACACACACACACACACACACACACACACACACACACACACACACACACACACACACACACACACACACACACACATGTCTATATATATATTACATCACAATCTTGCAAAATTTGATAATGGTTTTAAAAAAGAAATTTAACTACGCTTTCAGTAAATTTTAAATTGATAGATTTATTACAATTAAGTTTTAACTCCATTTAAATTAATTTTTATTTCCCAAATCTTAATTTAAAGATTCTTAAATAGAAACTGCCTTATACTTAACTCAAAACTAATTCTCTTCTTATGGATTTCCTTCATTGAATCATACAATGCAATCAATATGATTACACATTTAAATCATTTTTATATTTCTTTAACATTTTCCAAATCAAGTGTATATGAAACGATTACAAGATAATCTATGAAACATGAGGATTCTTGGTAACTAAATAATGCAATGGCACAATCTTTTCTTCCAAAGAAACACATAACTTGCTTTTCTTGGACATCCATTTTTGACTTTCAACTTAAAATTTGATCTTTTTTTCTTTTCCCTCAAATGCATATGTAACAACACAAGTTTGCTACTTTAACACTTTTACAAATGATCTACAACATTTGATGCACAAAGTACATCATGAAACAAAGATGTCTTTCTTCAAAACAAACAACATTTCTTTTCTTTCCAAGAGACTTGAACAACTCCAAAACATCTTCAACGTCCATCCAAGAACTTGAAAATGAACAAGAGAGGAAAAACAACAATATGCCAATGGGCTCTCCACCCATCCATAGGGTTGTGAGACAACCTACCCCCGAGCATAACGGAACATTTGGCCACTTGGGACCTCTTCAAAACACAACTCAACAAGATCACTTTACACATATGAAACACATATGTTCACATTTGTTTCACACTATAGATAGTTACTAAAACACCCAAAGTACATTTCTAACACATTGGATTTCCAAATAGGAATTCAACATAGGGGGAGTAGGGGCTCTTCCTATTAGGGGAATACATATGTATCACCTTAACCCAAAAACCAATCTCACATCAAACCTCCATACACCACAATGTACCATCAAAGCACCCTTATCCCTCCAAGACAAAGCCAACATGTATATAGATATGGGATACTCATATCCTTGAATAAACATGGGTGCTCATACCTTGAAATAAAGATGCCCCTTTTTGTGGGAGCCTCGCCCACTCAACCCCTTGCACATGGAGGACCAAATCAGCCTCTTCACAAGAGGGGGCCAGCTCCCCTATAAAACACATAATGAAACAACACACAACAAAAAATAAGCACATATTCACAAACCCCAAAAAAACCCTTAGAAAAATAATATTTACATTTAATCAATAAAGAAGAACATATAATATTTAGGACCTACAATATTTATATTTAATCAGTAAAGAAAAAAATATAATATTTAGGACATACAATATTTACATTTAATTAATAAATAAAAACATGCTACCTCAAATCACAATATTCCTCTAATGGTAGAATCCTTAAATGAAAATCATAAAAATTAGCAAGTCACACCCCACTCCATGAAGGAAGATGTTTTTTAAAGAGAAGGAAGGAGTAACTTCCTACCATAACTAACTCAATCACCCAACTAACACAACCACACAACTACCTTCCCATTTTCGTCACTTTTGTATGTGGGGCTTAAAGGAGGGTCTAACACCTTTTTAAAAGATTATAAATGACAAAAATAAACTTCTAATCTATGTACCTTAGACCTAAGCCAATTTCCCAAACATAAAATACAACCTAGACCTCTTAAAAACACTCAAAAATCACTTTAAAAATCACAGGGTTAAAACCCACACAAGAACATAATCATTTTATCACATAACACTAAAAATTACATTTCTTAACATCATGGCCAATAGACCTTAGGGCTCCATGCCTAGGTCCAACATCACATGGAAAGACATAAAGTGGCTAAATGACCCCCATCATCCATTGACATAATAATTCCACCTGTACACTCAACAAGAAGTGTCAGTACAATATATAGCCAAAATATATCCATCATAAATAACATATTATCACAAATCCATTAGCAACCATAGACTAACACATAAAATTCATCATTCACAAATACATAAATCAAATAATCTCATCAAAGGATATCATATGAAATTGAATCATAATATATAACATCCATAAGTATATCAAATACCATCCACAATAAATAAATGTGCCATCCATAAGTACCGAGTATCATAATCATCAAAATGCCTCTAGGAACATCAAGGATCTCAAATAAATAGGAGTACATAGAATAGGGGTCTCACAAAAACTTTGATGAAATCCGTTGGGAGGCATGAAAGAATTGAGGGCTCGAATAGCAATGAATTGTGGGCATTTTTCGGTAGACTCCCATAGAAAGATAAAGCCATAGTTGAAGCCTTAAAATCCCTAATTGAGGAGTTTTGGTCCAATTACACAAGAGTATCTCCCAATCAAAGAAATGTTTTAAGAAGGAGAACTGGTTGTCAAAACCGTGAGCCACATCCAAAAGATTTTTTAGATATGACTCAAACATAATTTTTCTCGAAATTTGTAGCTACTTATCCTCAAATTCAAACTAGTCAAAGGTATTTTGAAATGGCAAAACCTTTTTATGTCAAGATAAATCACACACGCACTTGTTTTTGTAGAGTTCACATGGAATTTTCTATGCATTATGATGTTTATCGACAAATATGTTTATCTTTGCATACTAATGATGTTTTGCAGGAGTGTCTAATAGAGGCTCCACCTAAATTGGCAAGAGATTTCATTTCAAGCATTTTTGTGAAATGGTAGAAGGACAAATGTTTTATAAGACTTCATATTTGGATGGAACATGTGATAATTGCGGTGGTTTGCAATGTTTGAGAACTTGTGTACACATGGAGATTGCACATGCAATTGGAAATGAATTGGTACCTTTTGGAAAATATTAGATAGTGGCATACAATTTAAAAGATGGTAAAGAAGAAAAAAGGTGTGAATTGGTTAGTGAAGAAATATCAGTATCTACATTTATGCCTTTTTTTCAAGAAAAGATAGTTTATGAGTATGCAAGGCATACACACAAAGCTCGATGGTTTGACTTACAGTTCAAGTTATGCAAGGACACATTCCTCTTCGTATGATTGTGTCAATTGTTGACTTTGTAGAGAATTATACACTACAACCATAGAATGAGGTTCAATCACAGTACTACAACTCCACTCAGGTTGCTATATTTGTGCATATAGCATTCATTCATGCACTTGATAGTATAAAGGAAGATAGAAAGATATTGAGAGAGTATTATTTTTATATTAGTGATGATCACACACATTCTACAGAGTTTGTACAAGGTTGCTGTCAAATGTTCTATGGTCATTTGAGTAGCAGGAACATCATGTTTGATCAACATACCATATGGTCAGATAATTGTGTATCACAATTTAAGAAATCATGAATGTTCTATTGGTTGAGTAGGATGCATATATTCAGTGGTGTTCAACATAAATGGAATTTATCTGAGGCATGGCATGGAAAATGGGCGCATGATGGTGTTGGAGCATGTATTAAAAGAGCCTTAGAACATGGAGAAGAGTTGAAGTACAAGGATAATTCAAAGTTGACAGATGCAACATCCATCATCAAATTGTGCAACTCTACAATGGGTCTAGGTAAGGTAAGTCTACAGTTCGTAGATTCTTTTGGTTGATAGAAGAAGCTAACATTGAAAAATATGAATATTGTTGTACAATGACAGTATCGAGTGAGTTCCACTCTTTTAGAAGCTCAAATGCAACTTCATGGACTATTTATTTGAGGTAGATGGTGTGTTTTTGTTCATCGTGTATGGATTTTTCTTGGAATGATTGTGAGTCAAAAGAATGGGTCGATGAATGGCATGCTAGATCTTTAAGCCCACTTCCAATGTATCAACTTCCAAGAGCACTACAACTCATGTAGATGGAATCATCATTTGACTTTGAACATATTTTAGATCTAGTTGAACCAGGTAATACATGTTACTTAATGAAATTATTATTTATTTTATATTACGATGCAGTATTTTTTTTATCATTTATTGAATTTTAATTTTTTTGTGCAATTTATTGTAGGGCATGTATATGCAGTTATTGCAGATGAAGATAATGATGAGGGATGGATTATTATTTATGTTGTTGTGTTGAGGCAAAAAAAATTGACAGCCCCTATCATAGATGGAGAAAACATTGAGTATCCTACATGATCGGTTTTGTTACTAGAACATGGCTTAGAAGGTATCCAATGAAGAAGTCCAATGTGTGGTTGTTCGAGGAATTTGACACACATAGGAAGATTCTTAATTATTCTAACCTTGTCATGGAATCAAACATTCATTTGATAAAATATGGGGGTAGACTGTTGAATAGAAACTTGTGGAAAGTTCGTGAGTTTGACCATGAAGCAACACTTGACACCATAAAGGGTAGAGCAGATCCAAATGGTTCATTAGATTGAATCAATGGAATGACAGAAATGTATGTTACTTTTCTTTTCTATTCTCATTTCACCTTCTATATTTTTGACATTTTTCTTACCTTCTTATATGTGCTCCTTGGTCTTGGTTGATTAGCTTCATTTTATTATAGAGCTCATGACTGAATGGCATGGTTGTTGATGCATTTAGATATTCCCCAGGGTTGTGATTGGTGAGTTGGTTTGATCAAACTAAGTCAAGTGGTTTGATCGAACACATATTTTAAGGTTAAGATATTTCAAACAATAGGGTGTGTGAAAAATATCACTACTTTTCAGCTTATGAATAGCAATGGAAGAACATCAAAATTGTAAGTGACATTTAATTTAATTTATTTCAACTTTCAAAGTAGACATTTGATTTGTACCTTTACCAAGTGGATTGGTATAAAAAAACTTGCATCTTTGAATAGGTGGACATTAATAAACATAGATTTATGTTTAGAAACATAGATTGTATCATGTGGAGGTATTTTGATGGTATTGTCTCATTTCATCATGTTGGTACACTCATTTTAGCTAAATAATGCAATTGCATTTGCATGTAGGATTTGAGTATGGAGGTAGGCATAATCCTTATGAAGTTGGTTTTGGAAGGAAAGTAAGGTGGGTTTTCATGATTATTTCATGATGATATGTCCTTTGGAGTCAATTTGATGATTATTCATTCACTTGAAGGGTCATGCCATTATGTTTTCTTGAAGGGTCATGCCATTATGTCCTTTGGAGTCAACTTGATGATTGTTCTCATTTGTCTTGCAGGCCCTGAGATTTTGAAGGTTTCATAGTACCAATGGTGGCATTATTGGCCAAAATATCCTCTATCAGGCTTAGGAGCAACCATGGTTCTTCATGCATCATAGTGATAGGGATTGCTTCAAAGATTGTTTCATCATGTTACATTATGGTTTCATTTATGGAAATCAAAGTTGAAAATTGTACATCAAACTTGTCTTTACATCATGAAATCATACAAGGATCTTATTTCAAACTGGCTTTGTCATATCCTATGAGGAGATTAAGACCATAATATCATGATGTTACTATGAGTTTTAATGACAAGGATTCCATCTTACAAACCCTCATTTGTTTCTTCATATTTGGTGCTAAGAATTGATAGCAGTGGTAAGGGAAATATTAATTGATGCCATACAAAAAATTGCATCAAGTGAGAACACCTTTATAGTAGGGTCATGCTGAAGAACCAACTATCAAACTTTTTCATCAATAGCCAAGTACAACACTTAGTTTAGTTTCGTCTACTAGAAAGGTGCTAGGACTAAATTTTTGCATTCAACATCTCCTAGGGCCAAATGGATGGTACCAACACATCTGGGTGGGCAAGTAAATTCTAGGGGAGGTTTATTTTTGGTGGTGAAGTCTCCTGGTCATTCTCAGCTACATTGGATGGAGACAGTCTCTTAAGAGCCCTAAGACAAAAAAGGTGTCAAACTTTGGACCGACTGTTCTATCAAACCATGACACTTAGGAACATCTTCTTTGCATGTATAGGTGGAGGTTAGGTCCACATACGAATACCTACCTCATTTTTTTTAACTCAATTTCATTGCCTGTGGTGGTAAGGAACACATTGTTCCAAAATGCTTCAGTTTCATGTAGTGGAAAGGTGCTAGGAGTGAAAATTTGCATTCCACACCTCGTGAGGCCCATCGGACTGTGCCAAAACATTGTGGTGGGTGGGTAAATTCTAGGGTAGGTATATTTTCATACACCAAGTGCCAAAGATGTTATGAGCTACAGCCTATCAACAAAGTCACTTGAGATCCCCAAGAGCAAAAAACTACCAAACTTTGATGGAGTGGTTCTCAAAATTTGTGGCACTTAGGAATGTTTTGTTTGGACCTATAGGTGGACATGGGGCCTATCCCCAATAACCTCTCTTAGTTTTTGTCAAATCCGATCCGTTTGATCGTGCCAAAATTAAACACATTCTTGCAAAATGCTTAAGTGGCATTCAACACAACCTTGCTAGGAGCCATATTTTTTGTTCTGATCATCGTGGGGCCCAAAGAAATGTGCCAACATGTCGAGGTGGGAGGGTAAACACTAGGGGAGGTCTCTTTTCATGCACCAAATGCTTCATACATTCCAAGCTGCAGGCTACTGACAAAGTCACTTGAGATCCTTGAGAGAAAAAAATTGCCAAACTTTGACGGAGTGGTTCTCAAAATTTGTGGCACCTGAGAATGTTCTGTTTAGACCTATAAGTGCATGTGGTGTCCACCCACAATAACCTCTCTTAGTTTTTTTCAACTCTAATTTGAGAACTGCTCCATCAAAGTTTGGCAGTTTTTTGCTCTCAGGGGTCTCAAGTGACTTTGTCGGTAGCTTGCAACTCAGAAAAAGAGACCCCCTAGCATTTACCTACCTACCCTGATGTGTTGGTGTAGTCCATTGGGCCCCACAAGGTGTGGAATGCAAATTTTCACTCCTAGCACCTTTCAACTGCATGAAACTGAAGCATTTTGGAACAATGTGTTCCTTGCCACCACATGCAAATGAAATTGATTTAAAAAACCCAAGGTAGGTATTTGTAGGTGGACCTAAAATCCACCTATACATGTAAAGAAGATGATCCTAGGTGTCACGGTTTGATGGAATAGCCAGTCCAAAGTTTGACACCTTTTTTGTCTTAGGGCTCTTAAGAGACTATCTCTGTCCAATCTAGCCAAGAACAATCAAAAGGCTTCACCACCAAAAAGACACCTCCCCTAGCATTTACTCACCCACCTGGGTGTGTTGGCACCATCTATTTGGCCCCAGGAGATGCTGAATGCAAAAATTTAGTCCTAGCACCTTTCTAGTAGATGAAACTAAACTAAAAGCTATGTTGTAATCTCCATTTTAGGTGTTTCCTCTACTCTCCTTAGGTTTATATGGTGTTCTCACTTGATCCAATGTGTTGTAGGGAATTAATCAAAGGTTCAAATAGTCTTGAAGATGATGAACCCATTCCAATCCATGTTAGCACAAGAAAAATGTAAAAGATATTATCATGTTAGCACAAGAAAAATGTAATAATGGGATAGATAACATCATCTAAAATAACAAAATATATTCTTGTGAGCACATGCATCTAGTGTTTAAGTAGACAAAACACAATGGAAAAATACACCTTAAAGAATGTGCTACAAAAATCACACGAAATGGTTATCAAACTAGGGTTTATGGTATTTTTGGAAAAAATGGGAGGATTTGTTGTTTTGATTGTTGCAGCTATGGTAGAAATTTCAAAATGGATTAAATTTCATCTTTTCATACTTACATTGTGGTTTCATGGTCTTCCATGCATATTTGATTAATGTTTGTGTGTAGGGATATTACCTATGGCTGCTAGGGTTCATGTCTTTAGTATTACATCATGGGCTTCCCTTTTACTAATGAATCCATGAAGTTATCCTATTGAGTTAATCATTAGATCATCAAGGAAAGCATTATGGGGATACTATGAGGGTGTCATGAGTGGAGGGTAACCTTGTTGAGCATCCAAAACCCTCATTATCATTGTCAAAAACATGCAAAATTATGACAGTCCTAAGATTGCAGCAGCAACAAGAAGATGTCTTATTCACAAGAAAAGACCCTAGTTTTCATCAACGATGTTCTCCCTATGTGTTAAAGAACATTGGTCACTAATGTAGATGCATAGAACATGGGTAAGAATTCCATCTTTTGTTTCAAATTACAAAAGGAATAGGCATAAGGAACAAGATTGCAAATTACAAGTTCCATGAATAATTTGTATAAAAATAACCATTATTATTTTATGTCCAAAATGAACACCACCACTAATAAAAGAACCACTCACCTAAGTCAATGCATGTTTTGGGGTGTTGTATCACATGTATACTTGTTGTTAAGCACATATACAACTTGTAGTGGTTTATTGTCACATGTTGTAAGCCATGCATGTGAAGATGAAAATATATTTTATCCATTTACGTGAGAAAGTAAGGGATATAACATGTATTGATGACATGAGAAACACTACTACATATTCTTAAGTGTTGTAAATATGCATCTTCTTATTTCATCATGTTGTGCTTCATTGTAGCATGAATCACTTGTTGTAAGCATGCACACTTATAGCATGTTATGCACATCACAAATGAAGGAATGCAATGATTGCAAGATGTGCACAAAATGGATTTTTTTGATAAGGCTTGAAAGAAACTTTCAATAAAATGCAATTGGTGTGTGTAAATCCAAATTCCACAACCTTATCCAGCATCCTCCTTGCCTATGCTAAAATGGGGTCTTCAGAACATGGTATGGACAACCATCAAAGAATAAAGGATATAGGAATTTTGTTAGATGTTGTATTTGTAGCTGCCCTTGTAGACATGTATGCAAAGTGTGGAAGCATAGACAAGGCATGTGAACAGTTTGGCGTGAAACCTCAAAGAGATGCCATCTCATGGAATGCAATGATTGCAAGATATGCACAAAATGGATTTTTTGAAGAGGCTTTAGAAACTTTCAAGCAAATGCAATTGGAACATGTAAAACCAAATTCCATAACCTTTGCAAGCATCCTCCCTGCTTGTGCCAAATTAGGATCTTTGGAACAGGGTATGGACAACCATGAAAGAATAAAGGATATCTATGAATTTTGTTAGATGTTGTATTTGCAAATGCCCTTGTAGACATGTATGCAACTTGTGTGGAAGCATAGACAATGCACGTGAACTATTTGACATGATGCCTTAAAGGAATGTTGTCTCATGGAATGCAATGATTTCAAGATATGCACAAAATGGATTTTTGATAAGGCTTGAAACAAACTTTCAAGAGAATGTAATTGGCGGGTGTTAATCCAAATCCCACAACCTTATCCAACATCCTCCTTGCCTATGCCAAAATGGGATCTTTGGAATAGGGTGTGGGAAACCATCAAAGCATAAAGGATATGGGAATTTTTTTAGATGTTGTATTTACAACTACCCTTGTAGACATGTATGCAAAGTGTGGAAGCATAGACAAGGCATGTGAATAGTTTGGCATCACACTTCAAAGAGATGCCATCGAGCATGGAATGCAATGATTGCAAGATATGAACAATTTGGATTTTTTGAAAAGTCTTTAGAAACTTTCAAGCAAATGTAATTGGAATGTGTAAAACCAAATTCCATAACCTTTGCAAACATCCTCCTTGGCTATGCCAAATTAGGATCTTTGGAACAAGGTATGGACAACCATGAAAGAATAAAGGATATAGGAATTTTGTCAGATGTTGTATTTGCAACTGCCCTTGTAGACATGTATGCAACTTGTGTGGAAGCATAGACAATACACGTGAACTATTTGACATGATGCCTTAAAGGAATGTTGTCTCATGGAATGCAATAATTTCAAGATATGCACAAAATGGATTTTTGATAAGGTTTGAAAGAAACTTTCAAGAAAATGCAATTGGCGGGTGTCAAGCCAAATTCCACAACCTTATCCAACATCCTCCTTGCCTATGCCAAAATGGGATGTTTAGAACAAGGTGTGGACAACCATCAAAGCATAAATGATATAGGAATTTTGTTAGATGTTGTACTTGCAGCTACCCTTGTAGACATGTATGCAAAGTGTGGAATCATAGACAAGGCATGCGAACAGTTTGGCATGACACCTCAAAGATATGTCATCTCATGGAATGCAATGATTGCAAGATATGCAAAAAATGGATTTTTTAAAAAGGATTTAGAAACTTTCAAGAAAATGCAATTGGAATGTGTAAAACCAAATTCCATAACCTTTGCATGCATCCTCCCTGCCTGTGCCAAATTAGGATCTTTGGAACAGGGTATGGACAACCATGAAAGAATAAAGGATATAGGAATTTTTTTAGATGTATTTTCAACTATCCTTGTAGACATGTATGCAACTTGTGTGGAAGCATGGACAATGCATGTGAACTATTTGACATGATGCCTCAAAGGAATGTTGTCTCATGGAATGCAATGATTACAAGATATGCACAAAATGGATTTTGATAAGGCTTGAAAGAAACTTTCAAGAAAATGCAATTGGTGGGTGTCAAGCCAAATTCCACAACCTTATCCAACATCCTCCTTGCCTATGTCAAAATGGGATGTTCAGAATAGGGTGTGGACAACCATCAAAGCATAAAGGATATAGGAATTTTGTCAGATGTTGTATTTGTAGCTGCCCTTGTAGACATGTATGCAAAGTGTGGAAGCATAGACAAGGCATGTGAATAGTTTGGCATGAAACCTCAAAGAGATGCCATCTCATGGAATGAAATGATTACAAGATATGCACAAAATGATTTTTTTGAAAAGGCTTTAGAAAATTTCAAGAAAATGCAATTGGAACATGTAAAACCAAAGTCCATAACCTTTGCAAGCATACTACCTATGCCAACTTAGGATCTTTGGAATAGGGCATGGACAACCATAAAAGAATAAAGGATATAGGAATTTAATCAGATGTTGTATTTGCAACTACCCTTGTAGACATGTATGCAACTTGTGTGGAAGCATATACAATGCATGTGAACTATTTGACATGATGCCTCAAAGGAATGTTGTCTCATGGAATGCAATGATTGCAACATATGCACAAAATGAATTTTTGATAAGGCTTGAAAGAAACTTTCAAGAAAATGCAATTGGTGGGTGTCAAGCCAAATTCCACAACCTTATCAAAAATCATCCTTTCTTATGCTAAAATGGGATCTTCAGAACAAGGTGTGGAAAACCATCAAAGCATAAAGGATATAGGAATTTTGTTAGATGTTGTATTTGTAGCTGCCCTTGTAGACATGTATGCAAAGTGTGGAAGCATAGACAAGGAATGTAAACACTTTGGCATGACACCTCAAAGAGATGCCATCTCATGGAATGCAATGATTGTAAGATATGCACAAAATGGATTTTTTGAAAAGGCTTTAGAAACTTTCAAGAAAATACAATTGGAACATGTAAAACCAAATTCCAAAACCTTTGCAAGCATCCTCCCTGCCTATGCTAAATTAGGATCTTTGGAATAGGGTATGGACATCCATGAAAGAATAAAGTATATAGGAATTTTGTCAGATGTATTTGCAACTGCCCTTGTAGACATGTATGCAACTTGTGTGGAAGCATAGCTAATGCACATGAACTTTTTCATATGATGCCTCAAAGAAATGTTGTCTTATGGAATGCAATGATTGCAAGATATGCACAAAATGGATTTTTTGATAAGGCTTTAAATAAACTTTCAAGCAAATGCAATTGGCGGGTGTCAAGCCAAATTCCACAAGCTTATCCAACATCCTCCTTGCCTATGCTAAAATGGGATCTTCAGAACAGGTTGTGGACAACCATCAAAGCATAAAGGATATAGGAATTTTGTCAGATGTTGTATTTGTAGCTACCATTGTAGACATGTATGCAAAGTGTGGAAGCATAGACAAGACGCGTGAATTGTTTGACATGATGCCTCAAAAAAAATAGTCTCATGGACTTCAATGATTGCAAGATATGCACAAAATGTATTTTGCAAGGAAGTTACCAACATATATATAATGTCATGAAAATATATATAATGTCATAAAAATATAATGTCAAGAAAATATACATAATCTCATATATACATAATGTCATGAAAATAACATATAGTGTATATATCAAGCCATATAGGCATGTACAAATAAAGCCATATAGGCATATACAATGATATACATCAATAACATACAAAAGTATGTTTACAAAACCAAATAGGCATATGTAACAAAATTTCTGAAAATCAAATCTCCTATGGACTACTATCAAATAATTGACGGCTCTTGCTAGGCTGTGAAGATGGTGAACTAGTTAATGACTCATCCTCTATTGCTCGTCAACTAGACCTCCTCGATAGAGATTTGTGAAGTTCCACCTGTTAATACAATCAAATAATATCCACATTAATATAGAAAATATTCAAAACATATAACATGACATAAGCAATCAATCACTTACCACCAACTGATGATCCCTCTCGATCATTTGTTGTCTCTCTTCTTCTGTATCTGGATGGGTAGGAGCTGTGATGTCCTATAAGAAGCATGAAGAAGAAAATTTAAGCAAACATGAATATAATTTATGTACATTAAATGATGTGATAAAACAATAAATACAAAATGACATTTACATGTTATTAGCTCATACCTCGATCAAAGGATTTGTAGACAAAACAACTGCAGCAATGCACACCCTCACTAACTAACGAAGATGAGGAGTGTACATCTTCAACATCTAAAAATAGAGTTCAAGGTTATTTGATAAAAATAGATACATAACATTATTTAAATGCATAATGATTAGAAATGATAAAATTTACCTTAGTGGAAGTGACTCTACCTGGGGACCAAGGAAATTGTCTTGATGGTGATGCTCCAACATCCACCTGTTCATCATCAAATTGTAACTAAATAAGATTACCATTGATATATGACAATAAGTTTACATGTACTATATTTATGATCTTGTGATAAATTACATACCTATTGACTAGACCTCCTATCATAACCTTGCACTGGATGACTTACAAACACAGGATGAATACTTTGACCCTATAATTTCATAGTGCAGACAATTACATATATTAATTTTAACTTCTAATATCTACTCATATAACTAATTAGAGAAATACAAATATATTAAGTTGTAGAACCTTTTAAAAACTTACCTAGGAGTCAATACCAAATGTATTCTATAAGCTTGGTCATCTGTGAGAATAATATTATCCATTATGGATGTGTCCATTACCTGCTGCTGCCCCTGTGTTGCATTGTCCTGACACTCTAGAATGTCTGCATCTTGGGTAGAGTCCTAGGTCCCAACATCACACAATACACCACATGACCCACAAAGATGGGGGGACGACGACGTGTACTGCTCTCACCCTCTCCAGCCTGCAAAAGATCACTGCCATGCTGTGCTAAAGTTTGGATGAGGGAACTCAGGGAATGCAGTGTCTCCACCTCAACAATCTCCTTCAAAGTCTAAGGGAGTGAGACATGATGTGGCCTCATAATGGGTCTCAGTGGATGGTTTTGGGTATGATGTGCACCCTCTCTATCTTGTATAGAGCCACTACCTCTCCCCTAGAACTCTTAGATGTCAAAGTAGTTTGGGATGTCCTTGAGGAAAAACTCACAATAGAGTTTCCTCAAAAAATATTGGGGGACCTTGTTATTATTAAAAGGGAGATCATCAAAAACCATCTACCATCTATCCCAAAAGTTTTGGGATATTTCTTCATTCACACATCAATGAATTGGGAATCATTTGTAACTCCCATGTAATGGTTGTCGTGTTCTAGGATTGCACATAGATCACCTTTGGAAATTTTCTTATCTTTGACTTGTTTGTATGATAATTTATTAGCGTAGAATTGTCGACACTCCTCCATATAGTCCTTCCAATTGGTGATTTTATTTGTAACTTAGTCGATATGAGAAATAATTGACTCTAGTGAAGTGGCAAGGGCTCTCATGTGATTGTTGCTTGTATTCAGATTTTTCAATGTTTCAAATAAAGATTGAAATGTTTTTTGTTTTGTTTGATTTGGCTTATATAATTTTCTTGGTTGTCACATGGAGGCTAAGGACGTGAAGGCAGAGTTTGAGGGTTTTGAGGTTGCTCCTCAGCAAGAATTTCAACATCTAGATCAGGTTTCTACAATGGTTCATTAATTGAAAAATTTAATTAAAACAATGAAAAATAACTTCATTTTGTTTTGAAATGAAGAAAATTGATAAAACCTTACCTTCTTTAGTTTCTCAACTTTGTTGCTCTCATCCATGGTGGGATTGGTGATGCGACATTGTGTTCGATGGTCTTCTCCTTCAAATCTTTCAACACGTGCTCACGTTAAAGCCTTAGTCACATTTTGGGAGAAATGGGAAAATGAAAATGAAAAACACAGGCCACGAGACTATGTTTTTTACTTTATTTAGCAGGAAATAATGCGATTGTGTTTAGGTTTCCTAGCAATAAAAAAGTGGGGTGGCCACTTTTTGGTCCCCCATCTTCATGCACATGCCCTTGTAGTCGTTCTTTAATGCTTTTCCTGCCATATGTGGTTGCATCTAAATTTCATACAGACCATTGTGTTTTGAGATGGTTGCGTATTATTCTTGTGTCTATTGTGTGACCTATTTTGCATGTTGGAAAGGATAGTTGTTTATTATATTAATTTACTATTTGTGGGTAGGAAACTGATGAGATTTATATCTTTTGTTTGTGGGTGTTTTTCTTATGTCTTTCATCTAGGGCTTTCTCTCTTTTCAACTTCAGTTTTCTTTCCTTTCATATTTTCTAGTTAAAATCATACCCCTAAAACCCAAATTAAATCATACAAGGGAGCTACCCCTCTCAAGGTAGAGGAAGATCGTCATTCAATCAGTGATCTCTCCAACTGTTGTAGATAGTTTTTGTCACCATTTTTTGGGCAAGTCATATTTTTAATTATCTATTTTTGAAGTGACAAATCTGTTTACCAATAGATTTTTGGTGACTCTACTGGGGATAGATGCAAAGTATTGGTGCATCTTAATCCTCAGAAAACAAAGGATACTTCCCTAGAATGAAAGTTGGTGACTCTATAGATTTGAGATATCCATTTTTTTAATTTTTTAGACCTGCACCATGGTAGAAAATCTTTCTTAGCCATGGGGAACTCTCTTTGGTCCATTAGCCTTGCTTCAATACACAACCTTACCTGTTGGATCATGGAATCATTTTCCAAAGTTCAATAGAGAAAACTCACAGGGTGCAGATGATAACATTCTTGCATTTACAGTTGCTTATGAAATCTTGAGAGTTACTGAAGATGTGTTTGTGCGACTATTTTTTGAAAGCCTTCTTGGACATGCTACAAAATGGTTTCAATACCTGAAGGATAGATGTATTACAAACTAGGATAGTTTGAAGGTAAATTTTCTTGCAAGATTTAAGATGTTGATGGTTGTGAACTACTATCTCAGTTTATCTTAATTCATAAGGAAGAAAGTGAACCCATGAGAGATTTTGTGGATTGATTCAATCAATATTTAAAGAAGATTCTTCACACATACTAGCCAAATGAAGCCAATCAATTGGGTGCCTTTATTGTTGCATTACATTATGAAGTCAGTTTTTCCCTAAAGTGAATAAGGTATGTACCATAAACTAGACATTACACAAAAAGAAGCCATCGAAATAGACGATGATTTGATTTTATCTAGGTTATGGAAAGAGAAATGTATTAAGAAATGTGTTCCAAAGGTTTCAAGAAACAAATTGATAAAAGGGTCTTCCATACAAAATCAAGATTATCAAGATAAAAGGCATACCTATATTCCACATAATCTCAGCACGAAAAGGGTAAAATTCACACCTCCTGCAAGTAATTTTTTGAATCTCACTATTTTAGGTGAAGAAGATTTGTGTCAAAATGATTTAGTTCACTCAGGGACACAGTCTTATGATACACAAAGTACAGAAATATATCATTTGCAAGTTGAAGACAACGATGATGAATTATGAAGACCAAAGATTTGGTATTTTTTCAATTCCTTTAGAGAGTATTGATAATCATTACATTCAGTCAGAAAAAACAATGATCAATTCTACTTCACAAAAAACATTTATTGCACAATCTTTCACAACCATAAGTGATAAAGAGGTGAATATGAATGAGTTATCACAAATGTTTTCTCTTTCTCTATAAATAAAAGTCTTTACCTTTGATAATACTGGGTAGCATTTGCTGATTTGTAAAACTGAAAGAGAAGCTAAAGGCCAACTTGAAGTAGAAGAAAACAAACCCTTTAAACTTGCAATCTGATTATGAAGTATTCAAGTTTGCTGATGGAGATCTTGAGGAGGAAATACAACAAGGAGGGGTGAGAAACCATCTAATGTTTGAATCTTTCTATCATGAAGATATTACTCCACAAACTCCTATGGCTTTATTTCAAACCCCTACTTTTAACCATGCCAATTCATTATGCAAGGGATGTAATGAGGAAGGAATATATGAAAAATCAGACAATCCAATGGTTGAGTCATGTGAGATAGATCCACATCCTCATGATGTCTATATTCCAAGATTGTGCCTTGATGTTTCAGATGGTAACTTTCTATGCGGAGAAGATATTCTTATTCATTCATCACCAATTACTGAAGAAGGAAAGTCTGCTAATGAAATGAAAGGTATGGATACACTTTTTTGTTCTCCTTCATAGTTCTTAAATAATGAATTTTCTAACTGTGCTTTTTAAAATAAAAATGAGGACCTTTTGGTGAAAAATGATCACAAACTTGTTAAAGAATTCAAGCATGAGATAGCATTACAAGATGAAG
Organism: Cunninghamia lanceolata; assembly: GCA_027924645.1. NCBI lineage: Eukaryota > Viridiplantae > Streptophyta > Pinopsida > Cupressales > Cupressaceae > Cunninghamia > Cunninghamia lanceolata. The sequence continues at coordinate 10,281,903 of BSBN01000904.1, forward strand.
TAGTAGAAGTGTTGGATCAATATTCATTTGTCAGGGAGAAGACCTTTGTAATTGAAGACAAATCTGTACCAGAATGGATTGAGATTGATCTCATGTTGTCTAGGCCTTTGAATATGAATGGAACACAAAAAATAGATAATGTTGATGAAGATTATAGTCCCAATAATCTTGTTGACAATATTGGAGGGAATCAAATTTTTGATTTTACAAAGGGTGCATTTGTGGATATAAACCATCAAATGATTGATCAGAAGTTATGTATTTCTTTTCCATTTTCTACATCATCTTCAGAAAATACTGAACAAATGCCTTTTCATGTTAATCAGTTTTCATCATATTCTGATCATATTATAGAGGATAGTTTTGAAGAACTTGGAGTATTGATAGAACCACAAAATCAAACCACATATTTGAATGAAGTTTAGTTGAGTTTACATTTCCAGGATATGTCCTTTGTAAAACAATGCTTGGGAGCTTCTTACAATAGTTTTTTCTATGGTAATGAAGGCATCTATTCTTCTTTATCATTCGTGAGAAATGAAAGTTTGATCAGTGTGACTCATGAAACATATTTTTCATGGTTATGTGCTACTGCATTGTCATTGGATTATGGAGTCTCTAATGTAGTTAATAAGGAAGAAACTATTGTTTTAGATGGCGATCATATGTTTCTAAGAATAGGAATTTATAATGCAAAGTTACAATGTAGATTAGATGGTGATCCTCTTTATGGTGAAGGGAATATTAGTGTGTTCAAGATGATACAAGAGTATATAACCAGCACTACACAGAGCACTATTATTATGATTCAGGGGAATTCAAAAATTTATGATGAAAAATGGTTATTTCGGTCATTGTTCATAAGGTTTTATTATCATACATCTTTTAGTTCTAGTAGTTAGCTAAGTTCACAAGTGCTACATGGGTGCACATCTCTTTTCCATAAGGGCATCTACTTCTCTGAATTAGTTAATGGCTTTGCATAGTTATCCTGAGTCAACTTGAGGTGGGATTGTCCTACCATGTATATAGGTTAGATAGGATTTTTATTGTGTCAAGTGTTTGGTTGCTTTCACTTTTTGTTGTGTGCTCTATTTTGGTTTCCTTTGGTTCCTCTTGTTCCCTATCATGCTATGTTGTTTTCCTAACTTTGTATCCCAATGCATAAGGCACTAATCTTTGCCAGAGATTCTAGGTCCCTATAGTGGCCTTTGTAGTCCTTATCCCCAGCCAGAGCCAACTATTGGCCTCACTTTTGAATTTGGGTAAATTTAAAATTTTCACTGCTTGTCAATGCTAGCATGTGTCATTGCATTGAATCCATTTGCTTCGACGTCCTATTTGAACCAATTATCATTTTCAGATTGCTTGTCAAACTCAACCTGTTGGTTTCTAGTCATGGTTGTAAATAGATATGTCACAAGTCCTCCACATCAAGTTGTCACAGATTATTGGTACAATCACATTTCCATGAAGCTATTGCATTAATTTTAGGCAATTCAATGCATCACCTCTCTCATAGGAAAATTAATCCATTTTTGCATCAGTACCAGGAATACATTTTGCAGTTTGAGTGATATTTGCAGAAATAATTAAATGTGGAGCTCTGATTAAGTTGAGATGAAGCCATCTTATGGAAAGTTTCTTGACTCCATTTTGCCTAATGTGGCTAAAGATTTAAAGCAAAATTCTTCATAGGTTGGGAGATTTTAAACTTTCCTGTTCCTATGCAATAATTTATAGAAAATATTAAATTTGGTTTTATGAAGAATGAGGTGGAACATGTTTACAGGGGGCTTCATGAGTTTGTTTCGCATCATATGGTCAATTTTGGGACAAATTTATTATTCTAGTAAAGAGTTATACAGTTTTATAAGAAAATCATAAATTGTAAAGGTTTATTGAGGAAGAAAAATAACCAAATATTTACTCTTTACACCGAGAGGCATTCCTACATTCCTAGCACGGATGGAGAACAAGAGCTCAAAGATTCAAGAATTTCTCCATAAACTTATAAGATTCCAATATGGAATCTTTATATAAAAATAAAATAATACAAATAAATTTCTTCACGGCGTCATAAAGAAAAAAATTAAAATATATTTCTTCTTCACGGCATCATAAAGAATGGCCTTACAACAAATAAGTGAATTAAAAGTGATTTATGGGGAACGTGTATGAACTGTATCTAATTTTATAAATGAAGCTACATTGGAATTACAAAAGCTACCAATTAAATAGGTATGGTTTTTTTTTCACACACATCCGAGGCAAATAACTCAGACGAGCATCTCAAATTGCAAGATTTGAAGTGAGTGAGTGTGAACATAAAACAAAAGGATAGCCTTTGATCCAGGCCGTGGAGGAAATCTTTTTTTTCAAAGGTATATTTTAATCAGTCATAAATCCAGTTTTATTTATTCTTTGATGTTTGTGTGTGCCCTATTTTAGGCTTCCATTGAATAGATAGCTATCATAAAATTGTCTAACACTGTTCTCCTCCATAATCGGCACTTTGAATCTTTGCATGCATGTTGACCAAAGCATTTCATTAGAAGCCTCTAAAATATTTGTTACTCGGGGGTAGTGATAATATCTCCTTTTGTGTCTTCCATCTTCAGATTTTGCCTCTTCTATTAATGAGAAGTTTGATCACAATGTAATGCCCCACCAAGAAACCCTAGAGATAAGTTTAACTAAGCAGTAAAAAGGGCAATTTTTTTTTTTAAAGTGAAAAGGTAACGAAAAGTATACATAAGTCTAATAACAACTGAGTTAAACTATCATCTCTAGGGATTACATAGCTGCATTATAGCATTCTATCAACAAACAACAACATGCATAGCTCATTCAACTAGATCAAACGAATCAAAACTAACATCTCATATTATGGCATCAATAAATACATCAAAATTTTGCAATAAAGATTACAAGTACAATATAGTTTATCTTACAAGAGAAAATACATAGTTTCATTATTACAAAAGCTCTTTTCTGACTACATCAAATTACATGATGAATTCCACTGATACACAGAACTAGTACAAATAAATGTCTTCAAATATAGGTGCAAAACTAGATTCTGCTATGAGAGATACATCCTTTATACACACAAACCATGGCACTAGAAGACCAATGGAAGAATGCACAACCACCCAACCATGTGGAACCCTAAGGTCCACCCCCTATGCTAGGAGATAACAATGAGGTCCCACAATGACAACAGTCAAGATGGCAAACACAAACAGGTGAAAGACTAACACAGATTCCAACAACACAGTCAAAATAAATATCACAAGTAGCTCAAACAATGCTCTCAGAGGCAATCATGAACAAAGAGGAAAGAACACAAGAGGGAAAACTAGACTGCAGTAGGTAGAGTTTCATTGCATGGTCCTGACATGGGTTATCCTGGCCATTTCTCACTAGATGCCGACCCCCATCTATGGTTATCCTAGCAGTCTCTCTCTAGACACCGGCCCCATAGGGTGACACATGTAGAACCAACTATCCTTTCGTGAAGACAAGGAAGTCAATCATGCCAACCAGGCCTTCTCATCCCATCCTTAGCTTGAATGAGCGCTACAGGCATGGGTGAGGCATCCATTTATCTTATTTAGTGAGGTAACTACCCAACTCCCTAGGTTAATTATTAGATTATCAACTTTCAAAGGGTTATCCTGGTAGCCACTTTGGGCATCAGCCCCACAATGAAAGCCACTCCCCTACATGCATCTAGTAGCCCTAACCATCTAACAAGAAAATTTAACATCACATGACAAGTATAAAATGACAATGCAAGGTATGTCCCTTCTTGCATAAAATATAACCATCAACTCAAATATCAATACTCAGATCACATTCCTCCTCATTACTAAACACCAAGGACCTCATACAAAACCAGGAGGCACCATAAACTCATCATTATCACAAGACATTACATAAGATCAAAAACACCCATGGCCTCTAGAGCTAGACGACTCAGATCAAAGGAAAAACCCAATGACCAAGAGGGCATACAAAATTAAACATTCCATTCCTAAGCTGACCCTCCTTATTTCCATAGACAAATATGAACTACTAAAAAGAGTTATTAAGACACTCAAGTTCATACAAGCAAAATTTAAGACTTTAATTATAGACATCATAGATAATTCTATACTTTTTCCAATCATATAATTAACACAACAATTTAATATTTATAATATGACAATTTATGCCGATGATGGCATGGTTCAGTGGTTAAGTCGCTCAGGATGTAGTGGTGGCCACTAGAGTTCAAACCCCCGCTGGGCCAACGAGCTCGCAAGGCTTTACGCCTTCGCTGGGCCAATAAGCTCGCGGGTTTGAAGTGTTCTTCCTAGGGGATGAGGTCCCCCAGTTGTGGCCTCGCCGGTTCATTGATCCGGGCAAAAGCATTCATGTGGAGCCAGAGGGCGTGTCGCACCAGCGTCGCCGGTCACGTTAAAAAGTTTACCAGGCGCATTATCTAAAAAAAAAAAAATGACAATTTATATTAACTTAGCTAACAATAAGTTATGAATCTTTAATATCTTTTATCCAAATAAATATCATATAATTTAGGTAAATATACTCTATTTATGAACTTGGTTACATTCTCATATCTAAAAATTACTATATTCTAATGAATAAAATGAAAAATGGCATATATCTAAAACTTGATTAAATATATCCTAATTGATATAATTAGAGTTTAATATAGAAACTTTCTATTGCAAGTCCAAATCACTAAAACCTTTAAAAATGCAAATTGCTAACTATGAGAAACTTGCTATGCCAAAATGATTATGCTTCTGTAGAATGAACTTAATGATCTCCAGAGTTTGTTGAAAAGGCTTATGAGTCTAAGCATGTGATCTGATATAGACTCGCCTCATAGAGGTCGTATGAGGGCTTATCATTATGTTTGCAAGAGATGCACAAAGACATTTTCGCTGGCAAGGCGTTAGGAGAGTATTTCCCATGAATTTTTAGCAAGTAATACATTGATATATGCAAGGATATTTCAGCAGAGGTAGCGAAGAAGATAGATCAATCAGGTAACACAAATCAATAACAAAAAATTGCTAAAATGTTAAAAGAATGAACGCCTACACAAATCGCCTAAGCAGCTAAAGAAATTATAGATGTATACCATGTATGGATCGATTGATTTGTTGAAGTTTATTTGTCAGATCACCCCTAAATAGGCCGACTTGCTTAACACATTGATTGCAAAGACAATAAAGAATTCACCTTCTGGCAAAATGACCACCAGGTGAAAGAAATGCAATTGTTAAAAAGGCTTCTGAAAATAAGATTAAATTCAATTTTTGGGAGTGATACAAAATTGGTTTAACTAATTTATTTCAACTCCTTTAAATGGTTTTTGTTGAAATGTCACAGGAATTTATTGAGATGCCTATCGATGCCCTAAGATGAGATACTTAATCAGAAGTAACAGTTGAAATTTGTCATTACAACACTTTAGAATTTAATGGTGATTACACTTTGTGGAGCGAATGAATGATTCATAATTTGCTTGCTAGAGCGCCATACTGAGGCTTACTCATCTTATGATTACAGAGAGAGCAATTTGAGTTCTCTTCTCCAGAAAATGTTGTGAAATGATTGTTGATTCAAATGAAATTGTTGAAAAGGATTAAGAAACTCTTGATGGCTCGTCCAATAGAGAAGCCGTTCACTAGGAATAGGGATTTCATATTAGAGATGATTTTGTTTAGGTGACACAAAAATTGATTTATTAAGGCCATCGACGCTTGAGGGAGGGATATCACCTAATAATAACACATGAAAAGATGTAGTGCAGAGACACAAAAATGCTCCTGAAGTGCCACAAAGGGCTCTAGAATGATCAGAGACATAACACAAGTGCCATAACGTAACACTAGGTTCACTGGGATTAAGAGATAATTCTTAGATAAGTTGAAATTATGAAGCAGACTTGATGCAACAAAGAAGGTCTTAATGCCAGATGCAGTAAGTGCATGCACCGAAAAACACAAATTAGATGCAGGTTATCAATACAGATTTGGAGAAACTGCTTAGAAAATGATGGTGAATGATTTATTTTTCCTCAAGAAGTTCTAGACATTGATTTGATACCAAGAAAGAGGGAAAAACTATTTATACATTTTCCTGACATCATAACACAAGAACTGAAAACAATATTGAGACTAAAATGTAATCTTAGGGTCTGCAAATGCATGTGGAAAAATACAAAGAAATTAATCACTTAGGAAAGTCTTAGAATGAAACCAAACAATGGTGGAAATAAAAGATCCATTTTCAAAAAAATATTGAAATACACATACGTGGATTTTTGCTATTTTCCCCCAAATCCTACTTTTCTCCCTGAATTTGCTTCTTTTCTCTTCTAATTTTTATTCTGTAAAAACTCCCCCCCAAAATCCAGAGAGCCCCCTTCAAATATCCACTCCATCACAACAATAGCTAATTACAATAAATTCCCATTCCATCATTTTCCCGTTACTGTCAACCCACTCTCTCCAAATTTAATTTCATTTAGTATCCACCTCTAGGCAAATTCTACCAACCTAATTATTTATTATTCACTCATACGACAACTCACTTTTATTAATATTAATCTATGAATACAATATAAAATAATGTCTTATACACCTACACAAAAAATATTCATTCACTTAATAAGATATTAAATATTTATAATTTATTTATTATTATTATTTTTAATGTGCCTGGTAAACTTTTTAACGTGACCGATGACGCTGGTACGATACGCCCTCCGGCTCCATGTGAATGCTTTTGCTCGGATCAATGAACCGGTGAGGCCACAACATGGGGGACCTCATCCCCTAGTAAGAACACTTCAAACCTACGAGCTCGTTGGCCCAGTGGGGGTTTGAACTCTGGTGGCCGCCACTACAACTGAGTGACTTAACCACCCAACTACGCCCTTATCGGCAATTATTATTATTATTATCTATTAAAATTATTAATTTAATTTCTATCAAATACTTAGTATACCTAAAAATTAATATTATTTATTTAACAAGATAGATTATAATTTCTATTAAATGAAACAATTAGACCAACAATAAGCAACTCAAAAACTACATACCAAACATTTCCTGATGACAACACTCTACTGTACAACAGAGACTCACAACCATGCTCCAAACTGACCAAACTAACGGAACCCAAGACTGAGAACTCATTCTCATCGAGAATGATGACAAATTGAGGGACCTCATGTTATCTCCATTCCACAATTTCCATTGGTATGAAGGCATGCTCGGACCTGTCAATTCAGTTGGAGTCGATGCCTGGTACGTGCAATCCTACAACAAACAAAAGGGTCGAATAATATATATATTCCAAACAGACACACTGTGACAGGGAATCACAACATAGCAGGGTACTCAGCATGAGTAATGCAACACTGTTCCTTCACAAAACACATCACAAATATCCACATCAAGCAAGTTCATCAATAACTAAACAACCAGATAACACATCATCAGATAGTCGCATAAAGCACATAATAAAATTAATCCACATAATCAATTAAACCATAACTGATCACAACATAAGCATAATATATCAATCATAAAGCATCAATAGTGTCATCAACTACATCAAAACAATAAATCCATCATCAATAATATGTCATAATGTCTAGATATGAAGGAGCAACTAACAGTCTATCTGAAAGCAAAATGAGGGGCACTACATAACATATCTGCTACACATTTATGAAGGTGAGCATTCATACTGTCCACAATTTCATATTTCATCTTTAAAGTCAAAACCTTTGTTAAAATAGCTATAACATTTGTTTCCTCAGATTTTCTTTGAATTCTTTCTTAGATAAGTTAAATATATGATCTAAAAAATATATAATGTATTATACATTATAGAATTTATATTATATATTATATTATAATATATATTATTTTATATTATATTATAATACTATTATATAATAATATATTATATAATATATGATATATTATTTTATATTTTATATATATTATATTATATATTAAATATATTTTTTAAATACAAGTAAAATTCTATATATTTTTTAAAAATGATTCGTACTTAAGATTTAAAATATATTTAAATAAATATTTAAAATTTAATTTAATTTATTTAATTCATTAAAGTTATTTTTATAGTTATTTTTATTATCTAAATGGGGTTATTTTTATTAACGCCTTATTGATAACAGGAATAAGTAAAATATTCTTGGCAGTTTTATACTTCTATCTTTTTAAAAGAAAGTATAGATTTCTAGTCAATAAGATAGTTATATGTGGAAATTGTAATAATACTGACTTGAGATGAGAAAGGACAATAGTATAATAAAAGATCTTGACTGTGCTATAAAAAATCTTGCTGTAATAGAATAACCTGGCAGTTTTATACTTCTATCTTTTTAAAAGAAAGTATAGATTTCTGGTCAATAAGATAGTTATATGTGAAAATTGTAATAATACTGACTTGAGATGAAAAAGGACAACAATATAGTAAAAGATCTTGATTGTGCTATAAAAAATCTTGCTGTAATAGAATAACCAAACCTAGATTTCAAGTAATGTTGACCAACAAATATAACAAGCATTTTGGGTTGCGGTAATCATTTCTTTATTTGATTTCTTTCTAAGCAGAAACTGATACATATTAAAGGAATAAGTGCAGATTTAGAAGAAAAACTCCTAGACATGTTGGGCGAGTAATTATTTTTCTTCTAAAATTTTAACTTTTAATCAAGGTAACAACTAAATGGATTAAATTATAGTGCCTCCTTATTGTTAGCTTGTGATGGTGGTAGTTCTGCACTGCCCTCGGTCAGTCAGAGACAGTTGTTAATCGTTCATTTCATTGATTCAGTTTGAGACAATCGATTAGTAGGTTATGATTTATGTTTATTTGATGAATGATGTTTGACTGCTATATTTAGACATTTGTTATGAGTTATGATGACATTATGAGTACTTCAGTTATGATGTGTTGAATAAGTTTAGTAATGGATTATTATTTACATGTTTTATTAGATTCGTAGATATCTGTTTTCGAATGTTATGATTATAATCTTATCCAAGAGCAGGGACGGTGTAGCATTACTCGTTTCGAGTACCCTACTGCGCCACGATTCTCTAACTCTCTGTGTGTTGACATATACGTACTTCATCATATTTAATCAGTTGTTTGGATGCAGGCTGTAGGTACCGAACCTTGACTCCACCTGAAATAGCAAGTTTGAGCGGGTTCTTTCACCAATGGATATTAGTGATGGGAGATAACACGAGGTCTAATCCACTAGGTCGGTCCTTGTCTTCTGTTGTGGTCTCGAGTCGTGTTGGGACACTTGGTCTTTGCCTTGTTATGATTGGTTATCTTGTGTTGTGATGTTTAGTCAAGTCGTGTTTTATAATGTTTAAATTATGCTCCTGTGTGGTTAGAAGATTCTTTAATGAACTAGTGGTTATTAATAATGCTCCTATTTTGTTATTAGATAATTATTGAATTAGCTTAAAAGCTTTGGATGACACATTGGCCATATACCAGCTTAGCCTTGTCATTGTCTCTATGTTGAGATGAGTTTCCAATGTCATGTATTACCTCAGACATCATCTGGTTATTGCTTAATTATTCTATCATTCTGTGAGTCAGTTCCGTATGAATTTTGTGTTGAGTTAGTCCTTATGGGTTGCTGTCGGATGTTTTGTTATTTGTAATTTTATTCGGCATGGTGTTAGAAAATTGAGCTCGTGCCTTGTTTCTATATGGTTTTTCTTGAGAGGATTTTATAAGCCTTGGTCTTCTTTGGCTACTTTAACTAAATTGAGGGAACAATGAGGAATACCTTGATTTCCTAATTTCACATGCGCTTGATGCACGAGCCCACACTTGGAGTACTAATTAATATCTAAATCTTCATCTCAATCTCTCAACACGTGTTCTGCACTTCAATTTCAATTCAAACTCACCAATTCTCTATATCTATTAATTCGTTGTAGTTTTAATGTCTGATAAACAATAACTTTCCTTAATGTTGATACCCTAATCTTAAGCTTCCACTCTAGCTCAAGAACTCATCACCCACCATTGCTTTCCTCTTCTCATTTTCACCGATAGCCCTTCCCTCTATCCCCTCTGCACTCATTTCTCTTTACTGGAGATACGGGAGTTGATCAAATTTATATTAAAAGGTGATACGTTGGTGAGGTCTTGCAGAAGGGGTCTCTACCTTTATCTCCTGCACGAACGAAGAATTAATGGTCTTCTTGTAGCAATATTTTCGTTGTCTTGGTCTAATACACCTTGAAGTTGTAGTATTGGGTTTAATGAGATGGTATCCCCTTGTTGCGTTCTGTCTAAAAGATCATGTGTCGCATCTATGTCTTTCACATTCTCTTATCTGTGCGACTTAGTTTCATTGGCAGAAATTCATAGGATCTCATGCATGAATGATAAGGTTTCCATAATCTCGTGTTTGATGTCATGCCTTGTCTATACATCTACTTTTCATGGAGCTTTTCTGGTTAAATAATTACCATTGCTTGTTGTTTTGGATCCCTAGCTGTTGGCTTTGTGTTATTTTGTAGTGCTCGAATAAGGTTATACCAACTCCTCTATCATTGCCTATCATGGATTAATAATACTGTTATGACTTGTTTAATATTTATATGCTTCCGTTGTAGCATGGCAATCTTTATCTTTTGTGCTTTTAACGTCTCCAGCCAACATTATTTTAATTACTTTTTCCATGAATTGCACGTTTTCCTATCATGGCATAAAACACTTTCTTATAGTACTAATTAACTTCCGCCAACGGTCGCTTACAATATTTTTGACAGAAACAAAACCTGTCGTATTTAGATGTCATGTTCGCCATAGTGGAAATGAAGATCTTTTTGGCGGATTTAACGAGCTCTAGGTTTTCAAGTCGAATTAAAGCTAAGCAAAAAAAAAAATGATGGATTATCTTCCTCCCAATTAAGTTCCATTAAATACACTAAATGCTAAGCCATTTATGATATTATTATTATTATTATTATTAGTCCTTGCCAAAGGCAAAGACTATAGTTTTCAGGTCTCTAAAACTAGATTTGTTGGTCTCGGGAATCATACTCGGAGAAAAATCAAACCCTTTAACCATAGTCTGTTTTCATTTTTTTCAGCACTTTAGCGTCTAGCTATTGGCTGATAATTTTTCCTGGGGTTTTTTTATTGCAAACGGAAGACACATGGCAAGGAATTATCCTGCATGGCTCTACAGGGCAAATGAGTGTCATGTACTGCTGCATGCTCTTGCCTAGCATTTTGTAAAATAGCTCACGTACTTTGTCTATGGCTGGACATTCTGCACATATGCCTAACTGGGGGGTGTTTGCAGGAAGGGGGGAAAAGGATAGGTATGAAGGTTGAGGCGACTGTATTGTTGGTTGCGTTGGGTGGTAACCCCTCCACTTCTTAGACAACATCAAAGGCATCTTCAACTCAAGCACCCATTTCCCAATCCTATTTACTCTTTTTGGTGTACGTTGCTTCAAAAGCAGGAGTGAACTGTCCAAAAATAGGGGAGCAAAAATATGGCATCCATCACTGCCACTATCAAAATTATCTACAGTCTCGACCTTCAGATTGGCAGAGAGAGGGAGGAAGAGTGAATGTCAGTGTGAGCGCAGGTATTTGCAAGCCACACAACTTGAAACTCTTATCAATTAAAAGGTGCATTACAGCTCTGTCATTGTGAAGTGTCTCAAATAACTTGTTGGTAATGGATAATTTGTTGGATTGTGTATGCATCTTCCAAATTAAGGTTTCATTACAAATTAGAACATTCTAGGGAATTAGGGCTCGTAGGAAATTAGGGTATTATGGTGAGATAGGGTTTCATCGAGAATTAGGGTTTCGGAAGGTATGGAATGTGGCCTACGAGTAGATAGTTTTTTTTTACCAAAATCATGCTGTTATAGGGGGCACCAGGTATTTACTAAGGGACATTGTCTGGACACTTGTAATAACCTTGGTTTTGTTTTTTGTGCTGATTGGTATTATTGCCTGGATCATCTTTGCCAACAGACATAGGATAGAGCTTATCATTAGAATTTTGTGAACTGCTTCAGAAGGCCTTGCAAGGAATATCAAATTGCTGGTTGTTTTACTCAGCTTAACAGCTATTCTTTGTGTATATTTTGTGCCCATTATAGTATTCTAATTTTTGCTCAGCTGAATGACAAGATCATACCTAATCCCAAGGTTGTGGAGTCTAGTTATGCATGTGAGGGAAACACTGGTGTCGATTGTTGCTTGTGGAAGCAGGATCAATGGGTTCTGACTTATTATGCATTAGCCATTGTTACAATGATATGGTTTGCTACAACAATGATTGAAACTCAAGTGTACATTATTAGTGGCACCCTTGCACTGTGGTACTTTCACAAGGATGACTGCACTCCACCTCGAAGCATACGGAGTAGTGTCAGGTGTGTATTGTTTCAGTTAAACTATTTGATTATTACATCTACAAGTTCTAGAATCGCTATGTTTTTAATCTCTATTTTGTACCAATAGTTGAAGGGTAGTCTCTAAATGCAGTTGTTTCATAGGTCAATATTATTTATAGAAAAATTCCTACAAACAAAAGATTTAACCTTTTGCAAAAAAAAAACATTTACTGATGCAGGGGTCATATATCTTGGACTTATTCACAAAATATGCCACTTCATATTCAATCTTGGATTTAAAGTCTATATAGAGAAACAATTTGTAGTGAAAGTGCAACTCTGTTTAATCAATGTTGTTGTTCTAGTGTTAATTTATGTGGTGCATTCCTAGCCCTTAGGAATGCTGAAATGGCATGTTTCTGTTAATTCTGATTTAAAGATAATCATGTGGCCCCATTGGAATTTCCACTCCAATTTCACGATTGCATCTTAGTTGGCCTTGCTGAATGCCATTATTTCTGTGTTCTTAACCTGCAAAATCTATTGACCACAAAAGCCTTCTATCAAAGAGTTCGCATGCCTTGTCTGTACGTCCACCTTTTCTTGGGGCATTTTGCCAATCAATTCATGTGTCATTTCTATGCTTTCACATTTCTGCATACATGTAATCTAGTGCAGTTGCAATTGCAATGTCTCACCCAAAATTCCCCTTCCATTATGTTTTATGGATGTTCCTTCATTAGTACTTGAGACCTGACACTATGCAAATTATTATAGTGCAAGCCTATTTTTTTTAGATTGCTACATTCAGCTTCACCAATAATCTCCACAGGAAAATTCTTTTTTTTTAAAATGATGGAAAAAGGTTCACATCTTGCATATCAATTTCACTTGCAACAATCATGAAGATAGGTTTCATTGCAGCATGGAAATCAGCACATATTTGAGGGTCTTAACAACTCTAATAGTTTCTCTTCGAGGTATGCTTAACAAAACAAATACATTTGCCAACTCCTCACTATGGTGACAAAAAAATAGTTCTATTTCCTCCTCTTTTGTAGCATTAAGTAAATGTCTTAAATCTGGAAAGCACCCTATAGCCTTCATATGTACTATAACCTTCTGGAGTAATGCGGCCTCAGAGAACCTATAAACATCTATGCATCATGTTTGACACAGCACAAATCCTCTATTAACTCAGATTTAGCTGTTAATTGTATATGGACTTGACTTCAGTATGCAGGGATCCAATTCCAAGTATGATAAATCCAATCACAATTTTAGTCATGTTAAATATTAGGTGTAATTCAAAACACATGCAACCAATACAAGTCCATACTCCTTGAGTCACTATCGAGGTAATAATCTCTATTATATAATGTGTTTATGAGAACAACTAGCATGATTCAAGACTTATCACCAAAACAGTTTGATCACCTCAAATAATCAGTAAAGGAGGATCATACAACATGATCCAAAATGGAAGTAGCAAAAAGAAAGAGTATGAATGAGGTCACTCTAATTAAACATCATCTGATTCAATGGTCAACTTTAGACCTCATTCACATCAAAAAGTGGTAAATAATTGTCCTATTTTTATTTGTCAAAACTAACCTTTAACTATTAAACTAGATGATATTCAAAAATAGACCAATAAAGTTAAAATAGCTATATCCATTCTACATTTAATATTTAAGGATGATAACAACACTACTATTTTATTATTGCTATATTTTGTAAATTGGATTGCATGGCACATGACCTTAAGCATTTTGGGTAATTCTGATATTATTGGAATAACTAACCCATGTTTTATCTAATAGTATGGCATAAATCATTATAGGTTGATTTGACCTTTTATTCACTTTTTCCTATGAAAGAGAATTGACAAAGTTTGTGCTTCCGCATGATAAAGAATGTAGAATAACTTAACCCGGTATTTTTTTTTTATGAGTTTCTTGCATCCTTTGGAAAGAATATTTAATATCTATCACTATGATTGTATCTTAGATGAAGTAGAGTTGTGAATTGGGTGTCTTGTTATCTAATGATTTTCTATTGAGTTATATCTTCTTCTATTTCTGACCCTATGTAGCGAATAGATTGTGTCATAATCGTTAATGTTGTGGACTTGAATGTTCCTTTAAATTGTGGTTAATTCTCAAGTTGTGTTCATGATTGAATCTGGGAGTGCATCAAATATCTTATGTTCAGTTATCCTTCTGAACTGAGTTATTTGCTCGGAATGAATCTTGTGTTCACCATGGGAGGAGTTTATGTCTATATGTTGGATTGTTGTGAAGTAGGAACCTTGTGAGATGTCATGACCACTTGTGTCAATGTGGAAGCATTGTTCTTTTCAGATAGTGGTTACCCTTTTATTGTTTTGTACCTTACTCCAGAGGTGTAGTCCTTGGTTTTGGTTCAAATTATGGCACGTCAATGTATTGGCTTCACTGGATTCCCATGTCTTGCAATGAATGGGAAATGGCCTCTTGGATATAGTGCTTGGTTCTTGATGGTTTTGCTTCATTTTGAAGAGATTATGGATTTCTTGTTGTGGCCTAGTGAAAGGCATATGTTATGGCCCAGATTTGATTTGTGACTTTTATACCTATATGTTGTGGTATGTATGTTTGACCCGAGAATGCTAAGGGAGTGGCTTTCATGGTGGGGCCGGTGCCTAGTGAGAGGATGCCTGGGTAACCCCATGGAAGTTGTAAGCATGTGAAAACTTAATAACTTAATCAAGAGGGTTGGGGTATTAAAACACTTAACAAGATAAGTAAGAGACCTCACCCATGCCTTGAGTGCTCTCATAGGCTAAGGATGGGATGAGAAGGCCTGGTTGGCAAGGCTGACCTCCTTGTCCCCATGAGAGGACCTGTCGGCTCCACATGTGTCACCCTATGGGGCCGGTGCCTAGAGAGAGGCTGCCAGGGTAACCATAGATGGGGGCCAGCTTCTGGTGATAGATAGCCTGGGTAACCCATGTTAGGACCATGTGATGACACTCTCCTTATGCAGTTCTATTGTTTCTTGGTGGTACCTCTGGAGTGATGTCTTGTCTTGTGCAGTAGTGTTGGTATGGTCGGTTGTTCATGTCTGTTGTCATTCTGTTATTGTTGTCTCCTTGGCTTAGTGGAATCCTCGTCGTTATCTCCTAGCTCGGAGGGGTGGGCCTCAGGGTTCCACATGGTTGGGTGGTAAGAGCTATCCATTGGTCCTTTTTGGAGATACGGTTTGAGTTCTGCGCAGAGGTGTTCCAGATCCAATTCGCTTTCCTCCTTCAGAGTTGTATGCTTTCTTATGTATTCTTTCATAAACTGACATGATCGGTCTTAAAATCTTATAATCATGTAATCCTGTACTGAGACTCTGTAATTGATCTATTCTACTTCAGTAAAAGTTATTTGTATCTATTTTTAGCAGTGTAATGGTTATTGCTTCTGTAGTTTTATTTTCTGATATTAATGCAGTTATGTTGCCCTAGAGTTGTTAGAAGAGTAATTTCGTTTATGCGGTGTAATAGGATATGTTTGGTTACTACTTTGCACTATCTCGCTTTCAAAAAAAAAATTATTTTGGTAACTTTTGCGCTTATAGTCTAGCACTCTAGGGTTGCATGACGGGGCATTACATAAATTGAGAGAAAATATAAATTTAATACATTTTCATAAATGACTCATTAAACTTTCATGAGCCTTTGAATTTAAATATCACATATTAATATATTTAATATACAATATTAATATTTTGATTAAAATATACAATATTAATATATATAGTATTTTCTTCCATTTTTTAATCATTTATAAAGTCTATTTTGATAGAGAGTGATTACTATTTTCAACATTTGGTTTACTAGATAATTTAGTGAAAATAGAATGGATATGTACTCCTTAAATATACATGTACGCTTATCATTTTTTAGTGTTAATTAATTTCATTCTAGACTTATCTTAATTTTTTAGTGGTAATTAATTTTATTATAGAATTATTTTAATTAATTTCATTGTAGACTTATCTTCATTTTTTAATGTTAATTAATTTTATTATAGACTTATTTTCAATTAAGAGTATAATTATTTTAACCATAGAATTTTATTAAATTAAGAGTTATTTTATAATTAATTTGTTTTCAAAAGAAAATATTTGAACTAAGAGTTGTCCTTTATTTTTATTTTTCCAAACAAAAGTCTAAACATTTTTCTCTTCCAAAACTAAAACAATTACAGTGTTTGGTTATTGTGGTACCTCTGGTTCATGTTTACAGGTCAAGCTGTCATGATTGAACTACTATACCCACTACATAAAATAGCTGCAACAACGTCATCTGTGGCATCGTCCCTATAAATCACTGGGGAGAAATAAGGACACTCATTTTCACTTCCTTCTGTTACCCATTCGTCGCTATCATAAGACAAATCCTGACTGAAAAGAAATTGGATTTCTTTCTAAGCAAGTGTCGTTGATAGAATGAATCCTTTTCACGTATTTCCTATGTGCCACGTACCACTCTCCTCTCATGTGCTTTAACGTTTCTTTCACATACTGACAGGTATAAAGAAAGGACAGGCTTCTTTTATGTATCGACGAGTATAATGGAAGAGCAATCATACATAGAGGTTTGGTATATAGGTCTGGAAATATATAGTAAAGGCAACGTTTTGGAGTAATACGGAACCAATCCATGAAAACTTGACAACAAAAGCCATTATGTGTTGAAAATTATTTTATCTCTTAGTATTATTATTGGATCTTAACTTCAAAGAGTGTAATCTTTGTAATAATGTCAACATTAAACACCAATGCCATGGAATTTTTGCGAATTAATGTCAAAAATATAACTTTAGACTTATAAATATTTATTTTCAACTATTATGTAGGTATGGCTCCACCAAGGTTGAATGTTGAATCTGAGAAGCAACGAATACAATACCGAAGGAAATATCAAAGATTATATTAGAGGGAATATTGAAGAAAACAATGCTAACTAATGATAGATGCAGAAAGAGAACAACAAAATGAGGTTGCCAGAAAAAGATATCATAAACATAGAGCTGAAAGAATGGTTGAAGAATTAGAATTGCAAAGTTGCCAACAACCAAATATGATGAGAATAAGTCATGCAAAAACATCTCAACAACTCAATGTCCCTAATAGAGAAGAAAAACAAGAACCTAATTGGTTAAATGCTAATATTGATTTTAATGTCGAAGATGAAAATTCAAGATCAATAGATTCTATACTTGAAACACAAGAAAATGCACCTCCACATGACATGGATCAATTTGTTCAAAGTGATGTAGAAAATGTACCAAATCCTAATGGAATGCTTCACATTGATTTCAATACTTTCCAAATGCATTTTTGAAATGGAATTGATAGTTTTGTTTCACCAAACATGTGCTATTTTTGTCAAGAATGTTATCTTGGAATAAGGGTTTTTCGGACACCTCAAGGTCCTGTATGAAATAGGTGTCAATAGGAAAGAGGCAATAATCAATTTTTCAACATCAAATAATATGGATCCTGCCCAACAACCACAAGAGCTTGCAAACTTGACACAAGTAGAAGAAATGTTGATAACACGTGTCAATCCAATCCTACAAGTGACACATGCAACTGGTGGTCAATATAAATACAAGGGACACACGATAAGTTTTCCACAGGATGTAAAAGAGATTTCAAAGGTTTTGCCACATGGAATAAAATATTTGCCAATCATTATTGTTCGAAGGAGGGATCAACGTGGCACAAATTACAACTTGACAGCAAATAGAGAGAGATTATATAAGGCACTCAAATACAAAATTGAACATGACAAGTTCTACTTTGATGTTCAAATTGATGAAAATGCTCTCAATTCTCTTCCATCAAATTCAGATGAAAATATCTTTGACCAACTAAATACAGTGCATATGGAGTTTGATTCAGATGCAAATGAAGTTGTATTTATGGGCCCATTGATGGAGATGGATGAAGGAAATATCATTGATCACACAACATCAATGGCTTCCAGACCACCTAATGTCAGAAGAGAGATGGAATTGATCCATGCATGGGTGAATAACCCTGATGCAGATCTAGGGTCATTGATTGATTGACCAACGATTGGTTCATCTCCTATCAATGAGTATGTGACATTAGGCTTATTTGATATGGCATTTCCAACATTGTTTCCTAATGGTAGATGCGATTGGCTAGACCCTCACATGAGATGAGTACATCTGCATGAATATGTCAAACATCTCTTTCAGTATAGGGATCACTATTTTGGTTGACACCCATGATTTAGATATTATGTGATGAACATGACCATGAGACTATGTGCACAAAATTCATTTGCAGTGTTTGTCAAGAGAAATCTTCAAGATATGCCAATCACTATCAACGAGCTACGTGAACATATGGAAAATATGTCCCACTCCCGTCTAGCTAATCGTTTGATGAGGTTTGGAAAAACCTTAAGGGGTACAAGATCATATTGGGTAAAATGCCGTGCAGAGTTAACTGACATGCTTCATCAAATTGGTTTGCCCACAATATGAACTTCACTTTGAGTGTAGTAGATATGTACTGGCCTGATTTGCATGCACTGAGGCCTGGAACACCACCAATAGATGCACGAGAAGCCCAAAAATGGAGAAGATAGAATGTTATTGATTATCCTCATATAATGGTGCACTACATGCACCTACAACATACAACTTTTAGAAAATAGATTCTAGAAAAAGGAATGAATGTCAAAGATTATTGGTCTAGATATGAATGACAACATAGAGGTTCACCGCATGTGCATGGATTCATATGGATAGATGGAGCACCAAATATGGATAATCTTGATTGGAAAAATGAGCAGCAACAAAAAAGTGCAGAGAAATATTTGCATTCTATTATTCATGCATGGAATCCTAGAGAAGATGTACATCAATGAAGCATATAGGTATGTTATCAATGACTGTAAATCAATATTTTATATATTATGTAAGAAATTTATGTTTCAATGTAACAAATAAATTCATACATGTTTTTAATCATAGGTAATGCAAAATTTTGTCCAGCATCCATGTCTTTGAAATATAAGGTAGCTTACAGAGGTACATATGGAACATGACTATGAAGAGATTTGAAATTGTGTAGAATGACATATAATGTGTAGAGAGGGTGCATGTCTACGCAAGAAAAGAGGACAAATTGTTTGTAGGTAAGATTCAAAATCTTCCAAATTATTATTTACAAATTTAATATAATATGAGTATAGAGAGATAAAAATTGTTATTATTGACTATAGGTATAATGCTCCATGGCCATTAAATATTGAGGATCAAAATTATATGAAGACTCAGAGACAGGAGAAAAAAAGTTTAAACCTACAAGAAATGATGACAGAATAAATACACACAATTGGTACATACTACAATATGGAGAGCAAATATAGATTGGCAACCTATTCTTTCCAAACATGTTGTAATAAAGTACATTGCCAAGTATGCAGCTAAAGCAGAAAAGAGTTCAGAAACTTATCATCAAATGTTGATGCGGCTTGCAAACATTGAAAACCTTGATGATTTAGCATCAAGAGTATACAGAAGGCTTCTTACTGAAACACTTATAGAAAGAGACATTAGGGCATAAGAAATATGTCACATGCTATTATAACTTCCATTAATGGAGAGTACTAGAAAATTTGTCAATTTGAATGTCTCACATGAGGTTTTCAAACATGTAGCTACAAATGACGAAGATGACTTTGAAGAACATACACAATATTTCATTGATGGATATAAGAATAGGCCCTTTTGCATGGAATGTGTTTCACTTATTGATGCATCTAGATCATGGACATATAATCCAAAGTGAAGAAGAGATAACATATGGGAGGAAAGGGGAATGATAACTATTGTGAGAGTATTTATGAGGTTTGTATCCATCCCTCAACGTCAATCAAATAAATGGGTTAATTTTTGTTGGTCTGAGTTGTTACTTTATAAGCCATTTCATCATATAGAAAGAGATATTGCTCTTCAAGATGATGCAATAATATCAAATTGGGAGTCATTCAATTATAATCCTTGGCATGTGCAAAGAAGAACTACTCCAGAAGATGTTGACAATGGTAGAGATTCTCAAATTGAAGATAATCAACCTCTTCAGGGAAACACAATAGAGCATGAATGGGAAATCATATTGAGGCTACATGCACCATGGTCTAATGAATATCAAGGTGAACACTACACAGATCAAGCAATCAAATTCATAAGCACCATAAAAGATAATGGATTTCTCATGTGGGATGATAGAACATAAAATATCAATTATGCATCATTGGGTGCCAAATAGAAAAATGCACTTGATATAATTATGACACATTATCATGGATCTCAAAATGCATTGCCATTATTCATGATAATTCAAGGAACAACAAGAACTAGAAAATCATATCTAATTGGTGCTATTAGTCAAGCTCTTCAAAATGCAACATTCCCAGGGCATACTCCACTTCTATTTCTTGCACCAATAGGAGTAGCAGCATTCAATATTGGAGCCTCAACAATCCATTCAATACTTCAAATCCCAGTCACAGATTTTGGTCAATTAGAAGGGAGAAGACTCACAAGTTTCTAAGAGTAGTTGCGACACATAAAATACATTTTGATTGATGAAATGAGCTTCATTGGACAAAATTTGCTAGAGAAGGTGGACTGTCGACTTCGTCAAGCATTCCATCAAAATGTAGACATGAGTTTTGGAGGTATACATATGTTTTTTTAGTGAAGATATGCAATTTTTGACTATTTTAAAACATATACTTGATTATTATTAAATCTAACAATTAATAGTAGACACTATTTTGCAATATTTTGCAAGTGTAACTATGATTCTCATTGGAGATTTAGGTCAATTACCTTCTGTTAATGATAGACTACCATATGATAGTAACAAATGTGGTAAACTATTATGGGAAGAATTTAAAACCATTGTTACTTTGGATAAAATATTTAGACAAGAAGGTGAAAGCATTGAACAACAAAGATTTTGTCAACTTCTGAAAAATCTAAGAGATGCAAAACCAACTATTGATGACTAGAAATTGCTCATGACAAGAACCAATGTTTGCATAGATGCACCAACCAATGAAGAATTTGACAGTACTATTCATTTGTTTGCCACAAATGATAATGTGCATAGTCACAACAAAAAGAAATTATTCTCATTGAGGTATCTAGTTGCACGTAGCATTGAAACAAGAGTGGGTAGTGTCAATGCACTAGAAGTAGGTCAGATTGATGAAATTGATATGGAGTTATTACTTTCTAAGGATACAAGAGTGATGTTAACTTCTAATCCTTGGATAGAAGCAGGCCTTGTAAATGGATCTCTAGGGTATGTTCAAAAAATAATATACAAACCTAGAAGTGCACCACCTGAACCACCGACATATGTTATGGTGGAGTTTGATAATTACATAGGGATACCATTTGAAGATCAGTCTCCATGTATAGTTCCAATTACACCAATACAAAGGGGCCGAACAATCCAAATACCCTTAAGATTGGCTTGGGCATTAACAATACACAAATCACAAGGTTTGACTCTCTCAAAAGCCACAATTGACATAGGGTACAAATAAATAATAAGATTAACATTTGTGGCTATATATCGTGTAAATTCATTACAAGGTCTTAGAATAATTCCACCATTTACATATGATCGTTATGAAAAAATTAAAAAGGGAAAACAACTTGGTAAGAGAAAAGCTGAAGAAGGAAAACTAAAATTATTAGAAGAATAGAGTGGAGCAGAGCAGACCAAAGTAGAGTAGACCATAGCAGAGCAAAGCAGAGGAGAGTAGAGTAGAGTAGAACAAAGTAGAGTATAGTAGAACAGAGTAGAGTAGAGATAACATAGTAGAGAAGAGCAAAGCAAAGAATAGCAAAGTAGAACATATTGGAGCATAACAGAGTAGAGCATATTAGAGCAGAGAAGAGTAGAGCATAACAGAGCATAGCAGAGTAGACCAGAGTAGAGAAAACTCAATAGAGCAGAGTAGAGTAGAGCAGAGAAAAGCAGAGCAAACTAAATAGAGCAGAGCATAGTAGAGCAAAGAAGAGCAAAGAAAATAGAGAAGAGTACATCAGAGCAGAAAAAACTCAACAGAGCAGAGTAGAGCATCTAGCAGAGAAAACAAAGCAAAGTAGAGCAGAGAAAACAAAGTAGACCAAAGCATAGTACAATAAGGCATAGAAATAATATCTTGTATATCTCAAATTCTATTTATACAGATGAATATATACTTGGTGCTCTTTGCTGGTGTTGTTTTCCCCCAAAAGCTTTCTCCACATATATTTCTTGTTTTTAAACTTTGTTGATTTTAATTGTTATTTGTACAAAGATAATTTCACACTTACCATAACCCTAAGTTAATAAAATCAAACAACCATGATATGAATGTTTGTGGACAAATATTATTCTTATGTGTACAAGTACTAGGGTGGCAATGTACATGCATTGGAATACTTCATATTATATGTTTGTCTTATGATGTGTTGATTTATGCATATTCTAAGAAATTAACTTCAGTAAACTAATAATAAAAGATGAAATTATGCTTCACTAAACTAAATAATTATAAAATAAAATAAAATAAATCTTAATTCTAAAATAGTAAAATTTATTTAAATTAATTCCACAACACATAATTATTATGATGATTAATATGAATCCAAGCACTACAATAATCTATATTTAATGAATTTCCAAAAATTATAAATTAAAAAAATGATTTTTCACAACTATAACTATAAATAGATTAACTGAAACTCTATTTCTAAATCTAACCCTAATTCTAACCATAACTGTAAGATCACACTTACAATTGTTTTATAAGACTAACACTATATCTATCCCTATTTATAAGCCCAACCCTAACTCAATACCTAAACAAAACCATAATTCTAAACATTACCCTCATTCAAATCTTAACTCTAAACCTAACACTAACCTTAACCATTATTTGGTACATGAATAAAACATTAAATTTAACTAGATTTATTAACATAACTATAACCCTAATTAGATTAAAACTTTATTCTAACCCTGATTTTAAGCATAACCCTAAGTCTAACCCTAACCCCAATTATAATTATGATCAAAACCCTAATTGTAATAATTACCCTAATTCTAAACCTAATTGTTATAATTATGACCTAAATCAAAATTTTAATCATAACCCTCAATCTAACCCCGATTCTAATCTAACCTTGGTTCTTAGCTTAACCGAAACCCTATTTCTAAATCTAACCCTAATTCTAATCATAGCCGTAAGATCACACTTACCATTGTTTTATAAGACTAATACAATATCTAACCCTAAATAAAACCCTAATTCTAAACCTTAACTTCATCCAAATCCTAACTCTAAACTAATCGTAATTATAACTCTAATTATGACCTTGACTCTAATACTAATCATAACCCTAATTCTAACTTGAACTCTAACCCTAACCCTAATTATAATATAATATAATATACATTTTTAATTATTATATTATAATTATAATAATATATTATATAATAATATTATTATATATTATATTATAATAATATATTTAATCTATATTATAATATTATATTATATTATATAGTTATAATTAGGCTTGCTGCTGCGGATGCTACTAGCATACCTATATTTAAAAAATATATCTAAAGTATGCCGAGAGATATGCATACTTATATTTAAAAAATATATCTAAAGTACGCTGAGAGATATCCTTCTCGAGGCGCCTATTTTTTATCAATTTACCACACAGATGGAATAGGTGCCTCAAGAAGGATATCTCTCGGCGTACTTTAGATATATTTTTTAAATATAGGTATGCTAGTGGTAAGTAGTTTGCAAATGCTTAAATGGCCAGAAAGAAGGATTATTGGGGGGTCAAAATTTTAACTTTTCATGAAGTATGGAGGTGTTCGATAATTTTTAAAGGTTGAGAAACTTTATAAAAGGAATGAAATATTTTAAATCAACAAAGAGATAAGTTGGAAAACAAGCTTGTCTCCCTATAATGTTCTTTATTGGCCAAATTAAAGGTTTGCGAACTCCGTTTAGAAGCGATATTGACAAAATTTTAAGTTTGTAAACTCTTATTTTGTGTGTCTTTCCCAGTAACTTATCAACATTTTCAAAGGATTGGAAACTTCATTTTCTCCCAATACATATTGTTATTGGTGAATTTCATGATGGTGATCAATTAATTGGAATCTCGATCAAACTTCTTATCGACAAATTTTAAGGTTGATGAACTAAATAAATGAGCGATATTGGGAATTTTAACACTCTACTTAAATATCATCCACTTCAATGGTCAAACAACCAATATCAATTTTACACCTCATTCACAACAAAAAGTGGTAAATATTTGTCCTATTTTTATTGGCCAAAATTGACCTTTGACTGTTGAAGTGGATGATATTTAAGAACAACCGAATTTTAAAGGTTGTGAACCTTATGATTTGCCGATGCATCCTTTATCAATAAAATTAAAAGTTTACAAACTTCATTTTTTTGTGATGTTTATGGTCTCCAAATTTATTTTTTGTGATGTTTATGGTCTCCAAATTTATTTTTTGTGATGTTTATGGTCTCCAAATTTATTTATTCACTGATATTTAGGGGTTAGGGTTTGTGCCTTCACAAGTATATTCTATGGCTGCACTAGTTTCTCAGGAAGCTTTATGATTGTCGGATATGGATAAAATGGATTTGTTGAACAAGTTTTAGTAGTTTCACACAAATGCAAATTGCAGATAATAGATCATTGCCAGACGTATATGGAAAAGTTTCAGAGACTTCTTATACCTCACAGTTGTACAATTGTATTTCATACATTATATTAAATCCAAGCCATGGAATGGAATTTTATCGATCTTGTACTAATGCTGGATAAAGAAATTTCTCTTGGCAACCATAGTTGAAGATTTCTGGAGACATGTATGAAATGGGGACGCTGTTAGGAAATGAGGTGTCTCAACCTTGCATATTTTCTATAGCATTTATTTGTATTTAATATTTTTCCACAATCAGTTATTATTTTTATTGAGCTTCAAAATAATGTAGGGGCATGTGAATTCTTAATTGGTACTTTTGCCACATGTCGGTGCCTTCACTACACAAAATAGGCAATTAGCGCCTAAAATAGCACCAAAATTTAGTGCATTTGAGTTCATGAATTGGACACTTCTACCGGTACAAAACTCGGCATCAAACTGCATGTTCACTTCGGCGCCAAATTTTGTGCCAGAAAAGTAGCGCCAGATTTTGCATCAGAAATGGCACCTAAATTAGTGCCCAATTTGGTTTCTAGTTTTACTTCCATGTCTGCTCCCATTTTTGCTTCTAGTTTTTCTCTTAGTCGTGCCTCCTGTTTTGCTTTTGGTATGGCGTCAAAAAATAGCTTCTTTTTTGGCTTCCTAATTGACGCCAAGTTTTGCTTCCATTATGATGTCCTTTGTTGCTTCCAGTTTTGCTTCCATTATGATGTCCTTTATTGCTTCCAGTTTGGCTTCTTGTGTTGCTTCCAGGTTTGATTCTAGTTTTGCTTCCAGTTTTGCTTCTAGGTTTGCTTCCAATTTTGCTTTTGGTTTTGCTTCCAATTTTGCTTCCGATGTAACGTTGCTTGTTGCATCTAGCTTTTCTTCCATTTTTGCATCTTTGTTCCAGAAAAGGTGAGTGGGCCAATCTTGCTTTCTAACCGCCCCATCTTTCACCTTATAGCCTAACTTAACCTGATACTCCCCAATTTTTGAGTAGCTCCATCTTATTCTATCCTCTTTCGGAGACAAGCTCACGGACCTATTTGACAGAATACTCTCTAACTCACTGATCTGCGCTCCATCCACCTGAAGACCCTTGAAGCATTTGAAATATTTTATAGGATAACATTTATAAAGAATTTTTAGGGAAATGGACATCCATACAAATTAACAACATCATTATACGTATTAAATCTCCATCAAAATAAAATCTACAACAATATCCAGTATATATAAAATAACAAGATAATTATTATAACATGATCATCATCTATAATTAAAACAAGCGAGTCAAATATCTATAATTTAATTGAATTTGACAAAATCCATCCTGAGCAGTAAATTAAAATCATCATACGTAATAAATATCCATCCAAAAATCATCAACCACTTTCAATATATATAAATTGACAAGTCAATACTGATAAGATCATCATCATATATAACTAAAACAAGTGAAAGTCAAATATGCCAGTAGATCAATAACATGTCAAAATGATACATCTCCAATAGTCAACATAAGTCAAAATGATACATGTACAAATGATATAAGTAAAAATGATAAATTATGTAACTCAAAATGATACAATTCAAGATGATACATGTCCAAATGATATAAGTCAAAATGATACAACTCAATAATATGGTACTGCAGGCCGTGAAAATGATACATATGATAGTAACCATGAAAAGAGGCATCATAATGATATATCAACAATGATCCATGATGCAATCTATATGATCATGAATGTCACTGGCTACTACCAGCAACTACCTCATCATCATCATCACCATCGTGATCATCATCATCATGATCATCATCGTCATCATCATCATCATCATTGGCCTCGGTGTCTTCTGTATTTGCCATCCCCTGCCATGTGATCTGTACCAGAACCAAAATATTCTAGATCTATATCATGAGGATCATCTTGATCTTCTGGAAGACCCGTGTTTTGCAAAAAAAAACATTTAAAATCAAAAGTTAATATTTATTTCATGCAATAATTTATTTTTCTGTTATGTATCTAATATTACAACATATGAAACGAAACCATAATCATATTACATCATATCAAAGTGTACTTACCATAATAAAATTTCAAAAAAGTTATAGCTAATATGTCATTCCAATGATGTAAAACATGCAACAATTCTAATAAGCATTAGTAAAGATCATAAAAAAAATTGTTATACAATTTAACTATCAACTATAAGTTCTATTACATAACCTTAAGTGCCACAAATTGCTTGGTCCATGTATGTTCTTTTTTACTATTAATCTAATAACCTGCATTAGATAGAAACATTAAAGAGTTTTTAAGTAGCAGTTGATTAAATTCTCTTACATGTCATTAAGGAATGCACAATTTTTTTTCATTAATTATTTATCTTAAGGTTCATGAGTAACCTTAAGATAAAGGTCTATTTTGTTTCAAAAAAAAATGAAGTTAGCAATATGGCTTTATCCGGCCGATTTTAGAAAGAAAAAATGTTAGTCCTATTGGTCTTCAATGTGAGTGGGAATAGGGCAAATTTGGGGATTTAGAAAGAAAGATAAAGTTTAGGGTGTCTTCAAGATAGCCAGCATGGGAAAGGAAGTAAACCATACACACATAATGATCAATTGTAGGTGTAATGCAATAAGGGTTACAAATGTGATTGAAGTATGTAGTACAACTCTCATCCATTAAACCTGCATGGCTACATGCACCTAGAATACAAGAAAAGCTTACAATGTTAGGATATGTTCTAGAGTGCTTAATAAATTCAAAGATTTTGAGAGCATCCTTGCAAAATCCATTTTGTTCATATCCTGCAATCATTGCATTCCATGAGATGACATCTCTTTGAGGAATTCTGTCAAACAATTTACATTTTTTGTCTATGATTCCATATTTTGCATACATGTCTATGAGATCATTTCAAACTATAATATCTCACAAGAATCCCCCTATCATTATGCTTTGAAGGATGTCCATACCCTGTTCCAAAGCTCCCATTTGGGCACAGGCAGGGAGGATGTTGGCAAAGGTTGCGGAATTTGGATTTACAACTGACAATTGCATTTGCTTGAAAGTTTTTAAAGCTTGTTCAACAAATCCATTTTGTGCAATCCTACAATCATTGCATTCCATGAGATGACATCTCTTTGAGGCATTCTGTCAAATAGTTTGTGTGCCTTGTCTGTGCTTCCACATTTTTCATATATGTCTATCAGAGCATTTCCAACTATAATATTTGACAAAAATCTGCCTTCTATTATGCCTTGATGGATGTCCATACCCTGTTCCAAAGCTTACCATTTTGATACAGGCAGAGAGGATGCTGACAAAGGTTGTGGAATTTGAATTTACACCTGCCAATTTCATTTGCATGAAAGTTTCTAAAGCCTTTTCAACAAATCCATTTTGTGCATATCATGCAATCATTGCAATCTATTAGACCACATTTCTTTCAGGGATTTTGTCAAATAGTGCACATGCCTTGTCTATGCTTCCACATACATCTCTCTCTGTATATGTATATTCAATTGCATTTGCTTGAAAGTTTTTAATGCCTTATCAACAAATCCATTTTGTGCATATCATGCAATTGTTGCAGTCCATGAGACAACATTTCTTTGAGGGATGTAATCTATTTTATGCACATAACTCAGCATAAATTAACTTAGATTGGTGGTATTTAAGAACCCTTTGAGAGGATTGTCGTTATGTTGCTAGGAGACATGTTATTATAGGTTAACCCATGGAAAACTTGTGTAAATGATTTAAAACAATAGGCTTCAACTGTACAAATGCATCTAAGATGAATGCGTAGATCTAGATTCCTTTTAATTAATGGCATAGGAAACTACAAGGAACGTCAATTCTTATCCACACATTATAAGCTACAAAGAAATTGATTACATTTTAAAATCATTCTTGAGAGAATTTGTGCATAAATTCTATTCTTCTTTATTGAATTTTGTGCATAAGTCTTTGTGAAGGCTTTCATGATCAGAAGTGGCACTTGCAACTAAACATCTGACAAAAATCCACTTCCAATTATGCTTTGATGGATGTCCATATCCTCATCCAAAGCTTCAATTTGTGCATAGGCAAGGATGATGCTAGAAAAGGTTGAGGAGTTGGGCTTTACACCCGCTAGTTGGAAATCTGACATGGTGCACATTATTATAGTGTAAGCCTATTTTTTAGATTGCTTCATTTAACATCATCAATAATCTCCATAAGAACATCGTCCCTATTTAAAATGATGGAAAGGGTTCACATCTCACAACAATTTCTCTTGTGACAATCTTGGAGATAAATTTTGTTGTAGTGTGGCAATCAACACATACTCGAAGGTTCTTAACAACTCTAATAGTTGTTCCATGGGGCATGTTTAACAAACCAAATGAAATTACCAACTTTTCACCATGGTGGTAGAGAAATAATTCTTTTTCCCATCCTTCCATAGCATTAAGTAAATTCTTGAATCTGGAAAATACCTTGCCGCCTTAATCTTCCAAGCTAATTTCTCCATCTTTGCATAGGTCTCCTTTATCTATGGTTGTGATCTATCTCCTACACAAAAAGCATGTACCATTTTATGCCCTTCAATCCAACTGCATCTGGGGAATTTTTTAATTCCTCTATCTTTCATCAATCTCCTTACCTCACCACACCTGCCTACTTCTGGATAGATGTTTGAGAGAAGAACATAAGTTGTGCGACATTTTTAGGATCCAAATAAAAAAGTAGTGTTTCTGTAAATACTCCTAAGCCTATATTCATATGTGATCTACAGGCACCAAGAAAACACATCCATACAACCAACATAGATTTAACAGGTATCTCAATGATAAAGTTTAGGGTGTCTTGAAGATAGCTAGCATGGGCAAGGAGGTCAACCATGCACACATAATGATCAACTGTAGGTGTACTACAATATGGGTTACAAATGTGATTGAAGTATGTACAGCTCTCATCCACTAAACTTGCATGGCTACATGCACCTAGAATACAAGCAAAGCTTACAATGTTAGGATATGTTTCAGAGTGCTTAATTAATTCAAAGATTTTGAGAGCATCCTTGCAAAATCCATTTTGGGCATATCCTGCAATCATTGCATTCCATGAGATGACATCTCTTTGAGGAATTCTGTCAAACAGTTCACGTTTTTTGTCTATGATTCCATATTTTGCATACATATCTATGAGAGCATTTCAAACTATAATATCTCACAAGAATCCCCCTACCATGATGCCACTGGTTAAAATAGGAAAGACTTTGTATTTATTTTCTTTCATGTTTCTAGCTTTACACCAACCAATTGCATTTGCTTAAAAATTTCTAAATCCTTTTCAACAAATCTATTTTGTGCATATCCTACAATTATTGCAATGCATAAGACCACATTTCTTTGAGGCATTCTATCAAACAGTTCACGTGCCTTGTCTATGCTTTCACATTTTGCATACATGTCTAACAGGGTAGTTGCAACTACAACATTTGACAAAATTCCTCTATCCTTTATGTTTTGACAAATGTCCATACCCTATTTCAAAGCTCCCATTTGACACAGGCAGGGAGGATGTTGGCAAAGGTTGTGGAATTTGGCTTTACACCAACCAATTGCATTTGCTTTAAAATTTCTAAAGCCTTTTCAAGAAATCCATTTTGTGCATATCCTACAATCATTGCAATCCATGAGACCACATTTCTTTGAGGCATTGTATCAAACAGTTCACATGCCTTGTCTATGCTTCCACATTTTGCATACATGTCTAACAGGGTAGTTGGAACTAAAACCTCTGACAAAATTCCTCTATCCTTTATGTATTGATGGATGTCCATACCCTATTCCAAAGCTCCCATTTTGACACATGCATGGAGGATACTAGCAAAGGTTGTGGAATTTGGCTTTACACTAGCCAATTGCATTTGCTTTAAAATTTCTAAAGCCTTTTCAACAAATCCATTTTGTGCATATCCTACAGTCATTGCAGTCCATGAGACCACATTTCTTTGAGGCATTCTGTCAAACAGTTCATGTGCCTTGTCTATGATTCCACATTTTGCATACATGTCTAATAGGGTAGTTGCAACTACAACATATGACAAAATTCCTCTATTCTTTGTGTTTTGATGGATGTCCATACCCTATTCCAAAGCTCCCATTTTGACACAGGCAGGGAGGATGCTGGAAAAGGTTGTGGAATTTGGCTTTATACTAGTCAATTGCATTTGCTTTAAAATTTCTAAAGCCTTTTCAACAAATCTATTTTGTGCATATCATGCAATCATTGTAGTCTATTAAACCACATTTCTTTCAGGGATTTTGTCAAATAGTTCACATGCCTTTTCAACAGATTTAATAGGTATCTTAATGATAAAGTTTAGGGTGTCTTCAATATAGCCAGCACGAGCAAGGAGGTCAACCATGCACACATAATGATCAACTGTAGGTGTAATGCAATAAGGGTTACAAATGTGATTGAAGTATGTACAGCTCTCATCCACTAAACCTGCATGGCTGCATGCACCTAGAATACAAGCAAAGCTTACAATGTTAGGATATGTTCTAGAGTGCTTAATTAATTCAAAGATTTTGAGAGTGTCCTTGCAGTGCCTTTTCAACAAATCCATTTTGTGCATATCATGCAATCATTGCAGTCTATTAGACCACATTTCTTTTAGGGATTTTGTCAAACAGTTCACATGCCTTTTCAATAGATTTAACAGGTATCTCAATGATAAAGTTTAGGGTGTCTTCAAGATAGCCAGCACGAGCAAGGAGGTCAACCATGCACACATAATGATCAACTTTAGGTGTAATGCAATAAGGGTTACAAATGTGATTGAAGTATGTATAGCTCTCATCCACTAAACCTACATGGCTACATGCACTTAGAATACAAGCAAAGATTACAATGTTAGGATATGTTCCAGAGTGCTTAATTAATTCAAAGATTTTGAGAGCGTCCTTGCAGTGCCTTTTTAGGGATTTTGTCAAATAGTTCACCAACATAGATTTAATAGGTATCTCAATGATAAATTTTAGACTAAAAACATTAAGGATCATATGGATCACTTGGAGGTGCAGATTGTACAAACAACTGGAGCCTATGACCCACTCAAAGATATGGATGGCTCTGTAAGGGCACAAATAGAAAATATCCACACACAAGTACAACAACTTCAGGATCAAAGAGAACAAATTAAAACTCAGATTAAGCAGCTAAGAGAGGTCATCAGCCTAAGGTTAGCCCACCTGACAGGGATACTAGGTGAAGCAAAGCAGAGTGCACAGAAAATACAAATCCTTGCTAGTCTTACAGAGGCTGAAACAACTCACATCTAGATCCAAGGCCATGTACAAGTATTACAATAGGCCAAGAAGCAGTGGGATACTACTTTGGCACAACTAAAGATGATCTACAAGAACATCCTCTCGAGTAACTAGTACCGCATGTCTTGAGGACAAGACATTTTCAAAAAGGGGGGATGATGTTGGCAGAATACAAGGAAGCTAGAAGAACATGTTGCATGTCACCGCAAATGGAGTGCGGAGCACAAGGCCAACAAGGATAATATTATTAAGGGAGTTTTGTAAGGGACTTGTCCCTATCATAGCATATTGTATAAAGATATGCAATAGAGTAAGTATAATGTAAGAAGATATACGAAAAATATATACAGAGCAGAGACTTAGCCCTGCCTTTTGTAACTAATGATGAATATAAATATATAAAGAGATATAAGGGTTATAACTAATGGATTATGTGTCTATTGATATGTTTGACTTGTATATAATGTAATCTTACCACACTAAGTGATATAGTACCACATACATCTATTATTCTCTAACTGTCACGTCTATGGTATAAATAGACTTTAGAGCAACATCTCAGGCTCAAATCTCTAGACTGTGTCCTGCTCTTTCTTGTCAATAGCCATCCTTCTCTCTCACTCCCTTGATGGCTTGTAGAGACAACTTGATGCCCCTGCTTGCTTTTGTGAGCTTAAGCAATTGTCAGTGAACCTTGGTAAAACAAAGCTTATAGTCTTCAATGCCACCAAGGATGCCCTATCCAGGTTCTCATTCTTCTACAAAGGGGAGCCAATTGAGATCATGACATATTATATCTACTTGGGTGTGCAATTCATGGGACCTTTTAATCTAAGGGGTCAAGGGGTAGAGCCCTTGCCACCAAGCCAAAATGAAGACATTCGAAACCACACAGACCTTCTTGGCACACACCATTTTCATAAAATTTTAAAAGGCAAAAAACCATCTATTTTCACTCCAATTTGCACAAGGATTCACAAATGCCAAAAAACCATGTTTTTTCAGTGTTTGTGCCATGTTTTTGGCACATTTTGTCTTGCATTGGGTTACCTATTTTGTATCCACCGAGTTGCATGCATAGACTCAATGAGTTTTAGTGAGTACTCGCCGAGTTTTGCTGCTCTGATTCACTCAAAACTCGACCAACACAAAGTCAAGAGTTTTCCCTATGAGTACTCGGTGACTTGGTCAATTTGTATACTATGAGGAAAATAACCTTGGTTGAACTGACATGTTTAGGATTGGATGGATCATTCAAAATAATATGGGCACATGCTGATTGTTCTTGCCTATTCCTACGAGATCTTGCTAGGAGAAAGAGTATTAAATCAAAATGCCTTCCAATAATCATATCATCTAATAAGTGTACCATCTCAGACTGTATCCACTAAGAAAATAAAGAGATTTAAGATGTAAGGAAGTTTTCCTTGGATTCAAATGTTGTTGAAATGCACAAATTAAAGGATGACGACCCATGGGCTCTATTTGTGTGATGAGAATAAGCCTTGTTGAGCCAAGATTTTGGAGCCACAAACAATCCACATAGACCATCAAGTAAGAATACAAGATCTAAACTAAAGCTACCTTGGAGATGGGTCACCTAATTCTAGATTTCCTAATAGAACTAAACACAATAGCTGGCTGTAATAACATGATAAGTGAATGGAGAACTAATAGGTTCATGTTGTGACATGGCAAGATTTGTCCCTATAAGGGGAGATAAGGTGCGTGCATGTCTTATTACATCACATTATTTATGTCTAAACATTACATATTTTAAGATCTATTATTATCCTAACTCCTTGTTCCTAGATTTATTTAATTCTCTATTTCCTAACAAGGACAAATGCAAGATGGATATTACTATTATTACTAATAATCGTGAATCATCCCCAAGATTGTTTTCCAACTCCTACCCCAAATCTATATGGATAAGAGAGGAGAAATATAACAAATATCTAGGATCTAATGTAGAGATTTTTATTGAAACCAATTCTAGATTAATAGCATTTAGCCAAAAATTTAGAGAAGGTGTTAGATTAAATCTTTTCACAGATAAATAAGAGATTTGGGAACTTAGAATGTGTAGAAAGTGAATTGGTTAGTGTACATTGGGACTTAGAATAAATGATCTTATCATGAATTAGGAATTGGCAAAGTCAGTTCACAAAAACAAATGCACCACAAAACCTTTTAACATATTAAATAAAGAGGCAGAAAGTACCAGTGCTCCCTCCATAATTGACATCAACAAGTGCCCACCCTCTACTTGTCCAATATTGAATGTCTAAATCCAATCCTCCTTGTGACTCATATGATGGACCCCCTTAACATAAAATGAAATGATGTGTGTTAGCAACAGAGAAAAGAGAATTGAAAAGCACCATAGCCTTTACCTTTGAAATAAATTTGTGGAACTATGCTTTATACAGCCAAGATAATGGTGGCGTCATTCAAATACTTCAATCTAGGAAAAAAACAATGTTCAAAAATAAGTCTGCCAAAGAAATACCTTAACTAGAGAGCGGGCAATGAATGGTGTGTGAACTAGAAACCACCAAATCTTGAATGGTGCAAACAATGAACAATGATCTTCAAAAACCTTGGCTTTGTTGTGTATGGTGTGAGCTACGACCTTGACAGTGGCAAGAAATAGGATACCGCCTTCTTGAAGCTTTGAACAGCTATCAAACACAATGGGATTTGAATGTGTGACCAGTGCCAATGAACCAGAGATTGGAGATGCTCGAAGTTGTGTCTGGTGAACTTCAAAAAATCTACAGAAGCAATGTGAAGAACTACTTCTCAAACAAAATAGTGAGCAAGCTACATCAAGGATCTATCCAAAATAAGGGTGAACACAAAAAAACCCTTGTTGAAATGAAGATGATATTTCTGCACGCCAAACGCTTGATCTCCAACAAACACAAAATGAACACCAATAACTATGAAAGTTTTGTTTTGTGTTTTTTTGTTGTGAGGCGGGAAATTTTAATTTTTTTTGTTTTTGATTCATTAGTCGGCGCTATAGTCGGCGTAGTTAATGCTGACTTTAGTGTCAAATTTTAACCCTAAATGTAATCTCTTTGGGGTGCCAAAGGAGGCGCAAAGTGTGCCTAATTTAACACCTATCTGTGTTAGATAAATGTCACATGGTGGAGGATGGTGTCGGGATGAGTGATGATTGTTGTGGCAATGTTATGGTCAAATGTGTTATGAAAATGAGGTGGCATGGGTAGTGGGTTATCAATGTTGGGAAAGGGTTAGGGAGGATGTAATGGAGGAAGGGATGTGTGTCATGGTATGATGTCTTAAGGAATGGGAAGAAAGGATGGTGATTCATAAGATAATATGAAGAATGATGGTAGGTGAATTGGCATCGTGGTAACTGTAGCATGTCATGGGGTTAATCATGTGTTAATATAGGTTGTGGAGTGAGAAAGAGGTGGTATGGATATAGTTGAATGGAGTAATGAGGTGATTTAATTAGTGATGACCTAGGTGAAGTGATGGGTAAGGTGTCTTATGTGGGATTGCTAGAAAGTGTGATTGGTAATGGTGGGGATAGCTAAATGTCATCTTATAAGGGTTCAAAGGTGAGGAAAGTGCAAGATGGAGATATAGGATAATCCATGGTTTAATGATTATTCAAGGGAGACTCCTTAAAATGATTATCAATGATGGTATCGATAGGGGAAATGGAGTCTATGAATGTAGGTGTGGGAATGTGAGCTATGACATTAGGATTGTATTGGATGAATAATGGAAAGTAGGGGCACCTGTCTAGTGATGGAAGGAGCCACATGATCAAATGATGTTTGGGGAAGGGCTTTTCTTAGGAAAGTAAGGATTTGGGTGAGGGTCTAGGGGTAAATGCAAGAAGTTGTGTCCACTTAAGGTGGAAGTTTCGGAGTTAGAAAAAAATCCGAAATCGAGTTAACCAAAACGGGATCCCGCTTTTTAAAAACGGGATCCCGCTTTGCTTCGGAATCCCGAGCCAAAAGTGGGATCCCGTTTTCAAGAAATGGGATCGCGTTTTGAGTTTCATAAAAGGTTAATATTTTAACCTTTATAAAACGGGATCCCGTTTTTAAAACGGGATCCCGTTTTATAAAGGTTAAAATATTAACCTTTTATGAAATGGGATCCCATTTTAAAACGGGATCCCGTTATTTAAAATTTGAATTTTAAGCTCGGGTTTTGCTTTGTAACCCGGTTCGGGAAATGCTTTGGGGACCCGAACCTGACCTCTGGACCAGGTTTGACCTGCAACTTGAAGGTCCTGTCAATGTCACAACAAAATAGTGACTTTGGGCATATATCTGAAGGTCTATTTTGCAGAATATTTTGACGAAATTAAAACCCATTATAGATGAGACAGTGTAGATTCTAAATATGTAATTTTTTTTACAATTGGATTATTTTTTCTATTTTTTAATCAATTTCTGATGAAATAGGTCCATAAACTTGAATTATTAGGGTTTTTTAGTATTTTAATAACTTTTTATTAACATATTTTTTTGTAAAAAAAATTGTAGGAAAACGTACTTTAGACAATTCTTTTCAATTTAAAAAAAAAAATTTCAAAAAATGTTAAGTTTAGGTCATCTTATGCGTGACGTACACGATGATTTTTTAAAAGACCAAAAATGGCCAATAAAAAATTAATGAAAAAAAATATATTCAATAAAAAATTACAAAAAAATATGGAAAACGTGCTTCAGTGAGTTACAAATCTTTTCCCAAAAGGATTTTGAAAAATATGATTATTTAGGTCAAAATATGGATGATGTACACGTACATGGTATAGTAAAAAAAAGTGACTTTTAAACAGTGGTTTTTAGAAACACCTATTCAAAATCACTTTCTATCATCTGGGTATTGAAAAAAATTACATATTTGGAAACTAGATTCTGAGTACTACATTTCATATTTAGTGACTTTTTCCAAGATTCCACCGTTAAGTGCTTCAAATTTTTAGGTCAAATGTGACAAATTCTGAAAATCAGGGAAAACACTTCCACTTTTTGGCCAATAAGTGGACACAACTTCTTGTACACACCCCTAGGGTTTGGTGGAGAATAATTTATGGAAAATTTGGCTCGGTCATTAAAATTGACATGAATAGAAGAAGTACAAGACATGATAAATGGTAGGCTCAAAATAGGATAACGAGGACTATGATGATGAAGATGGAAAGAGAAGTCAACAACAATAGTATGATATAGGGATAGGATTAGAAAATAAGAGTACTACAACTAGCAAGAGGAAAGTGAGGACATAATGCAAAGTTAACATGGCATGAACTCTCTTGGAAGGCTAAGCATGGACTATAAGAAGATTGAACTAGTTGGATCTGTTAGGCTCACCAAATGAAAGAACCTTAAAGGTTAACCTTAATTAGGTAAGGTTATTTTTGAGTGTGGTTGTTTGTGCAACAATGTGTATATTAATGTTACCTAAGGATAAATATAACTATACTATCATTTTAATAACTATGAGAGCTAGGACTAACAATTAGACTAAAAACTTGACAAACAATACAATTTGGACACATGTAGGAATGGAAAATGGAAAATTATTATTATTAAATGTAGAAAAAAATGAAAAAGTGGTATTAGTTGTGCCTATGTAGAGGAATGGTCTTTATGAAAGATGCTTAGAATTATGCTCTATGCCTATTTGTGAAGTTTGGAGGAGATTGGACCTAAAGGATATGACCACCATATGCAAAATAGCCTACCTAATGGGTATGTGCATAGAGAGAGAGAGAGAGAGAGAGAGAGAGAGAGAGAGAGAGAGAGAGAGAGAGAGAGAGAGAGAGAGAGAGAGAGAGAGAGAGAGAGAGAGAGAGAGAGAGAGAGAGAGAGAGAGAGAGAGAGAGAGTTGGAGATAAGGTTTAGGGTTGCTCAGGTTTAGGGGTTATGGGTTAGGGATTAGGGGCAATATTTAGGGTTGAGGGATTTAGAGAGAGAGACTTCTTGTGACATGCAACCGTAAACATTTTGGATGTGAGAGCTTATTTTTAGATTGGAATCTTGGCTGAGAAGTTAAGCACATGGTTTTGTAAAACCACATAATGGTTTCTTGGTTGTGACAAGTCTATAAATTGGAGGCTTGAGGAGTAGTTTGGGAGAGGAGAGTTTTATGCAGGGTTATGCTGTCAGTCTTTCCTCTAGAGGAGCAAGATGTAAATCTCCATGTTAAGCCTTTGAGCCTGCAAGTGTATTGTAGCATGTTTGTTGTTACAGATTAATACATTGGTTCGATGCTTTGGAGTGTGGGGTTTTTTACCCGAAAGGGTTTTCCCCACGTATATTGGTGTCTCTTCTCTTCTATCTATCTTTCTTCTATTCTTCTTCTTTTCATGTTCTTATAGTGCTAATTTATATGCCATTATGCTACTGAAATTTATTTAGATCTGTAAACTACATTATCTTTCCTAATGAGATGGGAAATCAACTATGTCTGTTTCCGCTTTAAGGGCATAGTAGTATGTGCTTGCATCAAGTTATTGAATATTGGTTTAAGTAAAATATAGGATGCTGTAAGGTGCATGTTGGGTTCTTTCTTTTCCCTTTCAATTGGTATTAGAGCTATGGTGGTTCCATGGTTGCATGAGATTGCATGTGTTGGTTCCATGGTGTTTAAGGTTCTAGATATTTCTTCTGTTGTGATTTCTTAGCTTGGAAAGCTTGAGGAATCTATAGGAAGGAATTGGCTAATTATTAATCCTTGTTTGAGTGGAAGTCTTGTAGTTGATCTTGTTTTCAGGTTACAGTAGGCATTTAAAGGATGGAGAAGATGGAGTATTATGGAGTTGATCATGTGGTTAGATTTAATATGATATTGATCTAGAGCTCCTGTTTGATAGTATGTAATAACCCTCATGCATGGTGGTTATGTTCTTTCATTCTATGGTCATTTGTAGCAAAATATTCATGTTGGGTGTTTGTTCTTGACTCCTTGATCACATGGAGAAACTTGGGCTGTCATGACTATGGTTTGATGTGCTTATGTTGGGTGCTTGGTTTTAGTCCCTGGCATTGGAAGGTATTGTTTTGTTAACCTCAAATGCATGTAGGCTATGGAGTTGATCATTAGATGATCTGAAAGCTTCTGGAACAACCTAGCTCCTCCATATGCTTGTACATGGTGGTGGTTGTGAAGTTGGCCTACAAGTGGGCCTAGAGTTCTTGGACCTCTACTTCCTTTTGGTTGGTTGTACTTGCATGTCTCAATTTCATATATTGATTTGATCTGAGGGTTTTGTAGATTTTATGTTCAACATCTATGGTTATGCTTATTTATGTTATTCCATTGTTGTGGTTTAACTATATTGATGGTTTTCAGACTTGTGGGTCTTCTAGATGATAAGTGGATATGGATTTGCATGTATTTTCATTTTGATAAGTGGATATGGATATACATTTTGATAAGTGGATATGGATTTTCAGACTTGTGGGTCTTCAGACTCATATGTGGACTTGTTTGGCAAATCAGATCTGTGGTTGATTTGGTGTTTGAGTCTTGTGGTCTACATGTTATCTTCTTGTTATCTCAGTTTATAGGTTACTAATGTGATGATGAGTTTGCATGTTTCATGTTTGGGATCTACGAGTTATGCAGTTTTGTGGGATGATCACCTATTTGATTGCAGTGGGATGACTCGGATGTGGATTGTCTATATTCACAAGATTGATTCAATATTTATGCAGACTTTGTTAGTTTGCCTTGTATGTGGTCATTTGTGTATTGGTATATTGCATTGGGATGAGAGCATGGATGATTAGAGTGCCTAGATAGTTGGTTATTGGGACTTGTAGCATGTTTATCATGATGTCATGGATATCTTGGTTACACAGTTTAGTGTGAGCTTTTAACAGTGATGGTTTTATCTTCTTGACTTGGAGATCTTGGTTCTACATTATGGATGATTAGAGTGCCTAGATAGTTGGTTATTGGGACTTGTAGCATGTTTATCATGATGTCATGGATATCTTGGTTACACAGTTTAGTGTGAGCTTTTAACAGTGATGGTTTTATCTTCTTGACTTGGAGATCTTGGTTCTACATTATTCTTTTGTACTGCTGATGTTGTAGGTGAAGTATTTGATTGTGTTAGAGCCATGGATTATCTTCATTGAGAGGATGGTTATCATGATGCCTTGATAAGATTGATATCACAATTTCAGTGGGAGCTTTGGCAGTGATGTGGATCTATCACTTGGTGGTGGATGATCTTCTACAGTGGTTGTAGGTGTCATGGTAAGGTTTTTGGATAATGATTCTTATATGTTGTGAAATTATTTTGACATCTTGAGTTCCATTATTTGAGGATACTTATCTTTATGTGATTGGAGATGGTTTTGTGCCATGATGGATTCTTATTTCTAAGATTAGAGTTTTGGCATGATGGTGCCCCTTTGGAAAGATATGTTCATTGGAGCAGGTAGTGATCTCCTAGGAGGAGATGTTAGATCATGATGTAATGTGTGTTCCTGGATTTTGCAGACTGCAGTGGGAGCTTTGACAGTGGTCTGGTGAAGTTCTCTTTGGTTTTGAGTAGTAATCATTTTATTGAAGCTTCATGATTTTGTAGGATGCATTTGAAGTTGGCATGTACTAGTTGATGGATGCTCATGAATACCAGAGAGACTTGAGCTGAGGCTAGAGATCTCTTGTTGTGGGGATCATGTGTTGGAATGGTGAAATTTCAGCAAAAAGACCGAGGAGCCTTTCACCTGGGTATGGACATGAGTTCATGTTTGGAGCTGAGAGGAGATTGTTCTTGGAGAGAGTCTATGAGGCTTGGTGTATCTCACTGGATCATTCTCATTCCCCACTCTCAGTTCACTTAGCAGAAAATGATCCAATAGGTATTGCCCATGTTATTTCAGATTCATTTTTTTATGCTTTTATTTCTCATGGATATGGATCTTGAGCTATAGTTTCTAGTTCGAGAGGGTTCATTGGAGGATTACTTGGCATGGTTATCTCCTTAGGTATATGGTTTGATTTATGAGAAGTTTTGGAGATGTTAGAGGGCTATATTCCTATTTTTGGAATGGATTTTTTCTTTGAGTTTGATCTTCTTTGGTTAGAAGCTTACATCCATTTTGGTTATATGAGATATATATGTTTTGTTTGATCTAATGAGATTGAACAGTTGGGTGTTGTTAAGGATTTTCAGTTGGCGTGTTGTGAAGGAGATCTTACTTGGCATAGCTTAGCACTTGGTGGTGTTGGCAGAAAGAGATGATATGATTTGCAGTTTCTCTTTATGGTCTCATGTTTCTTCGTAGAGGTTCTTATTCATCTAGTGTGATCACTGGGTTTGTGGTCATCTACTGTTGTTGTACTTTATTATTTTTTTAACAACAATATGTGTTCTTTTAATGTATATAATTTGATATGTGGAGGACTTGGGAGAAGTGGATGAGATCAAAGGTGAGAGAGTGAGCAGAAAACTGTTTGTGGAAGTATGCTCTATTTTGCAGCAGGTTGGTTGCAGTTTAGATATTATTGTGATTGTTCTATGTATTACATGATTTGATTATAATCCACACTTTTATGTAAGTGTTGATTGGTAGACTTTGTGTTGCTTTGGTTGGCATTGCTCATGTAGTATGATTCCTAGGATGTATGCATGTCTTTGGCAGATTATTTTTCATTGGACTGCAGTATCAAAGGTCTTCAAGTTTTTCCACATCAATGGTTTTGGTGTGTTTGTTATCGTGTGAGATGGTAACTTTGAGAAGGACAGTGAATTATACAGGGATGAGAGCTACAGTATGGGCTGGATATGTCATGTGCAGAAGTTCTATCAATGGTGGTTTTTTTAGTTGGATGTAAACAACTAGCTGTTGTTGTTGTTCTAACTATTTTTGGAGTATTCATGCTCGATCTTGTTTTGGAGGTGTTTGGACTTCAGAGTTATGTTCTGGTAATGGGTTTGAAGTTGGATAAATTGGTGTGTCTATGTGATATTTAGTGTTTCATCATGTTTTTGGAATTCTAATATTTTTTTCATGTTGGTGATCACTTGGAAGATGTTGCAAGTGCTTCTATAAAGCTCGTGAGCATAGTGGAGTTCAGTTGAGGCAGTATGGTAACCTTGGTTGTTCATAGACTACTTGTGTATCCCCTAGCTCTTGCAAGGTATTCGACAAGTGGAAGAATGTTGGGAAATGAGGTGTCTCAACCTTGCATATTTCCCATAACATTTATTTGTATTTAATATTTTCCCACAATTAGTTATTATTTTTATTGATCTCCAAAATAATGTAGGGGCGTGTGAATTCTTAATTGGCACTTTTGCCACATGTCGGTGCCTTGAAAATTGAAATATTAGTTGTCAAAAGATGCCCACATGGTAGTATATCATGGAAGGACTATTTTTAGCGATATTATGACAAATTCTATGACAACTGTAAGCGTCAAAAATAGGGGAGAACATTTTGAACGTGAGAGCTTATTTTTAGACTAGAATCTTGGCTAAGAAGTTAAGCACATGGTTTTGTAAAACCACATAATGGTTTCTTGGTTGTGAGAGGTCTATAAAGTGGAAGCTTGAGGAGTAGTTTGGGAGAGGAGAGTTTTATGTAGGGTTATGGTGTCAGTTTTTCCTTCAAAGGAGCAAGATGTAAATCTCCATGTTAAGCCTTTGAGCTTGCAAGTGTATTGTAACATGTTTGTTGTTGCAGATTAATACATTGGTTCGATGCTTTGGAGTGTGGGGTTTTTTACCCAAAAGGGGTTTCCCCACGTATATTGGTGTCTCTTCTCTTCTATCTATCTTTCTTTTGTTCTTCTTCTTTTCATGTTCTTAAAGTGCTAATTTATATGCCATTATGCTGCTGAAATTTATTTAGATCTGTAAACTACATTAACTTTCCTCTAAGGGTTAATG
The DNA here is from genome assembly GCA_027924645.1 of Cunninghamia lanceolata. Classification (NCBI taxonomy): domain Eukaryota; kingdom Viridiplantae; phylum Streptophyta; class Pinopsida; order Cupressales; family Cupressaceae; genus Cunninghamia; species Cunninghamia lanceolata. The sequence goes on from BSBN01000904.1 coordinate 10,325,431, forward strand.
AGATGGGAAATCAACTATGTCTATTTTTTCTTTAAGGGCATAGTAGTATGTGCTTGCATCAAGTTATTGCATATTTGTTAAGTAAAATATAGGATGCTATAAGGTGCATGTTGGGTTCTCTCTTTTCCCTTTCAGAAGCATCAACGAATTGTTTTTGTGGTTTAGAAGTGCCTCAAGGAAATAAAAGCTCCCAGAATGCAATGATCTCTAGATATTAAAAAATTTGGATCTGTTTAAATTTTTAAAGAACTTTCAAACAAATACAATTGACAGACGCAAAAACAACAACATTTGCCAGCCTACTCCTAGCCTATGCCAAAGTGCATGCTTTGGAGCATGGTATGGATATCCATCAAATCATAATGGATGGAGGTGAATTTTTGTCAGTTATTATATTTGGAGATGCTTTGGTAGGAACATATACAAAACATGGGTGCACATGCAAAACACAAGAACATGATTACATGTGTTGTACAAATGGATACCTTGAAAAGGCTTTAAGAAACCTCAAGAAAATGTAATTGGTTGGTTTAACACCAAATTCCATGCCCTTTCCCATTGCACTTTACTTGTGCCAAGAATGGGAGTTTCTAGGGTACCGCACATTCCTATATTTAGTTATTATATATGGAAATACTCAGATACAGATATTTATGCAAAATGTGAGAACATATGCAAGGTAGATCGACTATTAGACATGAATAAAAAATGTAGAAGCATAGTCGTGGCATGTGAAGTATTCCATAAAATGCCTCAAATAAATGTTGCTTACTTAGAATGCAATAATTATTGAATGTATATCGAATAAATTTATTGCAAGGCATAGGAATTTTCAAGAAAATGCAATGAGTTGGTGTGTAGATGAAAAGTCAGCATCTACCTTCCCTATGCACTAAGTGCCCTCGTAAATTGGTATGCAAAATGTGAATGCTAAAAAAAAAGTGTATGGAATTTTTGATGGATCACCTTAGGAAAGTATTCAATGATTGCAGGATATACACACAAAATGGATCCATGGAAAAAGGCTTTAGAGACTCTCAAGAAAATGTGACCATCGACATGGAGTTTTGTGGACATTCTCTGGTGAATACTAAGGGAATATGAAACTACTGAGGGGCAAAAGCCACTTTTATTCAAGATCTGAACTAGAGCTCAGTTTCCTTACAATCATTTATTTGGGTCATGCTTTGAAACTCTTGAGAAGTAAACATTTCTTTCCTTGATATCGATGGGTCTATGCATCTCTCAGTTAAAAGATGAAAATCCTAGGCCTTCTAACCCCACAAAGAGAACTCTTACTAGCTATATGATTTCAAGAGGATACCAAACCTAAGAGAGTGAAGTCTTCATTTTTGGACATTATTCACACATTTGCCGATAGATCTGTTCCTATCCACATATCACTATTGGACAATCAATGCCACAGAGAACTAAGGTGGGAAATCCAAAAACATCCGAATATAGGTATTTCAAGAAGGCACACAATTATGGAAAGGTATTTCATAGAAAAAGAAAGAAATTGCAAGATAGGGCCTTGTCAATTGAGGAAGGGGATTTAATTTTATATGTGTCCAAATCTATAATGATTCTCCTTCAAAGACTAGAAGTTCCAAATAATAGCAATATTGATACCGAATCGCAAAAGGAGGATCTGTTGATTGGCTTGTGATGTCAGTCACAACCAAGCACACAAAACAAAAGTCACACAACAACCCTTATTTATCTTGAAAGATACGATGAATTCCAAGAATTCATGATCCCAAGAATTCATGATCCCAAGTCCCTGTCGATTAGTTCATAATCTGCTGATGTTACTCTATGGTTGATGTGTATTACTGTTTTCCATTTTGGGGCCTTACGTAGATTAGTAGATTCTATTTCTGCAACTATGCTATACAGGGAAGTTACTCTACACAGCATATATCTCCAAATGATGTGTCTAAGTTGATATTTGAATGAGTTCTACCCTTATTTGTGATTCTTTGCATGACATTTTCAATACTACATGCATTTAGCTCAAAATATGCTAATGATATTTAGTTGTCTTCAGGATGTCAGCATATTTTTCTGTTCTTCTTCTGATTTATCATGATGTGCAGTTATGAAAGTGATTTCAATGAAATTAAAATGAGGAAAAGGGTTAGAGAGCAAGATTCCTAAAATTACTTGACTGAGATCATTGATCCATATACATGTTCCCATACAGCAATGGAGAGAAGAAACTAAAATCATACTTCACCAGGACAGTCCACAAACCCGTATGATTCAGTGCAAATCTTCAGGGGAAAAGTTGACAACAACATGCAATGAAATGAAAGTGATTGTATAGAACACAACATTCACCAGTACATATCCAGAAATCAACTTGAAGACTACTTAAGGTTTACAATCAAGGTATAGTCTGAAACTTCATCTCCATACAGTATGTTCATAAAACAGGCACATTTACAATGATCTAAGGAAGGGACCTTGATTATTTCAACAATCCAGTCCTCACTAGTCTCAGTAATCCGATCTCTCCTAAAACTATTACAGGTTTGATTTTATGTATGATTGACCTCCTCTCTTTTTTGTATAGTACACGGGCTCAATATATATATATATCTAGTTTTTCCCCAATCTGGCGCCCAAAAACCCTAGGAGATCAATGGTCAATATCTTGAAATGTAGCATCCAATGGTGAGAAATGAATCCCGCCAAGAATTCGAGCAGCATACCCAGATAGGGCGCCACTCCTTCAATAATGTTTCCATCTGCAAACTCCTCAGCATTGAAAGCTTCGTCTCCTTCTGGTGTGTTTGGCTTCTTGGGATCTGGCCCGCCGCCTGGGACGTCATCGTCATTTAAAACCCTGCCTTTGCGTTCACCTGCAAGTCGTTACTGTGTCAGCAACTCTGCTTCTTCCCAGCTACTCCAACAATCTGCAATAAACAAGCAGGAATTAGCACCATCGTTTAATAAATCAGTAGGAAAAATGAACATCTACATTAAATTAGGCTCCAAATGCATAAACACAACCATCGAGCTCAAAAACTATGGAAAATGCACATCAAAATGCCTATACAACGTTAAAATCAGTCGGGTCAACCATCGTTGACCAAAAACACGCATTCGGGCTCCAAAAATGGATTCAAAAATCTATCGCTTCCGTCTTCCCGCCCTTTTCCTGTTTAAATCTTTGTATATGGCAAATGCATGCCAATCGGAATGTATATTCTCAATATACAAGTCAGATGTAATACATCGGATTAATCAGATTTCAAACTGTTTGAAATCTAGCTTGTATGTCCGCAATGCATATCGGTTTGTATATCGCAACATACAAATGCATATGCATACAAAGAATTTTCTATTTTTAACTTCCATTTCGAATCTGGCTTGTATGTATAACAATGCATCTTTGATATACAAGCCAGAAATATACAACGAATTAACTCCTTTCCATAACATCTTCTATTTCGGTGGTTGTATGCATGCAATGTATATCAGCTTGTATATGAGAATATACAAGCCTGATATACATTGAATTAACTCTGCTTCATGAAATTTGGGTTCCGGGCAATGTATCTCCACTTTGTATGTTTCAGAATGTATGTATATCAAAACATACATACAAGTCGAAACATACAAAGACTTAACTCAATTAAATAACCCCTTCGGGTCCGCCCGATGTATATTTGTATTGTATGTTACTCAAACATACAAGCCCGTGGATATACAATGAATTAACCATGCTTCATAACATTTGGATTCCGTGCCATGTATAAAGTGTTGTATATCCACCTTGTATGTTGTGAAATATGCATTGTGGAAACATACAAGGATTTAACCATTTTTAATACTCCCTTCGGGTCTGCCTGATGCATATGAACGTTGCATGTATCTTGACTTGTATATTTCGCTTGTATGTAAAAACATACAAGCGCCAAATATACAACCATTTAACTCTTCTTCACGATGCTTTTGGGTCCGCGGCCTGCACATTGCAAATGTATATATCAAATGTATGTTTAAATATACAAGCGCAATATATACAATGAATTAACATTGCTTAATAACTTTTCAGTTTCGGTCCTTGTATAAATGTATTGTATGTTACGACCTGCCAAACATACAAACACGAGATACATGCAACGGATTTAAACGTTTATTCGTTTCAACTCTTAACCATTTTGGGTCCACCTTGTATGTACAAATATAACATTAACAAATGCATACCAGGCAAAAAGACATACAATTGACTTTGTATATGAACCCGACTACTCATGCGACCAAGTATAAAATGACCTTTGCATATACAAACGACTTTGTATATGAAAAGTGATATACAAAGGTCTTTGTATACAAGTGAACTCACATACAAAGGGCCTTGTATATGCAACTCGATATACAAAGAGACTTGTATGTGCAAACAACAAACCCTTCCCTTGTACATTTTACCAAAATGCTCATAACTTGCAAAATATGGCAAATTTTAACATGGTTAAAAAAGCAACCCTAGCTCATTTTTGACAAGGAATCCAACCATACTATGCACTAGTACTGAAATGCATGTTTTCTCCATTTTCAACAAAGTTTACAATTTTTACTCACTTTTCCCTTTACCACCAGGCAAAATGACACACACAAGCAAAAAGCAAAAAGCCATAGCAGGGGTCCTCATTTTGCTAAGGAGTAAAATGGGGCGTGTTGTGAACATCACAACAACTAGCAACCTAACAAAACAATCAAATTCAACCCATTAAAGAAAACCAAATGAAATGAATTCATAACTTCCAACTATCTTTTCTGCAAATCATCATTCAACTTGGGACTTAATGTATTCAATAAGGTGCATGAATTTTCATTTCAGTTTAAGTGGGTGCACGTGGTTAATAAGCCTCATCTTGAAGATCAGTTGAACAAACTAGTGACTGATATTAGACTGCGTAGGTGAGGGCATTCCCTCATAGCCAACCAGATAGAGCCTTGCTGCCAGCAAGCGTCCATAGCCTCGGAAAGGTTATTGTTACAATTCTCCTAAGTAGAGCCCCACTGCCAGTGAGCGTCTATATCCCCAATAGAGTTACTTAGATGGCTTAATCTGGTTTTTCAGTATAATCCATTTTATTTATATATATATTTTTTATATTTTCTGGTTTTTGAAAGAGATTTCACAAGATATTGCAATTGTAACTTCATGATGCAAGGAGTGAACACTTGCTAAAATTAAGCTGAGAATTGTAATGGTAGCAAGGGTGACCTCTGATTTTTCACCTAATATCTACACTGGTAAGTTCAACAAACCCAAGGATTTTAGGTGTGTCATTGTGAGAAACATTCCTTGAATACTCAACCCATTCTTATTGAATACAAAATTTCACAAGTTAAACAACTCTCTACATTCATGACAGTCACAACAAGTTATGCGTAGATTTCAAACAATTAACCTGAATGATCTAAATTTTCCATTATTTTCAGTGGTTGTTAATCTGCCCCTTTATACTCTAAATCAAAAGAAAGATCCCTGCTGAGGAAACAAAGCAACCAAAACAAAACAAGCAAAACAAAGCCACTGTACAAACAACTATACAAAGAAAGTACACTATGATACACATGACTGTCATGATGCAATCTTCAGGCCTGAAAATAGTGTTTGAGGAACTGTCCATTAACTGGTAATGGAACATCCTCACCTGTTAAGGACTTGAGCCTGTAGGTGCTGTCTCCTAGAATTTTAAAAATTTGAAAGGGGCCTATCCAGAGTTTGTCAAATTTACCATGATCACCCTTCCTTTCATGTGCTTTGTCCCACATCAGGACCAGATCTGAGATCCTAAAAGCCTTGCTTCTGGCCTTTTTGTCAAACCAGTGCTTGACAATAGCCTGATGTTTAGCAAATTGGTTAATTGCTACACTTCTTTTTTCCTCCAGGTGCATTAGTTGTAGTAACCTAACTTCCTGTTTATTATCTATGCCTAGGTACTCTTGTGTAAACTGCAGTGTAGGAATCTTTAAGTTGACAGGGAGGATGGGATCCACCCCATATACTAAGTGAAAAGGTGAATTTCCTAATGCAGCTTTATTCCTAGTTCTATCTACCCACAAGGCATATTTCAATAGAGTGTTCCATTCCCTTGGGTTCTTATCTATCGGCTTTTTTATGATGTTCAATAGGTTCTTGTTTGTGGATTATGCTAATCCATTCCCTTGGGGGTAGTAATTTGAGGAGAATTTTGAAATGACCCCATGATCGAAAGCCCAACTTGACAATTTAATTGAAGCAAAAGTAGGCCCATTATCACATACTAAAGCATATGGAACTCCATACCTGGTCACTATATTGGTTTCCAAAAACCTAATAACATCCTCAGCATTGCATGTCCTACTACTGACAGCCTCAGTCCACCTGGTACAGTAATCAGTAATACTTAAAACATACATGTGGCCTAAGGATGAGGGAGGATTGATGGGTCCTATGAAGTCCATTCCCCATTGAGCAAAGGGGCGCATCTCCATCATTGGCTGCAAAGGTTGAGTAGCATATTTCTCTCTATTGGCAACAACCTGACACATATGACAGCATTTGATGTGTTCAACTGTATCTTTGAAAATTGTGGGCCACTAATACTCTACCCTGAGGATAGCATGAGTGGTGGCTAAGGATGACCCATGTGCAGTCCCAAATTTATCATGTAATTCTGTTAGCACCTTATCTGCTTCTGATCTTTCTAAGCATCTTAGGTATATCCCCTCATAGTTTTTCTTCAAAAGGACTCCTCCTTTTAACATAAATTTTAGTGACCTTATCTTCAGTGCTCTCCTCTGTGAGGCCTGCAGTCTTGAGGGACATCTCCCAGTTGTCAGGATGTGCCTAATGTTTGAGTACCATTCTCCGTCATCTTTTGCATTTACGACGTACTACTGGCTCAGGATATTGGTATCAACCTCTGATATCATCCGGCTTAATGCCTGCCCTCTTACCAGCTTCATAGGGGTAATGTCCATATCGTACTCCTGGAGGAAGGTGATCCATTTAGCCCTTTTCTCACTTGGTTCACTTTGAATTAGCAACATTTTCACTGCTGCATCGGGTACAACAGCAATCACCTTACTTCTCAGGATGTATTGCCTGAACTTCTTGACTACTCAGACCAAAGCAAGCGGCTGTCTTTCAACGTCCATATACCTGAGCTCTGTGTCTCTGAAAGGGCAGCTCATGAAGGCTATAGGATTTTCTTCCTTTTCTTCATTTTTCTGTGTCAGTACTGCTGCAGAGGTATGTTCTGAAGCAAATGAGTAGATGTAGAAGTCCTTGGTGTAATCTGGACTGATCAGGACTGGAGCATTTGATACGGCCTTTTTAATGTCTTCAAAAGCTGCTCTAGCTTCCGGGGTCCATTCAATTTTAGCATCCTTCTTGAGCATGGTGTTCAAGGGCCAGACTATCTCTACAAAGCCAGTGATAAATTTCCTAACGAAATTAATCTTACCAAAGTAAGATTTGAGCTCCGTCTTGCTTCCAGGCAGTTGTATCTTCATGATGGATTTTATTCTGTCAGGATCAAGGATGATCCCATCTTCAGTTATCAAGTGGCCTAGCAATTTCTCTGTGGTCATCCCAAATATGCACTTCTTGGGATTCAAGGATATCCCGTACTGCTCGCATTTCTTCAACACCTTTCTCAGGTCCTCTACATGGTCCACTCTGTCTTTGGAGAACACCATTAAGTCATCCATGTATATTACTATGCACTTACCAATCAAGCCTCTAAAGGCTATGTCCATTGCTCACTGAAATGTGGCTCCAGCGTTTATCAATCCAAATGGCATACGCCTGTAGGCGAAGATCCCCCATTTCGTGGTAAATGCGGTTTTCAATCTATCAATTCTGTCCACCATCACCTAGTTGTATCCAGAGAAACCGTCCAAGAAGGACATCATCTTGGTGCCGTTCACAATCTGCAGGACTTCATCTAGAGAAGGCAAAGGATAATTATCCTTTTCAGAAGCTCGATTCAAGTTCCTGAAGTCCACGCACAGTCTGATGTCACCGTTCTTCTTTCTCACTGGGACCAGGTTTGCCACCCACGTGGAGTGTCTCATAGGAAATATGATCCTGGCATCGAGCACTCTTTTAACTTCTTCGAAAATGATTGGCTCCAGTAAAGCGTTGACGGGTCTTTGCTTTTGCCAAAAAGGCTTGGCGTTTGACTTCACAGGTATCGTATGAGTCATGACTGATGTATCAAAAGTTTTCAATTTGTCATACATCCAGGCAATGACATGGATGTAATCTTTGTGGGCCTGAGTTATCTCTTTCAACTCTTCTTCTGTATAGACCTTCCCAATCAGAACATTTCTTCTTCTATCACCTTGCCCAAGGTCGACCTGCAAATACTGTCCCTCATCAGCCTTTTGAAGATCCCTTTGTTTCAGCATGCTGTCCAAATTAAATGCTCTCTCCAGCTCTATCATTCCCCTAGGGATTTTGTTACTTGGCAACTCTAGAATTTCTTCTTCCTCCCAGACATGATCTTCTAGAGTCTTTTCATCAATGATCTGTGCCTCAAAAACATCTCTATTGGAAATAATATCTAATATATGCTGATCATCTTCAAATACTTGGAGATTAGTTACATTATCAGGTACTGAAGGCACTGATACTAATTCAACTGAGAATCTTTTTAAACCTGATATGGATAGTGGCTCTAGAGTACTAGCAGCTTGGGCCAAAGCATCTGCTCTGTGGTTTTGCTCTCTAGGTACATGGGTGATATTGAATGCATCAAACTCTTCTATTAAGTCCCACACCCTGTGTCTGTAATTGGACAGCCTCCTTTAATTGCAAGAGTATATACCTCTTACCTGTCTGACAACTAATTCTGAGTCCCCATAGATGTGTAGAATTTTCACCTTCTTCCTAAGAGTGAACAGTATCCCATGAATTAGAGCTTCGTATTCTGTCACATTATTTGTACATGGGAACTGCAATCTGTATGCTGCCAAATAGGATTTTCTAGATGGGTCAATGAGGTCTATTCCTACTCCAGCTCCTTGTTTTGACTTGGATCCGTCAAATCTGAGGATCCATGGCTCATCCTCAGCTAAAATCTTGTCTGGTGCTTCCTTCTTTCTTTTGGCTCTGGCAGCCGCACCACTAGATATCCATTTTAGCTTTGGTGTCCCAGTTTTCTCAGACACCACCTCATCGGCTTTATGGGGAGCTGATACTTCTTCTTTTCTCTTATCACCAAGAGGAACATTCTCTGGACCAAGTAGCGTATGCCTTCTCAAGATATGTAGGCATAACGAGCAAGATGTCTCCGAGTGAGGTGCCTCATGCAACCTGCACCACTTCTCAATCAAGGCATCCTAGGGAGGCCTATGCTACTGTGTCATCTTTTGGATTTCTTTTGACAAAAACTCCTCGAACTTGGACAGATTGCTGCCACTATCCTCGTCAGATAACTCGTAATCTAACTCCACTAAACAATCACTCCCAGGGGTGATTTTCTTCTTGTTCTTATCATCACCCCTGTTGCATACCAGTATCACTTCTGTCATCTGGATAGAACCTTCATCCTTCTGTGTGCATCCTTCTGTTCCTGCAGGAGACAAACATAAATCAGTGTCACTATCATTATCCATGGAACTCACCATGGGTGAAGATGCTTCTCCATATGCTTGTTCCAACTCCAACATGTCTAAATAGGCATCACAAGTTTTTTTAGAATGAGCCTCATCATGCAACCTGCACCATCCATCAATCAGAATATTGTGAACAGGCACACTCAATAATTGACATCGTTTCACCTGTCTAAACAAATGCATCTCAAATTTCTTGAAATGATCCAGTTCTATTTTATTTCCCAGATTATAATCAGGCTCTGAATTTATTTCATCACTCCAAAGGTCACCATTATGATCATGTATGTCAAGCATCAGGATTTCTTCTATGCTAGCGGTTTGAGGCCTAATGGAGTAAACTCCAGGTTCCACATCCATGTACATGATTTCATTGGTTCTGTTATATTCGGTGATCATGTGTCTCATGCGAGGTTCAGCTTCGATCCTTATCTGATTTGGTATACCCTTCCAAGGTAGCCACATATGGCTGAAATCAGTTGACATGTATCCATTGAGGGTTTTTGACCAGTCTCTGCTGAGTAACATTCCATATGTATCAGGTATATCTACTACCTGAATATCAATATAGTGCTAGATTCTGGGATTCGATGCTAGCTGCATGTGAATGTGGGTCAGTTCTCCTACCACACTTACTTCTGTTTTGTCCAATTGTGTTACCTTCTTCAATGATTTAGCAGGATGTAACCCTAAAGTGTTGCATATGGATAGGGGCATTACATTGGTAGATGCTCCTGAGTCTACTAAGCAGTTGTGCAAATTTTTACCAAACATCCTTGTGGTAAGGAGGAAGGGAGGTGACTCACTCTTGTCTTTGTATAGGGTCATGTGGGAGGTATCTGCAACTTGAATAGTAGCCTAGGTTTTAGGTTTGACGTTAACGTCCTTAGCAGCATGATCTTTATTTCTAAATTGGCCTGGGGTATGGCTATCTTCCTTTTGAGCAGAACCATCCAATGATTTCATGAAAGCATTCTTAATAGCAGGGGTTTTAAGCAACTCTGACATTGGCAGGCCGATCTTTACTTTTTTCATTTCATCTGCCAGATATGTAACCAATTTGTCAGATTCAGGAAGTGGATTTGCATCTTTTTGTGCTATGTTATGCGGTGTCAGATATTGAGCATCGACCTTGGGGAGTCCAGGGTCATTACTTGCCTTGGGATCAAGTGGAGTATTGAAATTGTTTAGAGGCAATGAGGTAGTCAAAGGATCAACAGATCTGTTTGAGTTATTCCTTAAGTTGTAGTTATGCCTACCCTGAGGTTGTTGTTGATAAGCATTGACTTCCTCATGCTTAATTGATGGCTCATTCTCATCCTCAAAGGGGAAAACATAGTTAGACTCAAAAGCCATGGCTGATTCCTCACATGTCGAAGTGTAATCCTAATGTGATGATATTGTCTGTTGATAAGGACAATGCATGAAGCTTTCTAGTACTAGGGCAGAATCATACTCACAGGGGACAATTTCATTTCCCTCTGCATAAGGTGGGTTACCTGAGGTACTGACCACTTCAGCTTGGAATATGCTAGCAGCAATCCTGAATTGAGGACAGTCCAACTCTACATGATTGTTGGTGTTATGTATTCTGCAACAGTTCGTAAGTGCTACCTCTGCAAGGTTTACTCTGGTGGTCTGCCTAGGTTCACTAGGAGGCTGATTGTCTAGGGGTGATGGCAAGGAACCATTGTTAGGCCTGGTGTTCCACACTCTAGGCTGTCTAGGAGGATTATTGTTGCCATTGTTGTTATTGTAATTGTTGTTGTACCCCCTATTAGGATAATTAGGTTTGTCATTGGCATAACCTCTGTTTTGATTAGGTTGAGAGTAGAAATTCTGATTTCTTAGATGAGTGACCTCAGTAGTAAGTTTTCTTAACTGAGCTGATATTTCTTTGATTTCTTCCTTCTCTTCATGAACCTTGGCCATCACATTCTCTATCTGGGGCTTGAAAAAGGAAGACCCATTGTTATTGTTGGATTGTTCTACACCCTGAGGCACTTGTGTTTGATATGGTAACATCTGGTTACTCCCACTTGGTGGGGGCATGACACTAAGTGGTGGTATTTGCAAAGGGGCTGGCATCATAGCTGAAGGCATCATGGCTCCATTGGTCTATTGGTGGACATGATATGTAAGATAACCAGGAAGTGTAGGGAAAGCAATATTTGGTGTGGGAACAAGAGCCAATTGCTGACTAACTTTGATAGCTTCCTCAAAAGCCTGTGCTATGGTTGTTACACCAGGGTGTGTCCTTCTGATAAACATGGAGGTCAGGGGATCTAAAGCTGAATAATAAATACTCCTAGTAGCCTCATCTGCTACAACGTAGGGAGAAATCAGTTTAGACATCTTCTGGAATCTAGTGTTGAAGTTTGCAATGGGTTCTCCTTCGCACATCTTGATGGTGGCAAATAGATGATAGTTCATTGAAGGATCTATAGGCACCTTGAACCTATCCTTGAAAGCTTTCTCTAAGGCATCCCATGAACGGACTGAACCCTGACCTAGACTGGTATACCAATTATAGGCCTTTTCCCCTAAGGAGAATGGAAACAATCTACATACCACATCCTCATACTCAATTCTAGCCCTACAACAAGCTTCCTTGAAGATCTTGACATGATCATCAGCATCTTGATATGGATGGTACCTAGGAGAAATTTTATCTGGATTTTTAGGCAAAGCATGATATGCATTGAAGGCCAGCGGTGACTCTGCTGTGAAAAATGACATCGCAACCGGTGGAGGTTGGATCTAGGGTATGACAGGCTGAGGCTGGGCCTGAGGTGTGATAGGTGGTCCTGTGGGTATTTGAAAGCCTATAGGGATTACAGGAGCACGCTCTGGTGAGGCTTCTGTCGCACTAGAATCAGGAGTGTGATGAATGTCCACAGTCCTAGGTCTAAATCCCCTGATAGGCAGTTCTTCGAAGAGTCCACTAGATTTGGCCCTGGTATTTGGCCTAAAAGCCAGGATTTCTCAAGTTTTTAAGGCAAAATGGCGAGTTTATGGCCAAAATTCAAACCGTCGGGATGTTTAAGCAATGTATGTAGGAATCTACGGTTTCCTTTGTCAACGGCCCTCCTTCTAGCGCCATTTTCCTGTTGATTGGCTTGTGATGTCAGTCACAATCAAGCACACAAAACAAAAGTCACACAACAACCCTTGTTTATCTTGAAAGATACGATGAATTCCAAGAATTCATGATCCCAAGTCCCCGTCGATTAGTTCATAATCTGCTGATGTTACTCTGTGGTTGATGTGTATTACTGTTTTCCATTTTGGGGCCTTACGTAGATTAGTAGATTCTATTTTTGCAACTATGCTATACAGGGAAGTTACTCTACATAGCATATATCTCCAAATGATGTGTCTAAGTTGATATTTGCATGAGTTCTACCCTTATTTGTGATTCTCTGCATGACATTTTCAATACTACATGCATTTAGCTCAAAATATGCTAATGATATTTAGTTGTCTTCGGGATGTCAGCATATTTTTCTGTTCTGCTTCTGATTTATCATGATGTGTAGTTATGAAAGTGATTTCAATGAAATTAAAATGAGGAAAAGGGTTAGAGAGTGAGATTCTTAAAATTACTTGACTGAGATCATTGATCCACATACATGTTCCCATACAGCAATGGAGAGAAGAAAACTAAAATCATACTTCACCAGGACAGTCCACAAATCCACATGATTCAATGCAAATCTTCAGGGGAAAAGTTGACAACAACAATGCAATGAAATGAAAGCGCTTCTATAGAACACAACATTCACAAGTACATATCCAGAAATCAACTTGAAGACTACTTAAGGTTTACAATCAGGGTATAGTCTGAAACTTCATCTCTATACAGTATGCTCATAAAACAGGTACATTTACAATGATCTGAGGAAGGGACCTTGATTATTTAAACAATCCAGTCCTCACTAGTCTAAGTAATCCGATCTCTCCTAAAACTATTACAGGTCTAATTTTTTGTATGATTGACCTCCTCTCTTTTTTGTACAGTACAGGGGCTCAATATATATATATCTCTAGCTTTTCCCCAATCTAGCGCCCAAAAACCCTAGGAGATCAATAGTCAGCATCTTGAAATGCAGCATCCAATGGTGAGAAATGAATCCCGCCAAGAATTTGAGCAGCATACCCAGACAGGGCACCGCTCCTTCAATAATGTTTCCATCTGCAAACTCCCTCGCATTGAAAGCTTCGTCTCCTTCTAGTGTGTTTAGCTTCTCAGGATCTGGCCCGCCGCCTGGGATGTCATGGTCATTTAAAACCCCACCTTTACATTCACCTGCATGCCGTTACTATGTCGGCAACTCTGCTTCTTCCCAGCTACTCCAACAATCTGTAATAAACAAGCAGGAATTAGCACCATCGTTTAATAAATCAATAGGAAAAATGAACATCTACATTAAATTAGGCTCCAAATGCATAAACACAACCATCGGGCTCAAAAACCATGGAAAATGTGCATCAAAATGCCTATACAATGTTAAAACCAGTCGGGTCAACCATCGTTGACCAGAAACACGCATTCGGGCTCCAAAAATGGATTCAAAAATCTATCGCTTCTGTCTTCCTGCCCTTTTCCTATTTAAATCTTTGTATATGGCGAATGCATGCCAATCGGAATGTATATTCTTGATATACAAGTTGGACGTAATACATTGGATTAATAAGATTTCAAATTGTTTGAAATCTGGCTTGTATGTCTGCAATGCATATCGGTTTGTATATCACAACATACAAACGCATATGCATACAAAGAATTTTCTGTTTTTAACTTCCATTTTGAATCCGACTTGTATGTATAACAATGCATCTTTGATATACAAGCCGGAAATATACAACGAATTAACTCTTTTCCATAACATCTTCGATTCCGGCGGTTGTATGCACGCAATGTATATTGGCTTGTATATGAGAATATACAAGCCCGATACACATTGAATTAACTCTGCTTCATGAAATTTGGGTTCCGGGCAATGTATCTCCGCTTTGTATGTTTCAGAATGTATGTATATCAAAACATACATATAAGTCAAAACATACAAAGAATTAACTCAATTAAATAACCCCTTCGGGTCCGCCCAATGTATATTTGTATTGTATGTTACTCAAACATACAAGCCCGTGGATATACAACAAATTAACCATGCTTCATAACATTTGGATTCCGCACCATGTATAAAGTGTTGTAGATCCACCTTGTATGTTGTGAAATATGCATTGTGGAAACATACAAGGATTTAACCATTTTTAATACTCCCTTCGGGTCCGCCCGATGCATATGAACGTTGCATGTATCTTGACTTGTATATTTCGCTTGTATGTAAAAACATACAAGCGCCAAATATACAACCATTTAACTCTTCTTCACGATGCTTTTGGGTCCGTGGCCTACACGTTGCAAATGTATATATCAAATGTATGTTTAAATATACAAGCGTGATATATACAATGAATTAAACATACATTTGATATATACATTTGCAATGTGCAGGCCGCGGACCCAAAAGCATCGTGAAGAAGAGTTAAATGGTTGTATATTTGGCGCTTGTATGTTTTACATACAAGCGCAATATATACAATGAATTAACATTGCTTAATAACTTTTCGGTTCCGGTCCTTGTATAAATGCATTGTATGTTACGACCTGCCAAACATACAAACACGAGATACATGCAATGGATTTAAACGTTTATTCCTTTCAACTCTTAACCATTTCGGGTCCACCTTGTATGTACAAATATAACATTAACAAATGCATACAAGGCAAAAAGACATACAATTGACTTTGTATATGAACCCGACTACTCATGCGACCAAGTATAAAATGACCTTTGCATATACAAATGACTTTGTATATGGAAATCGATATACAAAGGTCTTTGTATACAAGCGAACTCACATACAAAGGGCTTTGTATATGCAACCCGACATACAAAGAGACTTGTATGTGCAAACAACAAACCCTTCCCTTGTACATTTTACCAAAATGCTCATAACTTGCAAAATATGGCGAATTTTAACATGGTTCAAAAAGCAACCCTAGCTCATTTTTGATAAGGAATCCAACCATACTATGCACTGGTATTGAAATGCATGTTTTCTCCATTTTCAACAAAGTTTGAAATTTTTACTCACTTTTCCCTTTACCACCAGGCAAAACGACACACACAAGCAAAAAGCAAAAAGCCACAGTAGGGGTCCTCATTTTGCTAAGGAGTAAAATGGGGCATGTTGTGAACATCACAACAGGATCTTGAATGGTCCAAAGACATATTGGTTGGCATTGAGAAAAACCTACACAATCAAATCTCTATCTAGAAACACACATTTCTCTGGTCTCAAAGCATAGTTTCAAGAAATCTTGTGCTCAATTTAAAATCTTGAGTAATGCAAAGGGACTCAGACATACACATGGAAATAAGATTTTGAAGATGAAGAGGTTGAGAAGCCCCTAAAACCAAATATTCAAATTTATTACAAGTTGTGAATCAGAGTTATTTACAGGATAGTCGTGAGATTGATTTTAATCGTGGTTCCTGACTTATGTATACAAAGAAGAACATGTAGAGCTGGTTTGTTCAATCTGTTGGCTAGTATTGGGAGTTTTGTTCACACAACAAATGAACCTCCTATGAAGGTAAAGTACATTTGTTGAAAGAAGAAGTACTTTATCAACTATACACTTGCCACCCATATGGTAGACTATGACAGCCTTACACAAGTCAAATTTGAGTTGTGGCATATATCTTTAATATAAATTTATTTTTCTAATGTTTTAACTTATTAATGAGTTAAAATATTAGGCACATGGAAGGTTCAAAGTTTATTCTATTATTTACAAATCCTTTCCAAGAAGCAGTTACCGGGGAAGTAAAGGTTATAAATTTAATAATTTCTATTGTATGGGCATCTTTTTCGAACTTATCATTACGAGAATTGGGTGAAGAGGGTTTTATTTTCTGTAAACTTCTGGCAGCGTTGTTCACTTTTCTAGCACAACCATTTTACACAAATTTCTGAGGAATATTGTGTTATCTTTTACTCGAAGAATCAAAGGGATATTTTCAAGATATTGTGTCCATTTATTTCCTTCTAGATTGCAGGTTTTCTTATGTTAACTTGTAGTCATTCTTTAATGTTTTTCGTGCTATATACATGCCTGTATCTAAATTTCATACAAAACATTGTGTTCTAAGATGTTTGTGTATTATTCTAGGGCCTTGTGTGGTTTGCTAGTTGTCGAGCCCTTTCTATGGCTGTGGTTGTTGAGATAATAGTATGACCTGAAGGGTCACTTGTGATGTGTCCCCTATTTGGGTTTCTTAGATTCCAACATCTAGTGGGCAAGCTATTCTATTCGTTGATGTACCTAGCATGTTGTAGTCTTTCTTCATGAGTTTCAACTTATATTTGATTATTTTATTTTATAACCCTTAAGGCATGCTCTTTTTCTTCTACGATCTAGATGTGATGTGGCCTAGGGTTGATTTATTCTAATTCTTCAAGAATCTCCCTAAACCAATCTACTCTAATTCTTGGGCACATTCGTATGCTTAGGGGAGAAATAGAGTGTTTGACCAAAGTTGACCTAGCGTTTGACTTGTGATTTGATTTTGTATGTTGGATTTACCTTGTGAAACCAAGGGTTTGCTCTTGTATGTGAATGCTTCGTGATACCTTGTGATGAAACCAAGGGTTTAGTTGTTCTAAGCTTTCCTAGATTTTTTTGGTGTTTTTGAATGTATGCAATTATATCAATGCAAGCACTTTTTTTTGTTCTTTTCTCAATAAGTGAAGATCTTCTAATTACTATAAAAGGGAAATATGTGTTGGGAATTAAGGTGTCTCAACCTTGGTAATTTCTTGTATTATTTCATTGTATTTATTTATTTATTGCCTATTATTGTAATTAGGATGCAAATCCTTATTGTCATCTTGTGGGAGTTGGCACGGTGATGTGTCATCCTACGTGGAAGGTGACAACATGTAAATTTGTCCTCACATGAGGAGATAGGTGTCCCACTTAGTGGTAGGAATATTTTTCCATGTGTTGGCATCTTGGATAGTGTGTAAGGGAATATTGATTGAAACAGTTATGACAGATTCCTATGACAAATCTATGACATGTAAGAGTCGTAAATGGAAGATTCTATGACAAGTGAAGACATGTATCACAAGGCATCTTGGAAGAAGGCATCTTTGGGTGCCCCAAGGAGGGTTATGACATGTTGTAAGAGAATATGCTATTTTTAGCCTATGTATGATAGATTTTCTTACAATTGTAAGATATGATAGCTATGACATATTCTATGACAGTTGTAAGAGTATCTGTCATTGCCCAACTTGGGAATAGGTGACCTCTTTGGGATGGGGTGACTTGAAAAGTGTCATGAACATTCTATGGTGTTGGACAAGTGTCCATAGGCATGGGTTTTGGGCCATGAGGCCATGTTGGATGCCCATCTCAAGATAGAGCCATTTTTGTCTTGTATCTTCTATATAAACAAGTTCTTTGGAGAGATGTATTATGTGATTGATAGGTATTGTTATGTTGCCAGATTGTCTCCAGATATGAGTGTCAAAGACTCCTACAAGAGAATTGGCTTTGAAACTATATTGTAACCCTGATTGTTTACTGGAATACATTTGAGTTGTGTTTTGGAGTGTGGGGTTTTTCACCCGTAAGGGTTTTCCCCACGTATATTTTGTCTCTCTCTTCTTCTGTCTTACATTCTTGTGTATGTGTTTGCTGCAATATCTCTGTTATTGGGTTAATAACACTATAATTGTAAAGGTTGGAAAGAATTTTCACTCATCTCTCCTCATTAGATTAGTGTAGGAAGTGATTTATGCACACCTAGCTTCCTTTCAATATGAATGCAAGTCTATATGAGCTTTTTTAATGCAAGTTTATCTATGTTTTTATATTTTTTGAAATTATTTTGAATTCTACTATAAGGAAAGCAAATGAAAGTCTAACATAATGAAAGCAATTAATAACTAGTCTATTTTAAACAAATGAAGCTATGCTAACAATTCCTATCAAGAGTAAAGCAATGAAAAATTACTTCCCTCAAGAGCAATGTTGTGATCTAATTACTAAAAAGCATTGAAAGAACCTAGACTATAGTTGATGCATGAGTCTTCGTACTACCCTAGGGAATCCTTTATATCTGACAACCTCTTCATCCTCTTGCAGTAGTGAGGCCCTCCTCTTTTCGGCAAGTGTGAAGAGAGCAAATGATTGACTTGAGCTTGAGAAAGCTAGTGATGATATTGATTGAGCTCGGATTGAGCTTATGAGCACTATGTGAGCGTGCTAATTGGGCATAATGGAATTGGCTTGAGAAAATGAGAGCATAAGCATTCTTTGTGAAGCTTTAGAAAGCTTTGAGAATATATGCTAAGAAAAATGAAAAGGCACATGTGTCCTGCATGAGCATCAAGGATGCTAATGGAAAGCAAACAACAAGCTTGAGAATGGCTGCAACTATGAAATTTTCCTCCCTTATTGTTTGAAGAAGGGGGTATTTATAGGATCGAATGGTTCATGATAGGTGAGGATGATTGGAGATTTAACTCTTTGATTGAAGAGAAGACTAGGCTAATTCGCAGTGATGAAGTTGTGAAATCTTATCACAGGCTGCGAAAATGGAGTTTGCATTAGTTGTAGAGATGATAAGAATAGATCAAGAGAGTTAATTATGCAAGATTGAGGGTGATGGATGGGCTAAGAATAGTTCAATCTATGTTAGGGTCAAAATTACATGCAAACTAGAGTAAAAATAGAGCTTTGTAGGGCTCAGATTGGAGGGAAACATGCGTTCAGAAACACAACAAGGTTGCCCATGGGTTGCCCCTTTCACTAGTTAGATCACCTAGGGGTCTCCCGAGGGAGACCCATGGGAAACCCAAAAATTAAGGATTTTTGGTGAAAAATAGGGGTTGGAAAATGGTCTTGGAGGGTCATAGATGCAATTTGCCTTCTGAAATAGTTGAAACAAATGAATTAAAAAGGATCCTCCCTTTTACCAGTAGGGTCACCTGGGGGAGATCTGTAAATAATAGGGGGATTCAGAAAGGACAAAAGTTAATTCAATTCTGAAAGATAGGTTTGGTCTAGGAGGTCATTTAGAGGCCTCTAAAGGGTGGAGACACATGAAATGGGTATGGAAAAGGTGAAATTACCAAGTTATGATGAAAATTAGCTATGTAGGCAAGGTCAAGAGTGCACAAGAAGAAATGTCGACAAGGGGAAAGTGAAGAAAAGTTAGGATTATGAAGAGATGGTGAAGCAAGAAATTGATCTCCATGTGTCGCCAAGAAGAACATTGTTGAGAGGGCATTTTATTCACACTTCCATGCACATGATTAGAACTACAACTCATCATAGGGTCCTTGTGCAAGCCCATGGGCATTTTTAGTCTTACATATTTGTCCCCTCGGGGACAATAATCTACATGAAATGTAGGTAGTACCATTCCTAAAATAGGCCTTACATTTTGTTGATTTCCCACAATTGTACCTACAATAACTAGTGTTTGTTCAACGTTTGAGATATTTAAAATAAACAATGAAATTGAAATGAACGAACATACCATAGATCACGTCACAAGTTCTCCTAGTTATTTGCTTTGATAAGGAGACCTGTAAGGAGGAAATCATGCAAAATGAGGGTGCAAAGATGCTACAAATGCTAGAAATTGCCCTTAAATGCACAAAATGAAACTAAGCTAAGAGAAAAGAAGAGTGAAGTAAATTGAGGGAAAGGAGTCAAACAACAATGAAATCGTTTGTGTGAACAATTGTCAGGAAGCTATTGTCAAAACAATCACAAAGATGGAAACAAATCTTTCCCCTACTAAAAATCAGGTATGATCACAGTGAAAAACCTCTCTCAAAACCCTAGGTTGCATTTTGATGATTTTCTCTGAAAAGAATCCGTTTTTAGTAGTTTTTCTTGTCACATTGTGTTAGTTTCTTCATTTTAGCATGTATCTTCTTTTCATTTGTCAAAACTAGGTGAAAATTCTAAGATTTTTATGAGGATTTTTGCATGCTGGGGTGTGGGATAGGGTTGCCCATGGGTCACCCCTTTTTCTAGGGTAGGTCACTCAGAGGAGATCCAACTATTCATTAGGGTCACCCAGGGAAGATCCTGTTGAACATTAAGGTCGCCTGAGGGAGATTTGACTTCATGAAAGGGGTGACCTAGCCAGTTTGGTTCCGACTGTAGTCTTCAATTTTTTGGTGTTTTCAATACTTTGTTTTTCTCTAATTCCAACACTAAACTCATCATTTTATTGCAATTTTTTAAGGAATATACATATTTTTGGATTTTTTGAGTGTCACAAGATCTAATGCAAGGTTTTTTGTGTTTGACAGGATACACACATTCAATGGAATGCTAGTCGTGAGAAGTTGTGGCTTTTTGATTCTTACGAGACCTTATCTTCTGAGATCACGCTCTCTTTGAAGAGAGAGGGGCTAGACATGATATGTCATGTTTCAGTTGTTCATCCCACATCTTGCATTTGTTGTGATATTCTGATCTACTGGGATGTTGACAGGAACACCTTTAGATTCCCCCAAGTTTAGGGGAGTGTATTATCACCTTATATGATTTTTATCACATCCTTGGAGTCCTTATGAGAGGACAACCACTTATCCTACCTATGGATAGAGACAAGCTTGGGCATTTATTATGTGGGTGACTCATCCTGAGGACTAGATAGGGGTACAACTCAATTTAGTGCCTCGCTTACTAATTTCACCTTTGAGGAAATTCCTCATTAGCTTGATTGCTTCCAAGTTATTAAGGGATAAGGGCTCTGTATACGCCTAAAAATGACATGATTCAGTCTAAATAAATATTCTTAATATTTATTCCATCTAATTCTTCTATCAATAAATAAATAAACAAATTTATTTATTTGATTTACATTCCTCTAAATTAATTAAATATCAAAATATTTAATTATCTCTTTTAAAGTCAAAATTAAATAAAATCCTTTATTTAAATTAATTCTTCCAAATAATTAAATAATTCGTAATTATTTAATTAAATCAAATTCATTCTTCCAAATTTGAATAAATTAAATTTAAATTTATTTAGAAGAAAGGAGACAGAAAGCCTTTGATCATCTCAAAGCATATCAAAAAATGATGTCAAGAAGCTATAACCACAGGGTTCGCCCAAGAGTCTTTAAAGTTGGAGATCTAGTCCTTAAGGAGAACCCTTGTAATAAAAAGATAGGGAAAAGAAAGGCAAGTTTGAACCCAATTGACTTGGGCCTTATGTAATTGTAGCTGCTTATGGATCGGGGGCATATTAGTTAGCAACATCAGAGGGTGAGCTATTTGATGACCCAATCAACAGCATGCATCTTCACCGGTTCTATACCTAGGAGAACCCAAATGTAAGGGGGGCATAAAAATACAAAAAAATCAAAAAAAAAAAATACAAAAAAGTCAAAAAATCAGAAAAATACAAAAAATCAAAAAGTCAGAAAAATACAAAAAAATTGTCCTTTTGGTGAAAACCTGGCAAACAGGCGCCTTGGATAGGTATCATGATGAAAACCTGGCAAACAGGCGTCATGTATACTTTCTACCTTTTTCGTGCAAATAAAAGCAAGTGGTGAAAACCTGGTAAACAGGCGTTACTTGTGATAAACTGCCTTCTCCATCTTTGGGAAACCAATCACCTTGTGTCCATTCTTCCTCATGTCCCATTCGACCCATATCTATCCCATAATAAAATTCTGACAGTAACCTATCATGGCTTGATACTCTATCTCTTTGTTGCCTTGTCAACCAAGGTTTTATCCCATATCGTATCCATCGTGTCAGCCTAGCATAGCATCTCTTGTTAGTGTCCATGGTCCAATTCCATGAACTACGTCGCCTCTACGTCATCTCGTAGGCAAGGCCATTTCTTAAATGCGCCCCCGAGGCTCCCACTGTGCCATCCATCCCATTTTTTTCATCTTTCTTCTAGTCCATCCATGGTCCGTTAGGGTTTACCCCGAACTATGTTGCCTCTGCGTCATCACGTAGGCAAGGCCATTTAGTAATGATCCCCCGAGGAACTAGATCAGTCCGTTAGGGTTCATCTCCCCAATAAGGATTGTGGAATCTTCTCACCAAACAAGAAAGCGCAAGCAGAACCCGCTCTTCAAGCAGAAATTTTGATGCAAGGCATTTTAACCTATCCAAGACAAAGCAGGAGAACTCCTAAGGCCTTCTAAATGATTTTACCCAAATTATGGCAAGAAACAAACACATCTAAATGCAAGAATGTTTTGTGTTGGTTAGGTTAACTTACAAAGTCCTGATTTATGCTATCATGCCTTTCTATGCTTCTCAAGGATGCCAAAAGCTAGAGATGCTATGATGGGGGCATGATTATTTTCTTTGTTTGTTGTTTGTGGATTAAAATTTAGTAATGTGAAGCCTTGTCTAACGACATGATCGGAAAAAGATCATCGAGGACATCCAAGGTCTAACATGAATGGGGGCAATCCTTATTTGTTAATACGCAAGAAATACTCAGGTCATCTCGGTTCAATTATACCTCGATGCTTGTATTAACTTGCTAAATCAAAATCCATGCAAGGAATACTCAGGTCATCTTGGTTCAATTATACCTAGATGCTTGTATTAACTTACAACATTCAGAAAAAGCACCAAAAAAAATTCCCAATGATGAAATAAGCACTTCAAAATACTTGCACCATCAAGATGTCAAAAGCAAAACACCATTCGCATCCATACCATACCCCATGCAATAAAGATCCAATAATGCAGAGTATCAATGTTTGGAAAAGCTTGTGATTCCTTCTGTCGAGTCATTCTTCTGTCAAATCAACTTTCCACCTATCATCATATATTTCATCCTTGTCCAGTCAATCTGAGAAATGATCCACATGCAAGTCTATCCTTAGTCAATACCAACCAAGTCAAGTCAATCTTGTCAAATTATCCAAGCGCCCTTAGTGGTCTTGATCCTTGTCTGGTTGTAAACCAACCCAATCAGTTAATCAATCAATTGTCTTATATAGGATGTAACATTGTCGAAATCAGACCAATACACGCATCTTACATGACATGTTTCATTTCCTAAAACCAGACATTATCCTTCGGTGTTACTTTAGGGATCTATCGTTCCCTGCCATGACAACATGCCTGCCGTGTTGGTCTAGGGATATATCATTCCCCACCATGACAACACTATCGTATATCATTGGTTTACCACTTGACAGGGGTGATACCTTGTTTGTTCTTGTATCATTTGTGCATACTTACTTTCTTACTTGTGTGTGTTATCATTCTATCTTGCATCGCGTATCATTCA
This sequence comes from Cunninghamia lanceolata, assembly GCA_027924645.1. Classification (NCBI taxonomy): domain Eukaryota; kingdom Viridiplantae; phylum Streptophyta; class Pinopsida; order Cupressales; family Cupressaceae; genus Cunninghamia; species Cunninghamia lanceolata. The sequence goes on from BSBN01000904.1 coordinate 10,349,444, forward strand.
ATTTTTCTTCAATCCTAACCAAGTTTTCCCTTCGTCTTCGTGAGATTGTCCGTCTCACACCTTCTGCTTTCTTCCAGTCCAAGCTCGCGAGGGGGCATCCTATCGTCATAACCTATACCAGGGGCAAACTGGGGCATGTATCATTATCAGACTATCTATTCTTTGAAGCAACGCCGTAAACTGCATTGCATCAAAGAGGGGCAAAATGTATATGCCTAAAAGTGACATGATTCAGTCTAAATAAATATTCTTAATATTTATTCCATCTAATTCTTCTATCAATAAATAAATAAACAAATTTATTTATTTGATTCACATTCCTCTAAATTAATTAAATATCAAAATATTTAATTATCTCTTCTAAAGTCAAAATTAAATAAAATCTTTTATTTAATTGAATTCTTCCAAACAATTAAATAATTCCCAATTATTTAATTAAATCAAATTCATTCTTCCAAATTTGAATAAATCAAATCAAATTTATTTAAATCCTCTCTATCTCCAAAAATAAAATACAATCAAATATTTTATTTATTCTTCTAAATCATGCACAACAATTAAATAAATTTATTTATTTAATTTGCTTTCTTATCTTCTAATTATTCAAATATCTTCCAAATCTTCTAAAAATAAGTCTTCTTCTTCATGCACACAAAATTAAATAATTTATTATTTAATTTCTCTCAAATCATGAAAAAGCAAATCTTAAGTTGAGTTCTCTATTCAATCAACCTTGTTTTTATCAATATCTCTTAAATTAGAAAAAAGATTTCTAATTTATGAAAAGCATGTCATATCTTTAGAAAACAAAGTGATTAACTCAAATAAAATAGCTTTTGTGTGACACTTGTCTTCTTCTTATTTGTTGCACGTTCCTCATCCATTCTCAACCGTTGATCTTCTCATTCTTTCTATACCGTTGATCTTCATTCTCTCAAGTCTATAAATTGAACACTGTTCTTCCATTTCAATCATCCAAGCTTTAAGTATTGTTACTCTGCAGGAATTATAGCGCACCTTTGGCACCAATTCCTTCATTGCTTGTGATCACAATTATCTACTACACACTACGCACTACTACCATCGTTGTGAAGCTCCTCTTCATTGCGATATTATCACTGCCATTCTTGATCGACATTCTTGAACAAAGCAAAGAAGTGCACTCTCTGAGGGCAGCATACTTAGAAGTAGCTCACAATGAGACTTATTTAATGAGACTATTCCCTAGATCTCTAGGCAGTCAAGCTATGGAGTGGTTCTCACGGCTTCCACTGGGCATCAAAACTTTTGATGAGCAAGTCCACAAATTTATCACTCACTTCTCTTACAATATTGAACACGAAGTCTCTATGCTTGATTTATGCAACACCAAACAAAAGAGTGGTGAGTCATTCACTACCTTCCTACAAAGATGGAGACTAGCAAGCAAATGCTCATACGATGTACCTGAGAAGCAACTAATGGAGATGTTTGTCCATAACCTCAACACCGATCTTGGATATCAAATACAAATACAATGCCCTACTTCATTTTCAAAAGTCATCGAAATGGGATTGTTTATCAAAAATGCTATGATCGCCAAGGGGCAAATCAAGTTATACAAGGACACACCTACCTCCAACTATATGACTGACAAATCAAAGTTTTGGACCAAGAATAAAAATGTTGTCAACGATGGGGTAGTGGATGCCAAGGTGGCGGCTCCCAAGCAACAACCCATACTCACTCTCAAAGGAGAAGCAAACAATGTTACACCCAACAAACCATTCTCTCGGGAGCCAAGACCATGGTTCAACGCGAATCCAAGATGAAAGTTCACACCGCTGGGTGAGTCCCAAGAATCTGCATTACGGAAGTTATTGGCTAACAATGAAATCTCTCTACCGCCAACAAGTGATTATGAGCCTATAGTCAAACCTCATTATTGGAAAGACACTGACTATTGTGAATATCATAGAGGAAGGGGACATACAACCAACAATTGTATCCGTCTCAAACATGTTATCCAAGATGTGCTTGATCAAAATCAAGGAGGAACCCAATAGCATACTTCCAATGAGACACATGTGGCTTATAGGGATCCACTTCTCAATCACGACAGACCGTACAACAACAATAACTACCACGGTAATAACGACAATGGCAACAACAACCATGGAAATGACAACAATGGTAACAACAACAACAACCGCAATAGGCCAAATCAGAATAGTGGGAATAGTAATGCCAACTATGCAAGTGTGCCATTCGACTATACCATCAATTGCTTAACTAGTTGTAGTATCATTACTCACAGTGGTAAAGTCACGTTGAATACCGCCCCTCCAAGGCTGTCACCTTCTCAGTCTAACTTCCATCAGTATAATGTCATAGACCAACTACAGAAGACTCTGACCCACATTTCTATCTTGGAGTTGTTGTGTCTATCTCCTTCCCATAAGGAGATTCTCAATAAAGCCTTAGTGGAAACCATCGTCCCCACTAACTTGGCCCAAGAGAAGTTTCAGGCCATGGTAGGTAATCTGACCTCCTCAAATACCATATCATTTATCGAGAAGGATAACCTCTCTGTGTCTCAACCCCATAACACCCCTCTACGTATTGTCACCTTCATCCACAAGCACCACATCAAGAGGGTTCTCATTGATGGGGGAGCCGGTTTAAATATTTGCACATTAAAGCTATTCCTTACATTGGGGTTCTTCGAGAAAGTAGTTGATCCAAGAAAGAAGATTACTATCAAAGCCTATGATGAAGAAGAGATAACTATGAAGGGAATAGTAGTCCTACCCATACAAGTGGGACCAATAATAAAAGATGTTGTGTGCCAAGTCCTAGATAGGGAGCTCGCCTATAATATTCTCCTAGGGAGACCATGGATTCATGCCATGAAAGTTGTGCCCTCTACTTATCACCAATGCATAAAATTCCCGCATAATGGCAAGCAAGTCACCATCCAAGGTGACCCAGACCCCTTTCAGCATTGCAACTCTGTCCTTTCAAAACCTGATTGCATCATACCAAACAATAGAGCATCTACATCCCCTACCCCACAGCAAGACCATACCTCTGAAGCTTCCTCATCAAGGCCCAAAGAGAAAAAAAATTACCATCAAAGAAACCAGAGTTGGGGAATACTCCATTGAGCACAGCCTCAATCTAGCCAAGATGCCTTTATCTCCTAGATCCTTTGGTTGACCCAAGCATTTTCCAAAGCCATCTATTCCTCCTATACCTCCCACAACCCCCTTTGTCAAATGGGGGACCTTATCCTATGAAACAAAAGAAAGAGATGTCCTATAATGGCTTTATACCAAAGAAGAAGAGAACATACAACAGGAACCACCTAGGCTCCCAATAGAACTCTATGGGTGAGGTGAAGCTATCCTACATAGAATGGGTTACAAAGGACAAGGCCCTATCGGCCTAAGAAAAGAAGAAATTGTAGAACCCATTCAACCTTCTTCGTCCTCATTGGCTAGAAATACAAATGGCCTAGGATACAAAGGAAAGGGCAAGGCTAAAGAAAATGCTTGTCTAGTGGAAATGATACATACACTTCAAGTGGACAGTGACATAGATTCTAATGAATATGAGTGGGATGAGCTGACAGAGCATTCCTACGATGACAAAGAATGTGATACCATTCAAAATTATAGCCCCTACCATGAGGGACAAACACTACCGAACAGACCACTAGAGTCTGATTTGCCTATCTCTGAGAATACGACTTTCGAGGAAGGTTTGAGTTCTATCGCTATAAACAATTTGGAGGAAAGTACCATCTCGAACACTCACCCTACCAATACTCCTAGTATATCCATTCAAACTATCAATGAATTAGTATCTATCCTTTGACTCCCTCCCCCTTGTGCATCCTGAACTTATTGACTGGGATCTACGAGGAACTCCTCAACTAGATATGTTCCAAAACGACGATGCTTATATTGACTACATGGAACTTAGGGACCACCTACCCAAAGGAGATCATAAAGCTGGTTTTGCTATTGAACTTAATATCGTGACTTATTTTGGAGAGGGTGCCAAGCCTTCCAGTCACAAAAATATCAAAATAAAAATTGGATCTGATAGTGAAAACCATTCTGCGGCAGTGTTAGATTACAAAATAGTAAAAAGAAAGGATGCATCTGAAGGTGAAAACCCAACTATTCCACCTGATGATGGAAGGCTTGACACTCTCCCCAATGAAATGCACTAGGAGAAGTCTTAGATTATTGTGGAACCTACAAAGTCGGTTATCATTGGAACAGAGGAACAACCTAAGATCATTCACTTTGCTAAATCTCTTACTCCACCAGAAAAGACCAAGTTTATACCATTCTTCAAGAAAAAGATAGGCAACTTCGCTTGGTCATATGCAGACATGCCAGGTCTAGACCCAAACTTGATCCTACATCATCTTCCACTAGAACCAGGTGTGAAACTAGTCAAACAAAAGCTTAGAAAGATGCATCCGCACATAGCACTATTGGTCAAAGAAGAACTGAAGAAGTTGTTGGATGTGGGATTTATCAAAGAAATAGACTACTTGGAGTGGATATCCAACATTGTACCAGTGTCCAAACCAGATGGCCAAGTCAGACTATGCAATGATTTCAGAGATCTAAACAAAGCTTGTCACAAGGATGATTTTCCATTGCCAAATATAGATATCATAGTCGACTTAACGATAGGGCATACCATGTTATCTCTCATGGACGGCTTCTCAAGATATAATCAGATCAGGATAGCACCATAAGACCAGCATAAGACATCTTTTACTTGTCCATGGGGCACTTTCTATTGGAATGTCATGCCATTTGGGCTAAAGAATGTAGGAGCCACATATCAATGTGCCATGACTACTATATTCCATGATATGATGCATGTAACAATGGAAGACTATGTCGACGATATCCTAGCAAAGTCACTCACGAGAGAATCACACCTGTATGTGTTAGAGAAGGTCTTTCAGAGATTAGAGCAATTCAAAGTCAGGTTGAACCCAAAGAAATGTGTGTTTGGAGTCACCTCAGGAAAGCTTCTAGGCTTTATTGTATCAACAAATGTAATAGAGGTGGACCCCACCAAAGTCAAAGCTATCATGGACATGCCACCACCCAAGACTCTTACACAACTAAGATCACTACAAGGCAAGCTACAAGAAATCCGTAGATTCATATCACAGCTGGCAGACAAGTGTCAACCATTCAGTCATCTCCTGCACAAGAACATTCCATTCAGATGGGATGAGAGGTGTGAAGAGGCATTCAACAAACTGAAAGAGTATCTTATGAATCCACCTATTCTCATGCCTCCTATCCAAGGGAAACCATTGATACTATACATATCTACTACACCTACAGCTCTTGGGGCTCTTCTAGCACAACAAGACTATGAGAATAAAGAAAGAGTCGTCTACTATATCTGTTGAACATTAGTGGGCTATGAGTTGCAATACTCATAGATAGAAAGATCATGTCTTGCAGTAGTTTTTGCTTCCCAAAAACTCCAGCATTATATGCTTGCACATCCAGTAAAACTTATTACAAAAATAGATCCACTGAAATACCTACTAAGCAAAGTAGCTCTCACAGGTCGCCTAGCCAAATGGGTGATGCTCTTAAGTGAATACGACATTGAGTATGTAGACAGAAAAGATATCAAAGGACAAGTCATTGTTGATCAGTTAGTGGATGCACCACTACAGGACACCACACGAATGCAATTTGAGTTTCTAGATGAATCCTTATTCAACATCTCAACACATTCTTGGAAGCTCTACTTTGATGGGTTCTACACAAACCATGGATCAGGGGCAGGAATCTTGTTTGTAACTCCTCATGGCAACACCATTCCGAAGTCTTACCGTTTTCTATTCCCATGCACCAACATAGTTGAATATGAAGCCTTAGTCATTGGTATCAAGATGACAACATAGTGGAAAATCAAAGAGCTACATGTCTATGGTGATTCTCAACTAATAATCAATCAGGTCAACGATGATTACCAAACCAAAGATGAAAATCTTGTCCCTTACAAGCGGATGGTCGATGACTTTAAGGAATACTTTGTGATCATCTCTTTTGAGCAGATACCTTGGATTGAGAACAAAGCAGCAGATGCCATGGCGACCATTGCCTCTCTTCTTGAGATACCAGAGAATGAGTCATGGTATGAGTTCTTAGTAAAAACTATTTGGCAACCAGCTTATGATCTTCTAGAGAACCATACCATATGCCTTTTAGTTGGATCTGATTCACCTTGGTACGGTAAGATTTATACTTACCTCAAGGACAACACTCTCCCACCTGACCTATCTTCAAACCAATGATGAACCTTTATACGCCATGCCTCTCTCTATACCATTATTGCCGACACCCTATATCGACACGGTCTAGATGGTACTTTACTTCGTTGTTTAGAACGAGAAGAATCCCTAAGTGCCTTACAAGACATGCACGAAGGGATTTGTGGAACACACTCTAGCGGTCTTTCCTTAGCCAAGAAACTCATGCGTTTGGGTTATTACTGGCCAAACATGGAAACAGATTCATATCAGTTTGTCAAGAAGTGCAAGCAGTGCCAAATACATGGGAACCTAATACATGCACCAACTCAAGAGTTGAGACCTTTAACAACACCTTGGCCCTTTTGCCAATGGGGACTTGACCTTGTGGGAAAGATCCATCCACCCTCATCCAACGACCACAAATTCATCATAATCGCCACTAAGTACTTTACCAAGTGGATTGAAGTCGTTCCCCTCACCACCATCACAGGTAAGCAAATATCCTCATTTATCCTGAATTACCTCATCTGCAGATACAAAATTCCTTCATCCATTATCATAGATAACAGAAGACCCTTCAAAAATTAGGCTATCCAAGAACTCCGTGACTGATTCAAAATCCAACACTATTTCTCCTCACCCTATTACCCCCAAGGCAACGGTCAAGCTGAAGCATCCAACAAGACCATCTTGAAACTTCTCAGGAAGACAGTCAATGATGCTGGTTGTGATTGGCACATCCAACTCAATCCCACTCTATGGGCCTACAGAACCAGTATACGCACTCCCATAGGTGCTACCCCTTACGCCCTTGTCTATGGCTCAGAAGCTATCCTCCCCATTGAGGTCGAATTGCCATCTCTTAGGGTGTCGTTAAAAGGTCTCATATCAGATGAAGAGTATAGAGTCTCCAGATTGCAAGAACTAGAGTTGCTAGAAGAAAGGAGACAGAAAGCCTTTGACCATCTCAAAGCATATCAACAAATGATGTCAAGAAGCTATAACCACAGGGTTTGCCCAAGAGTCTTTAAAGTTGGAGATCTAGTCCTTAAGGAGAACCCTCGCAATCAACAAGATAGGGAAAAGAAAGGCAAATTTAAACCCAACTGGCTTGGGCCTTATGTAATTGTAGCTGCTTATGGATCAGGGGCATATTAGTTGGCAACATCAGAGGGTGAGCTATTTGATGACCCAATCAATAGCATGCATCTTCACTGGTTCTATACCTATGAGAACCCCAATGTAAGGGGGGCATAAAAATACAAAAAAAATCAAAAAAATACAAAAAATACAAAAAAATACAAAAAATACAAAAAAATCAAAAAGTCAGAAAAATACAAAAAAATCATCCTTTTGGTGAAAACTTGGCAAATAGGCACCTTGGATAGGTATCATGATGAAAACCTGGCAAACAGGCATCATGTATACTTTCTAGCTTTTTTGTGCAAATAAAAGCAAGTGGTGAAAAACTGGTAAACAGACGTTACTTGTGATAAACCACCTTCTCCATCTTTGGGAAACCAATCACCTTGTGTCCATTCTTCCTCGTGTCCCATTCGACCCATATCCATTCCATAATAAAATCTTGACAGTAACCTATCATGGCTTGATACTCTATCTCTTTGTTGCCTTGTCAACCAAGGTTTTATCCCATATCGTATCCATTGTGTCAGCCTAGCATAGTGTCTCTCATTAGTGTCCATGGTCCAAGTCCATGAACTACGTCGCCTCTGCATCATCACGTAGGCAAGGTCATTTCTCAAATGCGCCCCCGAGGCTCCCACTGTCCTATTTGTCCCATTTCTTGTCATCCGTCCTCTAGTCCATCCATGGTCCGCTAGGGTTTACCCCAAACTATGTTGCCTCTACATCATCACGTAGGCAAGGCCATTTAGTAATGAGCCCCCGAGGCACTAGGTCAGTCCCTTAGGGTCCATCTCACCAATAAGGATTGTGGAATTCTCTCACCAAGCAAGCAAGCACAAGTAGAACCCCCTTTCAAGTAGAAATTTTGACACGAGGCACTTAACCTATCCAAAGCAAAGCAGAAAAACACCTAAGGCCTTCTGAATGATTTTTCACCAAAATTATGGCAAGAAACAAACACATCTAAATGCAAGAATGTTTTGTGTTGGTTAGGTTAACTTACAGAGTCTTAATTTATGCTATCATGCCTTTCTATGCTACTCAAGGATGCCAAAAGCTACAGATGCTATGATGGGGGCATGATTATTTTCTTTGGTTGTTGTTTGTGGATTAAACTTTAGTAATGTGAAGCCTTGTCTAACGACATGATCGGCAAAAGATCATTGAGGACATCCGAGGTCTAACATGAATGGGGGCAATCCTTGTTTGTTGATACGCAAGAAATACTCAGGTCATCTCAATTCAATTATACCTCGATGCTTGTATTAACTTGCTAAATCAAAATCCATGTAATACTCAGGTCATCTTGGTTCAATTATACCTAGATGCTTGTATTAAACTTACAACATTTCGGAAAAGTACCAAAGAAAAAAAATTGCCCAATGATGAAGTAAGTACTTCAAAATACTTGCACCGTCAAGATGTCAAAATCAAATCCATCCATTATACATCCATTTATACATCCATCCATCCATATCCCATGTAATAAAAGATCCAAACAATGCAAAGTAACAATATAAATTGAAGCTTGTGAGTCTTTCTACCAATTTAGTCTTTAAATCAATCTCCTATCTATCATTTTGTCATCTCTGAGTCGATAAGAGTACATTTGGATATCACAAAAACATAGCATATAGTTGCATATCATATCACATGAGAGAGTCATTTACATGATTAAATCAGTTGCATAACACAATCGAGTGCATTAGGTCATCCATATACAATCATCACATAGTGTCGAAACTGAAAAAATTAAAAACACAGATAAAGTGCATTACATAAGTTGCATAGTCATATAGATACCATTTACATTCACACACATTAGAGGCATATCAGATACAACATCTAAAAGTCTGCATTAGGTCATATAGCATCACATAGCTTCATATCAAAAATTTGCATCAGATAACATCTCATAGCATCAAGTAAAACATCTAAGTATGCATCAGATAAACACATACATCACATCATACAAAATAAATGCATCATTACCCATACATATAGAGAGAGTCAAATAGTTGCATCATCATATAAATAGTATAAAAACGTGTCCAAATGTACAATATCAAAATGTTTGTCTCTGAGTCGATGTCATATACAATAAGCACATCCCAACGGATGATGGTACAGGTCTCAAAAATACAAAAGTGGTACAAGTATATCCGGCTATTTGAGCCATCAAAAAGTGCATAAGAACCCAAAATCTGCAAAGTCTCTCTACCCCTGCTGTTGTGGACCAATGCTCCTAGTAGTGTCTCCTCCTCCGCTGGCCCCTGACTACTGTGGGCCCATCACAGAAGCCCCTAACCTCGATGGACCTGCTCTCTGGGAAGCTGCAGACTAGCTCCTGTAGCTCGAGGCCCTCTGACTAGCTGGTACCGCGCCATGGTATAAGTCCCGATAATACTCTGCTTGAGCCTACGCTCTGGAAAGCTCACCTTGCACCTATGCTAGCTGCCCTCGCACCTGTGCCAACTCTGTTTGTGCCTGCACTAGATGCCCCTGTGCTTGTGCTAGCTGTACCTGTGCCTGCTGCACCTGCCCAACCAAAAAGCTACTCATCACATCTATCCGCAGGGATGCCACTGTGGTATCCCTCTCCACCTGGATAACTTGTATTCGAGTGTCTGCCATGTCCCTCTCCCTAGTCAGTCCCGCAGTGTACTCTACATCTGTCTCTTATCGAGCCTCAACCCTCTTGAGCTGTGCCTGCAACTGTCTAACCTGTCCCCTCAATGTAGCTATGGTCCTCTCATAGACATCTGCCTGTGCAGGACCCTGGGTTGCCTGTGCCTGTCCTTGCCCCTATGGCTATGCCACCTGTTGTTGTGCCACCTGCTGAGGTGGTAGCATTTGTGCCCGCTATACCTACGGTGCCTATTGTGGTACCTACTGTGCGACCTATGGCCCCTCCCCAACTCTCTGCCTTTGTCTAGGTTAGCCTCCATCATCCCCACCTCCTCCCCCTCCTCCTCCATCATCTCCTCCATCTCTGCCACCTCTCCGTCCTCCTCTCCCCCTCCCCCTCCCCCTCCCCCTCCTCCTCCTCCGGCCAACCTGGCCCTCATCATCTGAGTCTGCCTCATCTATGCGAGGCACCAACACCTTAGGTCCTGAGTATCTCAGGAACGGGTGAGCAGTGAACCAATCCTCGTAGTCCTGAGTCATCCCCGCATTCGCTATCTCCCTCCTCATGTCCCAGGTGACGTAGGGTGTCTGTTGAAACTCTGCTAAGGCCTCCTCATAAGATGCCATCAGTCTCCATCTGACCCTCATAGCATGTGTCCATGCAAACTGAGCCTGCCCCTATGGCATGCCCTGCCTTCTGCTGAACTATCTCTGTACTCTACCAATGATCTATCTCTCTAGTATGAATTGTGTCTGTCCTATCAGCCATCTCATCTGAAAGCAGAAGGGTAGCTCGTCTGCCTCATCATCCCGTGGCTTGCAGTCTAGATATGGTCGCTAGGTGACCACATCTACCCCATCCAAAGCATGTCTCCAGTACTTTAGCTTCCCCAGCCTATGCTGGGAAATCACCCTTGCATAACCATAACTGTATGGCTCTCCCCTTTGTCTGTCAAACACACCTATCGGTCTCGTGATCACTATGTGCTCCCATAGCCAAAACTGTAGTAGTGATACGCCTGCAGATAGGTTCGTACTCTTGTGATATACTACCTGATACATATCATGGTATAAGTGAGCAAGTACGCAGACACCCCAAGCATATCGGGTGCCCTCTGTCACCATCCTCTCCATAATCCTACCCCATCCAATGGGGAACCCATGTGATCTCCTGTCGGGGCATACGACACCTCCGATCAGTCCTGCTACAATCCCTGGGAAGTAGTCGTAGTAATCGTGAATATCCTGCCAAGGGATGACCTGTCCAACCAGCTCCAGGTCATCAAACACTCACCTGCACTCAACGAGTCCCACATCTCTCTATGGATCATACTCCACTAGCTCACCCTGAATCGGCAAATGCAAAATCTGGTAGATGTCCTCCAGTGTCACGGCCATCTCTCCAGTAGGGAAGTGGAATATCCCATCCTCACTATGGAATCTCTCCACAACAACAGTCAATAAGCCATGGTTCACCTGAACCTCAGGCATGAAGCAAACGTAATTGAGTCCCATAGCGTCGAGCACCTCCCTATCTATCTCACTTAGCATGTATCTCTACAATAAAGGCATACGGAACTGCTCCCTAGACTGAAGCGTATCTCGTATATCCTCCTGTAAGCATGCAAAGCAAGGCGTCAACCCAAAGCTGCAAGCACCATACTCAACATATCTATAGAACCATATCAACTAACTTAGCATTTCAAATTGATCAAAATAGCACACTGCATCTCTTGACTAGATTCCTGCAATCTTAGAGATAGCTTATCAATTGACGTGTCAAACAGGACACCAATCGAGTCAATTTTGCTAAGTAGTTTCCCTATCTATAACATATGTGCCACAACAGGTGGTAAATGTGTTGTTTTTTAACAAAAGTGCCATTTCTCAACCTATGCGCCACTTCTGGCAAAAGTGTTGCAAGAACCTATGTATGCGTCGTCCTATACAACATATGCACTGCTTCAATGTATGTACTGCAACATACTGTATATGCTCCGCAGGATTACTTATGCGCCATCCTATCCTATGCATGCACTGATTTCATGTAAGTTCTGTTCTATATCATGTATGCGCTGCAAAACAATGCATGCGCCGTTTCATGCAACATATGCGTTGCACTGCCTTTTAGCGCATCTATCTAACTAGTTTTCTCCTAGCATTTATTGCATTCAAACTCAACCCTAGGAGAAATTTTTCAAGATACATACTGGGGGTCCTACCTCTACTGGCCGGTCAAATCGACAAATACGCTCGAATCAATGCTCCTCGCGTGGAATATCCATCCTCGTACTGACCGCTCTATGTTCTCTGCTCTCCAAAGCTCTCTGAAGCAAATCAAGCTAAGACAAGTGTGCAAATGAATTGTCTTGTGGACCCTGCTCCTATATATAGCATGAAAACCCTAATCTGGCTAGGTGGTGACTATGACTACTTCCCACATCCATTTCTTCCAGTTTTTCTTCCTGTTTCTCTGAAACACATCTTTTTTTCTTCAAACCCAACCTCGTTTTCCCTTTGTCTTCGTGAGATCGTTCATCTCTCGTCCTTCTGCCTTCTTCCTGTCCAATCTCCCGAGGGGGCATCCTATTGTCATAACCTGTACCAGGGGCAAACTGGGGCATGTATCATTATCAGACTATCTATTCTTTGAAGCAAAGCCGTAAACTGCATTGCATCAAAGAGGGGCAAAATGTATACACCTAAAAATGACACGATTTAGTCTAAATAAATATTCTTAATATTTATTCCATATAATTCTTCTATCAATAAATAAATAAACAAATTTATTTATTTGATTCACATTCCTCTAAATTAATTAAATATCAAAATATTTAATTATCTCTTCTAAAGTCAAAATTAAATAAAATCCTTTATTTAAATTAATTCTTCCAAACAATTAAATAATTCGTAATTATTTAATTAAATCAAATTCATTCTTCCAAATTTGAGTAAATTAAATTAAATTTATTTAAATTCTCTCAGTCTCTAAAAAAAAATACAATCAAATATTTTATTTATTCTTCCAAATCATGCACAATAATTAAATAAATCTATTTATTTAATTTGCTTTCTTATCTTCTTATTCTTCAAATATCTTCCAAATCTTCTAAAAATAAGTCTTCTTCTCCATGCACACAAAATTAAATAATTTATTATTTAATTTCTCTCAAATCATGCAAAAGCAAATCTTAAGTTGAGTTATCTATTCAATCAACCTTGTTTTTATAAATATCTCTTAAATTAGAAAAAAGCTTTCTAATTTATGAAAAGCATGTCTTATCTTTAGAAAACAAAGTGATTAACTCAAATAAAATAGCTTTTGTGTGACACGTGTCCTCTTCTTATTCATTGCATGTTCCTCAACTATTCTCAATCGTTGATCTTCTCATTCTTTCTATATCGTTGATCTTATTTCTCCCAAGTCTATAAAATAAACCTCATTCTTCCATTTCATTCATCCAAGCTTTTAGTATTGTTACTCTGCAGGAATTACAGCGCACCTTTGGCACCAATTCCTTCATTGCTTTTGACCACATTCGCTACTATGCACTACACATTACTACCATCATTGTGAAGCTCTTTTTCATTGCGATATTATCACCACCATTCTCAATCGACATTCTTGAACAAAGAAAAGAAGTGCACTCTCTGAGGGCCCTTTCTCATACACGCAAGGACGATTTTTGATAGGCAACCAATGAAAGTTTCAATCTAAGGAAGGTTTGCTTTGTTATTTGATCATTGTTATTGAATTTCCTTAGTTCACTATTTCATTGAAGTTTTGGGTATTTGATATTGATATTATTGCATATTCATTGTTGAACCAGTTTTCCCTTAACAGGCTCAACTTAGCTTAGATGGTGTTGGGCACCAATCATTCAGTGTGTGGAGAAGGGCACTATATTCACATGGAGAGTCTACATCATGGCCATGGTTTATCAACACTTCTACTATATTGCATGATGAGAGGCACTTGCTTTTAGCCATTCTTCTTTGATTATGACGTGGATTTATGAGCACATTAGGCTATTTCAGAGAGAGGTGCTACTTCCTAATCCTAGATTACTGAGGGCTACATGTCAGGGTTGGCTTGGTCACTTTGATGCTAGCTTATGCATAGTATCAACTCTTACTGATGCTAACATGATTCATAATCCTTATGTTGACATGGTTATGGCCTAGCGATATATAGATTTGAGACTTTTGCAGGGTGTGGTCCATTTATCAAATAGGAATGGTTTTATTGAGACACACCATATCAAGCAAGTCCTATAGTAGTTTGGGGATGAATTTCTAGAGAGATTTCCCCCAGTTCCCATTTGTGATAGATCCATCCAAGAGATGGGTGATGCTGAGCAGAGAATGATCACTTGGGCTCCCTTGACTCCCAGAGTTTGGATCACTAGAGTGGCTTGCGATATGATTTGTGGATAGAGGGGAAGGAGAGGACCCCAATCTCAGAGGTTGATAGTTCTAGAGGATACCAACTCTTCTGATGAGGATTATGATCCTGAGGGAGAAGAGTGCGATGATGCTAGTGTAGGAGAAGATAGAGAGATTCCTTTTGGCAAGGAGGTAGCTATACATCCCACACATGGTCCTATGTTAGATCATCCCTTGTGGGACGTGGGTGACCCTTCTAAGATTCCTTTCCATTATTCCTCTTTTTCTTACATAATTACTTTCGTAGATTTAACTGTTTGACTAATACTCTTCATTCTTACTTCTTCTTAGGTACTACCAAAGGATGGAGGGAGCTCTTTTTTTACTCTTCTTTAGATATTCTAGTCCCTATCATTGGTCATCCACAGGAGTCTCTTCTTGTTGATGCTCATCTTCCTTCTCGAGTTGGTCATCACATGGATTTTCTTGCTCCTTATCATGCAGATCAAGGGATCATTTCTATGTGAGTTCATATCACTGAACTTAATGCTGAGAATGTTGTTCTTCGAGAGATGGCTAACCTTGGAGTTTGTAGGAAGGCTTCATAGATGGATACAGATAGTCCTTCACATGTTCCTAGCAAGGTTCTTTCTCTTTCTCATAGGACCCATAGAGGTTCTAATGGTACTAGCAGTCGTAGGAGACCTAGGAGTCAGAACCCTAAAGGCTCAATTGGTCAGAGTCATCCTTGAGGTTCTACATGATCTTTCTATTTCTATTTTTTCCCCTTGCATGGAGAGACACATATCACTTGAGAGAATTTTGTTCCTAGCTATATTTCTTACTTTGTTGTAGCGAATTGTACTTGAATTTTTGATGAATCAATGGAATTGTTCTTATAATCAAAATTATCATCTTTGCTTATCTCTTGTGGACATTAATGGTTATAACCATTGTTATCTTGATCTCTAAAACTTGGCAATGGATGCAAAAATGATTATGCAATGATTTTGGTCTTTTTTAGAATATATGGAATGTATGCAGTGTATGAAATGCAGGGGCACACGAGGAAATGCAACTCATTTCTAATCCTATGAAATGTCATGAGTTACAACATAAAATTATTGCTTTAATTTTTTTATTTTTGACATGATGAATGCATGATGGAACAAACAATGTGACCGTTCTTTAGTAAAATTTTTGATTTAGGGGATTTTGAATTATCTTGGTATAGGACACCTATTAATCTTTTGAGATAGGATTAGGGACTCAAGTGGGGACGGGGAGGAGATGGAATGCTTCTGACTTTTGGGCTTAGTTAAAGGCTAAACATTGATCCTTATCTAGACAAAACATATTGACAAGCTTTCAACTTAGAAAAGCAACAAATTTTATTGGCACTCACTAGACTTAGATCAAAGGATGGCCAACAAGATAGACCTGGGGTAAAGGAAAAGCTCCAAAATAGAGGATGGCCCTAAAGATAGCTAGACTCATAGTATTGCTTAGTTGGTGTGTGTGTGTGTGCTTTGTACCTTACTTTCTCTTGATAGATGTCACTCTCATAGCTTCAAGCTTAGATTTATCTCCTCTTGAAAGTACAAACATCAATAATCTTCTCTTTTCACTCTTTTTTACTTTTTCTTCTTTTTTTCTTTTTTTGTTATTTTTTTCTGGCTTTTTGATTGCTAATGCTGGGATGCTTTGAGACTTTATGGATGCTTGGATATTCAGTTGCTTTGGTGTTTCCACTATTCTAATGATTCTTTTTCTTTTTCTATTGCTCATTTTTTGATCGTTCATATTTTAGATTGCTTCCTGTAGATTTATGATCCTCTTGGCATTTTTGGCCAAGAAAGATAAGAGGCTGAGTGCCACCAAAAGTTTTCACTATCTAGTCAGACTTCCCTTCTACTAAAGAGGAATGGGAGAGGTCTACTTGCAAGATTCTATTGAGTATTGTAGGTTTAAAGAATGACTTTGCTTATACTTAACAACATGGATTGTTAAGACTGGGATCAGTGTAGAGCTAAGAGCTAGGCTTTGATTACAATCATTGGGGAATGTGGTAGGGGAATGATAAACAACAATTATGAAAACAAGGGATCTCAAAGGTTGAAAGGATCGACCTATACCTAAGTAATCTTAAACTCCTTATTGAGATGAAAATCAAACAAGAGCATGTTGACCACTCACAAAGATGCATGGCGGAATAGAATGATAAAGAATGCAGAGTTTTGACTTTTTTGAGATTTTATAAAAAAAAAAATTGATTTTTTTGTATTTTTATATTTTTATGATTTTTTAGACATAATATTTCTTAAGGTGAAAAGTGTTCACCATCTAACCAAATTCTTCACCTTCCATTATGCACAAAAGATTTGCACCATTTTTTATATCTTTCTTGACCTTGTATGGTCCTATCCAATTGTGTATGAATTTATGTCCTTCTCTAGCTCTCTTATCAATTAGATTGTCGATTCTGAGTACTAGCTCTCCCACTTGGAAGGGTCTTGGCATAAATTTCTTATTGTATTGTTTCTTTACCCATGCTAGCTAAGAGTCATGCCTTTGTACTGCCCTTAATAATCTCTCATCCATCATCTCCAATTTGACTAATCTTACCACATAGTATTCTTCATTATGTAACAAGCCTTGTAAGGATACCCTCAAACTAGGTAACTCAACTTCTAATGGTGAGATTGCATCTGATCCAAAAGTGAGGGCATATGGTGTTGTTCTGATTGGGGTGCGTACACTAGTCCTATAGGCCCACAAAGTAGGGTATAATTTCAAGTGTCAATCTCTCTTAGAATATTTTATGATTTTTACCAAGATTGCTTTGAGTGTTTTATTATTGCCTCGACTTGACCATTTCCTTGTGGGTAGTACACTGAGGCTAAGTTGTGATTAATGTGGAACCTATCTCATAATTCCCATACTTTTGGATTTTTAAATGAAGAAGCATTGTCAATCACAATCACATTGGGGATCCCAAACCTACATATAATTTGATTCAAGATAAATTTGGTGATCACTTCTCTCGAAACAATGGTCAAAGTTATTGCCTCCACCCACTTGGTAAAGTATTCGCTGGTTGTGATGATGTACAAGTGTCCATCAGTTGAGGGAAGAGAGATTTTACCCACTAGGTCCAACCCCCAGGTGGAGAGTGGCCAAGGAGTGACTATTGATTGTAGATATCTTGTAGGTGTGTGATGCACATGTGTATAAACTTGACATTTTGATCACCTTTTTACAAACTTGATGGCATCTCCTTCCAAGAAAGATCAAAAGTATCCTAGCTGATGTATTTTTCTTGCATTGGCATGAACACCAAATTTTCCTCCACAAATTCCACTATGGCATTCCTCTAAGATTTAATGTGCTTCCTCCTTATCCACACAATGAAGCAAAACACCATCTAGATCTCTTTGATATAACACATCATCGACTAACACATATCTTGTTGAAAGGATGCACAAGCATCTTTTTCCCAAAGGGGTCATGTTTTCAGGATAGGTCTTGTTTGCTAAATAGTTCACAATGTCTTTATACCAGTATGAGGAAGCATTTTTTTAAGGTTGATTACATAGATCTGTTCATCCAAGAAGTCTTCATTTATTTGCTCCTCTTGAGGGACTGGGTTATCTGCCAACCAATCAACTATTATTTATCCTTTGATGGATTTTTGATTGACATATGTTAACTCAAATTCACTTAGTAATGTCAAAAATGATCCTACCCTCCTAGACAACATTGGTTGTTTTAGAAACATTCTCAGTTGCTCCAATCGTATTATGACTTTGGTTTCTTGGTTTAACATATAATGCCACAATCTCTTGGTAGCGAACACCATGGCCAAACATATCTTCTAAACTTGGGTGTGATTTTTCTCATATTCTAACAATGTTCAGCTAATGAAGTATAGTGCTCTTTCTCTCCCATCATCATCTTCTTGGGCCAACATGCAAGCTATTGAAATATTTGTGGCTTTGAAGTAAAGGATGAAAGTTTTATCATGTCTAGGTGGCATAAACAACGATGGGGTTAACAAGAACTTCTTCACTTGTTCAAAGGCATCATTGTTAGTGTAGGTTTTTATTTCCTAGTTGGGTTATTTATTTTCCCTTTATTCCTAGGTTTTTCCTACACCTTTTATTAATCTTGCTAAGGTTAATAAAGCATGTCTTATTAAGTGAGTGGATTATGAGGTGTCACCTTCCTACATGTGAGTAACCATTAGCTATCTTGGGAAGATACTTTTCTATCTTTAGTCCGATAGATGGTTTCTCCTCTTTGGTGGGTGTTACCACCACATCCCTCTCCCTAGTCTATATAAGCATGCTACCTGGTTTGTATTTCGTATCCTTTACTTTTGTATTCTCTTAATGATATTTTACTTCTAGCATTTACATTACTCTTGGAGACTAACTATATGCTGCTATTTTGATTTTGTATCATTTGAATTCATAGTTTAGATATCTATTTTTTTGCACTAGTTTTTTGGGTTAATCATCTTTTCAGATTCTAACACGGTATCAGAGCTTTTCTATGTGCAAGAGTAGATCTTAGTTTCCATATTTGAGAGATTCAGGGAGCTAATAAGCTTATTGTAGGTTCTCCCAAAAACCTATTATGCTCTTCTCTTGCATCTTCAGATGATTTGGAGAATCAGAAAAGTTTGACGGAAACTTTTCAACCTCTGGGGTTTGCATATGTGTTTTATGAGATCTAGGTGATTGCAGAATTTCTCATTACACTGGCGGCATTTTTGGCTATTCCAACACGTCTAGGAGGCTCAAGAAAGTTAGATTTGGCTTTTGTTTCACCGAAATCAGAGATCATTTGACATAGTTGCGGAACCAAGGTTTTAAGCTTAGATCTGGAAATCAACTTTCAATTGGAGCATTTTTAGGCCAAAAGAACTTTGCCATTGCATTTGGGAGGCCTCGCATGTGAATTTTGATATATAATTTGCCCAATTTTGCTATTGGGAGACCAAAAGGCAATTTTTTTGCTGGAGGCGATATTTGGCCTCACAACATGTTTTTCAGTGCAATCTTTTTGTAAAAGTTTTAAAATTAAAAAAAAAAATTATAAATTTAAGCGCTTAGTGCTTAAGTGCTTCATAGCGTTGTATTTCTTTGGGCTATGACCCTTTGTAGGAGGGTTAGCCCCCTTGGGGACTGCCACCCCCTCACCTCTCGGGTTGCGGCCTTTAGAGGTTGCATAGACCCTCAAGGGTGGTTGGGAGTAGCCATTGGCCCCCACCCCCTTCTTCACATACTCCACACCACTCTCAAGGTAGCGGCATTTGTTTGAGGCTGTGAGCCTCCCTTAGGCTCCACCTCTCCTCTCACGGTCACGCAGAGGTTGGGGTGTGGCCTTCGCCCCCCCAACTCTATCTTTCATTTGGTCGATACACTCAAGTTTTTTTCTCCTGTGTATACAATCTGCCTAACTTTGGTCTACGTGCCATTTTTTGTCTTTGTGCCATTTTTAACAATCTCTACTAAATTTAGCTGTTAGACACTATATTTGGCAAACTTGGCAGGATATTGCTTACATCTGGTAGGGAATCTCCACACTTGGTGGACCGCTAACTTTGGCAGAATTTTTTACAGAAATCAACTTTTGCTCATAGACCCCCCTCCACTAGTGATTTTAGTTTTGAAGACAAACTTTGCAGGCTGATAACTCGACCTCACAACCTCTCTTTCCTAAGATTCTTTTTTTGAATTTGGTTATTTTTCCATGCCTTTCACAATGGTGCAAACGATTCTTGATTCTGGTGACTGGTTTTTCTAGAAATTGTAGATTCTCACAGGTGACGCTGCATAGTTCATATTTTTGGAACTTCAGAGGATCATAACTTTCACATACGACCTTGTATCGAGGTGATTCTTTTTTTGAAAGTGCATGATTTTTCAAGTAGATCACAATGGTGTCGTTAGTTTTTTGGCTCAGCTCCAGTATTGTACTTTTACCATACACCCAATTTATGAGTGTTTTGTAATGCATTGAGATCAAGACCACTAAGTATTTCTTTCTAGTGACAGTTGTAAATGCACTAATTATAAAGTGTCAAATTATTTTTGCTTGGGGGGTTATTTGATTGAGTAAAAAGGGGGTTGTCCTGTGTGTGTTCTCTTCTTTTTAGCATTTCTTAATCATGGATCAAACAACAGTACCCATATTAACTCCTTACAACTACTTTGAGTGGAAATCACACATGACAATCTACTTAAGGAAAGATAGATTACATAGGATAACAATGGGACTTGAAATTGAGCCTGCTAAAGATGAAGATAAGCCTAAGTGGTTTAACAAATATGATGAGGCATATGGAACATTGTGTTCATTTGTTTCTCCTAATTTGCTCTTTCACATTGAGTCTTTGAATTCACCAAATGAAATCTAGACAAAGCTAGAAATACTATTTGGCACACAAGATTCAATGAGGGGTCACATGTTGGAAAATGTACTAATTAGTTTAAGTCTAGGCAATTTCAACACTATCCAGGGTTTCTTCACAAAATTGAAATCATTAAGGATGCAGTTAAAACAATGTGGAGTTGAAAAGAAAGATGAACAATTGATTCGTAGTATTCTTTCTAAGCTAAGCTCAGAATATTTTGTATTTGTTTCTACCTTCTATGCTACTAAGGGTGCACTTGGTACTCAATTCACCATGCCATCTTTAGATGATTTTGCTATCTCTCACTTGGGAATAAGATAAAATAATCTAGATGGGCACTCTTAAGTTAAATAAGTCACATGTCCTGGCTGCCAACCAAGGCACAAAAGAATAGAAAGGACAAAGTAGTAACAACAAGAATAAGGATAAGAAACAAAAGAATAGCAAAAAGAAGAAAGATCAGATACCAATTGCTTCAAAAGCAACTAATAAGACCCAATCTTCTAAGGGTGACAAGCCTAATAAAGAAAAGGTCCAATGTGCCTATTGTAAAAGACTTGGTCATGATGAACATAAATGTTTGAAGAAACAAATTGATCACTTGAGACACATTCTTGAGAAGAATAATATTAGTGTTCCTGAATCTATCAAACAAAGTTCTAATGAGGGGTCTATAAAGGCAAAAGAAAATAGCAAGGGGAAAGGAAAGGGCAAGGTCCTTGTAGAAGTTGCTTCTTCACCATCCACTTGGGTTCTTGATTTAGGTGCTTCACACCACATGGCTTCATCTAAGGAAGAACTTGCATCTTTGGAGCCGTGTACTATGCCTTCTACTTTTGATGAGTGGTGACACTCCTATTGAGGTGTGTGGGAGAGGGTTTGTTGATGTGGGGGATGGCACATTCCATGATGTTCTTTGTATGCCCTCATTATCAACTAATCTCATGTTAGTATATCTAATCACTCACATAGGTTCAGGCAAGTGGGTTGAGTTCACTCCTGATTCAGTAGAGATTCGTGAGTTGCACAGTGGTTCTACAGTTGCACTTGGGAGAGTAGATCATTAGTCATGGCTCTATTTATTTTCTCACTTTGTTCCTAAACCTCCTTCGATTATTTTGGTCACTCATTTTAATGATGTGAGATTTCGGCATGAGTGATTTGGCCATCTTAACTACCGCTACTTGCAGCAGCTCAACCAGCAGAGCATGGTCACAGGGTTGCCTTCAGTTCAGTTTTTGGGTGGTATTTGCCAAGGTTTGATTCTTGGTAAGCATTCTAAGGAAAATTTTGACAAAGGTAAGGCATGGAGAGCTTCATAGATACTAGAGTTTAGTTCACAATGATTTGGCTAGTCCATTTCAGCATCCTTCTTTTAGTAGGGCTAGATATGTCCTAATATTCATTGATGACTTTTCTCGCTATACTTGGGTGTACTTTCTCAAACAAAAGTTAGAGGTATTTGATCATTTTTAGGACTTCAAAACTTTTGTAGAGAAGCAATCTAGGAAAGCCATCAAAGTTTTGCACACTAAAAATGGTGGTGAGTATGTCAACCATTGTTTTGAGCGGTTTTGCACTTCAGAGGGGATTTATTTGCAGCATCTAGTTCCATACAATCCTCAGCAGAACGGTGTTGCAGAATGGAAGAATAGATCCTTGAAGGAAATGGAAAACTACATGATTCACTCCAGATCTCTTGCACCATAGTATTGGATAGAGGCCATTAATTATGTGTGTTATATCTAGAACCATGTTCCTCACCGAGCCTTGAAGGGAGTCACTCCTTTTGAAGTTTGGAATGGTGGGAAACCATCAGTTAAGCACTTTCAAGTTTTTGGTTCTCTTGCATGGGCCCACATTCTGGTAGAGAAACACAAGGCCTTGGATCCTTAGAGCAGACCTTGCATATTTGTAGGCTATCCTGATGGTGTAAAGGGTTATCAGTTACTCCACCCTACTGCACATGAGTTTTTCATTGAGAGGAGTGTTTAGTTTGAGGAGGGCTCTTTGAGCTCACTTTCTATCACTTCTCCACCTTCTTCTGCATTAACATTGGAGTCACTTGGGCTACATGATAGATCTTCGAATGAGCCAGATTCACCTGAGCAGTCTTCTACCTCCACTTTCGATGCCGAAAGTGATTCAAAGAATTCACCTCCTTCCTCTCCTAGTCATCATTCAGAGGGTGATGATTCTCCTCCACATTCTCCCACTTTTGGTCCACTTTGGGCTAGATAGACTTTGTAGTTAGTAGGTGATTGGGTTGGGGATCCATCAGCCACCAGGTGGACTCATTCATAATTCTAGGATGCTCCACATGTCTTCATTGCTACTACCTTAGATCCATAGTCCTTTCGAGAGGCTTCTAGTATTCTCAAGTGGGATACAACTATGCAGGAGGAGTATAGTTCCTTGATGAGGAAACACACTTGGGATCTTGTCCCTCTTCCTAGAAGAAAACTTGTCCAATGTAAGTGGATCTATCAGACAAAATTTGCAATAGATGGGTTAGTTGATAAGCATAAGGATCACCTAGTCTCCAAAGGATCCTCCCAGGTTCCTGGGATTGACTACTATGAGACTTTTGCGCCAGTTGCCCTAATGAACTCCATTCCACTTGTTCTTTCCATTGTTGTAGCCAATCGTTGGGAAGTACACCAAATTGATGTGAAGAGTTCCTTTCTTCACAGTGACCTTCAAGAGGAGATCTACATGGAGTGGCCACAGGGGTTCATTTAGGACTCTTCACTTGTGTGTCATCTTTGAAAGTCTCTTTATGGCCTCAAGCAGACTCCTCGGGCCTGGTATGCCAAGATGGACTCCTTCCTTCTGACAATTAATGGGTTCAATCAATGCCATTATGATCCTAATGTCTACATTTTGTAGTAGGATGATTCACTCCTCTTTCTGGTTCTGTATGTTGATTACTTGTTGATCATAGGGAGTTCTTCGTCAACCATTGGGGCTGTCAAAACTACCCTTCATGACATGTTTTTGATGACTAACTTGGGCTTGTTGCATTGCTTTCTTGAGATTGAGATCTTCCAATTTGCTTCTAGGATCACCATCACACAGTCTAAGTATGCTCTATATTTTCTCTTGAGGTTTCATATGGCTAAATGTAAGCTTGCTCTAACTCCCTTCCTTAGTGGAGTCAAACTTGAGGCTCAATGTTCTTCACCCTTTGTTGATGGCACTTTGTATTGATATCTTTTTGGGAGTCTCATTTATCTGACTCATATGAGACTTGACATTTCATATGTTGTAGGCATGGTCTCTTGATTAATGTAGGAGCCCCATGAGTTGCACTAGAAAGCAACCAAGCGGATCCTTCACTACATTCAGGGTACTCATAGTTTTGGGATTCACTATGCAATGAGTATTGATCTTGTCTTGGTGGGCTACACAAATTTAGATTGGGCAGGTGATTCTCAGGATCACAAGTCTACTTTAGGTTACAAATTCTCACTTGGTTTAGGTCCTATTTGTTGGTCGATTAAGAAGCAGTTTGTTATTGCTCTATCTTAGACTATTGAGGCTGAGTATCAGGGGCTATGAATGCTACCACTGAGGGCATTTGGCTTCAGAATCTTCTCACTAAGTTTGGTATCTAGATTAGATGACCATCAGCCATATTTTATGACAACTAGAGTTTCATTCAGATCTCATGGAATCTGGTCCATCAGCAGTGGACCAAACTAGTGCAGGGCACTGAGTATGTTTTTAAGTCAAAATGTTTGAATTTTTGAATTTTTGGTCTCATTAGTGAGAGACTAAGTGGAGTTTGGTTTTAGAATAATGTAAGGAAGCCTACTAGATGCATTATCTTGTAGTGGAGGCTTAGAATAAGCATTTACTTTAGTGAAGTCTACAGTTTTCCTAGAATAGGACAGTCTATTTTTTTGATTTTTTCTAAGTGGACAGGCTTTTAATGCCTTCTTTTTTGGGTTTTCCCATGATTTGGGATTCATGAATGGTGGAATTCATTGTAATAATATATACTTTGCCTCTCACATGTCGAGGTAGTGTGGATTTGATAAAGTTTGAAGAGCAATAAGAAAAAAATTTACCAATTTCCTGCATTTTCACTATTTTTCTGTAATTCCCATGATCTGTCCTGGCCCATACTGTACTGTCATGGTGGAAGACTACTAAAATAATGTGATGCATAGAGTTAGCTTTCATTTAAGATATGATAGAGGGATTTTTATTTGTCTTGAAGGATTTTATAGTTAGATTTCTGTGAACTGGTCTTAAACCCTTGTTTTGAGGGTTTTGGTGAAATCAATGGGTTTTTAGCCCATTCCATCTGTGTTAGAGCCCCAAAATGGGCAGAATAGGATTAGTTTGGTCTATTTTAAATTGGGTTTTGTGTGCAAGAGTAGGGGATAGGTGCAAGTTGGTGTTTGGAGCCATTGGAGCCTATTAGCATCATGTGTTAGGCAAACTAGGTTTGGTAGATTGGAGTTTTGTTGATAAAATGACTTAGAATGACCTTGGACCCCAAAAAATGATAAAAAATATATCTATTTGAAACCTATTGGGCACCTTGGAGTAGGAATTGAAAGAATGGAGTGGAGTTTGTGAGTACTTTATTTGTAAAACCAACCTAATTAGGTTTAGTAGGAAACTAATACAGTCATATTTTGAGGCTTGTGTTCCAAAAGACCTCCTATTGCATGTTTGGTATGTTTTGAAACTTGATAATGGGTACTCAAAAATCCATTCATAATCTTGTTTGGAGGTTAGCATCAAAAGTTATTGCTTGATAGTTCTTTTTGAGGGCTACAAGGAAATTAGACCAGTTGTGAAGGAAAGGGTACAAGGAGTTGCACCCAGAGCTTTTGGATGGTTTTATGAGCATTGACTAGTCAAACATAGGTGGTCTAGAGTCCCTAGAAGGTTTGGGAAAGAGCCCATGTGTATGAACCAATTGGTGGTGTTGTTGTTTAGTGTTGGAACCATGGACAAAGAGAGGACAATCATGTCCTTCAAGAAGACCAATAGAGAAGCTAGGTCCACAAGGGCCTAAAGTCCTATTTTTCCCTCCCATCCCCTGCACCCTCTTTCCTTGAGTAGTTAGTTGGGACACCTTAGTGGTGGTAGCTCTACATCAAAGTGGTATCAGAGCATAGTTAGTAGGTCTGTTGTGGTTGAGAAGTGGTAAGTTGAAGAGATAGTTTGTCAAGATGCCTCCAAGAGGGAAACACATGGATCAAGAGATGAGTGAGCTAAAGGAGAAGCATGCTAGAGAGTTGAGGGAGTTAAAGGAAAGAATGGCTACTCTAGAACAAAATCAGAAAAGAGGAATGGATCTAGGTGATGAGAATGAGTCTAAGGAAGAAGAGGAAGCTGAGTATAAAGATGTGGAAGAAGAGTTGGACCCTAAGGATCAAAGGATGGTAAAGTTTCTTAAAGTAGTAAAAGAAGACAAGCACAAGATGAAGATAGATTGCTAAAGTATGGAGGAAGCCTTAGTGATGAAGAGTTAATTGACTGGATTGCAACATTGGACAATCACTTTGAGTGTGATGAAGCTCCTGAGGAGTGGAAAGTGAAGATTGCAAAGACCAAGCTGACAGGTCATGCTTTGTTATGGTGGGATTATCAGCAAATAGAGAGGAGAAAGAAAGGAAAGACAAATATTGCTTCATGGGAAAAGATGGTAGCTAAGATCAAAGGTAAGTTCTTACCTAAAGATTATGAAGTTCAAATGTTTAAAAAGCTTCAAGGTTTAAGACAGAAGGAAATGGATGTTAAGTCATACAATGAAGAGTTTTATAAGCTGAGTATAAGGTCTAGTCAAGGTGAAAGTGAAGTGCAAAAAAGTTGCTAGGTATATTGGTGGTTTGAGGTTTAACATGCAGGATGAACTAGTGTTGGCAAATCCAAGGAATGTTGAAGAATGCTATCAGATGGCAATAAGAGTGGAAGAGAAGCTAAAGAGAAGAGAAGACAAGACAACTAGAGGTAGAGGTAGCACCTCTAGAGGCAGAGGATCCTTCAAAACACAAAGCAAGTCAATGAGAGTCAAAAAGAGATGAGCAAGGCACAAGGACAAGGTGCAGATTTCAAACAAGGACAAAGTGCAGATTTCAGAGGCAGAAGTTCTAGAGGTAGATTTGGTGGTGGAAGGAGTGCAAACACCTTTATAGGTAAGTGTTACAATTGCCAAGAGTTTGGGCACCCAGCATACAAGTGTCCTGAGAAGCAAAATTTTACAAGTGATGATGAAAGGAAGAATGAGAGGAGAATTCAATTACTCCAAGAAGAAGAATGTGGTGGTTTTACTCCCACTAGTTGTGTTGGTGAGATAGGAGAAATATTAATAATGAGAGAAAGAAGAGCATTGTTGAAGACCTCCAAGGAGAAGGAGCTGATTCAAAGGAGAGCACTGTTTAGGACAGCTTGCAAATGCAAAGACAAGGTATGTAAAGTGATAGTAGACTCAGGATGTACTGATAACATGGTATCTAGTGAGATGGTAGACAAATTGAAATTGGAGAAAGTGCCTAGGGAAACACCCTACAAAGTCTCGTGGGTGAGTGATAATCAGTCTATTTTAGTAAGTGAACAAGCATTAGTAGAGTTCAAGATTGGAGCATATGAGGATAGGATACTTTGTGACATTTTACCCATGGATTGTTGTCATATGATACTTGGAAGACCCTGGCAGTTTGATAGGTCTATAATTTATGATGGAAAGGCTAACACCTACACCATTAGGAAGGATGAGAAGACTTTCTGTACTGATGCCAATGCAGGTTGAAATCAAGGAGCAGTCAAGGAGATAATGTTTGGTAAGAAGGAGCTAATGAGGCTAGAGGAGAGTGTAACCAAGGAGTATGCAGCCTTTACAAGGCATAGAGTTGTTGAGACAATAGATAGGAAGAGTGAAGATGATTTGTAGACAGTTGTGGAAGAAGAAGGTGGATGAGAATGTGGCTTGGTCTGAAACAATGAAGAGTAAGGGCAAAAAGCTTGTGGAAAAGCAAGAAATGCATGGAGTAGTTATGGTTGGGATAGTCATGTGCCTTGTTATAATGAAGGAAGGAAAGAGATAGTTAAGTGATATTCAAATAGAGGTTTGTGGCCTTGAAAGGATAGTGAAAAAGATGTTTACAGGACTGACAAAGATTCCTAAGTTTGATGGTGAAAAGGTTTACAAGTCTAACAGAGAAAAGGCTGAAGTCAAGGACAGTGTTGAACAGAGATCAAAACATGAAGATGAAAGGGAAGTGAGGATAATAGATAAGGGCTTGAAGGAAGATGTAAAGGAAGGTACAGTACCTATGTTTGGTGATGAGAAAGTTGAAGGACACTCCATGAATCAAGATACAAGGATAAAGCATGTTTCAAGTAAAGGTGTAGACAAAGATGACAAACACTGTCTGAAGCAAAAACAATGTGAACCTATTGAAGGCAAGCATGAAGGTCAAAGATGTGAAGAGCATAAAGGTGGACAAGCTACAACAAATTTCCAAGGGACTTGGAAAACTTCAAAGTTGGGGTGTATGGTGCAGCGCACCTAGGCTGTTTTTAAGTCAAAATGTTTAAATTTTTGAATTTTTGGTCTCACTAGTGAGAGACTAAGTGGAGTTTGGTTTTAGAATAATGTAAGGAAGCCTACTAGAGGAATTATCTTGTAGTGGAGGTTTAGAATAGGCATTTACTTTAGTGAAGTCTGTAGTTTTCCTAGAATAGGACAGTCTATTTTTTGATTTTTTTCTGAGTGGACAGGCTTTTAATACCCTTTTTTTGGGTTTTCCCATGATTTGGGAGTCATGAATGGTGGAATTCATTGTAATCATATATAATTTGCCTCTCACATGTTGAGGTAGTGTGGATTTGATAAAGTTTGAAGAGCAATAAGAAAAAAAATTACCAATTTCTTGCATTTTCACTATTTTTCTGCAATTCCCATGATCTATCCTAGCCCGTACTGTACTGTCATGGTGGAAAACTACTAAAATCATGTGATGCATAGATCTAGATTTCATTTAAGATAGGATAGAGGGATTTTCATTTGTCTTGAAGGATTTTATAGTCTGATTTCTGTGAATTGGTCTTAAACCCTTGTTTTGAGGGTTTTGGTGAAATCAATGGTGTTTTAACCCATTCCATCTGTGTTAGAGCCCCAAAATGGATGGAATGGGATTAGTTCAGTCTATTTTCAATTGGGTTTTGTGTACAAGAGTAGGGGACAGGTGCAAGTTGGTGTTTGGAGCCATTGGAGCCTATTAGCATCATGTGTTAGGCAAACTAGGTTTGTTAGATTGGAGTTTTGTTGATAAAATGACTTAGAATGATCTTGGACCCCAAAAAATGATGAAATCTATCTATTTGCAACCTATTGGGCATCTTGGAGTAGGAATTGGAAGAATGGAGTGGAGTTTGTGAGTACTTTATAAAACCAACCTAATTAGGTCTAGTAGGAAACTAGTTCAGTCATATTTTGAGGCTTGTGTTTTAAAAAACCCCCTATTGCATGTTTGGTATGTTTTAAAACTTGATAATGGGTACTCAAAAAGTCATTCACAGTCTTGTTTGGAGGCCAGCATCAAAAGTTCTTGCTTGATAGTCCCTTTTTGAGGGCTACAAGGAGTTGTACCTGGAGATTTTGGATGGTTTTGTGAGCATTGACTATTCAAACATATGTGGTCTAGGGTCCCTAGAAGGTTTGGGAAAGAGCCCATGTGTATGAACCAATTGCTGGTGTTGTTGTTTAGTGTTGGAACCATGGACAAAGAGAGGACAGTCATGTCCTTCAAGAAGACCAATAGACCAGCTAGGTCCACAAGGGCTTAAAGTCCTATTTTTCCCTGTCATTGCCTGGATCCTCTTTCCTTGAGTAGTTAGTTGGGACCCCTTAGTGGTGTTAGCTCTACATAACAAACATATTGAGGTCCACATTCACTACATCCAAGAGCTCATTCATGGCCACATCATCGACCTTTGCTACTGTCTGATTTCTGAGTAGGTTGCTGATATCTTCACCTAACCCTTCACTGAGAGCAAGTTCCTTCATTTGCGAGCTTTGCTGGGGGTGCAGGAAGATTCATCTTTTGAGGGGGCTTCATCCTCTCACTCAGAGTCCTGACTCTCTCTACTTTTGGGGGGTTTCTTCTCCCTCTATTTGGGGAGCTTTTCTCTCTTTTGGGGGGGATTCTTCTCTTTGGGGGGGAATTTTATGTGCATCGGTATCTCATCAATCTTGATTTGCTGAGACCCATCTCTACATGCGCCTAAGTTATGCTTAAAGGGGGGTGTTGGAGTAGGTTTTTATTTCCTAGTTGGGTTATTTATTTTCCCTTTATTCCTAGGTTTTTCCTACTCCTTTTATTAATCTTTCTTAGGTTAATAAAGCATGTCTTATTAGGTGAGTGGATTATGAGGTGTCACCTTCCTACATGTGAGCAACCATTAGCTATCTTGGGAAGATACTTTTCTATCTTTAGTCTGATAGATGGTTTCTCCTCATTAGCTAGTGTTACCACCTCCTCCCTCTCCCTGGTCTATATAAGCATGCTGCTTGGCTTGTATTTCGTATCCTTTGCTTTTGCATCCTCTTAATTCTATTTTGCTTCTAGCATTTACATTACTCTTGGAGACTAAATCTATGCTGCTATTTTGATTTCATATCATTTGCATTCATAGTTTAGATATCTATTCTTTTGCACTAGTTTTCTGGGTTAATCATCTTTTTAGATTCTAACAATTCTAACAATCTAGCATCTAGGTTATCTTGGCTTGTTTCTGTTGCAAGTATGAGGTTATCTAGTGTTGTCATTGATGTCAACATACTCATATTGCATTGGTAAGAAGGATTGGATGAGCTGTGTACTGAGGATATTGAGAAAATTAGTCTCAATCAGGAACAGTGAAGAACAGTGATGAGAAGAAGGCAAATATACTCAATAGATTCAGGATCAGACGATGCGGATTAAAGGGTTTGTAGATATGAGTCTTGAGATGATCTAGCTAAGATTTCAGAGGTCCGTATGAAGATATGAAAAAGTTTTGATCAGTCAAGTAGAACCGGTTCCGGGAGATGCTCCAGAGTGACAGAGTGTTACAAAAAGGTCCGGTGAGATCCAGAGGTACATTGTCAGACTCTGCGGATTGGAAGGAGTGTTTGGGATGTCCTTGTGATGTGTCATCTTAGTTTATACATAGTTTGGAGGTCCAAAAGAACCTGTTTCAGTTTGACAGTTGCGACAGACTGTGTTCTTGAAGTTCTGGATGAAGAGAAGAAGAGATTCTAGTAAGTAGAGGAAGTGCGGATGTACCTGGTCACTCAGGCAAGCTTGTGAAGGTTCTTGGATCATGTTGAGGTTGTGTTGCCAGTGCGCATTAGTGTTAGAGCCTGGAATTGAAGATATTCTTTCAGATGAAGATATTCTTGTTCAGACTGGCCGACCAGATGAGTTATTCATCTTGCGAATGCTCTTGTGGACGATTGCCAACTTGTGAATGTTCTTGTGGATGATTGCCGACTTAGATGATTGTTCCTAAGTCAATGCCTTGTATAAATAAAGGTTTGTGAGTTCATTTCAAAGGGTGTGTGAAGTGGATGAGTGTGGTATCGTGAAAGAGTGAAGGGCAGAGCAGAAGTACCTCATGCTTAAATGGAACTGATCCAGACATGGTAAAGATGTCAATCTCCAGTTCAAGTTTGTGATTCTTATCACTTTGTAGACAGTGTGTCTCTTGTAGGTAGTGTGCCTCCTTGTGAGCAGTGTGCTCAAGCAGTGAGCCCTAATTGGCATGTGCCATTCATTTTTCTTATTCTTCTAACAAAGAATAATCCTTGGGTTAATCACCCCGTGGTTTTTCCCTTAACCGGGTTTTCCACGTCAAAATCTTGGTGTCCAATGTGTTGATGTTTATCTACTCCTGTGTTTACGCATTATGCTTCCATGAATGGTTAACTGATATGCTATTAACTAACAAAGAAGAATCAGGTGTTTGAAGTAGAAGCAAGTTTTTGTACAACTGATTCACCCCCCCTCTCAATTATGTACCCTAGATCTAACAATTGGTATCAGAGCCAAGTTCCTCTGAAAGGAGCTTAACCGCTCGAGGAGATCTAGGATGTCATCATACAAGAAGGACAGTCCAAAGTTTGATGGAACAAACTTCTCTCTCTAGAAAGGCCGCATGAAATGTCATTTGGAGTGTATGGGAAAAGCATACTTGTCCATGGTCACAAAAGCATATGTTCCTCCACAGGGTGGTCCAACAACTCTAAATGAAATCACAGATGCTAAAAATAATTTGCGGACCAAAGAGGCTCTTCTAAGTGCATTGACTGACTCAGAACTCTCAAATGTTATTGATCTACCAACTACCTATGAGATCTAGGTTAAACTAGAACTTCTGCATGAAGGAGATGAGTTTGTTAAGAGTGCAAGGTTGCAAAGTCTCAAAGGAAAATTTGAAAGATTGAAGATGAGAGATGATGAAAATATCACTGCTTTTATGCCAAGAGTAAGTGAGTTGGTGTGTGGAATCAGGAACGCTGGCGGAGTTTTGCATGAAAATGAGATTGTTTGCAAAATTCTCAGATCCCTTCCTGCTGCCTACAAGATCAAGGTTGCTACCATTGATGAATTCAGAGCCCATGCAACTGTCACAAGAGAACAATTGGCTGGCAAACTGGCTGCATTTGAAATGACCAAGTTTGGAGATGATCCCCCAAGACTGAATCTGCATTCAAAGCCAGTGCCTATGTGAAAGGCAAACAAAGATTTGATCCAGGAGAAAACTCTTCAAGGAAGCTGTCATGGTATGATCAAGCAAGGAAAGACATGGAAGAGGAAGAAGCAGAAACAACTCATCTTGAAGCCCTCATTGCAAAGAGATTGCCAAGAGGATCCGGTAAGTATGAAGGAAAGTTACCTTTTAAGTGCTTCAACTGCAATAAGATTGGTCACTTTGCTTCAAGATGTCCGGAAAGATCTGCAAGATCAAACTCTAACAGACAAAGGTTCCAAAAGAACTGTTATTATGTTCATGAAGAAGCTGATAATGAAGGAGTAACAGATGATGAATTAGAGATAGGAGACAAATCCGGAAATGAATGGGTGTTTATTGCCATCAAGGAAGAAGAACCAATATCCTCTGAATCTATCAATCATAAGGTTGTAGAAAGAGC
Source organism: Cunninghamia lanceolata (assembly GCA_027924645.1). Taxonomy (NCBI): domain Eukaryota; kingdom Viridiplantae; phylum Streptophyta; class Pinopsida; order Cupressales; family Cupressaceae; genus Cunninghamia; species Cunninghamia lanceolata. Next base: position 10,382,477 of record BSBN01000904.1, read on the forward strand.
TTTGGCTGCCCAAGTTGAAGAAAAGGATGATTGGGTTATTGACAGTGGATGCTCTCACCACATGACAGGTGACAAGAACAAGTTCTTAGATTTGGAAAGGTATGAAGGAGGAATGGTAAAGTTTGATGACAATTCTGCAGGTAGAATCAGAGGTAGGGGAACTATTTCTTTTGATGGAAAGAGAAAAACTGGTAATGTACTATATGTTGAGGGATTGAAGCATAATCTTCTCAGTGTTGGACAGTTAGTAGACAAAGGTTATGATCTTCGGTTCAAAAATGGAAGATGCAGGATCTTTGAAAGCTCTAGAACTGAGATTGCATCTGGTACTCAAACAAAAGGTAATATCTTCCATCTGGTTGGTTCAAATAAAAGTTGTATGTTTGTTCAAATTGATCAGAGTTGGTTATGGCATAGAAGGATGTGTCATGTAAATTTTGATAACATCATCAAGATAAGCAATATTCAAGCTGTAAGAGATCTTCCAAAATTGGTGAAACCTACAAATAGTTTGTGCAAAGAATGTCAGCTAGGTAAATAGAGTAGAGTCTCCTTCAAAAGCAAAGATCAGTCCTCTACCAAATTATTAGAATTAGTTCATACTGATCTATGTGGTCCGACAAGAATCAAGAATATGCAAGGTGATAGATATTTCATGTTACTGATTGATGATCATTCTCAGATGATGTGAGTTACCTTTCTGAAAGAGAAATCAGAAGCCTTTGAGAAGTTCAAAATCTTCAAGGCTATGGTAGAGAATCAAACCGGATTGAAACTAAAGTGTCTAAGATCTAATAGAGGTGGTGAATTCACATCCGGTGAATTCATAGACTTTTGTGAGAAGCATGGCATAAAGAGACAGTTGTCTACTCCTAGGACTCCACAGCAGAATGGAGTAGTTGAGAGAAAGAACCAGACCATCTAGGAAGCTTCCAGGATAATGATGATGGAAGCAAATGTTCCTCAGATGTTTTGGAGAGAAGCTGTCAGCACTGCAGTCTACACTCTCAACCGAGTTCAAATCAGAAGCAATACCGGTAAGACTCCTTATGAACTTTGGTTTGGTATAACTCCTACTGTGAGATATTTCAGAGTATTTGGTAGCAAGTGTTACATCAAAAGAGATGAAGATCTAGGTAAGTTTGATGCTAGAAGTGATGAAGGAATTTTCTTGGGTTACTCCACTCAAAGCAAAGCATACTGGTGTTACAATAAGAGACTAAGAAAGATGATAGAAAGTACAAATGTGAAGGTTGATGAAGGAATTGAGAAGCCCTCAATGTTTTATGAATATGATGAAGATGATCACGATGGTGCTCTAGTTCAAGGAACTCAATCCCTTCCTAAAAGTCAGATTCAGACTGATCTGGTAAATCAGGAAGAAGAGGTTTGTCTGAATGAACCTGATCAAGAAACAACAGTGCAAGAGACTCCCAAAGTTCCAAGGTATGTAACTCTAAATCACTCTGAAGATCAGATCATAGGTGACAAAAGCAAAGGGGTACAAACAAGGAGGAGAATTGCTCAAAATTCAAATGAATACTGTCTGATTTCAAAGATTGAACCTAAGACAATAAATGAAGCTTGCAATGCTGAAAACTGGACCAAAGCAATGGAGGAAGAGTTGATGCAAATTGAGAAAAATCACACTTGGGATCTTGTTTCCAGACCTAGAAACAAGAATGTGATTGGAACCAAATGGTTCTTCCGGAACAAACTAAATGAGGTTGGTGAAGTAATCAGAAACAAAGCTAGATTGGTCTGCAAAGGCTACTCTCAAATAGAAGGAATTAATTTTGAAGAAACCTTTGCTCCGGTAGCAAGAATTGAAGCAGTCAGATTATTTCTTGCATATGCTGCCTTCAAAGACTTCAAGGTATATCAGATGGATATCAAGTCTGCCTTCCTAAATGGTGATTTGGAAGAAGAATATACATTGAACAACCGGATGGATTTCAATTGTCTAATCATGATGATATGGTCTGCAAGTTGAAGAAAGCACTGTATGGATTGAAGCAAGCCCCAAGAGCATGGTATGAAAGGTTGGATAAGCATCTTGTGTAGATTGGTTTCAATAAAGGTACTGCTGACAGTAATCTATATTTCCAAATAGATAATGAAAACATCTCGATTATTGAAGTATTTGTTGATATTATTTTTGGAGGAAGAGATAGTTTGTGTAAAACCTTTGCAAATCAAATGAAAAGTGAGTTTGAAATGTCAATGCTTGGTGAAATGAATTTCTTCTTGGGTTTGCAAATTACTTAGACAAAGAAGGGTATCTTTATCTCTCAGACCAAATATGTGAAAGAATTGTTGAGAAAATTTGGAATGGAAGATTCGAAGCCAATGAACACTCGTATGGCAACCGGATGTAAGTTGAGCAAAGATGATGATTCTCCTAAAATAGATCAGACAAAGTACAGATCAATGATTGGAGGTTTATTGTATCTCACTCAGACTAGACCAGATATAATGCAGGTTGTTGGTCTTGTGGCAAGATTCCAGGCTGATCCTAGAGAATCTCATGTTATGGCAATCAAAAGAAGTTTTAGGTACTTGAAAGGAACAATTGAGTATGGTCTATGGTATCCTAGAGATCAGGATTTCTCTCTTCATGCATATACAGATGCAGATTGGGTAGGAGATGTGGATGACCGGAAGAGCACCAGTGGTGGATCATTCTTCTTGGGAAAGAGATTGGTCTTGGCTAAGAAAGAAACAAGAGGCAATATCCCTATCTACAACTGAAGCAGAATATATTGCAGCAACAGGTAGTTTTACTCAAATCCTATGGATGAAGTAGATGTTAAGAGACATGAAAGTAGAATATGAGAAGCCTATTAAAATTTTCTGTGATAATTCAAGTGCAATAAATATTTCCAAGAATCTGGTATTGCATTCTAAGACCAAGCATATATCTATCAAATTTCACTTTTTGAGAGAACAAGTGAACAAGGGTGAAGTCAGATTGGAGTATGTGCCTCCAAGGATCAGCTTGTAGATATTTTTACTAAACCTCTTCCCAAAGACTCTTTTGAGTATCTCAGGGAGAAGTTAGGGGTCATGGCCCCTCCAGTGATGAACTAGGATGCATGGATGTGCATCAGTCCGGTGGATATCACAGTCATATCTTGTGATCCAGATTGATGATGGGGAGTTGCTACTAAGGGGGAGCAGCTGGTATGATTCTGATGTGTTACAAGTGCAAGTATGAGCCCTTTGCCATTGATGTCAAAGGGGGAGAGAAGACATGTGAAAAACAAGTGGTTGATGATCAAAGGGGGAGCAGTAAAGGAAGTGAAGACATGTGAAGAGTTGTTGCTGATAGGGGGAGCTGTGACAGAAAAGAGAAGTTCTTGTCTTGATGGTTTTTCACATCATATGTTGCTATCAATGATAAAGGGGGAGATTGTTGCAAGTATGAGGTTAACCAGTGTTTTCATTGATGTCAACATACTCATATTGCATTGGTAAGAAGGATTGGATGAGCTATGTATTGAGGATATTGAGAAAATTAGTCTCAATCAGGAACAGTGAAGAACAGTGATGAGAAGAAGGCAAATGTACTCAATAGATTGAGGATCAGAGGATGCGGATTAAAGGGTTTGTAGATATGAGTCTTGAGATGATCCAGCTAAGATTTCAGAGGTCTGCATGAAGATATGAAAAAGTTTTGATCGATCAAGTAGAACCGGTTCTGGGAGATGCTCTGGAGTGACAGAGTGTTATAAAAAGGTCCAGTGAGATCCGGAGGTGCATTGTCAGACTCTGCGGATTGGAAGGAGTGTTTGGGATGTCCTTGTGATGTGTCATCTTAGTTTGTACATAGTTTGGAGGTCCAGAAGAACTTGTTTCAGTTTGACAGTCGTGACAAACTGTGTTCTTGAAGTTCCGGATGAAGAGAAGAAGAGATTCCAGTAAGTAGAGGAAGTACAGATGTACCTGGTCACTTAGGAAAGCTTGTGAAGGTTCTTGGATCATGTTGAGGTTGTGTTTTCGGTCCACATTAGTGTTAGAGCCCAGAATTGAAGATATTCTTCCGGATGAAGATATTCTTGTTCAGACTGGCCGACCAGATGAGTTATTCATCTTGCGAATGCTCTTGTGGATGATTGCCAACTTGCGAATGTTCTTGTGGATGATTGCCGACTTAGATGATTGTTCCTAATTCGATGCCTTGTATAAATAAAGGTTTGTGAGTTCATTTCAAAGGGTATGTGAAGCGGATGAGTGTGGTATAGCGAAAGAGTGAAGGGCAGAGCAGAAGTATCTCGGGCTTAAATGGAACTGATCCAGACATGGTAAAGATGTCAATCTCCAGTTCATTTTTGTGATTCTTATCACTTTGTAGACAGTGTGTCTCTTGTAGGTAGTGTGCCTCCTTGTGAGCAGTGTGCTCGGGCAGTGAGCCCTAATTGGCATGTGCCATTCATTTTTCTTATTCTTCTAACAAAGAATAATCCTTGGGTTAATCACCCCGTGGTTTTTCCCTTAACCAGGTTTTCCACATCAAAATCTTGGTGTCCAATGTGTTGATGTTTATCTGCTCCTGTGTTTATGCATTATGCTTCCATGAATGGTTAATTGATATGCTATTAACTAACAAAGAAGAATCAAGTGTTTGAAGTAGAAGCAAGTTTTTGTACAACTGATTCACCCCCCCTCTCAGTTGTGTGCCCTAGATCTAATAGTTTCTTTAATAGATAATTGATGGGGTGAATTTTAAAAGTCATATCGGGTATGAAACATCTTATCAAACCCAGTTGTCCCATAAAAGTTCTCACCATGGTTTAACTAGTTGGTGGAGTGGCATTTAGCAATGCTTTTACCTTAGTAGGGTCTACATCTATCTCTCTTCATGAAACTATAGAACCTATCAGTTTCCTACTGTACTCCAAAAATAAACTTTTTCGGGTTTAATCTTACCTTGTATTTGTGTAGCCTAGTAAAAACCTTACAAAGATCTTCAACATGTGTTGATCATTGTTTAGACTTGGTGAGTAGGTCATTAATGTATTTTTCTACTGCCTTATGGATGAGGTCATGAAACTATGAGTCATGGCCCTTTGATAGGTGGCTCCTACATTTTTTATTCCAAACGACATGACCACATAAAAGAAAGTTCTGCAAGGAGAAGGTGAAATTTGTTTTATTCTGGTTAGCTTATGAGATTTTGATTTGATTATATCCTGAAAACCCATCCATGAAAGAAAGCACTTTCTATCCCACAGTTGAATCAACAATATGATCTATGGATGGTAAGGGGAAATTGTCTTTAGGACAGGCTTGGTTGATATCCCTAAAATCAAGACATATTCAAAAAGTTTCCATTTTTCTTCAAGACCAGAATGATGTTAGATACCCAATCTGAGTAATCTACAGGTTTGATAAACCCCACATTCAACAACTTCTATCAATTCTTCCTTTACCATTTCTGTGACTTAGGGTTTTATGGGCCTTAGCTTTTGTTTTATGGGTTTTGTGTCTGGTTTTGTTACTAGATTATGTACTATGACTTTCAGGTCTAACCTAGGCATGCCTATATATGTCCAAGTGAAGACGTCAGAGAATTCAATGAGAAATTCAGTGTAATCTTCTAACTCTTCATATAAATCTACCCCCAACTTCAACATCCTTGGTTTTTTGAGGGTTCCTATGTTTAGATCAGTTGTATCACCAGTCAATGAAGGGTGTCATTCTTTAAATTTCTAGGGTTCTAGTGGTAATTATGAATTTTTGTCTACTTTGGATTTATAATTTATCTCCAAGATAGTCATCGAGATGGGGAAGGAGCATGTATCCCTTCTTGTGGTATACTTTTGGGAGGCCGTCATAGGCATATAGGTATTATAGGATGGCTTCATCATTCTCAACATAATCCTTGGTTGGTATTTCTATTCTATCTATCCTATAACTTAGGATACTCGATAATTCTTCATTTTACATCAATGGTCCCCCTCGTATTGATATGATGAATTCAGAGTTTTGAAGTTAAGCGTGAGGTGTGAACATAGCCACTAATGTAGCCATTGAGTCTGCCACCTGATTCTCTTCCCTTGGTATGGCTTTTATGGCAAAGAAGTTGAATAATTGGACCAATTTCTAAATGGTGTCTTTGTAAGGGCGTAGTTGTTCTAATTTCATCTCGTAATCTTCTGTGACTTGATTGATCACTGATTGAGAATCCTCAAAAGTGGAGATATTCTTAATTCCCATTCTCATGGCTAACATGACTCCTAAAGACAAAACTTCATACTCAACAATGTTATTTGTGCTGAAAAATTCTAGCCTAAATGTAAAGAGGATATCTTTTCCTGTTGGGGAAGTAAGTACTATTCCTACCCCCAATTTTGTCTTGCAACTTGCTCTGTGAAAATGAAGGGTCCATAAATCTTGCATATTTTGTGATTTTGATGTCCCCCCAAATTCATAAGTTGTTTTTTTCTTTTCTTCCTTTTTTTCTCCTTCTTTAATGATTTCCACTATCCCAATTAGGAAACTTTTGGTGTTGTGATCATTCATGCTATCACCGCAAGGGATGGTTGCTAGACTAAATGGTGCATATGATTTTGTGGTTCAAGGATCAAAGGGGAATTCTTTAACTAGGTCTGAGTTCTACTGTGAAATATCAAGGACATTTACAACATCTTGGGAGACTTTTCCTTCTCCCACAATCTTTATGCGTGCATTCATTTTCCTTTCCTTTTCCTCTTGTTCCATCCTATAAACTATTGCAAGTATGTGTAATTGGTGTTGTCATTGATGTCAACAAGCTTGTGTTGTCATTGGTGTCAACTATGTCAGCTATGTGAGTAAGAAATGGTACAAGAGTATGAGTAGTTAGTGTTGAGTGGATACTATCTTTGATGATGAGGTTGGATGAACAGAGATAAGGTTGTTGCAATAGTATGAATTTCTTGGTTAAGTTGTTTTGCTAAAGGTGATTTGGTTTCTTTGTAGAGATGTTGAAGATATTAAGAATATTTTTCTGTTGATTGGTTTCCAAGTGCTTTTGAGAAAATTTGATTATTAAAGGAAATAGTGTGTTGAAGTGGCATTTTGGCTTACAGAGTAGTGTTTTGGGTTTGCTCCATTTCATCTATGCTGAAGATCTAACTTTGCGGTTTGGATATGTTGTTTAGAGATGTTAAGAGATGTTATATTCCAAATTTGGTGTTCTAGTTCGTTGTGCAGAGGAAGTTGTGTTCACTAATGTGTGGACTTTGTTTATAAGTGTTGCAAAGGTGTTTGGGAGAAATGTATTTGCTCCGTATTTCTCCACAAAGTAATTTTAGGTCTTTCGGTTCTGGAATTGTGTTTATAAGGTTTATATCTTTCTTTTGTTGAAGTTGTTTGTGGTTTGGTGCTCTAGGAGTTGATTTCTAGAGATATAGTATATGACAGAGACAATTAAGCATACTAGATAAATAGGACAAGGTTGTGCAACAGGTGAAAGTTGTTATGGAGGAATTTGTTGGATTTCAAGATGCTTCAGGATGTTCATGGAATACTATAGATTATGTTGAAGCCTTACATGTGGTCTGCAAGACATCATTGGGATTTAGGAATCGTGCACTTAAAAAGTTTATTGTGTTAACATAGGTTTGGCCGACCTTGGGTGTTTACACTAATTGCAGAGCTGATTTGGTGATTGTGAAAGTGTGGAGTAGCATGCTTGGATGAATTTAGGTACAAGCTAAGATGTGTTGTGGTCCACCTTCATTCCTTTCCACTGCAAGAATGTTTAGGTCCAGACCTAATTTGAATTTTTTGGGTTAAGGTGATTTGTGGACCTTGGAGAATGTTCTCAAGGTTGAAGACAATATAAATAAGTGTGAAGGGATCGTGATTGGGTGTGCATGTAATGGATGTGATGTGAGCAACAGTGTGGTTGAATGTGTGGTGCAATACAAGCTTTCACATGTTAGATTACTGGATGCACTGAGTAGAAGGTGTCTACAATTCTTTAGTGATGCTGCAGAAGTGATGTTGGTGTTGCGGTGGAATCTTATATTGCATTGAGATAGTTTTATCCTTGTAACATTCTTCTCTATCTTCTTCTTTATTCTAGAAGTGAGCCCTTTGGCAGTGAGCCTTTTTGTAATTCAATGTTGATACTACTTTATATTGTGAGTTGATCCTCACCGTGGTTTTTCCCTTCTTGGGTTTTCCACGTAAATCTGGTGTTCTCTTGTGTTTGATGTTGGTTTGATTTAGTTTATGTTATTCACTTTCATGATTATTCATCATAACAGTCTAAGTGTTAATTAAATCTATGAGGATCTAAATGTGTGTGAGGGTTTTGAAATTTTAAGCTACAACTGATTCACCCCCCCTCTCAGTTGTCTTGTGCATTCAACAATTGGTATTAGAGCAAGGTTCCTTGGAAGAGAGCTTATCTGCTTAAGGTAGATCTGGGATGGCACACAAGAAGGATGTTCCCCAGTTCGATGGAACAAATTATGCATTTTGGAAAATAAGGATGGAAGGTTATCTGATTTCTCTTGGATATGAGATCTTGAAGGCTAGTTAAACTGAATACATAATACTGGAAAATGGTCCAAGTACTGCAAATGAGATCAAGGCCTTTGAAACCAATGGTAAAGCAAGGTCTGCTCTTTTAAGTGGTCTTTCTATTCTGAATTGGTGAAAGTTATGGATCTAAAAATTGCTAATGAAATCTAGAAAAAGTTAAAAAGTATTCATGAAGGAGATGATAAGGTCAAGCAAGCTAAAATGCAGAATTTGAAGCTCGTATTTGAAACCATGCAAATGTCTGAAGATGAAAACATGACAAGCTACTTATAGAAGGTGGATGAAGTTGTCAATAGTATCAAAGGACTTGGTAGAAATATAGATGAAAAAGAAGTGGTATTGAAGGTACTCAAAACTCTTCCTAAGGCTTATATTCATAAGGTTTCTTCTATTGAAGAAATGCAAAATTTGAATTAGTTTACTGAAGATCAGTTGCTTGGCACCTTAACTACTTTTGAAATGAGAGAATTTGGTACAAGTAGTGCAAAGACTGAGACTTCCTTCAAGGCTGGCAAGTCTGAGAAGACTGTGGAATTAGATCAAGAGGATTCAGATGATTTGGAAGCTAATTTTGTGAGAAGAATGAAATTGGGTACTGGTAAGTACAGTGGTAAGTTACCTTTCAAGTGTTTCAGTTGTGGCAAGATTGGTCATTATGCTTCAAGATGTCCAGAAAGAATTTTGAGAAGAATAGGGAGAACAAGAGTAGAGTGCCTAAGAAAAACTACTATGTTAGAGAAGATTCAAGTATATCTGATGATGAATCTAATTATGAGAATAATGAGGATGATCAATATATGTTCATATCTTTAAGAGATGATACTGTTTCTACTAACTCTGGGAAATGTATGAAGGAAAAGGCTTCAGAGGTAGGTCTTAATGCTAAAAGCACTTTGATATCTACTTTTCACACTACACAAGAAAAGAACCTTTGGGTCATTGATAGTGGATGCCCAAATCATATGACCAGTGATAAAAGTAAGTTTGTTAAATTTGAAAAATATGATGGAGGACTAGTTAGTTTTGGTGATGATAGAGCTGCTCAAATATGTTGAAGAGGCTCAATTACTTTTGATGGAAAGAATAATACTGATGATGTTCTTTATGTTAAGGGTTTAAAACATAACCTCTTAAGTGTTGGACAAATGTGTAGCAAAGGATACAATATTGTGTTTCAGGATGGTGGTTGTGAGATCAGAAAAGATTCCAAAACTGTGATAGCTGCTAGAAAGAGGACATATGGAAATGTATATCATCTCAAAGGTGGTGATGGTTATTGCTTCATGACTCAGATTAGTTAAAGCTAGCTATGGCATAGATGATTGTGTCACATCAGTTTTGATATCTTGGTAAGGATAAGTTTAGCTTAAGTCATAAGAGATCTACCAAAGATTACAAAGCCCATCAATGTTGTCTGCAAGGAATGTGTTGGGTGAATATTTTGTCGTTAACTCACTAACGGCAAAATGGGTATATCAGCCACAGCTATGATGAGACAAAGTCTCTCCTCTCAGCAAGGGGAGGTTCCCTCTAATTACTTAACTTTTGTAAATCAAACACTTATCAAATTTATGTACACTAAAAACTATGTTTGGGGTGGTTCCATCTCATCTCATTCTCTTTTTTCAGAATAGATGTTTATATTTCAAACTCTCAATATAAAACTTATAAATTATCACAATATCACAGAAACACAAAGTTTTCTGTTACCTCACTCACTGCTTGTAACCAGAACTTTTTTGAAGCAAAATGCAGCCCAAAGTCTTCACTCTTCTTCAATATGATAAAAATGATTCAAATATAACAACTTGCAGCACAAAGTCTTCAAACTGTTGTATTTTCACAAACACGAACATATAACCCACAATCGATTTGATAACACAAAGTTTATCAGAATCAAATCTAGAGCGCTCTTCAATCACTTGAAACAAACTCCACCTTTCAATTATTATCAATTAAGATTATGATAGCAAGACATAAGAACAAAACTATCACAACACAAATAATCCCAAGACAAAGATTGGAATTGAACTTGCTTTCTTGTATTGATGAATATTTGAGTATTAATTTTCACAATAAGCACAAAGTCTTGATTTGCTTTTCAATTCGCCAGAGTTTTCTTGCAATAGATAAAAGATAATATTTACAAAAGAGGTCCCCTTTATTTATAGGGAAAGACCTTGAGAAAATCTAGGAAATCTACAACTACTTTGACTTATTCAAAAATAGGAGTCCTTATTGACTTGGGACTTCCTATTTTTTACATGTAATTGCATATCAAAAATGTACATGTAAAAATGTCTGAAACTGTTTTGAAAGTACATATGGAAAACAGAAAATAAACTAAGGGAAAAAACCAGCTGCTTCAACTTGTGTCATCACCCTTTCTCACGTGATCATCATACATAGTGAAGGTCGCCTGCATTTCAATGCTATCTGGTTTGAATGTGTTTTTGAAGATCATCCTGGCCCTCACTATGGCATCCCTTACTGTAGTGATTGACTTGGCATGATTGGTTAACCTGGTTTTCAAATTGTCCAAGGTTAACTGGTTGTCTAATATGTTGTCCACAGAAGTTATTGAAAATACCTTGTCTTCAAATTCCTGCTGAAACATGTCCTCAAATTCCTTAACCATTTCTTCTGCAGAAAGAAACTGGTTATCCTGTGATACCAATTTACAGGGCAACTCCTCCAGCTTATGCAAAATGTTAACATCATTTTCTTCACTGGTTTCCTTGGCAGCTTCGAGATCCTTGATCAAATTTCTTAACACATTGCTCCTGTACGTTAGAGCTTCCTTTGTTTCTATATATGAATCCCTATTGGAAATGGCGCCAATGGATATTAAAGTGCTCATTTTCAGCTTCCTCATTTCAACCCACTTATCATGAGTATCCTCTGTGTGCTCAATATCATGAGAGATGGCATCAATGAGATCGTTGAGTTCTGCTCTTACTTTCCTCATCTTATCCATTTTCTCAAATACCTCCTTGAGCAAAGAGATTCCCTGAGCTCGCATCCTGTCTAAGTACTCTTCAAGTACTTTTCCTCTGAGGTGAGTCTTTTCCGCTTTCAGGATGACGGGGTCTTCTACAGACACGGCCTCTGGAGTAACTGCTTCTGAATTCAACGTTATCTTTCTTACCACTGTAGTCAGCTGTTCTGCTTTTGCCTTGTAGTAGTCTTTCATTTCTTTTTCCCTGTCGAATTTCTGGATCAGGATGTCCATGGCTGACTGCATATCATTTTTAGCGCTTTCATGGGTGATTTTACCCAATTCAACCCTAGAAATAGAATAGTCATTCATGTCAAAATTTTTGACAGTTGCATCCTGTGGGGGTTTTGCTATCTCCAAAACCTTCTGCCCCTTTTCTTCAAGTACTCTTGAAAGGATCTTTGGTTTCTTCGGAGCCTTAGGTTTTGCAGGTGTTAGCTTAGTGAAATCAAAATCATCTGGAGAGATGACTTGCTTTTTCCTCTTTGGCGTGTAAGCTGACAACCAAGGTGGCAGCAGAGAAGTATTCACATTGGAGTCCATTCCTGCCACTGGTGTTACTGGGACTGTACTTGTGCTGGTGGTAGAAACAATAGGCAGGGTGTTGGTAAAAACCGCACCTGTTACATTGGCACTTGAAACTTGCTCAGTATTCATCACAAAATGATCAAACATAGAAGTATCTCCTATATCAAATGATGAAGAAGACAAACTAGGAATGGAATCAGAAGAATGGAGAACATTTTCAAAAGTGCCCTGAGGATTATCAAAGATTATCTTAGGAGGAGAGGGGGATTCAGAGGAAGGAATGATAATGGGGGAAGCAGGCACAGGGGGTGCAACAGGTGTATTGTCTTGTGGAGACAAAGCCTCTTTATCTTGTTCCTCTGACCCCTTATCTCCGACATCCATTTCTTCTGTAGCTGGCTCTTCAGTTGTTGGATCCTCTGCCGCTGGCTCCTCAATTTCCATATCTTTCGCTTCAGGTTCCTTCTCAACAACCTTTGCTTTCTTTGTCACAAATCTGATTTTAGGTTTATGTGTTTTAGAGGATGATGGAGCATCACTCTTATTCTTCGTTCTATTTTCAACCTTCTTACCAGTTTGCTCTTGAATTTCAGTTTCTGAACCAGTGAGGAATTCCTTCAGCGTAATTCCTTTATCTTCCAGCCACTTATTGGTGTTGGCCAATATGGGTTCAAATCTCTTCCTTAGGGAAGTCAGCTCCTTTTGGGACCATTGGATTGGCAGTAGAGGAGTACCAGCTATCTGTTCTGCTTCATACTTGGCATCAACCAATTCGCCACCATCCACAAGGTCCTCTGGAATATCAGCAAGTCCAAGGTATTCGATTTGCTCTAGAGACAGCCTGCTATAGTCCAGTTTCCTGATGTCTTCCTCTGTTCTCAAATCTATCCAGACATCTTCCACCATGGGTTCATGGAATTGTGTTTTCCTCTTGATTTTATCCCTTACACCCCGGTAATCAAACTTTGGTCTCCTCTTGAATTGCTTCATGGTGACCAGCTGCATCTCCGTTTCCATAGCTCTTGCCTTTGCGGCAGTCAATACTGAGTATCTGCCGATTTCTACAGGAAATCTGAAGCCAGGCTTTTTGAGTTCCATCTGTTTGTTATGCACGACAATCATTTGCCTGCACAACTCCATCAAGACCAATCTATCTGAAGGAAACCTTGGAAGCATATAAGGGTAACCTTGGAAAAAGCCAACCCTCAAGTAGGAGAAAGATGGAAATTGCAAAAACATACAACCAAAACCATTAACCACTATCCATGCCTCATCTGAGATTCTTCTCTGCTCCAGTTGGGGATTGAAAAGACACAAGAATACAGCAAAGAATGCATCATTCACTCTCTTGAAATGGTGAATTGAGCCTTGCAATGTTAGCTGAGAATAGTACTGGTATACTGGGACTACTCTTCTATCCCCTTCTGACGACAATCCTGGAAAAATCCTCATGGAGGCTGCAATGTATACCAAATAGGAAGTCATGAAGAACTTGGAGGTAGTGGATACCTTCGTCAACTGATCATGCAAAGCGTTACTAATTTGCTCTCCCCAGAAAATAACCTGCTTGCCTTGGAGTATGACCTTAATGAAGGGATACATCCATTCCTGAAATTGTGAAGAGGAAGACAAACCTCTTATCCTGTTGAGGAGGGTAATCAAGTCACCAACTTCCTCCACGAAATCACTTCGAGGGAAGCTGCGTGGCCATCTAGACAAACTTGACCTCACAATCTTCAACCATTTGTTGTTGATTACTTTCTTTGCCTTCTCTGGATTCTTATCATATTCCTTTTGAGCTTCGGTGAAATCAAGCTTCAACACCTCTGTTGCAGGAGGACACATGAACACCTTGTCAATAAACTCAGGGTCCAATCTGATTATTACATTTCCACTGGCGTCTACCACAGCTCTGATATCTTTGTTGTAGAAATGGGCGCACTAAAGAACAAATTCTGTATTGTGAGCCGCCACTGGGAAGGAGGATACCAGATGAATATTACTTTCCACTATTTTCCTCATCATAGCACTGGGGTTGCTCGACTTGGTTCTCTCTACAAACTCAGCCATATCAACATGGCCAATCTTTGTATCTCTAATATCTTCAACATTAGAGTGGACTGAGGTGATTGGGAAAACACCTTGATATTTGTACTTCATAGCTTTTGCCTTCTTCAGAGACAAATCAGTCATTTGGACGATCTTTCACTGAAGAGAAATTTGACGTCGAAAGGAGCTCCACAGAAGAAACTGCAACAGAAATCATGATCATGCAATCAGGGAAAATATGGGCAATCTGGGAAAATTGCATGTTGACGATCACGACTATAGGAGTGCGCTTGAAAAAGGGCTATAGTGCGAGCTGGCCAAGAATCAGAGGAGAAGCGGGCTCGGGAAAATGAAATTGGAAATTTTCCAGTGTTAGGAAAATTTGAGATATTTTTGCACGGGCGGCAAAATTCGCCGCCCTTGCATGTGAGGGGTTTGATATTGTGCATCGGCGGCAAATTTCGCCGCCCGTGTAGCTTGAAAGAACCGTGAGATGGTTGGAGCGGCAATTTTCGCCGACACTGCATTTGACAACTAGCAACTTCATTTCTTTTCGATGTTCCGTCGGCGATTTTTGCCGACACCGCATGGGGTTCCATATATGTACGAGCGGCGAATTTCACCGACATTACATGGCAAGGTAAAGTGAAGTCCGGGGCGGCGAAAAACGCCGACGTTGCGTTCGACAACATCTGCAAGTTTTGAGCGCAGGGAACGGGATGTCCGCCGATTCAACACTCAGAGGTAACCAAAATCGTAAACGCGGCAAAATTCGCCTATGTTGTATGGGAGGAATGCAATGTGGGTTTGGGAAATCTAGGGCACGCAGTCCTTAGGGTTTTCGGGGTAGAAGTTAGGGCACGCAGGTGGACAAAGACAATGACAACACAACACGAAAACACCAGACCCTAAACAAACACGAAAACGTATAAAAAAAAACCAACTAAAAACCAATCATCAAACGCAAAAAAAAAAACCTATGATAACCTTGAAGGAAAAGTTTGAACGACGAGTGGCGAGAAGAGACTTACCCGTGCTTGTAGTAGAAACCCTAAGGATAGATCCATCGGTGAATCGGCGAACGGTGAGATCAAACAAGCGTCGAGCGAGTCGCGCAGAAGACTTGTGGATAAGGAATGACGAATGGAAGGAAGAAAAAGCTTTTTAAAGGTTGAAACTGGAGTTGAAGCGCCTGGCACGAGTGGCCATTAATGGCACTCGACGGCAGAATCCCGAAGATCTCGTTCGGGTGGCAAATTCGGCCGCTACGACATCGCCGTTGACCAATATGCGAAGTCGGCAAAAAAGGCCGCCGATGCATGTGATGCAGTTACTCGACATATGCGATAGCGGTGATTTTACCCGCTTCTGCACTTTGGACTAAAAATGATGTAATAGCGGCGAATTTAGCCGACTTTACATCAAAACAAACAATAAACTTAAGGGATATGTAAGAGCGGCAAATTTTGCCGCTCTTGCATATCAAGAGTCAAAAATTACGAACTTAAAAATGACTAAAGTTAACAATCTAACCAATTTACGACTTGAACTTTACTCGTCGTTATTGAGAAATTAATTCAAGGAAGCATCGTAAAAATGTCAAATGACCTCGCACGAGAACAAGAACATCTTTTCTCGATTTGCGATCTTAGAGTGTAGTTTCACGAAACGGACAAGTTTCGTGGGGTTGTCTACAAAAACGAGCGTAGCTGATTTTGAGAACAACAGAATGTCAGATTGGAAAGCAAGCAAGAAGAAGTTTTAAAGTCAAGGAACAATCTTCTACCAAACTGTTGGAATTGGTGCATACAGATCTTTGTGTCCCTACCAAGGTAAGGAGTTTTCAAGGTGATAGGTATTTTATGCTATTGATTGATGATTATTCTAGAATGACATGGGCTACTTTTCTCAAAGAAAAATCTAAAGTCCTAGATAAATTCAAAGCATTCGAAGTCATGGTTGAGAATGAAATGGATATGACAATTAAATGTTTGTGGTTTGACAGAGGTGGAGAATTCACCTCCAATGAGTTTAACATGTTCTATGAGAATCATGGAATAAAGAGGCACTTATTTTCCCCTAGGACTCCTCAGTAGAATGGAGTGGTTGAAAGAAAGAATACGATTGTTCAAGAAGCTACAAGGACAATGATAAAAGAAGCAAACCTATCGGAGGTCTACTGGAGAGAAGCAATTCATACTGGTGTTTACATATAGAACATAGTGTAGGCAAGAGCAAATAGTATAACGACACCTTATGAGTTATGGTATGGAAGGACTTTGACAGCCAAGTACTTCAGAGTGTTTGGAAGCAAATTCTATATTAGAAGGGATGAAGAAAATCTAGGAAAGTTTGATGCAAGGTCTGATGAAGGTATCTTCCTTAGGTATTCTACTAAAAGAAAAGCTTACCGGTGCTACAACAAGAGGTTGAGAAGGATTGTTGAGAGTGCAAATGTCAATATTGATGAATATCTACAAAAGAATTCAGAATTCAATGGATATGAATCAATTGAGTCATCTTGCAAAGAAGAGGAAATTGCTGATGAAAAGGAAGTATAGACTAAAGAAGAAGAAGCTCCAGAAAAGACTCCTAAAACTCCCAAGTATGTGCAGAAGTATCATTTTGAAGATCAAATAATTGGTAACAAGAACAAAGGTGTGCTGACAAGAAGGAAAGCTATTGAAGAATAGGTAAATCTATGTTTACTCTCTAAAGTTGAACCTAAAATAGTGACTGAAGCATACAAGAATGAGTGTTAGATCAAGGCTATGGAAGAAGAACTAATGTAGATTTAAAAGAATCAGACTTGGGAACTTGTCCCAATACCAGCAAACAAGAATGTGATTGGAACTAAGTGGGTATTCTGAATCAAAATGAATGAGAATGGAGAAGTGGTAAGAAACAAGGCAAGTCTTGTGTGTAAATGTTACTCATAAGTAGAAGGAATAGACTATGAGGAAACATATGCTCCGGTGGCAAGAATGGAGGCCATCAGGATGTTTTTGTCTTTTGCAGTACATAATGATTCCAAAGTATATCAAATGGATGTGAAGTTTGCTTTCTTGAATGGTGAGTTGGAAGAAGTATACATAGAACAACCGGATGGATTTCAGTTATCAGATAAACCTGACATGGTCTGCAGGTTGAAGAAGGCACTATATGGATTGAAGCAAGACCCTAGAGATTAGTATGCAAGGTTAGACATGTATTTATTACAACAAGGATTCAATAAAGGCATCACAGATAGTAATTTGTACATCAAAGTAGGAGAAGATCAAATTCTGATTGTGGAAGTGTATGTAGATGATATAATCTTTAGAGAAAATGAAGGTATGTGTAAAAGTTTTGCAGATGAGATGCATAAAGAATTTGTGATGTCAATGTGTGGAGAAATGAACTTCTTCCTTGGGCTATAGATCAATTAGACAGATAAAGGTATTTTCATTTCACAATCAAAGTATGTCAAGGAATTGTTGAAGTTTGGAATGGAAGACTCTAAACTAGTATGTACCCCTATGACAACTAGTTGCAAGTTGAGAAAGAATGATGAATCTCCCAAGGTTGATCAAAGCAGATATAGGTCAATGATTGGAAGATTGTTATACTTAACTACTACTAGACCAGATATTATGCATATTGTTTTTCTTGTGGCTAGATTTCAAGATCCCAAAGAGTCACATGTTGCAACAGTGAGGATATTCAAATATTTAAAGGGCACTCTAGATCATGGCTTGTGGTATCCAAAGGATAATGACTTTACTCTAAGTGCTTACACAGATGTTGATTGGGTTGGCTGTATAGATGACAAGAAAAGTACAAGTGGTGGTGCATTCCTTCTTGGAGGTAGAGTGGTGTCTTGGTTAAGTAAGAAGGACTCGGTATCTCTGTCTACTGCAGAGGTAGAATACATTACAACAGCATCTTGCTGCACACAAGTGTTGTGGATGAGGCAAACCTTGAATGATATTAGAGTGGTATATGATGAACCTATTCCTATCTTCTATGATAATACAAGTGCTATCAACATTTCAAAGAATCCAGTGATGCATTCAAAAACAAAACATATATGAATTCGGTATCACTTTCTGAGAGAGAAGGTTGCAGAGAATGAAGTGAAGCTTAAGGATCAGGTTTTTTATATATTCACCAAGGCTCTTCCTAAGGATAAATTTGAGTATCTTCAAGATAAGTTAGGGGTTATTGCCCCTCCTTCTTTGAACTAGATGCATCAGTCCAGTGGATTTCAAGTTTCATTCCTTATTCTGGACTGATATTGGAGGCTACCTCTCAGAGGGAGTAGGTAGTGGTCATGATGGTTGTTGCAATTAGGGGGAGTAAGTTCTAATGTTGGTTGCTTCTAAGGGGGAGCATGTAGAGTAGTAAAATAAATGATGTTGCAGAGCAGTAGTAAGCAAGTACAAGGTTGAGCAGTTGTCAAAAAGTAAGATTGAAAGAGAGATGTGTAGCCCTTTGCCATTGATGTCAAAAGGGGAGAGAGAGCAATGTGAAAAAGAAAAGAGTCAGTGGTCTGGGAGAGAGAGTAAGATGTGTAAATGAAAGAAAGAAAGGGGGAGAGTAAGAAAGAAAATAATTTTGGAGCAGAGTTGTGTCTTGATGGTTTTTCACATTATGTGTTACAATCAATGACAAAGGGGGAGATTGCTGCAAGTATGTGTAATTGGTGTCATCATTGATGTCAACAAGATTGTGTTTTTATTGGTGTCAATTGTGTGAGTAAGAAATGGTGCAAGAGTATGAGTAGTTAGTGTTGAGTGGATACTATCTCTGATGATGAGATTGGTTGAACAGAGATAAGGTCATTGTAATAGTATGAGTTGTTTGGTTAAGTTGTTTTACTAAAGGTGATTTGGTTGCTTTGTAGAGGTGCTGAAGATGTTGAGAATATGTTTTTATTTATTGGTTTTCAAGTGCTTTTGAGAAAATTTGATTATTAAAGGAAATAGTGTGTTGAAGTGGCATTTTGTCTTACAGAGTAGTGTTTTGGGTTTGCTCCGCATTTCCTCTATGTTGAAGATTTGACTTTACGGTTTGGATATGTTGTTCAGAGATGTTAAGAGATGTTATATTTCAAATTTGGTGTTCTGGTTTGTTGTGCAGAGGAAGTTGTGTTCACCAATGTGTGGAATGTGTTTCTGAGTGTTGCAGAGGTGTCTGGGAGAAATGTCTTTGCTCCACATTTCTCTACAAAGTGGTTTTAGGTCTTGTGGTTCTGGAATTGTGATTATAAGGTTATATATTTCTTCTATTGAAGTTGTTTCTAGTTTGGTGCTCTAGGAGTTGATTTCTAGATATACAATAAATGACAGAGACAGTTAAGCATACTGGATAAATAGGATAAGGTTGTGCGGCAGATGAAAGTTGTTGCGAAGGAATTTGTTGGATTTTAGGATGTTTCAGGATGTTCATGGAATAATCTATATTGTGTTGAAGCCTTACATGTGTTCCGCAAGATGTCGTTGGGTTTGAGGAAGCGTGCACTTAAAAATTTTATTATGTTAACATAGGTTTGGCCGACCTTGGGTGTTTACACTAATTGCAGAGTTTCTTTGGTGATTGTGAAAGTGTGGAGTAGTGTGCTTGGATGAATTTAGGTCCAAGCTAAGATGTGTTGTGGTCCACCTTCATTCCTTTCCACTGTAGGAATGTTTAGGTCCAGACCTAATTTAAATTTCCTGGGTTAAGGTAATTTGCAGACCTTGGAGAATGTTCTCAAGGTTGAAGATAGTATAAATCAGTGTGAAGGGATCATGATTGGGTGTGTGCGTGATGGATGTGATGTGAGTAATAGTGTGGTTGAATGTGTGGTGCAGTACAAGCTTTCATGTGTTAGATTACTGGATGCAGTGAGTAGAAGGTGTCTACAATTCTTCAGTGATGTTGGTGTTACAGTGGAATCCTTTGTTTCATTAAGATAGTTTTATCCTTGTAACATTCTTCTCTATCTTCTTCTTTATTCTAGAAGTGATCCTTGGCAGTGAGCCTTTCTTTTGGGCAATGAGCCCTTTGGCAGTGAGCTTTTTGTAATTTAGTGTTGATACTACTTTATATTGTGACCTAATCCTCACCATGGTTTTTCCCTTCTTGGGTTTTCCATGTAAATTTGGTGTTTTCTTGTGTTTGATGTTGGTTTGATTCAGTTTGTGTTATTTTCTTTCATGCTTATTCATCTTAATAGTCTAAGGGTTAATTGAATCTATGCAGATCTAAATGTGTGTGAGGGTTTTAAATTTTTTTAAGCTACAATTGATTCACCCCCCCTCTCAATTGTCTTGTGCATTCAACATAAACACTAAAGGATTCAAGATTTGCCTTAACAATATGAGTCTTTCCCATATGATGGAAGTGGATTTCTTGAAATAGCATGGAAGCCACAACCTTCATTTCATGAACCCAACATCTTCTAAGAATCAATTATTGTAGCTAGTTTCTTTGTTGATGACATAAAATTCCATTGGGAGAGTTTTGGGTCCTAGAGTGAGTGTCAAGTTTACTTTCCCTATTGTTTTGATGTCTTGACTATCGTACACCCTGAGGACTGTGATGTTTTGTTTAATTTCTATTTTTCCATACCCCATTCTTTAAAAGAGGGAAAATGGTATGATATTAACTTTCGATCCCTTGTCTATGACCACTCATTTGATGATAGCCTCACTAAATTGTATTTGTATGTAAGAGGCAAATCTTTGTTTTGACTTTCGTCACCTTGTAAAAGTTTTGTGATATCGAAGGTGAACACAGTAGGTTTTTCTTTTGTTGAGCATCCTACTTACAACACATCTAGGAATGTTTTGTGATGTGAGCGAGAGGTTTTGAGTAATCTTACTACTTGTGAGAAAACATTTTCTACTAAATCTACTTTCTCTACTTCTTGGACAACAAAAAATTATTGATTTAACTCAATGTGGTTCGAAGTTCACTAGTTAGGAGCACCTTTGTTATTTTGAGAGTACATCATTTTGTTGAGATTGTAGAAAAAATATGAACTTTTGTTGTTGTTCGACAGTGAGTTTTGAAATGGCCATGGGGACACCCATAGAAAAATTTTGTGTCATGTCCTTTTGCTCCATGGAATAGGCAATATGTGTCAAGGTCATAAGGAAAGCAATCTGATCCTTGATATCCTTTTTGGAATTTTTGGTGTGGTTTTTCATTCCTCAATGAGTTTCTGATGACGTTGATGTCTTTGTCTATGGAACCCTTCAAAGGATTCTTTATAGGATCTTTTGAAGTTTTGAGTTTCCTATTTGTGTCATAGACTTTTTGTCCACTATCGATGGTGGCTTTATCAATTCATAAGGCACCTTCTAGGGCTTCCTCATATGATTTATAGGTTAGTTTTTGTACTTCCTCTCATGTGTCCCTATTAAGGGTGTACAATAAGAGGCCACACTATTATCAATTATCCATATTTGAAGCACTTGTAGATGAGTAGAGCACTTGTCTCCATCGTGTAACGAAGTGTGTCACTAATTCATTTGGTTCTTGCTTCATGGTGAGGAATTCATGAATCCCTATTTTAACGAGTCTTTTCGTGTCAAAAGACATGACAAACTCCCCTATAAGTTGTCAAAATGAATGGATAGATGCCTTAGGAAGATGATACTACCAATCCAAGGTGATTCCTTCTAGTGTCTTTGGGAATATTTTAGTGACAACTCCATCCCAAGGGAGAAGTTCCCTCATAGCAATCATGTATGCTTTGATGTGCGAGTTGGGGTCTCCATCTCCTTTAAACTTAGGTAGATTTGGAAGAGGTCGTGGTAGTGTTATGTCTTGTATGACATGGCCAAGTGGTTCTTTTAAGTACTCAAGGTATGTCCCTAGGAAAGTAGTTTGAGATTGTGGGGTTGAAAACATTAACCCCATGGGCGGATTTTGATATATGAGTGTTATAATGCCCACCCTAGTTTGTGCCTTGTGTTCTTTTTGATTCATGTGTTATATGTTGATCTGAGTGCTTATTAGTGTATTATGTGATTATTATTCTTTGATGCATTGCACCAAACTTGCTGGTGAGGTCTATGGTGCCATCGATGGGTTATGAGGGTGTATTTTGTATGACCATCGAGGTGTTTCCGATGGGGTTGTGCTTTGTTATTTGGTTTCCAACTATGCATTTTGGGATGCATATGTTGTGATTGTGCATGTTATATTATTCAAGTGCTTCAACTTCACTACTTTCACTATACTTTTTATAGTTGTGATTATCATATTATTCCCACATTGTGAAATGTTTTCATTTATGCATCATGTTCTTGGATCATGCTAGTCGTAGACGTAGATGATTATAGTGGATGTGATTATTTTATATCATGTGTGATTATACCACGTTGGAGTGGATTATGTTGCTTCAGCTATTTTATGTGGAGAAAGTACACCTGATGATTGACTTGAGTGTGTAGGTAATTACAAGTGTTAACTAATGTGGGAAATGTGGAGAAGGTTGACATGGGACGCTAAGCCATCTTACCCTTATCCTTGTGTTGTGGAAACCCATGTTGTGTGTTTGGAATCATTTGCATGTGTTTCCTTAGCATTCTTGCACTTTATTTTAAAATGGTTCGAAAAGTGTGTTTTCTGTGTTTTTAGATTAAATTAATGATTTTAATTTGGAAATTGCTATTTCTGATTTAGCAAAAATGTTTATTGCATCATTATATGCTTGTGGAACAAATTTGAGTGATTTCGGTTTAATTCTAAAATTTGATATTTTTTCGTAAAAAGGTAGAAATTGCATTAAATGAGAAAATGGAATGCCTAGTATGGTGTGTTTGTACTTTTTGGAATGATACTGAGTTATATGGCAATAACCTATTTGGAATACTTGAGTTTGTTTGACTAACTATTTCCCTGTTGCTTTGAGTGAATTAATTAGACGTTTTTAGTGAAATAGAATTATTAATGTGTTATTTTATATGCATATTTGATTTACAAAAGAGGCATTCAATTATTTAATTATTGAATTAAATGTATTAAATAGTTTAATTGTGCAAATTCTATAATTTTGAATTGATTGATTAAATCACTTAAAATATTATTTTATTATCAAAAAAGGAATAGTGTCTTTGGAGGAATAAAAGGAAAAAGACATGTATTTTGCATTATTCTTTTTCTCTCCAAAATTTGCTCTCTCCTTTGTTTGAAATCCTCTTTCTTGAAAAATGGATATCTGATTGCTTAGAAGGGAGTTTTTCTTGGAATTGCTTGGAGTTTGGATTGGATTCAGGAGCTTGGTGTTTGCTTGCTATGTGTGGATAAAAACTGACATTCAACCTCATTCTTTTCCTTGGATTTTGCTTATATTGGAAGGTAAGTTTCTCCAATATTCTCATTTAAATTATTTTATTTTGTTTCCTTCATGTCACACCATCTAGAATGGTTGAAGACGGCTTTGCTTGATTGTAGGAAACTTAGAAAATTTATTTCAACTAGCTATTTATTTATTTCATGTATTTTCCATTTTGGAAACATAGAAATACAAACAGAACCCTGGAAAAATTTCCTTGGAAATTCCCAACACATTTTTCTTGCATATATTAGTTGTTGGCCATGTTTTCTATGATGGGTAGTTGTCAGATCATCCATAGCTATTGAAAAACAAAAGTTAGAAAATTGGTCAAACTTTGGTCAAGGTGCCAATGAGAGCTCCAATGGAGTTTTTAGGGCCTTATGGTTATTTTGCACTTTTAGAAAACATGAAAACTAAATTCGATGCATTTTCTTTATGATTTTCTTTGAGGGATGAGTTGACTCCTTCATATTATGTGATTTTGCATCTTGTGAGACTATGTCATGTTTTGGGATATTTTGGTGCATTGAAATTTGTGTCACTTATTTCTCCATTTTTGAAAACCTAAAAAAATGCTTTATATACATTTCCTTGATGTTTTAGTTTGTGGGATGAATAGTCTCCCATGGAAAATGATGTTTTGCATCTTTTGAGAATATGTTGTGTTTTTGTCAAAATTGTGATTTTGTCACCTCGTAAATTGTGCCATGCCTAATTGGTCAAATTGGTGCTGTGAGTGTTTAGGAAGAATTATAGGGGTAGGAAAGGAGTAGCTTCCATCGTGCACTACAACCTAAAGAGGTCGTTGGAATTAAGTGAATGGAAGTTTTAATCAAGAATAACATTTAAACACATTGGGTAATAAAATTTAATAATGAGATCATCTACACCAAACTGCATGTCTTGGTGAAGTGTCCGGCTTGCTTGGGTTTGGGTGTAAAGAGCAGTCTTTGGTGTATTGTCTGGTTTCTATGAGGAGGTTATGCCCTCATGTTCTACCGTGAGGTGAGTATTGCCCTCATTTGACACTCCTTATCCTAACTACCTAGGTCTCTCTTCCTTATTCCACCGTCAGAGTTTGACTCGACGTGTGATGTTTACCATGTGATTGCATGTGCATTGTGATGCATAATTCATGCTTATATGTGTCTATGATGGACTATGATTTATGCCTTGTTTGATGTGCATTGAAGGTGTGATTATTTCCCTTATGCTTGAATGTTGTGATGTCATTCTATTATGCTTTGGTAAGTGTGCCATATGTTACTTGAATGCAATTGGATGGTAGTTGTACCATGTGTTATTTATATGTATTGGATTGGTAGTTGTGCCATGTATATTGTGTGTATTGATTGACATGTATGCCATATGTTTCTTGTATACCCTGGATATGTGAGATGCTCTTACCAGGTTTGCCATGATGGCATTCTTTGTAGCTTGGGGGTTGCTTAGAGTTGCATAGACAACTATTACGCTCGACAATGGCAATATGGTTGGGACGCGAGAAACATTTCCCCATTGGTCCTTCATGATGATCTTCAGGTGTTGGAAGGTTCCCTTATCTTCTTGTGGTTGATTATGTCATGCTTCATGTCTTGTTTCACCTTGGAGAGTGTGTTGGTTTTTGGGTGGTTTATGCACTTGTATATTACCATTATTGATTCTTGTAACCTTTGTAATGTAGGTCTTTTGAGACCCTTGTAATAAGATGTAATTAATGCTATGAGTTGATTTATGATGTTGGCTATGATTCATCTATGTTTAGGATGAATCCCTTTGAATATTGTAAATATTGGATATCATCTTGTATTTTTCCATGCCTCAGTTTGCGAGGACGTTCGCATGTTTTGATAGTTTTACATGTTAGAATCTAGCTATGTTAGCATGTTTAGACTTAGTTATTTGATGTTGTATTTGATGTTTATGGATATGTTTGTGTTGGATTGTATTCATCCCACATAAGTGGTGAGGATCCTATCTTTTATTTTGGCATGTGTCGATGTTGCTGTCGAATATCCGTAGCCTTTGGTATCGCTTTTGTCCTTTTTGACATGTGGACATAATTG
Source organism: Cunninghamia lanceolata (assembly GCA_027924645.1). Taxonomy (NCBI): domain Eukaryota; kingdom Viridiplantae; phylum Streptophyta; class Pinopsida; order Cupressales; family Cupressaceae; genus Cunninghamia; species Cunninghamia lanceolata. The sequence continues at coordinate 10,407,969 of BSBN01000904.1, forward strand.
GTTCAACTCTTTTGTGAAGTTTGTTTCCGTAAGGTGCTCATTTGACCACCTGAGTGTAACCATGGTCTCATTTCCATGATGTGTTATGCACTCTTAGATTATTCCCCCTTTTTCTTTGGGAAGCGTACCTTTGCATGAGTTTGACTAGTGACCATTCCAGTTGGTTGAGAAATCGTACCTCCTAGTTGGACCATCTCATGGGTGAGTGTTACCCTTGTGTTTGTGATGTCTTGTGTAGTCATGGAATTGAATGAGGTGGATGTCACCCTCATCCTACTCCATGTGTCTACAAGGGAGCAAGGTCATGGACGTGTATCCGATCCTCATCATGGAGTGAGCTCCACCTCTCGCTTGGTTGTTGTAGTGAGTTGTCACATGATGGGTGAAGTATTCCGCTTGTGCCACCTTGCTTAGTGCAATGGTGATGTCATTTTAGGTGTTTTTGTACTTTTTGTGACACCTTGTGTGTGCGTGAGTGCAATGTGACATGTAAGTGTTGCACTTGCAAACATGAAAAATTTGTTGGTTTAATATTTGTTTAGCTAATGCTTTGGGTGAAAACCTAGGGCATTACACTTCATATCTGAGCTTATGTTGCAGCATTGGGAGCTCTGGGGTGTGTTTTTCTCAGTGTGTTCAAGCATGTGTGGGGTCCTTGTGTGTTTACATGTTATGAGTAGCATGTTCTTTCTTTCGATATGTCTTTATTGTATGAGTGTGTTTGAGTGACCTTTGCAGGGTCATGTTCGTGCTTCTATGACCACTTTTGATCGTGGAGTTATGGGAACCTTTGTGTGAAAGGAAATACCATGTTCTTGAGTGTGATTGAACCTAGTTTATGCTTTTAAGATTTATGCATTTGTATGTGAAAGAGATGATGTTTTGATCATATGCATGATATGTGAAGAATATTGTTGTGTAATGCTAGTTTAAATGAACCTTACATTGTGCACCTTGTTGTGTGTATGTTTGTTATAAGAGTAGCATACCCTTGTAATGCTTGTCATATTTGTTTATTAATTGCCTCTATATGGTGATTGTAAATGCTTGTTTGAAATGCATATTGCATTGTCTTCTTGAGAGCATGTCCCTGTGTGGATTAATTATGTAGTTGTAAGAAAGATAGTGTTGCATTGTATTGCTAGAATAGATCATTTGGGTAATGACTTATGTCTCCAAATTGCATTCTTCCATAAGATTCATGTGGGAACCTGGGTGTAATTATTGCATTGTATTAGTTGAAGAGTTAAAGAGAAAAGGGGTTGTGAAAGGAGTCATTTGCATAGTCCTTGTGATGTTTGATGTGTTAGAATCATGAGTGAAGTAGCAAACCTTGCATCTTGTGTTTCTGAGTTGTGTTTCCCCTATTGTAATGTGTACATTTAGTATGCTTCTCATCATGTTGTGGAGAAATTTAGCATCGTGCAAATGGAATGTTGGGTAAGTGCTTGACCCCCAACCTAATTCTCCCTCATGTTTTGATTTGTGTTGTATGTGAATGTTGCATTAATGCATTATCCATATGCTTGGTGAATCCTTGTTTGGTGAGAAATGTCAACTACTCTTGTTGTGAGAGTGATGTGTTTAGCTATCTTGGTTTCTGAACCTGATTTTGTCCTAGCTTAATCTTGGTTACTAGATATTTTCTAGTGTGTGATTGTGTTCCATTGCATGGTCATTGTGATTCCCTTGAATGGGATGCAACCTTTGTTTCTAGGCATCTTGAGTGATGTTTGTTTGGTCAAGTAGAAATAATCTCATGTTTTGACGTGATTGTAGTCTTAGAAGACTTGTTTGCTTAGCATGATTGAATGTGTTCTCTTACTTGCCCTGGATTTTGGAATCCAGGTGTAGTATAGCATTGTACTCCCTCTCTTGTGACTAGAATTAGACACGTAGTTCATGTAATGTGGAACTTTTGAATTTTGATACTTTATTTATTTGACTTTGGTGAATTCACTAAACATTGTAAGGGCCAGTATTGAATTTTATTCTTGTTTATGAATAAGTATAGCAATCATAGTTTGATATTTATTTATCTTGTGACCTTTATGGTCATGCTGGATTTACTGTTGAAATTGAGCTCATTTTATGCCTTATTGTTGGAATTGACTTTTCTTCCACTTTGGTGATTTATGTATTTATTTATTATTGGTCTCTATGCTTGATGTTTTAAACTGCTGGTCATGTATCATGTTATGTTCTCTATCATGTCCATGATGGGCCTCTGAAGGATTGTATCAAGGAGTAGAATGTGGAGAATTTACTAGTTCTTGATGTGTGTGTTACTAGAACTATGGTAGATTGAATTCCTTGGTTTGTTGTTAGATGTAAGTGAATTTTATGTGAAGTGTTGAGAAAGTTTTGATATGGTTTTGTGTTGCTATGGATCACTTGATGTGAGTTATCATGATGTTTGGTGTATTTTTCATACTTGGATAGCATTGAATGATGTGAAGTTGAATCCTTGTATGAGCTTAAATGTTGATTCTTGATTGTCTATGTGAATGCGATATGTAGATAACTCGTCTGGATTGAATCTTTCTTTTAGTAATTGCATTTGGTTGAATGTTGACTTAGTCCTCCAACTATGGTTGTTCTTTCTTGTCTCATTCCTATTAGTCTTGGACATGATGCCATGCTCCTAGTGTTTTGGCATTAGTGGAGTGTATGATGTTGTGTCCTTTTGATGTGAGTTCCATAACTACACTTATGTTTTGACATAGTGTAGTGTATGATGGAGCCTTAGTTAGTGCATGAGAATGTGCTATTTAAATATTTATGATATTATAGTTCTCTTCTTGCTCTTGTTGAGTTGCCAACTGTGGGAATTTGGTTGCTTCAAGAGTTTCTCCTTAGTGTTTGGGAGGTTTCCTAGTGTAATGCTAGAAGGGATGCAACTCTTGTATGAAGAGGTTGCTATCCTATGTATTCTATTTTATGGATACTTGGTGTTTAAGCCACGAGGAAGTCTTATGTTGCCTAGTTGATCATGAATTCATGATCGTGTTGTGTTGTTTGACCTTTTTGGTCTAGCTTAGTTAAGAGTTGAAGTGGTGTTGCGAGTAGTCTTGCACCTTGTTGGTGTGTTGTGGCCACCTTAGATGTGCCCTAGTGAGTAAAAGGTTGCCAAGCCTTGCTTGATGGAAGTGCTTATGTTTTTAGAGGATGTGGTTTAGAATCTTCCCTCTGAGAACCTACTTGGTTGATCCTAGATTTCCTAGTGCAGAGTTAGAGTGTTAGAGGAACCCTCTCTTTTAGAGTGGAACATGAGGAAGTACATCATGTAGTGAAACCATGTCTTGAGTTGAGGCATGCTTTTGGTAAGGATGTAGGTGAGATATTGGTACCTATAGTATTTAAGAGTTATTGTTCCTGACCCTTGAGTTTCAGTGTTATGAGTAGTGTCTGAGGAAGGACTATTGAGAGTATAAGCTTATGTTGGCAATTCTTCTAGTTAGAGAATTTGTAGCTTTGTGAGTTTTTCTTGGACTTAGATGTGAGTTTGAGACGTTATCCCAACATAGTTGTGGTCCTAAGTGTTACAGACTTGGCTTGCTAGTGGTCTATTCTACCTTTTGGCTAAATCCTCTTCTCATTATGGTGGAAATTGGAGGATGGATTGTTGTAGTCTCAAAGGAGTTTGCATTCATGATGGTTGGTTTAGACCTAGTTGGTGCACATTTGGAGACTTGTGTTGTTGTTTTGAGGCCTTGACCTAGTGATGGTTGAGAGGTTTGATCATTTGAGATTTGTGTGTTTGCAAAGGATTGTGTACGAATGGTATTTCATCCTTGTGTTTTTGCAGGATTCTAGGAGTAAGCCTAATGCTAGTGGGGGAGGATGTAATGCCCACCCTAGTTTGTGCCTTGTGTTTTTTTTGAAGTGAAGAGGAGGAACAATGGAGAGATGGGATGCCCCATCAAGAGGATAGGAGGGTTAGAAGAACATGGGCATGCTCTTGAAATGGATTGGTTAAGGAGATGGAGGAAAGATAAGGTATGGATGAAATGGATGAATGATACGTTATGTTACATTGAGTGAGCAACCATATAATTTGATATAGCACTAGACATTATGCACCAAGGTATAAAGACTAGGATGAAGATGTGTCTTGTGCATGAAGGACTAACTCAAAAAGATAAAGGTCACAAGCAAACATATCTCATTGAGCACCACAATATGGAAGACCATGATATCATTGTGACAGTATGTTGCAAGGACTGATACAAATGCAAGTAAACACACAAGCAAGCATGCACAAATGATAAAAAGAAAAACAAGGTTGGTGCCCCTCTCAAGTTGAAAAATTGATGATTGATGGATTGGATAGTGTTGTTAGCCATGCAAATTAAAACCAAGATTGATAGATAGATCTCTATACTTAAGGTAGACTTACATTCTTAAGAAAGATTTGATTGGATTTGATTTCTACTTAAGATAGACTTATGTTCTTAAGCAGGAATCAATTGACTAGATTGATGATGATGATGATGATGATTAGGTTTACAACAAGGCTTGTAACAAAATTGAGGTATGCTTTTGGATGATTGGCTAGATTGGCATGGATTAAGGATGACTTACACTTAGATTTATTGCTTGGATTTTTTGATAATATATGTGCATTGGATGACATTTGGATAGCCTGTTTTGTTGGATACCAATGACAAGGGAAAACCAAGTCTAGGGATAAGGATGGAAAGAAGGATTGGTGATAATGGATGGGATGGATGGGAGGTTTACGATGGATGTATGGAGGTGTTTAGGATGTGATCTCCAAGGACTATGTCGCATAGAAATAACATGCCCCACTCTAGATATTATACTTAAGAATTTGCGTGATAATGCTTGTGATGATAGGTGATAGGATTGGTTGGAAAATATTCAATATATCAAGAGATGTCCAAAGCATTTTTCAACATTTTTCCCATGTCCTTATCAAGATCAAAAGTAGGAGGGGAGGATGGGGTGACTAAATAGATTAGGTGTATGGATATTGATGAGTGGCAGGTAACATTCATCCAAACACACCTTTTTGTTCCCTTTTTCCCATTTTCATGGACCACTTGATCCGATGATTGCACTATGAAAGCTATGAAATCTTGTTTAATTATGTTAATTAAAGATGAAATGATGAAGTTACTATTGTGATGAAAAGACTCATGTTTTGGATTTAAACTAACAAAATTATGTAGAAATGTCTTCTTTTTATCACAGGTGTCTATCTATCAGGTGAAGAAAGGTTTTTGGAGACTCCAGAGATATTCCTAACTATCTTTGGAGTTGAGCAAAAGATACACTACACAACACTCCAACATTTTCCAGGATGGTCAGAGGATCTCTGGAGTTGGTGTGGCAGGACAAGAAATGTTTTTGATCACAAAGACCTCTAGAGCTATGTCATAACAAGCCATATGGTGATCTTTGGAGTTGTTAAATGCACAGAGTCTCCAAAGTTGCACAAAATCTCCAAAGCTATTTCATTTCTAGAATCTCTTGAGCTGTTGTGAAGCTACAGAGTTTCGCACATCAAGGTTGAGGTTTTAGAGAAGATAACTACATTGGTTTAGAGGGGACAAAGTACAACTTCCATTTGATTTTGCATGAGTTAGGGAATTCTAGTAATTCATTGTTTTAAAGTTACTTCCCTTTTTATCAAGGTCTCTACGACCTATTTTATTAAAAGTCAAAACTCTAGATTTAAGGAAATCTTGAGTGTCACTTAAGTCTCTTTAAGTTCTACATGGTTATACTTTTATATAGGTAGTTGCATGTTTAGTTTTAGAATAAAAGATCTTTATCTCAAGATGAACCAAGAGTAAAGATGGTAAACAGTGGAGATATGATATCAACAACAAACTGATATTTATTGAAGGAGACAACCGAATAAGATATAGTTTTTTAGTTAGTTTTTACATAGTTCAAATGGTTGTAGAAATAGATACTCTTTGAATATACTCTATTTTGAAATACTGGATTAAGGAAGGTAGTTCTTTTATCTTTGTGTGTTCTGAAATCTTTGTTTAGCCTTCAACTCTAAAGGTGTGGAACAAGGGCCAACTCCCACTGACAGAAGGAAGGCTAGTATTGTTTATTGATTTCTTATGATATTGCAGGTTCTTTAATTTAGTTTTTCCTGCTTTCATAGAATAAATCAAATTCATGTTAATTCAATTTTTTTTTCTATTTTAGTGTTCGTTTCATCTTTTGTAGTCAGATAGATCATTTTAACCATTGTATTGTTTCAATTCATAGATTAGGTTTCCTTCACAAAATATATTTAGAAGTATGAATTTGATTCAATAGGAAAGTTTCATTTTAGTAGTTAGTTAAGGACTACTAATTGCTAGTTCATATTGCAGATCTCCATGGACACATCCCTAGATTTGACAAATAAATATGATTAAATGCCAAGGTACAATGACCCTTGTCATTTTTTGGCATCATTGCTAAGGAGATTTGTGTTAGTAGCAACTTTAGTTAACAGTCCCAGTTAGGGTTAGAACAATTCTATATGGTTAGACCTAGAGATTTAATAGGTAGATATATCAAACAAACACCCAAACCATAGCCTATAGGTGAAAACAGTGGGGTAGGTCAAAATAGTATTGAAGAGGAAGATCATCTAACACCTACCTTGGAAAACACACAATAACCAGATATTACCATAAGCCCTCAACACCTTACACTCTCAGCATACATCCAAGAATTACAGGAGAGACACCAAACATATCTTCTAAAAGGATACACCTTACAAGAAACTCAACCTAACTTTTGAGAAGAAGAAACAACACAAGAAGATCCATTGACCATGGGGGACAATCATGATCAACCAGATCCTCTGCAAGAGAATGCAAGGACTTTTTCATATCCCATAGTCCTCAACCCTAAGGAAAATGTGCCTATGAAAAATATTTCCCCCTCAAATCTTCCAACATTCAAGGGAATCCCTTCTGAGGATCCAGATCAGTTCCTTTTTGAATTCAAAGTCTTATGTCAAACATATGACTATGGATCTAACAATCGAAAGCTAAAACTTTTCCCATCTACACTAAAGGATTATGCCATGAGATGGTTCATGGGCTTGGCCCTAGATTCTATGCACTGATGGGAATAGAGTTCCTAGATAAACACCAGGATTACTGCAGAATTAGTGATAGAAAAGAAGAGTTGTTTAGAACTAAGTAGAAAGAAGAGGAAATCTTAGAAGACTACTTGGATAGATTCAATTTTTCCCTTAGAAGGTATGACAACCCTATAGCACACAATTTGGCCAAAATCCCATTCATAAGAGGGTTAGATAAGGAATCAAAGCAAGCATTAGATCTGATGGAAGGGGGAATATAAACAAGTTGGATATTCCCACAATTGTGGAAATTTGTAGAAACTATTCAAGGACACAAGATGGAGTAAAAGCACCAAGGTCTCTCAAAGGAAAAGATGATATAGGGTAGCTAATGGAAGAGTTTTCAAACTTGAAGACAGACATTCTAGTTCAACTGAATGCCACCTTAGATGGGATTCAGGCAAAAAATAGAACTAGTGAACCCTTGTCAATTTACTTCCCTAGGTGTAGAAATAAACACCTTTTAAGAGAATGCCCCTTCAATAAATCTAAGATATGCCAGATTTGTGATAAAGAACATCCTACTAACCACTATGATCAACTCTCAGCTTTGAATAGGCCGACTAAAAAGAATGTTCAAATGGAAGAGGAATTGAACTATGTAGGACAAAAACAATTTGGTCATTTTCCTTACAACCAATATCCAACTCAAACTTCTTATAGGGGTCCTTCAAATTGGGGGAATAACCAAAGGAATTCATCATGGCATGGACCTCAAAATGCTCCTCCATGGGTACCACAAGACTGGTTAGACCAGCACTGGCAACACCAATAATGGCCAACCCAACCTTGGACCGATCAACATTGGCCACAATAGTTTCCATCTCAATTTGGACCACAAAATATGCAACCTTGGTGGGGTCCTTAGTAAAACTATAACCAACGGTTCCAAGGCCAACTATGAAACTTTCTGCACCAACAACAAGCACTTCTAACTAGACCAAAAAACACATAGGGACAACCTCAAAATGAATTAGTTAGCCAACCACCTCTACCAGCTCAACCTATAGTAAACCCACACAATAAACAAGGAGCAACTATATATATGACTGATAGGAAAATATGGCTAGTATAAATGCTATTCAATTGAATAACATCCAGATACATCCTAGGAAAGATCTCCAAAGACCATCAACCCACTTATTTTTGAAATCACAGATGAAGTGGAACCTAAAAATCCATCCCATCAACCTAGGAGGAGATTACAGTTGAAAAAGTGCCACAAGAATAGCCCTCAGGTTACTCCGGAGTTCCTCCTAAAAGAACAGCTCCAGATATCACCTCAGGAGCTACTCCAGAGATTGAAAAATAAGCAACATATCCAGAACGGATCAAACAACATGTTTCCCAAAAAATAGTTCCACAAAAATAAATCCAACCCACCATTGAATCTGAACTGCTTCAAGAAATTAGAAAACTAAACATTAAAATTCCACTCCTCTAGGCAGTTAGAGATGTTCCTGAACTAAATCAGTTTATCAAACAAAATTGTGTCAGAACTCAAGGCAGGAAAAAAACTTTCCCACCACTATTCATGTGGAAGGGAAAGTGGTGGATCTACTAGTGGGGAAATGCTCCTCCCAAAGTATGGGGACCCTGGAAATCCTATCATCATAGTCCACATCTCAGGAGTAGAGATATCCAATGTTTTAGTTGACTTAGGAGCAACAATAAATGTCATGACATTTCACACTTTGGATAAGTTAGCTCTTACAGGCATTTAGCCCACTTCCACAATTTTACAATCAGTTGATCAATCAGTAGCAATTCTAAAAAGAGTGTTGACTGATGTCCCAGCTATTGTGGAATCATGAGAATTCCCAGTTGATTTTCTGATCTTAGAGCCAAGGAACTAAAGGAATGCTTACCATCTAATTTTAGGCAAACCATGGCTAGCTATTGTAGTAGCATCCATTGACTATAGAACTGGGTATATGGTCATATCCAATGGCATAGACATGAAAAAAATCTCCTTGTATCCCCCAGCTAAGCCATCCATACATTATTCAGGGAAAGTGTCAGTAGATGAGCCCAGTAACATGGAAAACAATGCTTCCTTAGCTATGGTCACCATCATAGAACACTAAGGGGAATTGGAAGAGGAGATAAATTATGATAACCCTAAAGACATAACTTGCATCCTCATTGAAAGAGACACAATGGACTTAGCTATAGAATTAAGGAAAGAACTTCTAATTGTTGCCCATTTTACCCTTGCTAATGTCATTCCTTGTGGAGAAACTTGCTATAGAGACCTAGCCACTTTTCATTTACTACTCCCACATTCTTTCCCTCTTAACACCATGAGTCTAGAATATGGGGTAGGAGCATCCATGGAACAAATCATAAAGCAAATCATGGTCTTACCTGGGAAAACACTTAACATCAATACTCAGTTGACAACACAGCAAGAGGGGGCACTTCTTCATCTTCTCATATCCCATTTACAATATTTTTCTTGGGAATATAAAGACATGAAGGGAATACCTCCTGAAATTTGCACCCATCATATATATACAGAGGATGTTAAGCCAATTAGACATCCCCAAAGAAGATTAAACCTTGCACTCAAAGAAATTGTAAAAACTGAGATAGAATTTTTTTTGCAAGCTGGATTCATTTACCCTATCTCAGATAGCCATTGGGTTTCTCCCTTGGTTATAGTGCCCAAAAAGAATGGGAAATGGAGGGTATGTATTGATTATAGTGAGATGAACAAGACCATAAAAAAGGATTATTTTGCCTTGCCATTTATTGACCAAGTACTAGATAACCTAGTAGGAAAGAAGTACTTTTTATTCGTAGATGGGTTTAGTGGATACAATCAGATCCAAGTGGCACTAGAAGACCAGGACAATACCACCTTCACATGCTTATGGGGAACCTTTGCATACAGAGTCCTTCAATTTGGCCTATGTAATGCTCCGGCTACTTTTTAGAGGGTTGTTTTAGCTATTTTTGCTGAACTAGCTAATGAGTGTATGGAGGTCTACATGGATGACTTTACTGTTTATGGGAATACCTTTGAAGAAGCCCTCAAGAATCTATAAAAAGTGTTGCAATGTTGTGAAAAGAATAAATTGTCCTTAAGCTATGAGAAATGTTTTATGATGGTGGAACAAGGAATTGTCCTTGGGCATCATATATCAGTAGAAGGAATCAAGGTAGATCAAAACAAGATAGAAGTGATTAAACAATTGCCTCCACCTAAAAACCAAACTGATTTTAGGAGTTTCTTGGGTCATGTGGGATACTATAGGAGGTTCATAGAAAATTTTAGCAAGATAGCTACCCCAATGTTTTCCCTGCTAACCAAGGACACTGAATTTCATTGGACAAAAGACTGCCAAAGAACATTTGAGACCATCAAAGAGAAACTTACAGTCACACCTATTTTAAGATTACCTAATTGGAATCTACCATTCCACATCTAGATAGATGCATCAAATGAATCAATAGGATTAGTCTGAGGACAAAAAGAAGAAGGGAAAGATATGCATGCAATCTATTACATAAGTAAAAACCTTATCCCTACTGAGAAGAACTACACAACAACTAGAGAAAAATTCCTGGTTGTCATCTATGCCATCAACAAATTCAGACATTACATCACAAGATATAAAAATTTTGTACACTAATCATGAAACCATTAAATATTTAATGAAAAAACTTGTAGTAGGTGCAAGAATCATCAAATGACTGTTACTATTGCAAGAATTCGATATTACTATCATAGATAACTGAAGAAAGTTTAATTTGGTTGTTGATTTTCTATCAAGATTGCATACAGGTGGAGAGAACCAACTAGTGGAAGATTGGTTCCTAGATGAAGTCTATTTGTTGTTTCTTCTATCACACCTTGGTTTTTGATATAGCCAATTTATTGACTACAGGCTTGTTTCCTTCTTATTTTACTTCCAAACAAAAAAAGAGATTAGTAAAGGAAAGTGGCCCTGACTTTGTATTGCGCAGGTGTTTAAGGGTTGATGAAATCTTTGATGTGTTAAGGGCATGCCATTATGAACCCACATGAGGACATTACTCCTCATAGAGCACAGTCCAAAAGATTCTTGGAGCTATTATTGGCCATCTCTCCATAGAGATGTGAAGAGATATGTGAAGCAATGTGATCAATTCCAAAGGATGGATTGGCCAACCTTCACATAGGAGATGGCACTACACCCCCAGGTGGTTTTAGAACCATTTGAGCAATGGGTCTTAGATTTTGTTGGACCCATCTCTCCAGCATCTATAGGGAAAGAATATGTTTTGGTATGTACTGATTATGTGACCAAATGGGTAGAGGTTCAAGCATTACAATTTGCCAAAGAAGAAAAATTGTTGATTTCCTATATAACATATTTTTTCTAGGATTTGTAACCCCAAGAGCAATACTTTCAGATAGAGGTCCACAATTTAACTCTCAAGTGATAAAAGATTTCATAGATTTGTATCAGTTCAAGCACGGGAAGTCCTCACCTTGTTATCCCCAAGCAAATGTGCAGGTGGAGGTAACAAATAGAGAGTTGGAAAACATCTTGACAAGGACAGTGGAAATGAACAGAAAAGATTGGGCCAGCAAATTACATGAAGCAGTTTGGGCTTATAACACAACATGGAAGTCAACAACAAAGTTCTCACCTTATGAACTTGTCTATGGGAAGAAACCTATACTATCAATAGAGTTTGAATTATAAGCACTCAGGACATCACTGGATATTAGATTGCCCTTATCTATAACATAGCAAGATCGTTTTCTTCAACTCAATGAATTGGATGAAATTAGGATGGAGGCTATACAATAGACAGAACTCATTCAGAACCAAAGGAAGTAATGGCATGATGAGCACATCAAGAAGAGGACATTTCAGCAAGGAGACTGTGTTCTCTTATATGATTCCAAGTTTAAGGAGTTCAAAGGGAAATTGCAAACCCATTGTATGGGACCTGCAAATCCTCAAGCTTGGGGGGATGATGAGTGATAGGTAGCACTCACCCAAACACACATTTTTGTTCCATTTTTTCTTATTTTCATGCACCACCTTATCTATTGATTGCACTATGAAATCTATGAAATCTTGTTTAATTATGTTAATTAAAGATGAAATGTTGAAGTTATTGTTGTGATGAAAAGACTCATGTTTTGGATTCAAACTAACAAAATTATGTAGAAATGTCTTCTTTTTATCACAGGTGTCTATTTGTTAGGAGAAGAAAGGTTTTTTGAGACTCCAGAGATGTTTCTAACTATCTCTTGAGTTGAGAAGAAGATACACTACACATTACTCTAACGTTTTCTGGGATGGTTGGAGGATTTCCAGAGCTAGAGTGGCAGGACATGAAGGGTTGTTGATCACAAAGAGCTCTAGCGTTGTGTCCTAACAAGCCATATGGTGATCTCCATAGTTGTTTTTAACTACACAGAGTCTCTAGAGTTGTACAGAATCTCCAGAGTTGTTTCACTGCCAGAATCTCTGGAGCTTCTCTGAAGCTACGGATTTTCTCACATCAAGTTCAGGGTTTTTGAGAAGATAACTGTAGTAGTTTAGAGGGGAGAAAGTGCAACTACCATTTGATTTTTCATGATTTAGGGACTTCTAGTAATTCATTGTTTTAAAGTTAATTCCCTTCTTATTAGGGCCTCTATGACATGTTTTATTAAAAGTCAAAACTCTAGATTTAAGGACACCTCTAGTGTCACTTAAGTCACTTTAAGTTCTGCATGGTTATACTTTTATAGAGGTAGTTGCATGTATAGTTTTAGAATAAAAGATCTTTTGTATCTCAAAATGAATTGAGAGTAAAAATGGTAAACTCTAGAGATATGATATAAAAAACAAACTAATATATATTGAAGGAGATAGTAGAATAAGATATAGCTTTTTAGTCAGTTTTTACATAGTTTAGATAGTTGCAGAAACAAATACTCTTTGAATATACTTTATTTTGAAATACTAGATTAAGGAAGGTGGTTCTTTTATCTTTGTGTGTTCTAAAATCTCTGTTTAGCCTTAAATTTTGAAGGTGTGGAGCAAGGGCCCACTCCCACTGAAAGAAGGAAGGCTAGTATTGTTTATTTCTTTCTTATGATATTGCAGATTCCTTAATTTAGTTTTTCTTGCTTTCATAGAATAAATCAAATTCTTGTTAATTTAATTTTGTTTCTATTTTAATGTTTGTTTCATCTTTTGTAGTCAGATAGATCATTTTAAGCATTGTACTATTTCAATTCCTAGATTAGGTTTCCTTCATAGCAGATAGTTAGAAGTATGAATTTGATTCAATAGGAAAGTTTCATTTTAGTAGTTAGTCAAGGACTGTTAATTACTAGTTCCTATTACAGATTGCCATGGAGACAACCCTGGATTTGAAAAATAAATATGATTAAATGCCAAGGTACAACGACCCTCGTCAAATACAATAGATGAGGATGATAGGATGGGATAGATGCGACAACTTTCCCCCAAGTGTAAGGTACATAGATAATCAATCTACACATGACACCCATAAATGGGTTTTCATCATGGTAATTATCTAAGGTGCAATGAAATGGTTTTCACCATTAAACGAATGATTTCCTCTTTACTATTTTGATTTTATTTATTTATTTTTATTTTTTAAAAAATTTTAGATGGGGGATAGAGATTTTGATGGAGGATGGGGACTCAAGCATTTTTTCCATAGAAAGTTGATAGTGTCCCATTTTGGATGGTTGTCGCACATGGATGTTGGTAGTTGATTAGATGAGATGGATGGGGGATAGTGGATTATGATGTGGATTATAGATGGATGGAGGGGATAGTGGATTATGACATGGATTAGGGATGGTAATGATGAAGAATAGATGGACATATGTGAAATCATGAATCATACGGGTGTGATGGGGGAGATATGCGGGATAGGGGATGTAAGATGTATTGAAAGGCACAAGACAACTAAGAGGGGGGGTGAATTAGTTGTGTCAAAAGTTTAACTTCTTTAAACCAAAATCACTTTCATAATCACTTAACTTATTTCCTTATTCTGTTATGAACATTAAACATGAATAGCAGAATCAAAACATGAACACATCAACATAATACACACATGAACACCAGATTTTTATGTGGAAAACCCTAAATAGGGAAAAACCATGGTGAGTGTTAGCTCACAATATAATGTAGTAACAATACCAAATATCAAAAGGTGGCTCATTGCCAAAGGACTCACTGTCTAGGGCTCACTACCTAAAAGAATGGCTCACTACCGGGGGGTGGCTCATTGCCAAAGGGTGAATTGATTTAGTAGCATCTATGTCATGCCTAAGTTCAGTTCCATTGAAGCGCAATATATCTCCTTTGCCCTACTCTACTTTTACACTTCGCACTTATCTTCACATATTCACACAATAACACCCCAAACATGACTTCATTACATGTGTTTATACCTATCATCAACCTTGGAATGAACATCAAGGTTAGTGTTACATTCTACAACCATTGGAACTTTCTCCAAGGTCGGCATACATACATAAATAAAAATAAGACTAGACCTAAACAAACTTGCAGAGTAAATGAATGATGGATGAACACATCATGTCTTAGCTTGGTCCCAAATATATCTTCACATGCTTGGACATGCTTCTACAATCCACGAATCACCTCCGCAACAAGTGTGACAAACTAGGTCAGCCAGAACTTATGCACATATCAAGAACACTTACAAACATGCTTGCAAGATCTTCATTGTAGCTTGCGAATCAAGAACATGCCTTTAACACATTTTGGATACATCCATGGACAACATAGAATCACTTGGGAATCAAAAAATGCAACCACAACATATCTCACTTGAGGACAACAAATATCACTTGAAGTTACATTACAAACTACTTCTCAACAGACACTGTCAAACTCTGCTAATTAGAAACTTGCTTTTTAGAGCTTCTAATCACATATCCTTTGGAATGAAGATGACTAAGGACCTTATAAAATTAAGTCCAAAACCACAAAGCCAAAATCTAATCTATGGAGAAATGCGGAGCAAAACACTCTCTCTGTCACTTTGTAAACCTTGCCAGGCACAGTCTTCACACTGATGAATATAACTTTTTATGTACAAAGATCCAGATCACTAAATTCTAGATTTAGCATCTTCAGACACTTCTCTAAATCATATCCAAGGCTCATACTTTGGTCTTCAATATAGAGAAAATGCAAACCAAAATACTCAGGGATTGTTCTTTAATCAATCAACAAACATCAACATCAGAAGATACAGTTGGCACCAATGACAACACAAACATGTTGACATCAATGACAACACCAGCTAGAACATACTTGCAACAATCTCCCCCTTTGTTATTGATGGCAACATATGATGTAAAAAACATGTTCTATCATCAATACATAATTTTGCATTAGAACTCCTCCTTTCTTTTTATACCTCTGCATTCTTACTCCCCCTGAGTTTTTCACATGATTTCTCTCCTACTTTGGCATCAATGGAAAAGGGCATGACACCTCTTCTACAACAAATACTTGCACATTGTTGCTCTAATCTATCTAAAATCATTCTTTATTCCCCTTGAATGTAACAATCTTCTCAAACCACTACCTTCTCCCCCTGAGAGGTAGCTTCCAACATCAGTCCAAAAGAAGAAATGTACTTTGAAGCACACTGGACTGATGCACCTCCTTATGCACCTTGTTCAAGGAAGGAGGGGCAATAACCCCTAATTTCTCCCAGAGATACTCAAATGTGTCTTTTGGAAGAGCCTTAGTGAATATATTAGCAACTTGATCTTTTGTAGGCACATACTCAAATTTCACCTCATTCTCTGTAACTTTCTCCCTCAAAAAGTGATACTTGCTTGAAATGTGCTTTATCTTTGAATGCATTAATGGATTCTTTGAAATATTTATGGCACTTGTGTTATCACAAAGAATAGGAATTGGCCCATCAAACTCAACTTTGATATCCTTCAAAGTCTGCTTCATCCAGAGCACGTGAGTGCAGCATGATACTGCAATAATATATTTTTCTTCTACAGTAGACAAGGAGACTAATTCTTGTTTCTTGTTGTGCTAGGATACTGCCCTATCTCGAAGGAAGAATGCACCTCCACTTGTGCTTTTCCTATCTTCAGCACATCTAGCCCAATCTACATCTATATAGACATTGAAGGAAAAATCATTGTTCTTGGGGTACCACAAGCCATGATCAGGAGTGCCCTTCAAGTACCTGAATATCCTCTTTACAGCCATTACATGTGATTCTTTGGGATCTGATTGAAATCTAGCCACAAGACAGACTGCATGCATGATATCTAGTCTAGTAGCACTCAGGTAAAACAATCCACCAATCATTAATCTGTACTTACTTTGATCAGCGATAGGAGATTCATCATTCTTGCTTAGTTTACAACTGGTGACCATAGGAGTGCATACTAGTTTAGAGTCCTCCATTCCAAACTTCTTCAACAATTCCTTGACATATTTTTATTGAGAAATGAAAATACCTTTGTCTGTCTGATTGATTTGTAATCCAAGGAAGAAATTCATCTCACCACACAGAAATCTCAAACTCTTTTTTCATTTCATTTGCAAAATTCTTGCAACATCTCTTCATTTCCACCAAATATGATATCATCTACATAAACTTCAATAATCAGGATTTGATCTTTGCTTACCTTGATATACAAATTACTATCTACGGACCCTTTACTGAAACCTTGCTGCAACAGAGACTTATCTAGTCTTGCATACCAAGCTCTGGGAGCTTGCTTCAATCCATACAAGGCCTTCTTCAATTTGCATACCATGTCTAGTTTGTCTGAAAACTAGAACCCATCTAGTTGCTCTATGTAGACCTCTTCTTCTAGCTCACCATTCAGGAAGGCAGATTTCACATCCATCTGATATACCTTGAAGTTTTTATGTGCTGTAAATGCCAAAAATAGTCTAATAGCTTCCATTCTTGCCACCGGAGCATAGGTCTCTTCATAATCAATTCCTTCAACTTGGGAGTAGCCTTTACATACAAGTCTTGCCTTATTTCTTACAACTTCTCCAACTTCATTCAATTTGTTCTGAAAAACCCACTTTGTTCCAATCACATTCTTGTTTGTAGGTCTAGGGACAAGTTCCCAAGTCTTGTTCTTCTCAATCTACAACAATTCTTCTTTCATTGCCTTGACCCAATGCTCATCATTGCATGCTTCATTTACTATTTTAGGTTCTGCTGGTGCCCACCTAGAGTTTGGATTTCAAGTATTCATCTACAAGCCTTTTCAGAGAAACCCAAAAAGTTTCTAAGTCCGTTGGCCTTCACATTTTTTATGCATGTATCTTTGTATATGGTCGTTGTATCAAATGTACAAGTGCAGATGTACATTGGCAGACCCGAAAAAGAGTTAAATCAGCTTCAAAATAGTTAAAAAGTAGTTGTATGCATCTTTGTATGCATATCGGGTTTGTATGTGGTATTCGAGTACATTTTCGAGTGTGAAAAGTTGGTAGCGCGTCGCATATTCCATGCTTGTATGTAAAGGTTTGTATGTATGTTGTGTTGTATATTCGATATACAACGGGTAGATATAATGCGCGGACTTCAAAAGGATTCAAATCAGGCCTGGCGGGCATGCATACAATGGCAAAGTTGAAAAGTCAATGTGTTTCCTTGTATCTTGCATTGTATGTATCTACGACATACAATCGGACATACAAGTAAAGATATAAGTGAAATATGCAAAGCGGACACAGCCAAAAAGTTTGCAGTATTTATGAGCCAGGTGAAATCCGTAGTTGTATATTGGGGTTGTATGTACCCAATATACAATCAAACATACAACGAGCAGATACAAAGAAACATACAAGGCAGGAGCGGTCAAAGTCAACATTCTTCAAGAACCTGGTGGGGCCCACGCAGTTGTATGTCTTGCAATTGTATGTATGTGCTATATACAATGCAATATACAAAGGCGCACATACAATCCCGGATGTGAAGGAAAATGTGTTTTGGCAGATTTCAGTTTGGAGTCCGCAGTTGGTTGTATATTGCACATTGTATGTATGTGCGATATACAAAACCGATATACAAAGGGAATACATACAATCCAAACCCGACTGGAGAATCAAATGCAATGAATAATCATTTTGGAGTCTGCGACTTGTATGATGAAGTGCTTGTATATGCCTATATACAAAAGGAAAAGATACAACACTTAGACCCGATTGAAATTTCAAATTGATTCATAATGATTTCGGTTCCACATTGTATGCATGTCGATTGTATCTCAGATACAAGCATATACAAAGGCATATGCAAGGGGATTTTTGGCATGACAATGATCATCGGCGACTCAATTCAATGTTTCTCCAATGGCCGATAGAGAGGATGCATTGCTCAGCGATGGGTCCCAGGCTCAACTCTGCGACCAACCAGGTGGTGCCACATGTTAGGAGCGATAGAAGGGTCGATTCAAAGTGATGGAATCCACGGTTGTATGTATTTGCAATATACAAGGGTAACTGTATATACAACTGCATATACAAAGATTTGAAGGTGAAGAAGGCAAAATGGACAAAAAGGAAAAAATGTTTGTTTGAGCTATGAAAAGTCTGTGATGGGAAAAGACACCTGTGTGACATGTTTTCATTGGCCGATGGCTTTTTAGCGTGGTTTGAAGTCGTTGATCTCGGCAGGAGAAGGGAAATTGATGGCCAGTTTCAAATTTTTAGAAAGCGAAAGATTTCCTATGTTCACAGCTACATTCCAAGTGGGAAAAATTGCAAAACACGCAAGCTGCTGTGTTTCCAAAAGTCGTGGGTAGGTTGGCCATAAATGGAAAAATTGCAGAGTTATGGGTCTGAAGAGACAAGCCAGCTACCATTTTTAATGAAAAATCTCCAGGTGGCAGCACATCCCCCGATTTCACCTGTTCTTCCTTCTTCTTCTGCTTGTTGCATTGAATGTTTTGGGCACCATTTTGATGGTGCGATGTATCTGGTAGCATTTTGAAAATAGCATGTACCTTGATTACTGAGTACACATTCTTGCTATATAAGCGAACTGTGTCACTCATTTTTGAGGTTGTTGAAGACTTGGGCAAATTTTTTGGAGAAATAATGAAACAGAGCATTTCCTTTGTTGTTCTATCTCTTTTGTGAGTTTATGAGTTGCACTTGAGTGTACGTTGCACATATGTTCAGTTTCATGTCATTTTTATATGAAAAATGCTTCATGGCATGTGTTTAGCTATTTGTCTCCATGGCTGTATGCATCCCTTCTTTTGAATCTGGTTGCTAAGGGTTCCTCAGATTCTAGAATATAGACTTTTTGTATTGCATGCTTGATCTGTGACTTCCATTCAAGGAGTGGATTAAACTGTTTTAGGTTAAGTATGAAGAAGAATGTATGTCAGCTGGGATATTCATAAGTAGAGGTAGCTAAATACTCAGTCTTGGGTGGTGTTTGTAAGGAAAATACCAATCCTAAACCCCTTGAATCTTGAATGCTAGTGCAAATCATTCACTTGTATACATCTAGTTGACTCCTTGCCCTAAGATAGGCACCGGTCTGCCCTTGTGTAGTAGTTATGATCCAAAACCCCCTATCTTGCATCCAAAACATAAATACAAATCATTTCATAATTCCAACATGTTAGTTTGTAGGAGTATAAATAGGACCCCTGCATACTCTCATCCTCAACTAGTTAGATATGTCTAAAAACATTGCCAACCTTGTGATTTATACCGCAAATCTTGGTCCAAACATGAGAGTATTCTGCCTGTTATTGTAAAGCTAAATCTTTCTATTGGGTGAGTCAAAGACAAATCTTTATCTATAGGGATACCCCCCTTGGTGCAGCAGAACCAGAAGTGAAGGGGAGGCAGCTCACGCAACCTCCTATATTTGTTGGCCAAATATGCCTGTGCATTGGAACTAGCAAACCCTTTGCTGATTTGGAGATAAAGACCCAACAAAGTGGCGACTCTGCTGGGGATAGAGTCGAATAATTTAAAGGCTGAAAAATCTAGTTTCTAGCGAAGTTGTTGTAGCAATACCAAAGAATGACCATGTGGTGCTCTGCTGGTGTGATGAATCCAGAAAACAAAAGTGCCTTCTTAATATTATGTCCTCTCTATAGGAGGTGGCGATTCTATTGATTGAACCTATCCAAAGCTGCAACATATTTCCAGGTATTATATCTTTTCACTCAAGATGATTCAAATAGAGCAACAGTCTTGGTTGTGCTCTCTGAGAAGGCCATTTTTTATTGAAAAATATAAAGCCCTGAATTTCAAAGGAATATATGGTTACCCAAATGTTATCCCCAATAAGATTAGAAAATGTTTGCTGAAATATAGTGGATCAAATTTTGAATTTGCAAACAAACATCTAAAAAAAATTTGTAATGTGATAGAAGATTATGAGGTAGAGGCTGAAGATGTAGTAATAAGACTCTTTGTTCAGTCATTAGAGGATGAAGCTAGGGTCTAGTTTTCAGACCTACCTATGTGTTTAGTTTCTTCATGGGTAGATTTAGAAATTGCATTCCTAGAGCAGTTTGGTGAAAGATTTGATTTGGCCTCATTGATCATACATTTCATGAATATTCAAAAGGAAGAGGAAGAACTGGTTCCAGCCTTTAATCTTAGATTTATTAAGTTGCTCAAGCAGATTCTTGAATATATGAGACCCAATGATGCATTGTGCCTTGTGGTCTATCTGGGAGCATTTGATGAAGAAATGAGTTATTTATTGAGAGATAAGGAACCAGTCACACTTCACCAGGCTTACAGATTTGCTATGGATATTGAAAACAATTAGAAATATGGAATGCCAGTAGGTTTCATGGCTACAAGTTTTCAAAACAGTTATCAAAGTGAATATATTTCAACTGTCCTAATGTGCTCATTTAAAGATGATTTTGTAGAGGGAAATATATTTCAGAACAGTATGTGTAGTCATGACGTGATACATAAACATGAAGAAGATGTTGTAGAAAATGTAGGCACATCCTATAATGGTGAAGACAAAGATTGTTATCAACCTCTAGAAGAAAGATCTGCAGGCGCAAAATGTCCTTTAAATGATCATATGAAAGATATACATGAGGTTGTGTCTTGCAGCAATAGGTATATCCCAGTTATTCCTGGTTATTTATATGAGGTGGATATGGAGAGCTTCACTCTAGGTATATAGATTCAAGGGACGACAGTGAATATGTTAGTGATTGTTAGCATTCAGATGCATCTGTGAGCCTTTCAGATGATGAAATATATATGGATGCTGAATATGAGTGTTTCCTTGAAAATTTTGACTACCTTTACAGTGCAAAGGTTGAAACTTTTATTGTTGATTATCAGTGCATTGGTGAAGAGGAAAAACAGGGTCATTATTCAGATGTGAATGGACGAGTTGCAGATGTTCATGCTGATACAGATGGGGATAGTGTTGGTTACAGGGGTGACTATGAAGCCTTTAGCATAGGGTTGCACTTTGAGCTATTTATGCCTTCTCTTGAGACATTCCAGGTGGACATTAATGATAAAATTGTTGAGAGCAATGATGATGAATATCTGAATGTTTATAAAAATGAATATGATTATGAGATGTTTCTTTGGTCTGAATATTGCATGTTTGATACAGAGGAGCTCTTATTTTATAAAGGGCAAAATTTTGATGTTGATTCATTTGCTTCATGCGAGTCTGCTATTTTCCAAGCAACATTAGTGACTCATATGATCATGACAGTCTACTGCTGAAAATGGTAGATGCTTATGAATCTTGTTGTAGATGTGTTGAAGGAGAAAGGAGCAGCAACACAAATAATTACAATGTTGGGTGCTACAGACAGCCAAGTGTATTTTGGCTTCATTTGAAGAAATCAAAAGAAAATCGGATATTTAACAAAGGAAAATTCTTGTTTTTCCTTTTTGGTGGCCCTGGGCCACCAAGTAAATTTTAAAAAAAGTGTGATTTATGATGCAGGTTGATGCAGATTTGACTTTGTGCCCAATGGATAAGGCCTGGTCTGCATCCCAGAGTTCTGGAGTTCTTGCCATGCCTACAAGAGGCATGCATCCCCAGACAAAGCCAAAGGTGGTGCCCACCTGGAGTTTGGATTTCAAGTATTCATCTATAAGCCTTTTCAGAGAAACCCAAAAAATTTCTAAGTCCATCGGCCTTCACATTTTTTATGCATTTATCTTTGTATATGGCCGTTGTATCAAATGTACAAGTGCAGATGTACATTGGCGGACCTGAAAAAGAGTTAAATCAGCTTCAAAATAGTTAAAAAGTAGTTGTATGTATCTTTGTATGCATATCGGGTTTGTATGTGGTATTCGGGTACATTTCCAAGTGTGAAAAGGTGGTGGCACGTCGCATATTCCATCGCAGATTCTGTGCTTGTATGTAAAGGTTTGTATGTAGGTTGTGTTGTATATTTGATATACAACGGGTAGATACAACGCGCGGACTTCAAAAGGATTCAAATTGGGCCTGGCGGGCATGCATACAATGGAAAAGTTGAAAAGTCAATGTGTTTCCTTGTATCTTGCATTCTATGTATCTACGACATACAATCGGACATACAAGTAAAGATACAAGTGAAATATGCAAAGCGGATGCAACCAGAAATTTTGCAGTATTTATGAGCCGAGTGAAATCCGTTGTTGTATATTAGGGTTGTATGTACCCAATATACAATCAAACATACAACGAGCAGATACAAAGAAACATACAAGGTAGGAGCGGTCAAAGTCAACATTCTTCAAGAACCTAGTGGGGCTCGTGTAGTTGTATGTCCCGCGATTGTATGTATGTGCTATATACAATGCAATATACAAAGGCGCACATACAATCCCGGATGTGAAGGAAAATGTGTTTTGGTAGATTTCAGTTTGGAGTCCGCAGTTGGTTGTATATTGCACATTGTATGTATGTGCGATATACAAAGGGAAAACATACAATCTAAACCTGACTGGAGAATCAAATGCAACGAATAATCATTTTGGGGTCTGCGACTTGTATGATGAAGTGCTTGTATATGCCAATATACAAAAGGAAAAGATACAACGCTTGGACCTAATTGAAATTTCCAATTGATTCATAATGATTTGGGTTCCGCATTATATGCATGGTCAATTCTATATTAGATACAAGCATATACAAAGGCATATGCAAGGGGATTTTCGGCGTGACAATCATCATTGGTGGCTCAACTCAATGTTTCTCTGATGGCCGATAGGGAGGATGCATTGCTCAGCGATGGGTCCCAGGCTCAACTCTGTGACCAACCAAGTGGTGCCACATGTCAGGAGTGATACAAGGGCCAATTCAAAGTGATGGAATCCCCGGTTGTATGTATTTGCAATATACAAGGGTAATTGTATATACAACTGCATATACAAAGATTTGAAGGTGAAGAAGGCAAAATGGGTGAATAGGCAAAAATGTTTGTTCGAGCTGTGAAAAGTCTGCGATGGGAAAAGACACCTGCGTGGCATGTTTTCATTGGTTGATGGCTTTTCAACGTGGTTTGAAGCCATTGATCTCGGCAGGAGAAGGGAAATCGATGGCCAGTTTCAAATTTTCAAAAAGCAAAAGATTTCCTGTGTTCACAGCTGCATTCCAGGTGGGAAAAATTGCAAAACACTCAAGCTATTGTGTTTCCAGAAGCCACAAGTAGGTTAGCCATTAATGGAAAAATTGCAGAGGTATGGGTCTAAAGAGACAAGCCAGCTACCATTTTTAATGAAAAATCTCCAGGCGGCGGCACATCCCCCAATTTCACCTGCTCTTCCTTCTTCTTCTGCCTACTGCATTGAATTTTTTGGGTGCCATTTTGATGGTGCGATGTATCTGGCAACATTTTAAAAATAGCATGTACCTTGATTGTTGAGTACACGTTCTTGCTATATAAGTGAATTGTGTCACTCATTTTTGAGGTTGTTAAAGACTTGGGCAAATTTTTTGGAGAAATAACGAAACAGAGCATTTCCTTTGATGTTCTATCTCTTTTGTGAGTTTATGAGTTGCATTTGAGTGAACGTTGCACATATGTTTAGTTTCATGTCATTTTTATATGAAAAATGCTTCATGGCATATGTTTAGCTATTTGTCTCCATGGCTGTATGCATCCCTTCTTTTGAATCTAGTTGCTAAGGGTTCCTTAGATTCTAGAATATAGACTTTCTATATTGCATGCTTGATCTGTGACTTCCATTCAAGGAGTGGATTAAACTTATTTAGGTTAAGTATGGAGAAGAATGTATGTCAGCTGGGATATTCATAAGTAGAGGCAGCTAAATACTCAGTCTTGGGTGGTGTTTGTAAGGCAAATACCAGTCCTAAACCCCTTGAATCTTGAATGCTAGTGCAAATCATTCACTTGTATACATCTAGTTGACTCCTTGCCCTGAGATAGGCACCGGTCTGCCCTTGTGTAGTAGTTATGATCCAAAACCCCATGTCTTGCATCCAAAACATAAATACAAATCATTTCATAATTCCAACCTATTAGTTTGTAGGAGTAGAAATAGGACCCTTGCATACTCTCATCCTCAACCAGTTAGATATGTCCAAGAACATTGCCAACCTTGTGATTTATCCCACAAATCTTGGTCCAAACATGAGAGTATTCTGCCTATTATTGTAAAGCTAAATCTTTCTATTGGGTGAGTCAAAGACAAATCTTTAGCTATAGGGATACCCCCTTGGTGTGGCAAAAATAGAAGTGAAGGGGAGGCAGTTCACGCAACCTCCTATATTTGTTGGCTGAAACTGCCTGTGCATTGGAACTAGCAAACCCTTTGCCGATTCAGAGATTAAGACCCAACAGGTTCCACTTTTGAAAATAGACAAAGATTTACTTGTTCCTCTACAATCCTGCTTCTTGTCATCACACTTTTCCTTTTGTCACCAATAATCTAATCTTCAGAATGATCTCTTTGTACATGCCTTAGAGTTTTAGGAGTTCTTACCAGAGCTTCAACTTGAGTTTCTTCTTCTTTCGGACTAGCTTGTTCTTTAGTCTAAACTTCCTTTTCTTTGCCTTTTTCAACATTTTCTATATTAGTGGGTTCATCTGACTCATATCCATCTAGTTGGATATCTTCATCTACCTTCACATTTGCACTTTCAATGATCTTTCTCAGCCTTTTGTTATAGCATCGGTAAGCCTTGCTCTTAGTGGGGAACCCAAGGAATATGCCTTCATCACATCTAGAATCAAACTTTCCTAATTCTTCATCTCTTCTGATGTAACATTTTCTTCCAAAAACTTTGAAGTATTTGACAATAGGAGTTCTACCATACCACAGCTCATAAGGTGTCTTTATTTCTTCTGCTCTGATTTGCACTCTGTTCTAAATGTAGATGGCAGTATGTATTTCTTCTTTCCAGTACACTTCTAGAAGGTCTGCTTCTTGATCATTGCTCTGGCAGCTTCTTGAATAGTTCTATTCTTCCTTTCAACCACTCCATTTTGTTGAGGAGTCCGGGGAGCAGACGAATGTCTCTTTATTCCATGTTCTTCACAAAAAGCATTGAGCTCATTTGAGGTAAACTCACCACCTCTATCAGATCTTAAGCATTTGATTCTCAAATCCAATTCATTTTTAACCATAGCTTTGAATGCCTTGAACTTATCTAAAGCTTCAACTTTTTCTCTAAGGAAAGTAACTCAAGTCACTCTTGAAAATCATCAATAAGCAACATGAAAAATGGGACCACATAGGTCTGTATGCACTAGCTCCAGCAAACAGATAGAGGATTGTTCTTTGCTTTTGAAAGTGGTTTTTGTCATCTTTCCAAACTGACATTCTTTGCATATAATATTAGCAGGCTTCATAATTTTGGGCCAGTCTCTTACAGCTTGAACAATGCTTATTTTCACCAGATTATTGAAGTTAATGTGACACATTCTCCTATGCCATAGCCAAATTTTATCTATCATAGTAAAAAAAATCAATTTTCAGCACCTTTCAAGTGATAAAAATTACCATGTGTCTTCTTACCAGCAGCAATTAGGGTTTTAGAGCTATTCTGTATCTTGCATCCATTGTCATTGAACACAAGATTATACCCTTTATCACAAATTTGTCCAACAATAGATTATGCTTTAGGCCCTTGACATAAAGAACACCATCTATATTATGCTTACCATCAAAAGTAATAGATCCTTTTCCACAAATCTTACCAGCTGCATCATCACCAAACCTAACAAGTCCTCCATCATACTTTTCAAACTTAACAAAATTACTCTTGTCTCCTGTCATGTGGTTTGAAAATCCACTGTCAATGATCCATTCATCTTCCTTTTCAGCATGAAATGTAGACAACTCTCCTGGACTTTCTTCCTTCACACAACTTGCAAGATTAGTAGAAACAAGTTCTCTAAGTGCAATGAACAATCATTCACTACTATTGTCATCATCATAAATTAGATTCATCATTAGTTACACCATCATCATCTCTAACATAATAACTCTTTCTTACCATCTTCCCTTTACTTTCATTGATTTTCAGAGCTCTATCAGGACACCTTGAAGCATAATGGCCAATTTTACCACAATTGAAGCATTTGAAAGGTAACTTACCTTTGAACTTTTCTTTGCTAGCCCTTTTTGTTCTGCTTGCAAATTTTGCCTTAAGCTGTGTAAAGTCTTCTTCATCTAATTCCACAGCATATTTCTCTGATCTAGCAATCTTAGTGTCTTCCTTGGCCTTGAAATCAGTTTTAGTTTTCATAGAGCCATCAGTAGCACCAAACTCTCTTATCTCAAAAGCAGTCATTTTTGCAAGCAATTGATCTTTTGAAAGCTTTCCCATATGAAGTAACTCCTCAATGGAAGATACCTTGTGACTATAATATTTGGGAAGAGTTTTGAGTATTTTATCTATAACATTCTCATCCTTTAATTATCCACCAAGACCCCTAATGCTACTGACAACTTCATCAATCTTCTATAAGTAATTTGTTATGTTCTCATCTTCATCCATTCTCATGGTTTCATATGTGGTCTTCAAGTTCTGTAACTTGGCCTTCTTGACAGATGCATCACCTTCATAGACTTGCTTTAATTTGTCCCAAATCTCATAGGCAGTTTCCAGATTCGCAACTTTTACCATTTTAGTGTTAGGGCATTTAATAGAGCATTTTTAGCTTTGTGATTATCCTCAAAATCTTTAACCTCTTCTTTAGTCTCCAAACCATCTTTAAGTATTGTATACTTATTCTTAACCATTACCCAAACATGATAACCAAGAGAAATAAGATAAATTTGCATTTATACCTTCCAGTAGGCATAGTCAGATCCATCAAGTTGAGGAATGTCTTTCCTATGTGCCATCCCGGATCTAACTTAAGCTATTAGGCTTCCTTCAAAGGCACCTTGCTCTGATACCAATTATTGAAAGGCACAAGACAATTGAGAGGGGGGTGTGAATTAGTTGTATCAAAACTTTAACTTCTTTAAACCAAAATCACTTTCACAATCACTTAACTTATTTCCTTATTCTTTTATGAACATTAAACATGAATAGCAGAATCAAAATATGAACACATCAACATCATGCACACATGAACACCAAACTTTTATGTGGAAAACCTTAAACAGGGAAAAACCACGGTGATTGTTAGCTCACAATATAATGTAGTAACAATACCGAATATCAAAAGGTGGCTCACTACCCAAAATAATGGCTCACTGTTGAGGGTGGCTCACTACCGGGGGGTGGCTCACTGCCAGGGGTGGCTCACTGCCAAAGGGTGAACTAATTTAGTAGCATCTACGCCATGCCTAAGTTCAATTCCATTGAAGCGTAATATATCTTCTCTGTCCTACTCTACTTTTACACTTCGTACTTATCTTCACATCTTCACGCAATCACACCTCAAACAACAATTCATTACATGTATTTATACCTATCATCAACCTTGGAATTAACATCAAGGTTTCCATTACATTCTACAACCATTGGCACTTTCTCCAAGGTCGGCATACATACATAAATAAAATTAGGACTAGACCTAAACAAACTTGCAAATTAAATGAATGAAGGATGAACACATCACATCTTAGCTCAGTCCCAAATATATCTTCACACACTTTGACATGCTTCCACAATCCACGAATCACCTCTGCAACAAGTGTGACAAACCAGGTCGGCCAAATTTTATGCACATATCAAGAATACTTAGAAACATGCTTGCAAGATCTTCATTGTAGCTTGTAGATCAAGCATACACCTTCATCACATTTTGGAGACATCCATGGACAACATAGAATCACTTGGGATTCGACAGATCTCACTTGAGGACAACAAATATCACTTGAAGTTACATTACAAACTACTTCTCAACAGACATTGTCAAACTCTGCTAATTAGAAACTTGCTTTTTAGAGCTTCTAATCACATATCCTTTGGAATGAATATGACTAAGGACCTTATAAACTTAAGTCCAGAACCAGAAAGCCAAAATCCAATCTGCGGAGAAATATGAAGCAATACACTTTCTCTCTGTCACTCTGCAAACCTTGGCAAGCACAATCGTCACACCAGTGAATAGAACTTTTTCTGCACAGTGATCTGGACCACCAAATTTTGGATTTAGCATTTTCAGGCACTTCTCTAAATCATATCCAAGGCTCATACTCTGGTCCTCAATATAGATAAAATGTAGAGCAAAATACTTGGACGATGTTCTTTAATCAATCAATAAACATCAACATCAAAAAATACAGTTGGCACTAATGACAACACAAACATGTTGACATCAATGACAACACCAGTTAACACATACTTGCAAAAAGATGGGGGTACGGATACATGAGGGAATTCCATGGGGTAGATGGGAACCAAGACCAATGGTTGCACACACCGTAATAGATTTTGAAGCTTATATTTGTGAGGGGGGTGGGGAGAAATGGGGATATTTTATTATGTGGTCAGGATGGGGGAGTTTAGAATTGCCAATTTGGGGATTTAGGGATCCAAATGGACTTAGGATTCTTAGGATTTTTTGATTGGGTGTGGGATTTTTGGGATCTTGGGATAGAGTGGGATTTGAATATGCCATTTGTAACGATTGTTCTTTTCTTGGGGACCCACACCATTTTTGTTTTAGATTGTGCTTTTGGAGGTGTGGGCTTGTGTAGTATTTTAGATTTTTTACTTTGCTTGGATGTTGTGTATCAATGCTCTATGACATGATAATCTTTATTTTTTTTTGGATTCTTTGCTTTATGTGTAGAGGCATCTAATTTTTTTTGAATCCCATGGATTTTGTGATAGCTTCATGTTTGGGTGATGTGTGCATTCATTGACCATGATTAGGAATTTTAAGGGATTTAAGGGAGCAGGATGTGTGGATGGAGGGATGAGGGGATTTGAGGATGGGAATATTGGGAGTTTGGAGGAGTGGAGGAAGAGAGGATTTAGGAATGGGAGGACATTTTGATTGATGGATGAAAAAAGATGGGGGAGGAGGGATGGTGCATATGATTTGGAGGTGTGATATGGGGCACCTAGCTTGGGATTGGAAAAAGATATCTTATGAGGTGTGCAAGTGGTACCAACATGCATGGATTGTTTTCCTTGAGATATATAGCTAAGGCCATGCGATCATGGATGGATTTGGAAGTGGATGGGCTCCAATATTCCTTATTCATGAAGGCCTACGCCTTTGCCTTGATATTTCATGTTTCGGAGCATGTGATATGCGATGGGATGTTTGTTGTTTTGGAAACAAGATGTGAGTCATTATCAGATGGGGAAGGATGGGTTCTCGATAGAGTTTATTCCTCTCCTACGAGAGAACC
The DNA here is from genome assembly GCA_027924645.1 of Cunninghamia lanceolata. NCBI lineage: Eukaryota > Viridiplantae > Streptophyta > Pinopsida > Cupressales > Cupressaceae > Cunninghamia > Cunninghamia lanceolata. The sequence continues at coordinate 10,437,909 of BSBN01000904.1, forward strand.
ACCAGGGATGAAGGTAGTGGTACCAAGAGGATAGAATGATGGATTTGGGAGGGGGCCAATAGGCAATGGTAAAGGGACAATGGGATATTGTTTTGGGATGGGATCAATAGGAGATGGTGTGGGATTGGGAAAGGAATGAGTTGGGGTGCTTGGATGTTGATTAACACCATGCTCATTAAGATGTGGTGTGATATGATCCAAGGTATTTGTTCCATTATCTATGTTGTCCTGGGGGCCAAGTGTCTCATCATGGGAAGTTGGTGGATGATGGATAGGGATAATTAGATGCTAGATAGGAGTGATGTGGGTTTCTTGATCATGAATAAGATCTTGATCATAGATAATATATTTATCATAGAGAGGATTAATGTGGATAATGTGATATTCAACTTGGATAGGATGAATCAACATGCTTTGATCTTGATTGGGTTGGGGACATGGTTGATTATTGATGCAAAGCACACAGTGGAAGCTCTCAAAACATATACTTTCTTTTATGATTGGCAAGACCATATGCCATCGGCTAACCAAATACCTTTCGCACCAAAGTCCTTCCTCATACTTATGTGTTTCTGACACCACTATCGCTAGTGAACTAATGTACCTGTCATGCTCACTGTTATGCCAAACACTTGTACATGCATAACATGACTTACGATCACCGGTCCTCTTCACCGCTGCTACCGGTCACCTCTTGCATCCATCACAATGTATATGCGCAATGTATATTCTCAATATACATTCAGAAGATACATTTGAAATATGCATTAAGAATATGCATTCGGAACATGCATTTAGAATATGCCTTTGGTGAGATTGACCGTTGACTTTCCTTATATCATACGAAATGCACATTCACCACATACAACTGTAATATTCACTTGTAAGATACACATGAACATACAATGCAGGATACATATGAAATGACCCCCGACATATATTAGCGATATACACACATAATGTATATCCAGTGAAACAACCTGAATCTTCACCGATCTAAACCTCTGCAAACCCTGTAGCTTCACAGATCTGTTTCTCCTTTGATGGTCTCGACCCTTTGCAACTTCACAACTACACAGATATTTTACTCTGCTAACCTAGCACATGAGCATGCTAGGATCTATTAGCACCATTGTACATGATCCTACAAACATAAATGAACAAAGCAAAAAAAAACACAAAAACAAACTGTATAGCCATTCCACCAATTTTGAAGAAATCTAACCAATGGAATGGACTAAGAGTCCATATCGACCACAAAACAGAATTCAATTGCACAGAGCAAGCCTAAAGAATTCAAAAGATAGAAAGATACACAACAAAACTTTGTTTATTATGCCTTTCAGAAACATGCATACACAGATACTCTGTTTCACAATTGCAAATCATACTCTCTTCGATATGATCTGAACTACAACTGACAACTACAACTACTGATTACATTCGATCTGCTCTAGGTATTTATCTACTCATCCTCAGTAGTACTGAATTGACTCCAAGTGGTTGGCAGACCAATCCAAGCGGCTGGGAGATCTAACAACCTCCAACTGTCAAACAACCTCCTAACTGCCTAACAACCTTCGTGATTACAGATTGACAAGTGTCCTTAGGACTTACAACATAAACCTAGATACAAACTGAAATGACATGCATTGGTCAAACATACCATATTACATGAATGGTCTTATAGGACCTTATTGGAAACAACAAAAATGAACATCAGACACATCATGATGTTAAATTCCTCATGGGGGCCACTGTGGATTAGGTGCTCCTGCACCATACACCCCATCGACAAAAGAACTCATGTCCCATGAGTTAATTCTTTGGCTTGCTCCACCTGTATCCTCTACTATCTCATGTCTTCCCCACAATCTCTGGACTGCAACCTAATTCCATGGAATCAAAGACTCATGCCCAGCTTTGTAGGCTCTACTCATACCGTGCCATGAGTGACGGCTTGCCACTAGACCTACCCTTTTCTTGCCATTCTTTCTTACTATCATCTCTGTCTGAACACCTACATGGGAAACCTTGTTTGATGCTTCTTGTACTATTGTTATGGCAAAATATGTTTGCCTTTCAAATCTTGTTGGTTCTAGGGGAAAAACAATTGTCCCTACTATGATAGCATCATTGTCTTTCCAATCAACTTGTGGCTTCTTGTAAACCTGTTCTTTGACCTTCTGCTAATTCATCTGATCTCCATCATCCAAAACTAAAATCATCTTCAAACTTTGTTCCTTCGCAGCCCCACTCCCTGAGGTATCCTCAACTTTCTTTGGGTCTTCTTCATTGAGCTTCACAAACTCTTTCTTACCCACCAAAATGACCTTGGCTGCCTACTGTGTTGCAGCACCTTCTTGCAATGGTGTCATCACAAAAGTTCTCCCATCCTTCTTGATGGTGTATGTGTTAGCATATCCATCATACAATGCTCTCCTATCAAATTGCCATGGCCTACCTAAAAGTAGGTGACAACATTCCATGGGCAAAATATCACATAAAACCCTATCCTGATATTCCCCAATCTGAAAATCAACATATGCTTGTCCAAATACCGAAAGTGATTGATTATCACTTACCCAAGATGCTTTGTAAGGAGTTGGATGAGGAATCCTGTCCAGTTTCAACTTATCCACCATTTCTTGAGATACCATATTATCTGTTGAACCAGAATCTATTATTACCTTGCATATTTTACCTTTGCTTTTGCAATTGGTCCTGAAAAGTGCTCTCCTTTGTATCACGTCCTTGGATGTCTTCAAGAGTGTTCTCCTTAGCATCAATGCTTCTCCATCTTGAACTAGGGCTACATTCCCAATTGGAGAGTTAACACTTTCATCTACCCCCTCTTCTTGCACATATTGAATCCTCTTTTCATTCCTCCTTTCATTATCACCGGATGTAGAACTCTGTTTCATTGGGCACTTGTATGTTGTATGGCCAATCTCATTGCAATGATAACATCTCCCAGTGAAAACATTAGAACGTCTACCTCCACCTTTTGTGCCTCTAAATCCCCCTCTAAAATCAGAAACTTGGCCCTTACCTCTGCTTGTGTCTCCTTGGTCTTCTTGGGACCGATTTTTGTCTTCAAAATTGTCCCTATTTCTGCCACCTCTTCCTCTATTTTGCTATTCTCCCTTTCTTTTTTGCTTCTCTTCTACTCTCAGCGCTACCTGGAAACATTTCTCCATGGTTTCTGGTGTCAAGATGGTAATCTCATCTTGTATACTATACTTCAGGCCATTAATATATTTGGCAAATCTTCCTTTCTCATCCTCAGCATGTCCACACCTTAGAGACAATTTATGAAATTCCTCTGTATAGATGGATACATCCATATCCTTCTGCCTGAGATTCTGCATTTTCCTATATATCTGCACCTCATAATCCGCTGGTAGGAACTGAGCCTTGATCCTCTCTACCATCCGACTCTAGGATGAGATCATGCTCTTGCCACTCTTCACCCTTTCTCCCTAGGTGTAGTTCCACGACGTGAGTGCAGCGCCCTTCAATTTTGTTTTTACAAACTTGACTCTTCTATTCTCTGGAACCTCCTTGTACTCGAAGTAATTGTTCAAAGCCTCGACCCATTCGATGACTTCTTCTGCGTCCATTTTTTTGCTGAACATCAGAATCTCCATTCTTGCCTCAGACGACTCCTTACCAAATGATTTTATGTCCTCCAGAAATTGTTTCTAATCTGCAGATATATCTGTATGTTCTGGGGTTGTTTCCTCTTCCCCAACTTCATCTCCTCCATTAGACTCCTCGTCTGGTTTCCTTCCTTTTCCCAAGGTCTTCAACTCAGCCTGGAGTGCTTCCTTGACTCCAGTCTTGATCACCTCCTCCATCTCCTTGAATTTCTTGACCACTTCGGTGGTCATTCCCTTTGGAGGCATATCACTAGCCCGTTCTTTGCTTTCTTTGTCTGACATAAACATTCACAGACAACACCAACACTTTTGCAGACCTTTTGCTGGCTCTGATACCAAAAATGATGCAGAGCACAAAGTGGAAGCTCTCAAAACATATACTTTCTTTTATGATCGGCAAGACCATATGCCATCAGCTAACCAAATACCTTTCGCACTGAAGTCCTTCCTCATACCGATGTGTCTCCGACACCACTATCGCTAGTGAACTAATGTACCTACCACGCTCACTGTTATGCCAAACACTTGTACATGCATAACATGACTTACGATCACCAGCCCTCTTCACCGCTGCTACCGGTCACCTCTTGCATCCATCACAATGTATATGCACAATGTATATTCTCAATATACATTCAGAAGATACATTTGAAATATGCATTTGGAACATGCGTTCAGAATATGCCTTTGGTGAGATTGACCATTGACTTTCCTTGTATCATACGAAATGCACATTCACCACATACAACTGCAATATTCACTTGTGAGATACACACGAACATACAACTACGGGATACATATGAAATGACCCCCAACATACATTAGCGATATACACATAGAATGTATATTCGGTGAAACAACTCAAATCTTCACTGATCTGAACCTCTGCAAACCCTATAGCTTCACAGACCTGTTTCTCCTCTGATGGTCTCGACCCTCTACAACTTCACAACTACACAGATCTTTTACTCTACTAACCTAGCACATGAGGATGCTAGGATCTATTAGCACCATTGTATGCGATCCTGCAAACATAAACGAACAAAGCAAAAAAAACACAAAAATAAACTGTACAACCATTCCACTAATTTTGAAGAAATCTAACCAGTGCAATGGACTAAGAGTCCATATCGACCACAAAACAGAATTTGATTGCACAAAGCGAGCCTGAAGAATTCAAAAGATAGAAAGATACACAACAGAACTTTGTTTATTATGCCTTTCAGAAACATGCATACACAGATACTTTGTTTCACAATTCCAAATCGTACTCTCTTCGATCTGATTTGAACTACAACTGACAACTACAACTACTGATTACATTCAATTTGCTCTGGGTATTTATCTACTCGCCCTTAGTAGTATTGAATTGACTCCAAGCGGCTGGGAGATCTAACAACCTCCAACTGCCAAACAACCTCCTAACTTCCTAACAACCTTTGTGATTACAGATTGACAAGTGTCCTTGGGACTTACAACATAAACCTAGATACAAACTAAAATGACATGCATTGGTCAAATAGACCTTATTACATGAATGGTCTTATAGGACCTTATTGGAAACAACAAAAATGAACATCAGACACATCATGAAGTTAAATGCCTCATGGGGGCCACTATGGATTAGGTGCTCCTGCACCAATTATGCTTTTGGACAAGTTCATGCCATAGATCTTGTGTTTGGATAAGAGGGGAAGTTTATTGGATGTCCTCAATAAGATTTGGATGTTCAACATGGTCACAAGATGGGTCTTGTCTTACATTTATGGTAAGAGATTCTTCAATAGGCTTGATAGGTGTTGGATAACATGATGGTGATGGAGGAATAGACATGATACTTGAAGGCTCTTTGGTAGGTTCAAGGATAGGCATTGGATTACATGGTGTTGTTTGATTCCTTGCTAATAATCCTTGGATAACATCTATAAAGGGTAATTTGGGTTGACATGAGGAGTTGGTGGGGAATTATCAATCACAATCTTACTACAGTGAATGAGCTCTTGGATGCACTTCTTAAGTTTTATGCAATTTAATATTTTATGGCCTTTTTCCCTATGGTATTCACAATATTCATGTTCTTTAAACCAAGAGGGCATGAATTGGTTTTCCTCATATGGTCTTGTCATAGGAATTTCAATCAAGTTCACTTGGAGCAATTTTTATAAGGCTATTTCGATAGGATCCTTTAATCGAGAGTTGGAGGAACATGGTGATGAAGGGATTGAAGGAATTGATGGGTTGGGATTGGATATAGTTTGTTGAGGTGGCATGGATGAACATATGGTAGATGGATATGAGATTATGGGATGGACTTGGTAAGTGGGTTGGGGTGAGATATATGAATAGGTGAAGGTTGGATAACTTTTAGGTATGGATAGGTTGGGTTGATATGATTGATAAATTGGTTGTGATGAAGTGATCACATAAGGAGATGAACATTGGTATGAGGTTGATGGGGATGATCTATAGGATGGTAATGTTGATGTGATAGGGTCATGAGAATCTCCAATGATGATATGTGCTAAGGGACTAGTATTGGTGAGATCTCTACATTTGTCCTTGGCAATAGGATCTAACCCCTCATATATATGTTTAATATCTTGTATTTCTTCATAAGGATCCATGTTGTTCTTAGTTTAAGATCTAGGATGTGGGGGGAATGAGATGATATATGATAATGAATGATTGGGGATCAAATGTCAAGACCTTAAAATGATTTTATTTGATTAGAAATGATTCTCTATACTTAAGATAAACTTACGCTCTTAAGCAAGAGTGGATTGGATTGATTTGATTTCTACTTAAGATAGACTAACATTCTTAATCAAGTTTGGACGATTGTTTGATTTGAAGGTTGGATTTGAAATGGATGATAACGGATTAGGGCTAGGATCCTTGGGTGAAGGATTTTTATGATGACTTGGATAGATTAGGATTAGGATTTGGATGAACGTGTATGGGGTTGAGGGAGGTTAAGTCCTTAACCAAAATTTGATTTTCAAAGGATGATTTTTTATTAAGGATGAGGATTGTATGCTTGATAGAAATGGCTAGATGGATAATGGGTGATTGATTTTGGATGAGGAATAAATGGATTAGATTAGGATGAGATTAGGTGGATAAGAATATTGGATTAATATGATTAAGGATTGGATTAAGATTGATAATGTGGACTATGATGTGGATTAAGGATAATAATGGATAAGGATGACTGAATAGGGAGTGGATTAAGCTCAATGATGTGATTATGATGTGGATTAAGGACAATAATGGATGGGGTTGGATTAGGATAGTGGATGATGATGTGGATGATAGATGACAATGGATGAAGAATGATAGACTAAGGATTGGATTAAGCTCAATGATGGGATTATGATTGGGATGATTAGGTATAAATAAGGATGAGCTAGATAAGAGTGATGATTAGAACAAGATGGACGATTAGGATAGGATTGAATGATTAGGTGGTGATTAGTATAAAATGGATGATGAAGATGATTAGGATGGTGATTGTGATTAGGAAGTCGATTAGGTGGTTAGAAAGGATTAGGACCTTGGTTGGATTAGGCAAATTGACTAGGATTAGGGTCCTAGATGATAGCTTAGGGATGGATTGGGGATACATTGGAATGATGTGTATTGGAATGATGTGGATATGATGATTAGGATGATTATAATAGTTAGGATGAGGTGATTGGGATGATTAGGATGAAGTTGACTAGATTGGGGATAGACTGGGATGATGTGGATATGGTTATTAGGATGAATAAGGATGAAGTTGATTGGATGGGATATATTGGGATGATGTGGATAGGGTGATTAGGATTAATAAGGATGAAGTTGATTGGATGTGATAGATTGGGATGATGTAAATAGGGTGATTAGGATGAATAAGGATGAAGTTGATTTGATGGTTAGGATTTGATGAGACAACATTAGGGCAAGGATGGAGGCTTCTAGGGAATATCCTTATGAGATTTGGAGATGTAGTATGAGATGGATGGTTGAGGATGCAAAGCTATTTTGACTTTTGTGCAAGTCATGTGACTCTCAATAATTAATCAAATAATAGAATTATTTAATTAATTATTGGAGAAAGGTGATGTGGGAGGATAAATTAACTAAATAAATAATATTTATCTAATTAATTTAACTAAGGGGAAAGTCGATTAAATTAATTAAATAAATATAATTTATTTAATTAATTAGGTAATGGAGAAAATAGATTTAAATTAATTAAATAAATATGATTTATTTAATTAATTTGGGAAATAGGGTAAATGTGTCACAAGGTGACATAAGGTTGTGTTAGTAGGGTGAATGACTAGGTGTTGTGGTCAATTTCAGGTGTCTATATTGTTAGAAATGAAAGTAAACAACTTTCAATGAAAATTTCATTACAACTGTAATATAGATATTTAATTGTACAAAAGCAAAATGGAGATAGTATGAAATCAACACAAATAAATAATGGAACAAAATATCAAACACATCACATGGTGTTTACGTGGAGAAGACCTTTCAAGGAAAAACTCCACACAAGAAGAGATGCACTAGTATGTATTAACTTCAATAGAGTTTATAATACAACACTATCAATCTCCTCTTCTATATTCAATCCAGCAGTGCCTATTTTTCCAGTCTCTACTCTCTACTGCAACATAGTCATAATACAATTCCTCATAAAGGGGTTGTCTTCTAGGGTAAGAAAATCCAACATAACCTCTACTATCAGATCTATGACCTAATGATGAACGGTCCAGATCTATAATGGTAATTTATATAAAAAATGTGGCTTTTGGGGGCGTTACCCCCAGACCCCCACCAAGGCGTGCAATCCCCAAACCCATTAGGGGGATGATCCCAATGAACCCCTTAGTGGGTACCTCCTTGCACCCCCTAGATAGCCTACATCTGTTAGGTACTAGGATCAAACATGCAGTTGAAAGAAGATCGTTACTTGGTGAATTCTTCTTCCCTTATGGAAATTTACAAACAACATTAGGAGTAATTAATTACATAGAATTTACATGGTTGATGGCACCTTAATCCTAACATTCTCCCACTTGACATCATACATTGTAAATTCATCCATAGGAAAAACATAAAACAACTAAGCACTAGGAATGAGGCCCGTGGCCTCCCTGCACCACGTAAACTTTTATGTGCTCATAGGTTTAGTAAGTGAATATGCAACATTCTCTTGAGTGTCAACCTACTTCAGCTCAATCTGACCATTAGCAATCATTTCATGAACAAATGGTATTGAACATCCACATGCTTAGTTTGTGCATGATACATGGGGTTCTTGGCCAAACATATTGCACTTTGGCTATCACAACTAATCTAAATTATCCTGCAATCAAAACTAATACATGCACACAATCTCTATAAACAAAATGACTCCTTAGAGACATGAGTAGAAGCCATATACTCTACTTCAATGGTGGATAAAGAAATGGTGGGCTGCATTTTACTCATCCAACTCATAGCTCCTCCAAACAAAGTAAACACATAGCCACTAGTGGACATTCGACTATCTAAATCACCTACCCAATCTGCATCAACAAAACCTTGTATGTCTAATTTCTTATCCACATTGTTAGTACTAGAATAAACCAAACATTAATCAGAAGTACCATGCAAATATCTTAACACTCTCTTTGCATAATTCCAATGTTGTCTACCAAGGTTAGATATAAACCTACTCAAAACTCTCACTGCTTGGGCAATATCTAGTCTAGTGCAAACCATTGCATACATCAAAATTCCTATGTAAAAGTAGCATATGGCACATCAGACATATCCTCTAAATCATCTTCATTCTTAGGACACATATCTAATGAAAGCTTAGTACCAACTGGTAAAGGAATTCTAACGGATTACAATCCTGCATGCTAAATGTTGGCAAGAGACACTGCTCTGATGAAGGATTCCATGTTGTCATTGATGGCAACAAGGTAAAGGGATTCCACTGGCATGAGAAAGAGACATTAATTTGGAAGAACAACTTGGTTTGACAACAAGGCACAAAATTATTCTAGTCTAAAGGCTAAAATGACTAAGTATGGACAGTATACAGAGTAAGTGAAAGAGATTAGGTCAGTATGCCTCTATGGTAGAAGATTAGTATATGCGGTTTTGGTAAGATGTTCATAACTATTTGATGATGATATGTTCTAGTGCTCAAGTCTTGACTTCCTCCAGAAGTCATACTATGAAATGTCTAAGTCTAGGTGAACAGAACTAAGACAGGAATAGTGCACAGTGCTAGAGAAAAAGGGTCCACATTCCTTCGCAATTGCATAATTTGTTTTGTAGTTCTAGAGGTATGATCTATGATGAGTAAAGAGCCTCTATTAGGGATTTTAGTAGGTCTTGTGGTCCGTAGTGGAATATGTTGTTTGACAGTTAAACTGAACTAGTAAACAGTCTATGAATAAGACCGACATAATAGTATGATGTGTGTGCGGTAAACTTTTGGTGTTTGGAACTTAATTCTAAGTGGTAAAATAGTTAAGGCAAAAATGTGTGATGGTGTTTCAAATATTGTTTGGGTCCACCATAGATTTTGGGAAATAAATTTGGCTGACAGAGCACATAATGCATGACTACACGGTACACTTTATTAGGTCGACCTAATATGAAGATTTTGTTTGTTGCAGATATATATATATATATATATATATGGGATTGATTTCTATATTTGGAGTGTGTGAAGTGGATATGAATGTGTGTATAATGTCAACAATAGAGTATGTGACAAAAATTAGAAGAAGAGAGATCCTATCTAATGTAAAAGCAGAGCAGTGAAACAAAGCAGTCAAGATGAAAAGTTTTGAGACAGTATTTTGAGCATACATTGAAGTTGCATTCATGCATGTGTAGATGCAATCTAAACAGTTCATTTTAGTAGTGAGCCATCTCCTTCTTTCTTTCCTTCTTTTCTCTTGGTAGTGAGCCTTTGTGTAATGAGCACTTCTTCATAGGGCAGTGAGCCTTTCTTGTAATTCGGTATTGAGCTATCATAATATATTGTGAGCTAACACTCACCATGGTTTTTCCCTTTTTGGGTTTTCCACATAAAAATCCAGGTGTCCATGTGTTATTTCTTTATGGTTGTTGTTCTTATGCTTATTATGCTTTTATGTTATTGATTTTGGAAATTGGATTAATAAAATTGTTAAGAAGTGGTTTTGTGGAATATTGATTCACCCCCCCTCTCAGTATTCCTTATATTCAACAATTGGTATCAGAGCCAAGTTCCTTGGAAGAAGCATAACAACTTGAGGAAGATCTGGGAGAGTTAACTCATGGAAGCTAGAATATTTTGAAATTATTCATATGAGAACAATGTTGAACTGGAAGCAGCCCTTATTGATCTTGAAAATATGAAGCTAAAATCAGGGTTCTGAAGGATAACTTACAAGAAGTTGATGAATGCATTCTAAAGCTAAAAGAATAGATCACGAAGTCCAAAGAAAAATACAAAGAGGTTAGTGAACAATTGATATCAGCCAATGAAACCCTAGATGATTTGAAAGTGGAAGTTGTAGAAAGAGCTAAAGTAGAAGATCTAAATCCAATGGTAAAAAGCAAGTTAGAAGAATGTGCCAAACTTGAAAAAGAAGTTGTGAGCCTAAAATTAGACATGGAAAAATCTAAGAGGTATGAAGAAAAGTTCAAGGTGAGTTCTGCAAAACTTTAGGAGTTAATTGCAAGTTAGAAGAGTTTAGATGACAAGCAAGGCTTGGCATTTGAGAAAGGAGAAAGTTCAAAATTAGGTCAAGGAAACTTTCAGTTGAAGCAAAACAAAGGTAACCAGTTCAGGAATCAAAGAAGAAGACCTAGAAGACCTTTGGTAAGACAGCCAAATGCTCAAAGGTACCCATCTTTCAATGACCATTGTTTTAATTGCAATAAGTTTGGTCATAAAGCTACTCAGTGTAGGAGTAGAATAAATCAGAATGTTCCATCATTCTCTGCTCAATGTTTCAATTGCAAGAAAATTGGTCATAGGTCAAAGAATGCAGAAGTCTGGTAAGAAATGGTTCTTACAATACAAGGAATACTCAATCATTCAATGGAAAGTGTTTTGCATGCAATAGCTTTGGACATATGGATAATCAATACAGATCAAATCCAATCAGTAGAAGGAATCAAGGAAAAAGGAATGTGGTATGCTACAATTGCAATAAGTTTGGACATGTTGCTAGATTCTGCAGAAGCAAGATTGTAAAAGGAGATTATCCTACAAAGGAAAGGAAAACAGAGTAGAAGAATGATAAGGGGAAGGAAAAAGTTGACCCAGCTGAAACTAAGAAAGAAATTGGCAAGATCTAGATCAAGAAAGATGTGATTGAAGTCAAGGATGAATCCACACCAACATATGGTGCAGATACTTCCTCCGGGAAGTAAATTTGTGAGCTCTAGCTTAGGGGGAGCTACAATGAAAATCTTAATCCCCTAGCTAGATTGTCAGTGCTAGAATCCGGTACGAGGATATATTGAAAAGATGCATATGACAGATCTTTTGAAAGAAATTTCAGAAGAAAAGGATCTAACACGAAACATTACGGAGCAATCCAATTAGACTACATTATGTAGAGATATGGTTGATAGCTTTTTAATAGGAGCATTTATGGTGATGAAGTCAAATTTTGAAAAGGGGCTCATTCAATGGAAAACTCATTCTGCATTCAAATTGTTAAAGTGTCTAAGGAAAATTGAAGTAAAATTCCAAGTGACTCAGTGATTTCCAAAGAAAATCAAGACAAGACCAAAGAAAACCCTAATTTGGTGAAAAGAGGTATTTTTCAAATTTGAAACCCTACTGTGAATTTATTTTAAAATGGCAACACCACATCTGATTGATATAACTGAGAGGCCGAGGCCAAAATTTAAGAAACATCCTTTCAAATCAACAAAAGTAGATCAAATAGGTGCATTCTCTGATATACCATATGGAGTTATGCATGCGAAGGATGTTAGGGCTTATATTCATGTTGCCCTAGAAGAACTTGGAAACAACAAACTCACAGAGTTATTCCTAAATCACATGTGCGGTGAGGATTATGATTTGAAGAGTGAATATAAGGCATTGGAAACAAATAAATTCATTCAGTACATTGATTTCCCAACATTCGTTGAGGATGAATGGATCTGATATGTTCTGAGTAGAGTGCATGATGAATTCATATGGATAGATAAACCATTCATGATCACTAAGGATGCCATAAGGGTAGTTACGGGATTAAATTCCACTGGTGCAGTTCTTGTATTGAAGGCAGTAAAGAATGATACTGTAATGAAAACCACCGGAGCTAAGTTTGACAAAAGGGCACTAACAATCAATGACATTGAAGACCATGCAACAAGATTTGCATCCATGGTTATTGGGTACAAATTTTATTTCTCAAACTGAGAGAATTTAGTCTCTGGTACTGCAATCTACATAGCATTTGAGATGGTTAAAGAAGATGCAGATTATGATCTTTGTGAACTGCTCCATCAATAGCTGATGGAAAATTTAAGGAAGACCAAAGAGCAAAAATTTTCATTCAAGTATTGTACGCTGATTATTTGTTTGTTCTTCTACTTCATGCAAGAGTTGACAGGTATGAAGAATCTATTCTGGACAAGTGATAAACCTGTTGTAGTTCAAATTAGAAATCATCTTAATAGCATAGGTAGCCATGATGCCCAAAACACAGCCCTATGGGGCTATTTCAAAAACTTTCAGAAGTTAATGCAAACTAGAGAAAGGATCCCCAGATCAGTTGTTGAAAAGTATAAGGACACTATCTGCTTTATTGTGACAAAAGACCAATGCTTGATGGAGGTTGTTGAGCCTAGAATAGTATGGGTTATGCCAATGGGCTATGAAGTAGATGGAAGAATACTAGAAAATTATGCCCAACATATGCTAAGCAAACCTAGAGATCCCAATGAAGAAAGATTTGGAACTTATGAGGAACTGTCTGCAAAAATACATGTTGAGGTGAGAAAACCTAAAATTTCAAGAAAGGCCTAGAAGATGGCAAAAGATTATGCTCTAAAAAGGGGTTTCACCAAAACACAAATCAAAGAGACAAGAGAAAAGGCACAAGTAGAGAGAGTAGCAAAAGAAAGGAAGGAAAGTGAACCGGTTAAGGCTCTGGAAGATCCTAAGAGGCAACCAGAGAACCCTACAGTAACAAAAAGGAGAACTAGAGGTTCTACCTCCACAGGAACTGCATCTTTGTCCTCTGGTCCCACACCCTCTACAAGTGTGGAAACCCATGCAACCAGCCACAAGAGATAGAAAACCAAAGGTCATAGAATGTATGTCAGTATAGGAGCTGATGAGGAAGAGATTGAGTCAGATGAAGAAGTGAAGAAAATAAAAACTGAGGCCACCAAAGCCCTTGGGAGCAGTAAAAAGAAACCTTCTGGTAAAAGAAAAGTTGAGAAAAGGCTAGGGCAAGATGAATCTCAAACAGGAGAAGCTACTATAAGTCTAGAAGATGTCCTAAAGGCCATAACAGTTGATGGAAATTTAAAGGCCATAGCCCAACTGTATGATAAGTATAATGATCCAGACAAAAAAATTATTGAGATTGTTGTTATTAGATATCTGAACATCTACAACAAAGCCCTTATTGAGATAATTACTAATCTTCCAGACACCTTGGGCAGTATTATATCTACAAGAAAAGAAGAAGCTATGACAAAAGACATTGAACTCCATGAACATACACTGATAAAGTTATGTCTGAAGATCTCTCGTAAAGACAAAACATAAATCTCCAAAGTACTCAGCAAGGAGTTCAAAACAAAGAAGAGGATGAATACTCTCATGTCAGATGACATTGAGAAATTAGTAAAAGAGATTGAGGAAATCACTTTAAGAGTGCTAAAGGAATTTCATCTCCCAACAATATATGACAATGATGAAACAAATGTTGGAGATGATACATCTGTTCTGGAAGTGAATTTGAACCAAGTGGCTAAAGAGAAGGAAGCACCTTCTATAGTTATTAAGACTAGTCTCCCTCTGGAACATCCAACAGGTGACAAGACAGAAATGAAGAAGACTGAGAGGATAGATAAGGCTGATGATCAAGAAGAGAAACAAGACAAGGAAATCCCTACACTGGAACAAAAGGATGGTGTAAATGAAGCTATGGATTTAGATCCTCCGAAACTAAACCAAGAAGAAGAAGTCTCTGGTATAGCAAGAGACACTGCGAAGTCGATCAAACAATTTTTGGAGAAAGAGAAATAGGTCCTGGATGAGCCTAAATTTTTGTAAGGACCAATAAATCTAGACTCAATGTCCCCTATACAGAAATTTAAACTGGTATCAATTGTGCAACCTAAGGCATAGGAAGAAATTTTGAAGTCTCACATATAGGATAGTGAACTGATTGGTGAGGCATCCAACATTTTGGAGAAACTGATGCCATCATATCAAAAGGATACTTCTTTGACTTCAATAAGTCAACTAAAAGGACTCGTAAATTTTGTAAGTGAGCCTTTTGAATCTTTTGAGAAATCTGCTGAGACAAAAGTGAGACAAGAATTTGATGAGAGAAGTTTAAATGAGTTGAAGACTATGATAATGAATGTCAAAGCTCTACTAGACAATACAATGAAAGGAATACAAAGTTCCAACAAAGAAGCAAGTGACCTGTACAAATTTTGTTTATCCTGGCCGGTAGCCACAAAAGAGATAGAAGCAAAGATGAAGGATCTGAAACTGTAGCTGATAAATATTTCTAAATCATTCAATCCAGTAGCTGAGTCAGTGAGAAGCAAAGAAATACAAGTAATTAATATTCATAATGAGCTAAGTGATATTGTAAATAAGAGGGATCAGATGAAAAACAAAATGTGTTAGTTGAGAGGACTAATTAGTCCCAAGTTAGATTCAATGATCAGTATTGCAGCAGAAGCACAGACAGCTTCACAAATTGACACACAATCTGATGTGCAAAAGACAGAAGAATCAGTCTTTTTGATAAATGATCACATCCAAATTTTGAAAGGGCCAAGAAAAGGTGGGATGAAGAGATTGCACAATTAAATATTGTGTATAAGGATATCCTCTTAGCTACAACTAATTGAGTTCAAGATTGTATGTGTACATATGCGGCAGAGTATGACATGTTTTGCAGTTTTTGACACAATTTTGACTTTTTGTACATACACCTTTGCCATTGATGTCAAAGGGGGAGAAGAATACTAGTGAAAAATGGGCAAACATCTAAGGGAGAGAAGGAATACAGAGTAAGGGGGAGCAGAAACAAGCATTTTTCACTAAGCGTTGTCATTAATGCCAAAGGGGGAGACTGTTGGCAAGAGACACTGCTCTGATGAAGAATTGCATGTTGTCATTGATGGCAACAAGGAAAAGGGATTCCACTAGAATGAAAAAGAGACATTACTTTAGAAGACCAACTTGGTTTGACAACAAGGCACAAAAGTATTTTTTTCTGAAAGGCTAAAATGACTAAGTATGGACAATATATAGAGTAAGTGAAAGAGATTGGGTCAGTAAGCCTCCGCAGTAGAAGATCAGTATATGCAGTTTTGGTAAGATCTTCATAACTATTTGATGATGATATGTTCCAGTGCTCAAGTCTTGACTTCCTCTGGAAGTTATACTATGAAATTTCTAAGTCTGGGTGAACAGAACTAAGACAAGAACAGTGCACAGTGCTAGAGAAAAAGGGTCCGCATTCCTCCGTAGTTGCATAATTTGTTTTGCAGTTCTGGAAGTATGATCTATGATAAGTAAAGAGCCTTTGATAGGGATTTGACTAGGTCTTGTGGTCCGCAGTGGAAGATGTTGTCTGACAGATAAACTGAACTAGTAAATAGTCTGTGAATAAGGCTGACATAATAGTATGATGTGTGTGCAGTAAAATTTTGGTGTTTGGAACTTAATCCTAAGTGGTAAAATAGTTAAGGCTGACATGTGTGATGGTGTTTCAAATATTGTTTGGGTCCACCATAGATTTTGGGAAATAAATTTGGCCGACAGAGCACATAATGCACGACTACACGGTACACTTTATTAGGCTGACCTAATATGAAGATTTTGTTTGTTGTAGATATATGTGGGATTGGTTTAGGTATTTGGAGTGTGTGAAGTGGATATGAATGTGTGTAGAATGTGAACAGTAGAGTAGGTGACAAAAAATAGAAAAAGAGAGATCCTATCTAATGTAAAAGCAGAGCAGTCAAGATGAAAAGTTTTGAGATAGTATGTTGAGCATACATTGAAGTTGCATTCATGCATGTGTAGATGCGATCTAAGTAGTTCATTTTGGCAGTGAGCCATCTCCTTCTTTCTTTCCTTCTTTTCTCTTGGTAGTGAGCCTTTGTGCAATGAGCACTTCTTCATAGGGTAGTGAGCCCTAGGCAGTGAGCCCTAAGGCAGTAAGCCTTCTTGTAATTTGGTATTGAGCTATCATAATATATTGTGAGCTAACACTCACCGTGGTTTTTCCCTTTTTGGGTTTTCCACATAAAAATCCAGGTGTCCATGTGTTATGTATTTATGGTTGTTGTTCTTATGCTTATTCTGCTTTCATGTTAGTGATTTTGCAAATTGGATTAATAAACTTGTTAAGAAGTGGTTTTGTGGAATACTGATTCACCCCCCCCCCCAGTATTCCTTATATTCAACACTAAATATGTGCAAAATATTATTCACATACTTACTTTGTGATAACCAAAGCTTTCTATTACCTTGATCCCTTTTTATCTCAATTCCCAGAATATACCTAGTTGCCCCTAGATCCTTCATGTCAAATGCACCTAAAATTTGAGCTTTCAACTCACTAATCATACCCTTGGTGTTACTAAAAAATAACATATCATCAACATACAAGGCAATAATCACAATATCATCATCAATACATTGAATGTAGACATAGTGATTCTCTTCAATTCTAACAAAACCCAATTTCACAAAAAATGAATCAAACTTCTGGAACCACATTTTGGGTGATTGTTTTAAACCATAAAAAGATATTTTTAACTTACATACCTGGTGTTCTTTCCTTTTTACCTCAAAACCTATAGGTTGTTTCATATTTATTTCTTCTTCTAGATCTCCATGCAAAAATGTAGTCTTAACATCCATTTTCTCAATTTCAAAATCATAAGCAACAACAATGGATAAAAGAAATCTAATAGAAGATAATTTAGCAATAGGAGAGAAAATTTCACCAAAATTGACTCCATCTCTCTAGGAGTAGCCTTTGGCTACCAGTCTAGCCTTGTACTTCTGTAATGAACCATCTCTCCAAACTTCTTAAAGATCCACTTACATCCTATGACCTTTCTTCCCTTAGGAGAACGTACAAGATCCCAGGTGTCACATGAGTCTAAAGCCATCATCTCCTCTTGCATGGATAGCTACCAAGACTTACTATCATCTGCATGAATAGCTTCCCTTTAGGATCTAGGTTCATCATCAGTACTCAATAAAGAAAATACACAATGGAAATCTGGTGGGCTATATCTATCAACTAGGTTGCATTGTCTTGTGGATCTTCTCAAGGGTGGAGTAAGATATTCTTCCTCATGTTCTTATGTATGCTCAACTTCTATAACAATAGAGTCTTCCTCATATGAACTTTCACTTGAATCTTCTTCTTCTTCTCCATCCCCTAATCCATCATTTTGTTCTTCTTGATGTGCATTTTCTTGTTGTAAATCAAAATGCACTATCCTCTTCCTTTATTTTTCTTCTAGTTGTACAAGATCAAAAATAGCTCTAAGTTCCTTAAAAATCACATCTCTATAAAAGATAACTTTTTTGGTTAGAGGATCCCAAATCTTATAACCTTTTACATTCTCACCATATCCAATGATGATGCATTTTTATGCTTTTGGATCCAACTTAGATTGCTTTTATTTAGGCACATGAACAAACTCCTCATAGCCAAAAACCCTTAAAATGTGAAACATAAGATTTCTTACATGTCCACACTTCATAAGGTGTCAAATCAAGAGCCTTATAAGGAGATCTATTTAACAAGTAACAAGTGGTACTCATAGCTTATGTCTAAAAGAATTTATCCAATTGTGCATTATTTAACATACTTATGGCTCTTTCCATTATTGTTCAGTTCATCCTTTCTGCAACACCATTTTGTAGTGGTGTATATGGAGTTGTCTTTTGTCTTATGATACCTACATGCTTATAGAACTCATCAAACTCCTTACAGAAATATTCCCCTCCATTGTCAAATATTAATATTTTTATCTTAAGTCTTGATTGGTCCTCTACTAAGACTTTAAACTCCTTAAACTAAGTGAAAAATTTAGATTTAGGCTTCATAAAATAAATCCATGTGAATCTAGATACATCATCAATGAAGGTAACAAAATAACGAGATTTTCCAATAGAATCATTATCCGTAGGTCCAAACACATCTGAATGAATAATTTCTAATTTCTCTTTCACTCTATTGCTTCCTAAAGGAAAATAATTTATGTTATGTTTACCAAACACACAATTCTCACAAAAATCAAAGTGCTTATCAGAATAGGAGAAACCATCCAACAACATTTTATTCATAATTGTCTTTAAAACATTTTCACTTGTGTGGCCCAATATGTGGTGCCACAACATACATGTATTTTTATTAGTTTCAATTACATTAGTGGATCTACAAAATGTAGTGGCCTCAAGCCTAAACAGAGTTCCCATCCTTGTTCCCCTAGCTACCACCAAGCTTCCTCTCACCAATCTGCAACCATGCTTGTTAAATGTTACATGCATTCCTGAATCATTCAACTTTGAAATGGAGATAAAATTTCTAGCCAATCTAGGAATATGTAAAACACCAAGGAGGGTTTTAATCCTCCCATCATTGAAACACAACTGTACCTTTCCCTAGCCAACAATCGGATATGTAGAGTTATCCCCAAGGTAAACATTACCTCCATCATATTTATCATATGTGGAGAACCATTCCTCATGAGGACTCATATGATACAAGCAACCTAAGCTAATGAACCATTGTTCATTAGACATGACATTACATTCAAAAATTAAAACTTCATCACCTGCATTTGAGGACTTTTTGGTAGAGGACTCCCACTATTTCTTTGGGTTTCTACATTCTTTCTTTAGATGCCCCTTCTTACCCCAGTTCCAACACTTAACTCTATTGTTCCTCCCAGGAATTTTAGACTGGCCTTTTGATTCCTTAGGCCCCTTCTGATCTCCTTTTTGTTGAACACACCAAGATACTAAGAGGGGGGGTGAATCAGTATCTAAACAATTTCCACTTTTAACAATTTCAACTTATCTGAAGCAGATCAAATATTAATCATTACAACATAAACATGAATATGAAATATTAACACAATGCACATCAACACATAACACCAGATATACATGGAAAATTGTAGAAGGGAAAAACCATGGTGAAGATTAACTCACAATATATGAGTCTCAAATAATAACTTTGGTTTAGGGCTACAACCCAAGGAAGCTACTAATCCCTAAGTAACTTTGATTTAGGGTCACTCCTAAGGAAGCTTCTACTCCCTAAAGACTTTGTTTTAGGGTCACTCCCAAGGAAGCTACTACTACCTGAAATAAGAACACACTTAGAAAATATTCCAGTATGACACTCTTTCTACTATTTGAAAACTGACATTGAAACTCACACTTTTGATGATTGTACTTCTGCCTCTACACGCTTCCTTGTAAGGATCAGATCAGTTAGGCAAACTCTATGCTTGATCACTATCACAAATATGTCTTCAAGATGAATATAGATAGCATCAATAACTTATTCTCTTTCTCCTTTAGTCGTACATCAATAATGCATTTATTTTTCTTTTTATTTGCTTGCAAACTTTTCAATCATAGTGCAATCACACTTCACCTCACTCACTTTGATTCACTATTTATACATGATATTAGATTGATTACATTGTTTGTCAGCCAGATACAACATGAAAAATACATTTACCAGTCAGCCAAACAACACACAATATGAAACGTGTAGAAGATAGGTCCTAAGTGAAACCACACGTTGCACCAGCAAAAGATCCAAGCTTTGCAGACACCAACACTTGCTTAACCAGGTCCAAAACATCCTTCACAGCTTCAAGCACCAAGGAATTACGTCCGTACACTCCACTCATTTGGAAATAGGACAACTTTAAGGAAAACACATGTAGACTTGAAGTATAACAACCACATCAACTTGAAAACCTTGTGTGGTACTGGAAACAAGCAAGATCTTTGTGAGACTTTTCCAGATGAGTCCACATGACTCATAAAACATCTACAAATACTCCTTTGCCACCGCACATCAAAGAATTGTGCCGCATAGCTTCAATCATTAGCACCGATAATAATCTATCATCTGGAACACACTGCGACATGTTGTCATTTGAAAAATTGAGTTGCGTACCACCAAGAACCTTAAAACTGAGAGGAGACATGTAATACACATCCATAAACATCTCCTCAAAACTACAAAGGCATTCCATCAAGCCTTTATCACTAGCTTACTTTGCCAGAACACATGCTGGTACTCTATCATGCATAACTTTCACAGAGAAAGGACAAATGATCTGAAAACTTGGAATTATCACCTTCACTGCAACCTGAACACAATTCTAAATTTGCATGGCCATATCTACAAATGCAAAGGAATGTGGAGCATTCCATTGTCCTGCATAGAACATCTTCACAAAAGTGACACTGTCTTCAAACAATCAATCAGCAAAACACTCTTCTGGTAATGCAATCATCATGGAACTTGGAGCAAACATGATATAGACCATCAATAGCATCAGAAACACATTTGATCATCTTTGTGCTACTAATTCCCATCTTAATATGAACTATATCTTCTCCCTTCTCTTGTTGGATGGGACATGACTTCCAATCATGAGTTGTATCTTCTTCTCTTACTCTTCTTCTCACTATATCGTCTTCTCTTGCTCTTCTTCTCACTGTATCTTCTTCACTTGCTCTTCTTCTCTTGTTGGATGAGGCATGACATCCAATCATGAACACCATCACACCACCATGATAGTGTTGACATCAATGACAACCTAGTGACAGTGTTGACATCAATGACAACCCTAAGAACCATATGTGTAACACTTTTGATCCTCTTTCCTTAGACCTCCCCTGACATTAAGAACATCCACCGAGTTATCCATAGCCTTCTTCCTCATTTCCTGTGACAGTAGAGTTGCAACAAGGGCATCCATCTTTGGATTTTTGAGGTTAGCAGTGATAGCAAGAATGAAATTCTCCCAAGACTCACGCAAAGAATAAAGAAGCATAATACACTTATCTTCCTCATCTATCTTAACATCCACATAAGCTAACTGACTCAGAATCAAATTAAATGTATTCAAGTGCTCAGCGATCGAATCACCCTCCTGCATGTTAAGGGAAAACAACTTTCTTTTGAGATATAGTTTATTTACCAAGCTCTTGGCTTGATAGATTTCATCCAATCACTTCCATAAAGCATGTACAGTCTTCTCAGCAAAGACATTCAATAGAACAGAGTCTACAAGGAATAACCAAATTGTTCCTCTTGCCTTTTTGTCCAATTTATCCCACTCATCTTGACTAGCATCATTAGTTTTCTTTTCTCTTGATACGGTAAACCATTGTTCTCTCTCTTCAAGGAGATCCTCCATTTTCATCTTTCACAGGTCATCACCCATTCCATTAAATTTTTCGATGTCCCATCAAGATGTGGATGTAGCCATGGTTTCTACACAAATCTGCAAAATAAGTTGAACCAAAACTCCCACTCTAGCTCAAAAACCCTCACACTTCCACCCAAGACATAGAACTGGCCAGGCTCTGATACAAAATGTTAGAAATGAAGATAAACAACTATCACCAAAAATTTGATTACAACTGTATTATAGATATTTAATTGTGCAAAACCAAAATGGAAATAGTATGAAACCAACACAAAGAAATAATAGAACATAAGATCAAACACATAACACAGTGTTTACGTGGAGAAACCCTTTCAGGAAAAAAATCACACAAGAAGAGATGCACCAATTTGTATTAACTTCAATAGAGTTTACAATAAAACACTAGCAATCTCCTCTTCTGTCTTCAATCTAGAAACACCTATTTTTCTACTCTCTACTCTCTACTGCAACATAGTTGTAATACAATATTCTTCTAGAGGGGTTGCCTTCTATGGTAAGAAAAGCTAACATAACCTCTACCATCAAATATATGGCCTAATGATGAATGGTCTAGATTTACAACGGTAATTTATATATATAATGTGGCTTCTAGGGACGTTTTCCCTAAACCCCCCGCCAAGGGGATGAGCCCCCCAGACCCTGCAACGGGTACCCCCCTACACCCCCTCAGATAATCTACATCTATCAAGTACCAGGTGTTGGTTTTTGCTTTTGAATCAGCATTAGGGTTTGCCAGTTCTAATGCACAGGCAGATTCAGCCAACTGAATACAGGAGGTTGCGTGAGCTCCTCCCCTTCACTTCTGGTTCTGCTGCACCAAGGGGGGTGTCCCTATTTGATAAAAGTATAACCTTGACTAGCTCAATGACAGAAGGATTTAACTTGACGGCAACAGGCAGAATACTCTCATGTATGGACCAAGATTTGTGTAACAAATCACAAGGTTGGCAACATTCTTGGACATAATGTCTGGTTAGGTATGAGAGCATGTAGAGGTTCCTAATCCTAATCCTACAACTAACAGGTGGAAGTGATGAGATGGGTTGAAATGGTGTTTAGAGTGATGGGACTTTCCTAGACCCATTGAACAGACAAATTCCCAAACCAATGCCTTATCTGGGCAGCAGAGTCATATCTAAGACTATAAATGTCTCCCCATGACAACATAAATTCATATCTAGAGGACCTAAGAATAATGCTACTGCCTAACAGCAACATGTCCAAGAAAGAGTATCATTAATGATCATGCTTAACAGATCCTATGATGCAATCTATTTCCCTTTGTATCTAATCAAAAGCCTATTTAACCACTCCTTGAGCAGACGCAATAAATCAGACACACAGTATGCATACACTGAAAAACTTGGAAGTCCTTGACAACCTTGTTTGAAAGGAAAACAAATGACATACAGGAGACAATCAGAAACAATACACACACAGGTGTTTTTCATTTAAAATCAATCTGCATAGAAGGTCATCACAGAGAAAATCATCATTTACAATCCAAGATAGATTAGTACACCAGACTAAGGACCGAGTCTGTAGCAAAAAATGCCTTTCAAAATGTGAACACCTTATGTTCAGAGTCAGAGCCGAAAGCCCAAAAAACCTCCAACCTCTAAAAAGTAACACAGCCAAAACCATTTATACAGAACCGTGTACATTCAGCAATTAATTACATGGCCAGAAGTCAAAAATTCACCAGATACATCCATCAGAGGGAATGGCACTTAGAAGCCATCAATGCAGCAGACAAGGGAGGCCTCGAGCCTTGCGCCACCATCAGGAAGTCTTCACTCAAAAATCAGGCAACATGATCATGTGTACCATCGCCCATACCCCTGCTACAGTCGCCATTGATGGCTCAACCACCCGTGGCCTACCTGGAAACTGTCGCTGCATTCAAATGGAAGTTTCCCACCAAAACGCGTTTACCACAGGTTCAAAAAAATGCAGGAAGAATAGTCCCACATGCATGCTGCCGAGACCACTTCATTAGTTTAAAAATGGGACCGCATACATACCAAGTGTCGAGCGCCTTTTCCGCGCTCGACACACATGCCCTTGCCAAAAGCCCATCGCCAAGACTAACACCATCTGACCGCCCCAAAAATCTCTCACCAAGCTCAATAGTCTGGCCGATATAACTTGCTTCGCATTTTCCTTCATCGGCCAGAGATAGACCATCGGGCTGACCTTCCAAACCTTCGCCAATCTACCAAGTTACGCCAACAACACCCTCACTTCCTATCTCCGTCGGTGAAACCAACTCTATCGGCACAACAAGAATTGCCCTCGCCGACACAGCCGATCACCCCGATACACAATCCATGCCGATAGACCCTGGCTCTTCCCCTTCCGTCGGTGTAACACACACCATCGGAGCATCCAAAAAGCTTCCTGCCAATCTCAAAGGTCACGCCAACGACATCTTCACCAGCCACACACTGCTCCTCCATCGGCCAAACTCCTTACATCGGCGGGCCACAAATTTGCTTCGCCGACAGCCAAACACACGCCGATGGACATCCATTGGCCAGACCAAAACAATCAGAGCACTCAAGAAATCTTTCGCCGATGAGGCCGATCACTCCGATAAGACCAAAAATGTAAAGCGCTGAACTGTTGAACCGTTGAACCATGAACTGGTTCAACCGAGAAGTTCAATGCCGAACGGAGCACTTCAAAAAGAACATTCGCCGAACACAAACAGAAAGCCTCGAACCCTTGAACCCTGAACCAAAAGGGTTCAACACTAGGGTTCAACGCGATGGTTCAAACATCAAAAATAATACTCCATAGGCAACAAGGCTTCGAACCATTGAACCTTGAACCAAAACAAAAAGGTTCAAGCGGGAGGTTCAACGATGCAATATTTGCGCAAGGCAAATGCATAATGCGACCCGTTAGAAGAAAATTGAACCCTGAACCGCTGAACCACTGAACTTAGAGAAAAAAGGGTTCAAGTTCAAATCGAAATGTCGAAGACACAAAAATGAACCCATGCCGATGGAGAAAAGACGAAGACCCCTCCTCAAGAAATGAGATGCAGATGCTGAAAAACACTGAAGGGGTGCCAAAACTTAGAACCTTTTGGATATTTTGGGATGGTGCCTACATGAAAATTGCTAAATTAACTGACAGTGAATTCAGGCACCAACACCAGGATCAAACATGCGGTTGAAACAAGATCGCTACTTGGTGAATACTTCTTCCCTTATGGAAATTTACAAACAACATTAGGAGTAATTAATTACATACGATTTATAAGTTTGATGGCACCTTAATCCTAACATACATTTATCAATAAGGAGAAATATATTATAGAATTATACATTATTGTCTTTTTCTTTTTACATCCTTGCATATTTAATGCATTGTGTATGTGTGTGTGTGTGTCTGTATGTGTGTCGCTCCTTTATATGTATGTATGTCACTCCTTTACATTTCTATTTTTCTCTATACATGATATACATATATTAGTCTATAGAATATGGTAGTATATGGTTATACATACATACACATCTCATTTTCCTTGTTTATTGATTTATATATTAATAAATTGATTTTGCTTCTTTCATTATCATATATTGGTTAGTAGACTAATATAGTTGTTAGTAAACAAATTTGTCACTTTGATTTTATACTCATTTGCCCGCACCAATGACAATCTGACTAACAGTTGAGTCACTTGCAATGGTATTTGCAAGTGCTCTCTGCTTGTTTTACAAGGCGCAGCTACCTTCGAAAAATATGCAATGAATGAAAACATAGGGTATGCTTTTCACCAGAAAGTAGAAAAGGCAAACTAACATCTACCCACAACCATGAAAATAGATGCAATGGATTGATTTAAAATGTAGTGAATGTGAACAAATAATACAAAGTTCATTTATCCCACACCCACAAATGATACTCAAAAAAAGAATAAACAACAGATTCTTCCAATATCTATGAATTAACTTGAATTCAAAGATTCAAAAATAAACACCCACACAATTTGGTATGATAGAGAATGCATTAGAAGGTGATTATAGAGACACATAGGACACATATAATCAAAAGAAAACATTCATAAATTCACAGATTCAAAAACATCTTCCTTATTTCTCCAATACAAAAAGTGAGTTCACAGACCCAACATCCCTGTACAACAAACTGTGTTTGAAAGAAAAACAAACATCCCCTGCTTCCCTTGTTCCTGAATAGCCAGAAAAAGATCCCACTTTTACAATGGGAAAGATAAAATTTATATCTCTCATTTTCGTAACCACCTCTTGAAAAGTAATAAGAATTTCCCTCTTATCTCCCATAATTGATTCTTGGAATATAATGCCAAATAAAGTCACTCCATCTTCCT
This sequence comes from Cunninghamia lanceolata, assembly GCA_027924645.1. Taxonomy (NCBI): domain Eukaryota; kingdom Viridiplantae; phylum Streptophyta; class Pinopsida; order Cupressales; family Cupressaceae; genus Cunninghamia; species Cunninghamia lanceolata. Next base: position 10,464,648 of record BSBN01000904.1, read on the forward strand.
AGAAACATGAAGTCTTGGCTAAAAAAATTACTGAGGAGTAAAAATTATGCCACTTTGTCAAACACTTCCTATGTGTCAAGGTCACTGTGGTCCCACCAGTTTCATTACTCCATTCGATTATGCTTTGTCAATAAAATTGAGAGTACCTTACCATCCTCTATACTCCTGAAGCAGTCATCCACCTTAACTGACTTAGAAATCTCACCGTTTAGGATAAGATGCTTCCCTTTCCAAGGATTGAAAGAACATAATAAAATGTAGCTAGAATAAAATATTTTCATGATTATGCTACAATAAATGGCTTGGGCTTCCACATTTCACATGTTTCTCTCAGGGCACATGCAATCTGGTGCAGGAAAGGTGTATACTGAAGCATCAACTTTTCTTATTTTCAATACCCTTAACATTACTATGATGTCGCATGGCTTGCATTTGTTGCTTGAAGGTCTTACCTTTGGATAGTCTAATAGTAGTGCCAACTTTTGTTTATCAGGTTTGATTATCTTGCTATGTCCTCCATAAAAGTGTTGTTGGTGTCCCATCAAAAAATGAGGAAAGTTTCACCCTAGAGTTGTGATAAAAACTTCACTATGTAAATAGTTTGAAAGGAGCAAACTTATCAGTCATGGCAGTGACTCTTTGGTCTATAATAGTAGAAGAATTTGCTTGAGGGGCAACATGTTCTTCTCTGCCTTATATATATTCTTGACCACTAGAAAAATTGATGCATTGCTATCGAATCCCATTCCCCTAAGCATCAAACCAACCTCCAAGAGAGTTAGGGACTTCATAGTGCACAACTTAGTCTTTCAAATGGAGTATTAGTGCTTGGATAGTATGAGATGACCATACAGATTTATTGGAAGTGACCTCACCCACCTGACATGAGCTTTTGGCTCCCTCTCATATCAAATAGTGATCAACACCTCTTTATTCAAGTTGGTACACGATAACAATGCTAGAGAATGATCCACCGAAGTCGAGTGTTGAAGGACATAAGCAAGATACACCTGAGAAAGAAAAGTTTCAAGATAACATTGTGATGTAGTCAATTCTACAACTTTGTCATTACAGAATCTAGAGGAACTTCCCTTTCAAAAATAGGATCCATCACGAAGCATATTGCTTTCTTTCTTGCCTCTATATCACAGACATAGAAATGAGTCATTTTGTCAAAAAGTTCATGTGCTTTGAAAATGCTTCCATATATAGCATACATATCTATTAGAGCAGCATGGCTTGGAGAATACTTCAATATTAATGATGTTTGATTTCTATTGAGATGTATATCCACTTGAATTCCAGGCGTGGACAGGAGGATGGCATTTGCTTTAAAGTTTCAATTCAACAAATCTTTGGTGCATATCTTACAATCACTGCACACCATGAGATTTCTCCTCATGATGTTAACTATGATAGCCAAATGATTACCATCAACAAGAGACCAATCCTCGAGTACAATTTGAGCAATTATAAGCTTCAAGTCTCTCAAGAAAATAAAACCATTATCCTACAACCAACGTAGTTGCTTCTCTAAAGTTGTATTCCTAATTCTGCAAGCTTTCATGTGTATTGTTGGGTAGTCAGCCATTCTTTGAACTTTAGAACCAATGATTCAGGGATATATTGAGTTCAAGAACTCATAAATTCCCTGACTACAAAGAGTCAGGCATATTTGGAGTTTCAAAACCTTACAAAGTGTCCACAGTAAAGTCTTCAACTTCATAAAAATTTCAAGGCAGATACAAACATTTGATTTTAATAAAGTAATTAACCTTTTAAACCATCAGAATTTTATGAATGGCCCCATGAAGTGGATCTTAATGATAATAATAATGCCTTTATTCAATTCCCTGACTTTGAAGATAGATTAAACCCCATAGTACTCCGATAGACTTTAATTTCGTGAAAAATCAAAACTTGCCTAAATACGGAAAACTCCATATCTCTCACATAGTAATTATGTTTTACATGAAATTTGGACTGTAAGATGAATGGACCCTCTCGAAAAAAACCCAAAAATCTTTTAATCTCCAGCAATCTGAATGTCAAATTTTAACTTCATTTGCAATTTACGGCTAGGAAAATGTGAAGTTTAAAATATTTCAAATGGAAAAGTGTTTGGGCATGAAAATTGGGGAGATTGGGTAGGATGAGGTTAGGATTAGGCCCATAAAAGGAATTTTTACCAGATTTTATAGATTTTCAAAATTAATCATTTTTGTGATTTCACAGGCTGAAGGTGTATGGGAGGCTCTGGAAATTTGAAATTTCCCAGGTTCAAAATTTGGACTAACAATAAGCTTTGATTGGGGATGAGGACTGCAAAGGATGAAGCAAGGAATCTAGAATCTCAAATATATACTAGTGCTTAAATCCATTGGGCAACAGAGTCAGAGAGCACAAAGGGAAAAAGAGCTAGAGCGAACCAAAAATAGGGCAAAACAAGAAAGGAAACTAAACTACCAGCACAACAAAAAGTCCTAACATGTACATGGTAGGAAGACCCTATCTCTGGTGACTCCAGGATGGTCATGCAAATCCATTAATAGGCTGGGAGAAGTAGCTACTAGTGTGAAATGATGCTTGATGAATGAGGAGCCCACAAGTAACCAGCTGCCAACTAGCGACTATCACAATCAGAGGAATATGAATAGCACCATGTAAGAACTCTTCAGAGAAAATTTGATGCTCAAAAAGCCACTCCTCATTGTATACATCTACAATTGGATGACTCATATCAGAATTTCCATGCATATGACTACCAGCATCTGCCTGTATAGGTGTGATATTATGCTGCCCTTAATTTTGCAAGCGAGGAGAAGCCAACCCTCAATTAGACATCCCACATAAAAATCATGAGATAAAGACTCTTCTTTGGTGCTGCACATGGGAGTGACTACTTTTTTTAAAAAATTTGGACCCCAACCTGTAAAATATGTCCCAACACATCCCTGCATATAATCATCTCTTTCAACAACAGACAAATTAATATCCCATGCCTAAAAACAAACAGTTGAATCCTTGGAAGACCAATCATCAGCCATACATGTCCTGAATGCAAAATTGGAAGTGGATCAAACAAAAAATTTGCATTACAAATAATATTTTCATGTGGCTTAATATCACCACCAACTAAAATAATCTCCTCTTTCTCTGTAAGATTAGGCCCAGTAATTTCATGATACACTTCATCCTCCTTATCTATAACTTGCAGATTAGACATGACAACCTCTTCTTCACACATAAACTCATCTTCATAGACATTAAGACACTAGTTCGGACTGTAAACAATATGAGGCTCAACACATTCAGTCACTTGATCAATAACATCAAAACTATCATGGCTACCCACAACATCATCTTTCATTTCTTGTTTAAAAATTTTGTTATTCAAATTTTTGAAATGAAAGGATTCAAACATAAAATCATTTCTAACCTCCTCCTATAGCCATATTTTTGTGCTATCATATGGCTCATGAAACATGAAGGCTTCATATTTAGCTTTCGTGCACCTCAGAGAATGGATATTCAACACCTCATCTTTATGTTGTGTAGCTTCAGGGTGTTCTTCATCACCGGTAAAAGTGAATGATTCAATTTATGCAAAAGATAAGGATGACAAAACAACACTATTTACATTATCCTCATTATAATTCACATCATGGGAGGATGATTTGTTCTCTTCACCACTTGAGGGGTTTTCAGATTCATCTTTGCCTTTTTTATAATGCAAATAATATGCTTCAATTTTCCTATCCATATGAGGTTTAATTTCTACAACACTTACTTCATCTCTACCAAAGTGTTTTGGACCAAAAATAGTGAGATTAAAACTTTCAGTAGAAGGAGATTGTGTAGTTTGAAAACCTATAGGCTAAAAACTAGGTTTGTGCATAATAGGCTTCCTCACAAAATCATAAATCAAATTATCTACAACCTGATTTGTTTTCCAAAGATCACTTAAAATCAAATCATCTTCTATTTTTACAGCCTCTTATTGAGCAACTTCAAGGTCATTTATTTTACTCTATTTCAAGCAAAACTGAACATCTGGATGCAATGAAGAAATAAAAGTGCAAAACTGAAGTTGCTTACTTGGTTGAATGGAGGTATGAATTTTTCGGAGCAGCCTATTAAATCTATCCACAAAATCCCTAATGAGTTCACCTTCTTTCTTTTGTATGTGGAAAAATTGACACAATAGAGCAGCTTCATCAACGGGACCTTTATATCTTCCCAAAAAATTCTTCTTCAATGAATTCCAATCAGTAATACATTTATCTTCCAAATAATGAAACCAATCAGTTGCAGGCCCAATAAGAGATTCAATAAATAATCATGCAAAAACACTCTCCTCACTTACCCCTAAAACACCACATGCCACTGTGAATACCAAAATGTGATTTTCAGCATCTTGATGATTTTCCCCACTGAACTTTGGAAAGTGCTTTCTTGATCCTTTAGGCAATGGTGAATATCGTGGCAAAGAAAGAGGTCTAAAGTGATTTCCTCATGGCTACAGAGAGATCAACACCATAATGCAAATCTGAAAAATAAATTAGCAAGGGTCTTTGCCAGAACAAAATGCTTCTGAATACTTTCCACTTCATAGAGCCGCCAGCCTCTGTCCTCGGGGAGGCACCTTTAAATTTTTGGGGAAAACAAGAGCACCATTATTCTATTTCAAAATCCCCAGTAGAGTGTTAGATTCAGGATAGACAACTGAGAGGGGGGGTGAATCAGTTGTCCAAAACTTTCTTCCAATTAATCACTTAAATCCTCTTTGTAACTCAGTAGCATAATAATAAACCAATCATGGAAACATAATGCATTAAATAAACAATAGAAACATATTGGACACCAAGATTTCAACGTGGAAAACCCATTTAAGGGAAAAACCAAGGGGTGACTAACCCAAGATTGTATTCTATGTTAAAATAATAAGAAGAACAAATGGCACATGCTAATTAGGGCTCACTACCCGAGCACACTGCTCACAACAGGCCCACTGCCTACAGGAGACACACTGTCTACAGAAAAATAAATATTACATACTTGAACTGAAGAATAGCATCTTCACCATACTTGAGTCAGTTCCATTTAAGCCCAATACTTTTGTTCTGCCTTTCTCTCTACTCCTCTTTACCATACACTCATCTCCGCCAAGATACCTTTGAAATGACTTCACAACCTCTTATTTATACAAGACATTTGACTTTAGGATAATCATCCAAGTCGACATATATTACAGAGCAAATACATAAATGCAACATGACTAATTACAAAAAGACTTCATGCGGATCAACACGTTGTCGGCCACATAGATATGGGACTTTAATCTTCCTTTTGGAACATGCCATTCTTCATAGAACATCTTCAAGATCATCCACAGGATGTGTAACTCATCCGGTCGGCCAGACTTAGGAAGAACATCATCATCCGGAAGTAATTCTCCAATTATGAGCTCAATCTTGAATGTAGATCACAAACATGAACTAGACACAATCCAAAGACCTCCACAAGCTTTCCTGAAACACCAAGAACATCCACAGTACTTCTTCTTACTGAAATCTTTCTCTCCTTCTTCCGGAACCTTAAGAACACAGTCTGTCATTATTGTCATATTGGAATAGATGCTTGCGGACCTCCAGATCATGAACCAATTGAGTTGTCAATTCACATTAACTTCCTAAACACTCCACCAAATCTGTAGAACAAGATATTGCATTTCCGGATCTCACCGGACCTATCTGAGTCACTCTGTCACCTTTGAACATCTGCCAGAACTAGTTTTACTCAAGTGGCCATAACTTCTTCAGATCTTCATGCGAACCTCTCAAATCTTTACTGGACCATCTTAAGACACATATCTACAAACCCTTTGATGTGTATCCTCTGATCTTCATCTTAGCTGGGATCTTCACCTCACTATCTTCACTGTTCTTCTCTGTTCCTGATAGGACTAATTTTCTCAATATCCTCAGCATTCAACTCATCCAATCCTCATCATCAATGCAACAGGGGTATGTTGACATCAATGACAACACCGGTTAGGCCCATACTTGCAACAATCTCCCCCTTTGTCATTGATGGCAACATATGATGTGAAAAATTGTTTTAACCATCAAGACAAGAACTTCTCCTTACTGACATAACTCCCCCTATCAACAACCATTCACATGTCTTCTCTTCCTTTACTGCTCCCCCTTTGAACATCAACCACTTGTTTTTCACATTTCTTCTCTCCCCCTTTGACATCAATGGCAAAGGGCACATACTTGCATCACTTCAGAATTATACCAGCTGTTCCCCCTGAGTAGCAGCTTCCTATCATCAATTCGAACCACAAGATATGACTGTGAGATCCACCGAACTGATGCACATCAATGCACCTTAATTCAGAACTGGAGAGGTAATAACCCCTAACTTCTCCCTGAGATACTCAAAAGATTCCTTCGGCAGAGGTTTAGTAAAAATATCTGCAATCTAATCCTTGGAAGGCACAAAGTCTAGTCTGACTTCATTCTTGTTCACTTGCTCTCTCAAAAAGTGAAACTTGATGGATATATGTTTTGTCTTTGAATACAACACCAGATTCTTTGATATATTTATTGCACTTGAATTATCACAGAAGATTGTGATAGGTTCTTCATACTCCACTCTAATGTCTCTTAACATTTACTTCATCCACAACACTTGAGTGCAACTACCTGCTGTTGTAATATATTCTGCTTCTGTAGTGGACAGAGATATTGCCTCTTTTTTCTTGCTCAACCAAGAAACCAATCTTTTCCCCAAAAAGAATGTTCCACCACTGGTACTCTTCCAGTCATCCACATCTCCAGCCTAATCCGCATCTGTATATGCATGAAGAGAGAAATCATGATCTCTAGGATACCATAAACCATACTCAATTGTCTATTTTAGATATCTAAGAATCCTCTTGATTGCCATGACATGAAATTCTCTAGGATCAGCTTGGAATCTAGCAATAAGACCAACAACATTCATAATGTCAAGTCTAGTTTGAGTAAGATACAATAGTCCTCCAATCATTGACCTGTACTTTTTCTGATCAGCCTTAGGAGAGTCATCATCTTTGCTCAATTTACATCCGGTTGCCATGGGAGTACTCATTGGTTTTGAGTCCTCCATCCCAAATTTCTTCAACAATTCTTTCACATATTTGGTCTGTGAAATGAAGATTCCTTTCTTTGTTTGAATGATTTGCAGACCCAAGAAGAAATTCATTTCCCCAAACATGGACATCTCAATTTCACTTTTCATTTGATTTGCAAAAGTTTTGCACATACTATCTCTTCCTCCAAAAATGATATCATCAACAAACACTTCAACAATCAAGATATTTTCATGATCAATTTTGAAGTACAAATTATTGTCAGTAGTACCTTTGTTGAAACCAATCTTCAAAAGATGCTTATCCAATCTTTCATACCAGGCTCTTGGGGCTTGTTTGAGTTCATACAGTGCTTTCTTCAACTTGCAGACCATATCACCCTGATCAGACAATTGAAATCGATCCGGTTGCTCAATGTAAACTTCTTCTTCCAAGTCACCATTCAGGAAGGAAGACTTGACATCCATCTGATATACTTTGAAATCCTTGAAGGCAGCAAAGGCAAGAAATAATCTGACTGCTTCAATTCTTGCCACCGGAGCAAAAGTTTCTTTAGAATCAACTCCTTCTACTTGAGAGTAACCCTTGTAGACAAGTCTGGCTTTGTTTCCGACTACTTCACCATCTTCATTCAGTTTATTTTAAAAGACCCATTTGGTTCCAATCACATTCTTGTTTCTAGGTCTGGGAACAAGATCCCAAGTGTGATTTTTCTCAATTTGCATCAGCTCTTCCTCCATTGCTTTAGTCCAGCTTTCATCATTGCATGCTTCATTCACTGACTTTGGTTCAATCTTTGAAATCAGACAATACTCTTCTGAGTCTTGAGCAATCTTTCTTCTTGTTTGAACACCTTTGTTTGTATCACCTATGATCTAGTCTTCAGAGTGATTCAGTCTTACGTACCTAGGAATTTTGGGATTTTCTTACACTTCTAATCCTTGAACAGGTTCATTCAAACTTATCTCTTCTTCCTTATTCACCAGATCAATCTAAATCTGGATTTTAGAAGGGGCTTGGACTTCTTGGACCAAAACATCATTCTGATCATCTTCATCATATTCATAAAACCTTGAGGGTTTTTCAATACCTTCATCAACCTTCACATTTGTACTTTCTACAATCTTTCTCAATCTCTTGTTATAACACTGGTATGCTTTGCTTTGAGTAGAATAACCCAAGAATATTCCTTCATCACTTCTAGCATCAAATTTGCCTAGATCTTCATCTCTTTTAATGTAACATTTGCTACCAAAGACTCTGAAATACTTCATAGTCGAAGTGATGCCAAACCAACGTTCATAAGGAGTCTTACCAGTATTTCTTCTTAATTGTACTTGATTAAGAGTATAGACTGCAGTGCTTACAGCTTCTCTCTAGTAGATCTGAGGAACATTTGCTTCCATCATCATGGTTCTAGATGCTTCCTGGATGGTCTGGTTCTTTCTCTCCACTACTCCATTCTACTGTGGATTCCTTGGAGTAGACAACTGTCTTTTTATCCCATGTTTCTCATAGAATTCTATGAACTCACCGGATGTGAATTTTCCACCTCTATCAAACCTCAGACATTTTATGTTCAATCCGGTTTCATTTTCTACCGTAGCCTTGAATATTTTGAATTTCTCAAGAGCCTTTGATTTCTCTTTTAGAAAAGTCATCCACATCATCTGGGAATGGTCATTAATTAATAACATGAAGTATCTATCACCTTACACACTCCCGATTCTTGCTAGACCACATAGATCAGTATGAACTAAGTCCAATAATCTGGTAGAAGATTGTTCCTTACTTTTGAATGTGACTCTGCTTTGCTTACCCAATTGACATTCTTTGCACAAACTATTAGTAGGTTTCACCAGTCTTGGAAGAACTCTTACAGCCTGAGTGTTGCTTATCTTGATGATATTATCAAAATTCACATGACACATTCTCCTATGCCACAACCAACTCTGATCAATTTGAACAAATAAACAACTTTTGCCAGTACCAACCAAGTGGAAGATATTACCTTTTGTTTGAGTACCAAATGCAATCTCTGTTCCAGAACTTTCAAAGATCTTGCATTTTCCATTTTTGAATTAGAGATCATAGCCTTTGTCCACCAACTGTCCAAAACTGAGAATATTGTGCTTCAGACCTTCAACATATAGTACATTGGTTTTTTTCTTTCCATCAAAAGAAATATCTCCTCTACCTCTAATTCTGCTAGCAGCATTATCACCAAATTTTACCACTCCTCCCTCATATCTTTCCAAGCCTATGAACTTATTTTTGTCACCTGTCATATGGTGGGAGCATCCACTATCAATGACCCAATCATCCTTTTCTTCAACTTGGGCAGCCAGAGCTCTTTCTACCATTTTATGATTGACAAATTTAGAGGGCATTGGATCTTCTTCCTTGATGGCAATAAATACCCAATCACTTCTGGATTTGTTTCTTGTCTTTGATTCATCATCTATTACTCCTTCATCATCATCATCATCTTCATGAACATAGTAACATTTCTTTTGGAATCTTGATCTGTTAGGATTTGGTCTTGAAAATCTTTCTGGACACCTTGAGGAAAAATGACCAATCTTATTGCAGTTAAAACATTTAAAAGTCAATTTCCCTTCATACTTACCGGATCCTCTTGGCAGTCTTTTTGCAATAAGGGCTTCAAATTGAGCAGCTTGTGGTTCATCTTCTTCCATATCTTTTCTTGCTTTTTCATACCATGATAGTTTCTTTGAAGAGTTCTCTCCTAGATCAAACTTTTGTTTTCCTTTTATAGAGGCACTAGCTTTGAATACAGATTTAGTCTTAGGGGGTGCATCTCCAAACTCAGACAATTCAAATGCAACTAATTTACCAACCAATTGATCTCTTGTGATGTTTGAAAAGGATCTGAATTCTTCAATAGTAGCAACCTTGTATTTGTAAGAATCAGGAAGGGATCTAAGAACTTTGGCAACAATCTCTTCTTCATCCAAGATTCCACCAGCACATCTAATGCCACAAACAAGCTCATTTACTCTTGGCATAAATGTAGTGATATTTTCATCTTCAGGTTTTTAAATTTTCCTTTCAGACTCTGTAGCTTGGCACATTTGACATACTTGTCTCCTTCATGCAGAAGTTCTAGTTTTTCCCAAATCTTATATGCATTTTTTAGATCAATAACATTTGTCAGCTCTGAATCAAATAAGGCACTTAGTAGAGCTCATTTAGCCTGAAGATTGTTTTCAGTACCTCTGATTTCATCTACAGTTCTCAGACCATTCTATGGAGGAACATACTTCTTTGAAGTTATGATCCAATATTGCATTCCCATACATTGCAAGTGACATTCCATGCGGCTTTTCCAAAGAGTGTAATTGGTTCCATCAAACCTCGGACTATCCTTCTTGTAGGACATCCTGGATCTCCTCAAGCGGTTAAGCTCTTTTAGAGGAACCTTGCTCTGATACCAATTGTTAGATTCAAGACAAACAACTGAGAGGGGGGGTGAATCAGTTGTCCAAAACTTTCTTCCAATTAATCACTTAAATCCTCTTTGTAACTCAGCAGCATAATAATAAACCAATCATGGAAACATAATGCATTAAATCAAGAGCAAAAACATATTAACACATAGGACACCAAGATTTTAACGTGGAAAACCTAGTTAAGGGAAAAACCACGGGGTGACTAACCGAAGATTGTATTCTCTATTAAAAGAATAAGAAGAACAAATGGCACATGCTAATTAGGGCTCACTGCCTGAGCACATTGCTCACAAGAGGCCCACGGCCTATAGGAGACACACTATCTACAGAAAAATAAATATTACATACTTGAACTGAAGAATAACATCTTCACCATGCTTGAGTCAATTCCATTTAATCCCAATACTTATGTTCTGCCTTTCGCTCTACTCCTCTTTACCACACCAAGATACCTTTGAAATGACTTCACAACCTCTTATTTATACAAGACATTTTACTTTAGGATAATCATCCAAGTCAGCATATATTACAGAGCAAATACATAAATACAACATGACTAATTACAAAAAGACTTCATGCGGATCAACACATTGTCAGACACATAGATTTGGGACTTCAATCTTCATTTAGAACATGCCATTCTTCATAGAGCATCTTCAAGATCATCCGCAAGATGTGTAACTCATTCGATCGGCCAGACTTAGGAAGAACATCATCATCCGGAAGTAATTCTTCAATTACGAGCTCAATCTTCAACGCGGATCACCAACATGAACTGGACATAATCCAAAGACCTCCACAGGCTTGCCTAAAACACTAAGAACATCCACAGCACTTCTTCTTACTGAAATCTTTCTCTCCTTCATCCAAAACCTCAAGAACATAGTCTGTCATTACTGTCATATTGTAATAGATGCTTGCGAACCTCCAAATCATAAACCAATTGAGTTGTCAATTCACATTGACTTCCTAAACACTCCACCAAATCCGTAGAACAAGATATTGCATCTCTGGATCTCACCAGACCTATCTGAGTCACTCTGTCACCTCTAAACATCTTCTAGAACCAGTTTTACTCAACTAGCCATAACTTGTTCAGATCTTCATGTGAACCTCTCAAATCTTGACTGGATCATATTAAAACACATATCTATAAACCCTTTGATGTGTATCCTCTTATCTTCATCTTAGCTGGGATCTTCACCTCACTGTCTTCACTATTCTTCTCTGTTCCTGATAGGACTAATTTTCTCAATATCCTCAGCATACAACTCATCCAATCCTCATCATCAATGCAACAGGAGTATGTTGACATCAATGACAACACCAGTTAGGTCCATACTTGCAACATAGTGTCGCCAAAAATCTATTAGTAAACATATTTGTCACTTTGATTTTATACTCATTTGCCTGCACCAATGACAATCTGACTAACAGTTGAGTCACTTGTAATGGTATTTGCAAGTGCTCTCTGCTTGTTTTACAAGGTGTAGCTACCTTCAACTAATATGCAATGAATGAAAACACATGGTATGCTTTTCACCAGAAAGAAGAAAAGGAAAACAAACATCTACCCACAACCATGAAAATAGATGTGATGGATTGATTTAAAATGTAGTGAATGCAAACAAATAATACAAAGTTCATTTATCCCACACCCATGAATGATACTCAGGAAAAGAATAAATAGCAGATTCTTCCAACAGATGAATTAACTTGAATTCAAAGATTCAGAAATAAACACCCACACAATTTGGTATGATAGAGAATGCATTAGAAGGTGATTACAGAGACACATGTTGTGTGGTTACACAACATGCCCCATTTTGCCTTAGCAAAATAGGGACCCAACCTCTTTTTTGGCTTTCCCTTGCTTTTCTTGCTTTGGGCGGTATGGTAAAAAGTCAAGTATCAGATGCAGAAAGAGAGTATCACCTCGGTTATGCATGGTCCTCATCGGATATGGTTAAATGTCAGAGTTTGTTTCTATCATCATGAACCTCATAATGTGAAGGAGCACAAAATTCTAAGCAAGTTTTCCTTTTGGATCACCCTGAAATTCCTCAAGGGTAGGAAGTTATGCATGGTCAAAGTTTGGTCAAACTTGATATTCTAAAGAGGGTCATATTCATAAATATCTCTCATATTCATGAATATCCCTGGTATTCACGAATATCCCTGATATATGTTTTAACGAAGAGAAACCCAATATCCACATATTTGCTACCCGTCAAGTACTCGCACAAATTCAAGAAGGTCATATTTCCCTAATATCCCTGATATTTGTTAATATGTGGATCACCTTCAAATATAATGTAAGCACTTAGCATTGGGATATTTCTCAATATCTGTCATATTGGTTAAGATCCTTGATCTTCCTCAATATGACGATGATGTCATTCTAACCTGATATAAAGAAGACCTGATATGACAATGATGCCATCATTATGCCTGACTCCAAGAGGCTCATATTTCTCAATATCCATCATATTAATTAACATGCCTGATCTTCGTCAATATGATGATGATGTCACCTCCCAAGCGGATTTGTAATATTAGCGATGACAATGATGTCATCCTGATCATTGAATCTGAGGGATGTTTTTTTTTAAATTAATCTCCCTGATATTTCTTAAGATCCCTCATGTTCCTTAATATCCTCATATCCACACTTGAGGCACGTAACACATGGATCCTTGAACACCAATAGGAAGTTGTCACGTGGCACTCTGACTTGATCATGTTAACACCTTATATTGTCATGATTGTCAAAAGGGGTATGATGACCCAATTTTAGTCATTGGTCAACGGTTAGTCATCTTCATGATGATGTCATCATCATATTACCATATATCCGTCATATTTCCTAACGTCCCTGACATCTACGAATATGCATCTCCCGCATTAAATGCCAATTTAACGGTGGTTGAACCTTTCAAATTTTCAAATAATCGCCTGCCACCTGTTAACATCTCCAACACTTAGGTATCAATCAATGGATGTCGATAGAATGACATTAATCATGCCCTAATTCATTGATTACCTTTGATTAAAAGTAAGGATTAAGGTCATTTTTGAATTTACCAAGTGTTCAAATGAAATTACAGAGTCATTGTACGAATTAAGATGTATTATTGTAAATTACAAAAGTAACGAAATGGGTGCGGATTCAAACCACGAATAGAGGAAGGTATCTGCAAGGTAAGCGCATGCATCTAGATATAAATTAAACAGTAAAAATGGTAGCGAACATCAGGTATGTAATGGAAAAACCCTCTTTGTCATTTATGGTTAAAATGAGCAGTAAAAGTGTTTTTACCACAGTAAATCGATGTGATGATACATGAAATGTATTGAATGAAGATATAAAATCATCAGGGTATTCATATTATTGAAGAATTGCATGATCATATGATATGTTAGGGTAAGAAATGCAAGTGCTTTATTGCAGGATTCAATGGCGCTCCGCAAGAACAGATCAAATATAGAATTTTTGAAACCCATGTGCATACAACCAGAGGGAGTTGCATTCAGATATGGCTAGATGAATAGACGGTGAGATCAAAAAAGGGAAGACGAGATCCCCTGCTTATCAATATTTACAATTCAGGCATGTGGCATGTAGGAGGGTTTCCCTAAACAATGGAAGCTACCGAGCTAATAGTTGAATGTGCACGTAACTATAATACCAACACCAGGAAAGTGGAGAAACATGGTCAGATATATGCGTATTTTTCAGTTGAAGGCATCACTACAGCCTTCAATTTGCCCAAGAACCCTCAGGTTTGCAGAATAAACCTAGAGAAAATGGAGAAGAAGTACAATAAAACTGAGAAGGAATGCAGGAAAGTTATGTATTCCTGGAGAGCCAATGACAGCACATATAAGGCTGTTGCAAAGCTACCTGTGCATATGTATAAGTTTGATTTTGCACCTGAGTTTCAATATATGATGGTGATGCTCTGTCGCATGACAGGAAGACCAAATGCTGGAACATTTGAGAACTGGATGTATGGGCTCATGAAAATGGTAGCTGATACAAATGATAAACCCCAGTGGGCCAAGATCATAAGTGATAGCCTTGATGAAGGAATGAGAAAGTTAGGAGGAAAGGCTAACATGTTCCACATGTCCTCTTATGTCATTTATGCATGTGCATTCAGAGGTGCATTCAGTGGATTGCAAACAATGGGCAGGGTTAAAAGTAACCCTGGAGATGTCAACATATGGGACCATTATCCACAACTAAAACATAGGGAGTCTCTCCAACACTACTAGAGAGTAAATGATTCATTTTCCATGCATTTAGTAAGAACCCTGGAAGAGGATAGAGCTAAGAGGCTGAGCATGGAAGCTCAAGCCATGATATACAAGAATGGGGCTTGGTTCATCAAATTCCCCACATTCACCTATATCAGGATAGAGGGTTTTACTGGACATCCTCTTATGTTGCCAAGGTATCCTACTCATAATGTCATCCTAATGAAGTTGGCTAGGCAGATATTGCCTGCATTTGAGGCCTACATTGAAAGAGGAAAGATTCCTAATGTTTTATTCCCAATCATGATTGGATGGTACATGTGTTGATAACTGAGAGGGGGGGGGGTGAATCAGTTATCCTAATTATTTCCCTTATTGAACTTTCCTTTTAATTGAAGCAGCATAAAATCAAACACAAAACATTAACCATGAAATAAGAAACACATGACACAGTATTTTTGACGTGGAAACCCTGTTAAGGGAGAAAACCACGGGGTGATTAACCCAAGAATTATTCTCTGTTAGAAGAATAGGAAATTACAAAAATGGCACTTGCCAATTAGGGCTCACTGCCCGAGCACACTGCTCACAAGAGGCTCACTGCCTACAAGAAGACACACTGTCTTACAAAGTGATAAGAATCACAGTCTTGAACTGATTGGAAGCATCTGCATATGCTGGAGTTCAGTTCCGGTTAGGTTCAGTATACTGATCTGCTGCACTTCATCTTTCCTCTGTTCTTTAGTCTGCTATCCTTTCACATACCGGATCCTTTTTGCTACTTCTGCTCTACTCTGGACTTGTTCGCATATCCTCTCACACACTACACACCCTTTACAACTAAATCCATCCTCTATATATATCCGCACAAGTAATTTCATCACCTTTCTAGTCGGCATCCGGAACAGTCTAGTTTCTTACAAACTTAGTTCTGTCGGCTGAATCCTTGCTCACCAAGCAATGCGGATCAAGCATATACTTGTAGATATCATCAATTATGTCGGCCAAACATGATTCATGCCTCCGCAACCTTTATCATCATCTGTAACACATCCGGAAAGTAGTCTGATACTCTGTCAGTCAGTTCTTCCTCTGTTTTCACTGTCTCTCAGGAATCCGGTACTCAACTATTCATATCTTTTTCCTTGTCCAACTCCGGAGGCTAAATCCTTGGAATATACCACTCAAGATAGTCCTCTTGACTTCCCCAGATCCGCACTGCACCAAGACACTTCCTCTGAGAGATCCGGACCAATCTGTCGGACCTTGCCACATGCTCTGTTCTTGTTCACCGGACCACAACAATCTTCAATCTGACTTCCGGTAGAGACATATCATGACTTGCGGATATGTGGGATGACCTTTGTTGCCATCAATGACAACAACCATGAATCCATATAGTGTCTCTTGCCAACAATCTCCCCCTTTGGCATTGATGGCAACACTTAGTGAAAAATGACTAAGTGTTTATACTATGCTCCCCCTTTGCTGATGCTCTGTCTTTATATACAATTTCCGGAACTCCCCCTGAGTTGGATTCCTCATTTTTCACTGCTCCTCACTCCCCCTTTGACATCAATGGCAAAGGGTAGGGTCCGCACACCAAAATTTTCAAAAATTTTCTACATATAGCCGCATATTTACATACTCACATATACTGCAGAATGTCTGCAAAGGATGTTTGCAGTTGAACCATTTCAGTAGCCCAACTTAGCTTCATTCTGTCCAAGATTGAAATGTGACCACTCAACAAAAATGCAAAAGCTTCTGCCCGCCTGAGATCTGTCGGATCTTTTGTATGGGCGGTGGTCTGGGCATCACTGATGGCCTCATGCATAGTTTCCAACTTAGGGACTATAATCCTTCTAAGCTCTCCCATCCGGTTGGTAATGTTCTTCCTCTCCTTCTCAAGATTCTTTATTTCATTCAAGACTGCAATAGTCTGACATTCTTGATTTATTATAGAGGAAGAGAGAGGATCAAAACTTTGAGATAAGCTTTGAAGCTTGTCCTGTTCCTCTTTTATTTTCTTGTCAATTGCTGCTGTTGCCTTTGACCAAGATATACAAAATTTGTAGATGTCACCGCCATCCTTAAGAGCATTTTCTAAGCTCTTTATTCCAATGCTTACAATCTTCCTATCCTTAGAGATTAATTCTAATATTTCAGAAAATCTCTTATCCAAAAATTCCTTCCGGACCTTTTCTTCAGCTGATTTTTCTAGAGAATTAAAATGTGTATCAATACTGCTGACTAAGGTTTTTAGATTACCGGAAGTGGAGGCTGTCGGATCTATCTGGATTGATGGCATGATCTTTACAAGTACTCCGGAAGCAGCCTCTATCAACTCACAGTCTTCCATATGAGACTTCAGGAGCTTTTCATTTGCCTTGGCATTTGCAAATGAAGCTATCTTCATTGTTTGTACCGGAGAGAGAGAGTCAAAATCAAATGGACCTTTTAGAAGCTCCGGTTCATCAATCTCTAGAGTTTCTTTGCTCAAAAATTGTTGAACAGTTTGTGCAGTGTCTCTTGCCGGAGACAGATGTTTCTTTTCTTCTGCAGTCTTAGAACTGTCAACCTCTTTGTCTGTCACCACTGCTTCCTTCTCCTGCAATTGCTCTTCTTCTTTGGATCCGGAGACTGTAGGGGAAACCGGAGGAGAGATGCTTGCTTGTTCATGGGCCACTTCTTCTGGAGCAGAGGGTCCCAAGTCCTCACTTGTCTGTTCAGGGCTCACTTCTTCCGGAACAGAAGATTCCAAATCAGCAGCTGTTTCTGCACCTAAGTCCTCTACAACAGGAAGATTGAACCTTTTGAAGGCCTTCCGGAGGATCTCTTCTGTCTCTTGTGCCACTTTGTCAGTCTCACCAAGCATGAGCTGATTCATCCTGGCTTTACTTCTGAACTCATCTCTGCAGTCCTTGAAGATCATGTTCATTGTCTTGGGATCAATTTGAGGATATAGCTGAATAGCTATCTGCTCCCGGATCTCAAGATCTTTGGCATGAGCATTATTCTTTCTTACTTCCATTTCCTTCTCTAGGCTTTTAGGAATGAGAGATATGATCTCAATGAAAGCCTTATTGTATGTGTTCAGATATTTAACTGTGGCTTCCTGCAGAGTCTTTTGGTCTGCCTTACTGAAGTCATCATAGGATTCAGTCATTGGTTGAAGGTTTCCATCCACCGTGACCGACTTGATTATGCTCTCTAGTGACAGAGTGGGCTTTTCAACAGTTACCTCTGCCATTTCATCCTTGTCTTGGCCTGTGGAGGGCTTACCGGATCCTTTCTTCTTCTGTTTCTTTACTTCTCTTACTTCCTCATCTGATTCTGTTTCCTCTTCATCCTTTTGGCTTTCATAAGCCCTTGATGCTTTTGTCTTGGATCTTTTACCGGATGCCTGGACTTCCGGTTTTGAGCTTTTGGTTGTGGAAGGTGCAGATCTCTTTGATGATCTGGTCCGGGTGGGGGTTTCAACCGGAGCACTTTCTTTGCTTTTCTCTTCTTCCTCAGCCTTTCTCCTCTTTTCCCGGCTGGCATCAAGTGCCTCTTTTGAGATGCCTAGGCCTTGAGCAATGTGCTCTACTTCTTTTCTCACTTTTCTCTTAATCTCAGGTTCCCTGAGTTCTACATGTAATTTCACACTCAGCTCCTCAAAGGTTCCAAACCTTTCTGCCTTAGGATCTTTGGGCTGACTTAGCATGTGTTGAACATGCAGCTCTACTATCTGTTCATCAACTTCATACCCCATGGGCATGATCCAGACAGTCCTTGGCTCCACTGCCTCCATTAGGCACTGATCAGTGTCAACCATAAAGCATACTGAGTCCTTGTATTTCTCAATGAGAGACTGGGGAATTCTCTCTCTTGCTTGCATCATGCTCTGAAAGTTTTTGAAGTATCCCCATAGAGCTGTATTTCTCGCTTTTGCATCCCCAAGTCCATGCAAATAGTCTCTTATCTGGACTGCAACAGGTTTGTCATTCTGCCATACCCATCCACTTGTTCCGGGTAGCTCATTCATGAAGTAAAAGAATAGACATACAATGAGAGTACCATACTTAAAGGAGTTCTTCTTGTCTTTCTTGATTTTCTGTACATTTTCCATTAATTGGCTTAGTAGTAGTTCACAAAGATCATAATCTGCATTCTTTCTTAGCATTTCATATGCTGTGTATATTGCAGTTCCGGATACAGAATTCTCCCTGCTGGAGTGATAGATCTTGTATCCTATTATCATTGATGCATATTTGATATCTGGATCCGAAATATCTTCAATGGTCATTGCCCTCTTATCATATTTTGATCCGGTGGCCTCAGTTACAACGTTGTTCTTGACAGATTTGAGGATAGGTACCCCCCCGGAAGAGTATAGACCAGTTACTGCTCTAATTGCTTCTTTTGTGATCTTACAGGGTCTATCTAGCCAAAGGAAGTTGTCATGCATCCTGCTCAGTACATACCGGACCCATTCATCTTCTTCAAAGCTAGGGAAATGAATGAATTGCTCAAATTGTTTCTTCTGGATACCCTTATACTCTGGTTTGAGCTCAAAAGCATTGTCTATCAGTTGCTTGTGATAGAGGTCTCTTAATTTGAATTCCCCAAATTCCTCAATGTTTGCGTGTATGTAAACCCTAATATCTTCAGTATGTAAGACTCCGTGGGGAACACTAGAGAAGGCTCCTAGTGGATCTACCTCCAATGATTTGTAGGGATGTTTCTTGAATGAGGGGCGAGGTCTATCAGAGATCTTAACTATGTTTGGAGTAGCCATTCTTCAAAGATTTGCAGTGAGGCAATGAAAAACGAAGAATACCTTATGCGCCTTCGGTTTGCACGGAGTGGTTGGATTGATTTCTTTATGCAATAGCTTCGGCAGGAGATCCTTGGTGTGCTTGATGAACCTTGTTGCAGAGCTCCACTATTCGCTTCTTCTCAAGTGTAGAATGAGCAGATAACTTTTGAGAAATCCCTTATATTGCTCCGCAAACCCTAATATCTGTCTGCAATAAATGCTTCACCTGCATTATTCCGGTTTACCATGTCTGGACAGCTTGGAGTATCCCGGATTAGTCCTGATCACTGAATATCATCCGGATCTTTAAATCATGAATAAATCTAGGTAACATATTACAAGAACATCCCAAACACTCTGTCCAATCCGCAAGACAAGATCGTGCACTTCCGGATCTCTCCGAACCTTTTTGTAATCCTTTATCATACCGGAGCACCTCCCTGAACAGGTCTAACTTAATCGAACACAGCTTCTTCATAACTCCATGCGGACCTCTGAAAACTTGACTGAAGCATCTCAGGACTTATATCTACAAACCCTTTAATCCGCATCTTGTGCCACATCCGGCACAACTTGTTTGGCTGGGGGAACAGAATCTTCTTTGAGTCTCCCCCTGAGCCTGAGCTCACTTTTTAATTTCTGGAAGAAATATCAGCACCAGAATCTGGTGCGGATCCAACCTCTACATTCTCTGAGCTTTTCTTTACCCAAATCTTGCTCATCTGATTCCTAACTTCATCCGCATTCATCTTTTGTTTACCCTTGTCTTGATTCTGATCATACACCGGACCTCTTTTGTCCTGATTCTTGTTTCTGCAGACTTTAGCATTATGACCGGACCTATTGCAGATTTGGCAAATAACATTTCTTTGCATATTTAACTGATATCCCCTTGATCTGCATTGATTAGCCATATGACCTACTCTATTGCATGTAAAGCATCTACCTTTGAATGATTTGTTTACTTGCATAATTCTGCATTCATGGGATTTGTGTCCATACCTTTTGCAGTTGAAGCACTGTCCGGAGAAGGATGAATTAATCTGATTCATTCTCATTCTGCACTGATTAGCTTTGTGACCAAAATGGTTGCAGCTGTGGCAGTATCCATTGAAGGATGGATATTTTTGAGCATTTGGCTGTCTTACCGGAGGTCTTCTAGGCCTGCTCCTTGGATTTTCTGATCCAAGATTCCTCTGACCGGATCCGGAGCTTTCTCCTTTCTCATATCCCAAACCATACTTGTCATCAGTCCTCTTTTGACTTCCAAGAAGAACTTCAAGTTGAGCAGAACTTATCTTGAATTTCTCTTTATATTCATTTGCTGTTTGAAGATCTCTTTTGAGAGAGGTAATTTGATCCTCAAGTTTTTCTTCATTATCTTTGGCATCTTCAAGATCAGATTCAAGATGTCTGATAATCCTGTCCATCTGGTGGCATTCTTCTGATTTTTCCTTAAGAGATTGTCTTAGATTGTCTTCAGCCTTTCTTTTTTCTTCAATCTCTTGAGTGAACTTTATAGTTCCTGATTCCATTTCATGTCTTAACATAATGACTTCTTTTGATAACTTTTCACATAACTTGGTTTGCTCAGTCAATTCTTCATTTGTATTGCTTTCTTCACTTTGTCTTGCCAACTGTTGGAGCAGCTCCTTTCTCTTTTTCATAGAGAGACTTAATTTGTCTTTTAATTCCCTCATGAATTCATCAGCCTGTTTGAGTCTTTCTCTTAATTCACTGACTTCAGAATTTGACTGTTCAAGATCCTCAAGGGCAGTCTTGAGTTGCTCCTTTAAACCATATGCATCCATTTGAAATCCCAGATCTTCCTCAAGCTGTTAGGCTCTATTAGGAGGAACTTGGCTCTGATACCAATTGTTGATAACTGAGAGGGGGGGGGTGAATCAGTTATCCTAATTATTTCCCTTATTGAACTTTCCTTTTAATTGAAGCAGCATAAAATCAAACACAAAACATTAACCATGAAATAAGAAACACATGACACAGTATTTTTGACGTGGAAACCCTGTTAAGGGAGAAAACCACGGGGTGATTAACCCAAGAATTATTCTCTGTTAGAAGAATAGGAAATTACAAAAATGGCACTTGCCAATTAGGGCTCACTGCCCGAGCACACTGCTCACAAGAGGCTCACTGCCTACAAGAAGACACACTGTCTTACAAAGTGATAAGAATCACAGTCTTGAACTGATTGGAAGCATCTGCATATGCTGGAGTTCAGTTCCGGTTAGGTTCAGTATACTGATCTGCTGCACTTCATCTTTCCTCTGTTCTTTAGTCTGCTATCCTTTCACATACCGGATCCTTTTTGCTACTTCTGCTCTACTCTGGACTTGTTCGCATATCCTCTCACACACTACACACCCTTTACAACTAAATCCATCCTCTATATATATCCGCACAAGTAATTTCATCACCTTTCTAGTCGGCATCCGGAACAGTCTAGTTTCTTACAAACTTAGTTCTGTCGGCTGAATCCTTGCTCACCAAGCAATGCGGATCAAGCATATACTTGTAGATATCATCAATTATGTCGGCCAAACATGATTCATGCCTCCGCAACCTTTATCATCATCTGTAACACATCTGAAAAGTAGTCTGATACTCTGTCAGTCAGTTCTTCCTCTGTTTTCACTGTCTCTCAGGAATCCGGTACTCAACTATTCATATCTTTTTCCTTGTCCAACTCCGGAGGCTAAATCCTTGGAATATACCACTCAAGATAGTCCTCTTGACTTCCCCAGATCCGCACTGCACCAAGACACTTCCTCTGAGAGATCCAGACCAATCTGTCGGACCTTGCCACATGCTCTGTTCTTGTTCACCGGACCACAACAATCTTCAATCTGACTTCCGGTAGAGACATATCATGACTTGCGGATATGTGGGATGACCTTTGTTGCCATCAATGACAACAACCATGAATCCATATAGTGTCTCTTGCCAACAACATGTGCCCTAACAAAGAAAGAGTCAAGGATGCAATAGGGGGACTGCAGTTGATGTCATTACAGCCTTTCTCACTAGCCAGGCAATGAGAAGGAGGAGATTCCAAAGGTTGAATTTAAACTAGATTCATACATTTGACTGCATACTAGTACCTATGCAACTGCATGAAGACAATGGGAACATCATGTCTTAGGAGTATGAGACTAAGAAGATATATAATGAAACCATATCCTCCCTGACTGGAACTAGCTAGAAGAAACCTCATTGGAACAGATAACCCAAAGGGTTATATCATTAACCAAGGACTGGGTGGAGGCAGAGGTTACCAAGTTGAAGAAGAAGGGGATGGCTCTCACAATTGACAACAAAAGGAAAAGAAAAGAGTTAATAGATGAGGAGTGTGATGACTTCCTCAAAGAAAAGAGAGCATCAAAGGGAGAGAGGCAACAGAGTAAATCGAAGAAGAATAATCAAGTTGGTGGGGTGACAATCATATGTCATTCCCAGCCCAAGGAGGATACAGCCTCTACTTCTACTGTAGCTACTTCTCATGCACCTACGAAGAAACAAGAGCCTACTCTAAAGCCTGTTCCAAAGACTACTCCAACTTTCATAGAAGAAGGAGAAAGTACTAATGATGATGATCTCCTGATAAGCAGGAAGACAAAGAAAGTTTAGGAGACACCTCAAAAACAAGCATCTACAATGAGGGGAGCAATAGAGAGGAACCCCAACATAATATTGAAAGGAGTTGTTGGTGAGGGCATCAAAAGAACTTTGTAGCATGAGGTCCCATTCCTGATATTGTGCATTTCAAGATAGAAATGGCTAAAGAACAGAGAAAAGAAAGGCAAAATAAGCAAGATAATGTGCCTTTTCCTTTAGATGATACAGTGGATTTATCGAATGATGATATTGTGAATGAGATATCAGCCGGTCCTATGGAGGTATTAGTGAAGAATACCAAGATGACCCCTCATAGTACCCCAATGGTACAACAGAAAGCTGATGAAGAGGAAATTATAGAGGGAAATCCTGAGACAGCAGCACAACAGATTGGTCTGGCAGAATTAGTAAATCAAGTTACCAGTCTAGATGCAGTAGACCTGGCATATCAGGGTGAAGATGACCCAAACAAGGATAGAGATGCACCTCCAGAATAAGAAAAATTAAAAGTAAATGTACAAATGGAGGAAGAAGAAATGACTGATCAGCAGGATGGTCAGAGTAATGAGCAGATACCTGAAGAAGAGCTAGACAAGATAGAAGTAGAAAAACCCCAAGATCTTAATGAAGCAAGTATATCAAAGGATGGGGAACAAAGCTATCAGATGGGTGATGACCAGGAAAAGAAAGAAAATATTAATGAAGAAGGTCATAAAGATCAAGAAAGAACGGCAAGACAGAGCAATCTTGATGCTCATGCAGATCCACCATCACAAGGAGAGGATGATAAAGTTGGAGAAGATACACAAGAGGTCCTTGCTCATGAAGAAGAGCATGAAGAGGAAGTGCTCAGTGAACAAGAGCAGCACCAACCACCACCAAAGGTGGATCATAACATAGGAACATAGAATGTTCAAATTGAACATACCAACCAGTGGGGGTCTACTGATGAGGTACCATATTGGTTACAGTAAGAGGTACAGGCACCTCCCTGTAATGTGGTACCTGAATTTGATATTACTTCATTATTCATAGCCAATATAGTTAGACCTAGGAGAAGAGCTAGGGTCACTTCACCCATAAAGAGAGATTCAATAACATGTAGGAGGATAGCTGAGATAGCTATACTTGTGGTATCCAAAGAATAAGGAGAAAAAATGTTAATGAATTTCAGATGACTACTGTTGATTTGGGCTTTGCTACCAAAGAACAAGAAGGCCATGAGGCCAAGGACATTATTGATTCTTTATTGAAGAGTGTGGAAAAGGAAAAGAACAAAAATAAGGTGCACAAGGGTCACATTGCCCAATTGCATGCATTCATAAAGGGGTTGATAGACCCAAATAATATGCCAGTCAGCACTTTTGCCCCTCTGACTATTATATCATAGGATGAAGTCACTAGACTGGATATCATGAAGCATAAAGCACACATGATGGACAATTGGTTCATCCAATTTATTGCAGAGGTAGAGAAGGTGATAAAGACCTCTCTCAATAACTGGAACTTGCTAAACACAATGAAGAGCAAGGGAGACAAACTACAAAAGGAGGTTGGGCAAAGGTCAATTAAGATTGAGAAATAGTTGACTACCCTGTCAGAAATGAAACATATAGATGTCAATGTCCTGATATCTAATAAGATACTGAATAATCAAACATCGAAACTACTGACAATATGGTATGAGGATGCTAAATTTGAGAGTGAGATGTTGAAGAAATGCAATACAAAGCTACGGGATATCAGTGTCAAATTGTACAAGCTCCTGTCTGATGAGGCAAAAAATTTTGAGGCACTAGAAGAGAAGGTAGAAGGAAAGATTGAGAATCAGGATGAGGACTTTGCAGTTAAGACTTTCCAGGATAATTTCAAGCTTGCTGTAGATGACCCTCTCAACCATCTATCAGAGGACACCATCAATAAGGTCATGAGGATGAAGGCTAAAGTAGAACATTACAATGAGATGTTGAATAGCAGAAAGAATAAATGGTCTGCATTACAAGCAAAGATCGAATCACAAGAGCATGCGGTCAAGAAGGCTAAAGTCCAAGATGTAGGGGAAATTGAAAGAATAGTGAAAGTATATGAGCCCATTCGAGGACAAAGAAGTGTGCCTGCAGAAGAAAGTTTATCCACTGATGAAGAGGATGAAGAATGAACATGATGCACATGATCAGGTGCATGAAGTAATACTGGATGGTTGCTAGCTGGCAACTTGTACCACCTATAATGTTGACTTAGTCAAGGAGAAATGTGAACCATTGATCTCAATTGATAAATCCTGATCATAGGATATTTGTAACCGCCTCCTCCCCTTGTTCTATAAAAAGGAGATGGAGTGCACTTTTTACTCATTCAAAACTTAATTGAGATTAGATTGTTGAAGCCTCAGGACTAATTCTCAAAGTTGATTGTAAGTGTACATGTCTGTTGCATACTTAATGAAGAAGAAGATCTAGATTACATACAATTGTAAATTTTGAGTAATCTATGGGTGAATTCTTGACTTGTACTTTGATTTATTATCTCTCAAAGTGCAATTCATGTTGTGCATGTTGCTTTCATTCCTTTTCTGTTGAAGTTAGCATCAACCATACCTAGCTGTGGAACATCCTCGTGAACCTATGGTTCGATTCTCTTCTCTTCAGGATAGTATCTGGAATGTATGTGGACCAATAGCTAAAGATTCAACCATTTTAGTAAAAGTTTAGCAAGCATTCGTTACAATTTATTTAAGTTCATTCAAAATCATCATCATAATTGCAAATTCATGGAAAAACTAAAGCAAATATAGAGAAATATGTTGATATCCCCTAGGAAACTGAATATTCATAGCATATTTGAGTTAAATAGCATGCACAATTGAAAATATCATGCAGATACTTACAAATCCTAACAGTAATCATGGAAATATCTGCCTATAAGCACATTATTTAGATAACTTTATAGTGTAGAGGTGAAAACTAATCAATAGCAGTTGATGATCAGAAGAATTGATCAAACTTAGAAAATATCTTCATCATCTGTTAAATACAGTAGGATTAACCTTGTCTGTTGAAAGATTTACAGAAAGTAGGTGGAAAATTGGATGTTCAAGCATCAGTTCTAAAATCAGAAACATAAGGCCCCTTGAATGGAAAATAGCAAGGCACATCAAACCAATGAGCAACATTAGTGGATTATGAACTAATCAATGGAGACTTGGGATCATAAATTCTTTGAATTCATCATATCTTTCAAGATGATAAAGGTTTGATTTTCAATTCTTTATCTGTGTGTTTGTGACTAACATCATAACCAACATAAATTGGCGCTAGAAGGAGGGTCGCTCACCACTCTTCTGCTTCTTGAATTAGTTGCTTACACATTATTCCTACATCTACACAAGGTGATCTTGTCAAAGTTCATAAGAATTAGCCATACTTTAAGCATTTGTGCAAAGTTTCACTTGTTTCAGGTTGTTCTAAGAGTCCTGATCATAATTTCTCAATATTGTATATGAATACTTTAATCTTTGCAGCTAGTTGCTTGGATTTTTCAAATATTGAGTCATTGTTCAAGTTTTCTTGCAAATACCCTGTAGTATCCTATATGTGTGACTATATAAACTAATATTTACGATCAGAAGTTCAAGTTTATGTTCATATTCACATTTTGTGCAAATATTGTGCAAATATCTGGTTATTATAGAGTCCTGACCGTAAATATCCACCCTAGAGGATCATTTCCCCTGATCTTTGTGAAGATTCAGCCAAAATATTCATATTTTGTCTTAAGTTGTCAGAATCCTAGATCACAAGCCTAATATCAGGTCCAGATCCATTAGACTTCTAGAATAATTACATATTCATGGACTCAAACCTCGTACCACTGATATTCATCATACTCCTGAGTCTAGTGCATTAGTATCCTCATCTAGACATATTGTAATGCCTCCAATATCTCCTGTTGTGTTGCAGTCACCTCCAAGATCTCTAATTATACCTCAAGTGCATCAAGCACCAGTCACAATGTCTTTCTTTGCAACTTAGTCACCACTTGTGTTTACTGCATATCATCCTTTGCCTAAGAATCCTGATAAAATATGTCCAAAATATCACCCTTATCAGGATACAGAAGATCATATCAAGACATATAAGGATGCTTTCTTTAGAGCAAGAATAGAACATTAGGATGTGGTGTGCAGATTGTTCCCTTACTCTCTAGGAGAAGAAGCCTATAGCTGGTACATCAGTCTTACTCAATCAACCATTGGTTCTTAGGGTGCTTTAGAGAAAGCTTTCTTAGAAAGATTTAAAATGCCAGTAGATCTAGCCATTACTTACCACATGTTCACCACTATTAAAAGAGTTGAGGGAGAGATGATCTCTAACTTCAATGCTAGGTTTCAAAAGATGTATTCCAAGTTAGTTTCTCTATACAATGTAGGCGATGAGGCAGCCAGATCCATATACTATTCTTCCTTAGACCGTTTGACCTCTATGTTCATTAGAAGAACACATCCACCTATCACTTCACTGTCTAGTGTGTTTGAAGAAGCTGTTAAAGTCAATTAGTAGCTAACCCTAGGCTTTACATCTAATGCCAGATATCTTGCATATCCTGTACAACCTCAAGGTAATGGAGTTATACAACCTCCAGCCATCATGCCTAGTCCCTTGCAAGCTCCTCCTCGTAGCATTATGCCTCCTCCAAATGGAAATGGCCAGATGATGCCTCATCTTGGATAGATGCCTCAGGATGCAAGCCAAAATAATGATGGCAGTCTTCTTTAAACCTCAGCAAGAGAATGTAGTAGCCAAGGTTCAGGAAGAAAACAATGACATTAAGGAGATATCAGCACAATTAAGGAAGTTGACTACTAAGATTACACACATGAGAAACCACAGTTTCTATTCCAAGTAGAACCAGAATAGAGGATATCCTGATAGAGGATACATAAATAATAATGATAGGTCTGGATATCCTGATAATGGATACAACAATGAAAGGAATTTCAACAACAATAATAACGCTACTCCCAGATCACCTAGAACATGGAACACTAGGCCAAACAATGGTTCACTACCATCACCATTGGATAATCAACCCCCTAATGAGCCTAAGAAAACAACCAGGGTGAATCTAGCAGAAGCTGCCCTCACTAATTGGTGCAGGATGCATAATACCAATGCACATGCAGAGTTAGACTGTCCTCAGTTTAAAATAGTAGCTAGTATTGTCAAAGCTGAAGTATCCAATACTACAGGGGATCTTCCTCATCTTGAAGGGAATGAGATTGTTCCTAGGATATGAGTCAGCCCTGATGTTAGAAATTTCCACCAGTCATCAACATCTGCATCATCAAATGACTTCCTTTCATGAGAATTATACACTGGCAAGCGATGAGTCTACCTTAGCATTTGAAACAAATTATGTGTTTCCCTTTGAGGATGAAAATGAACCAAAACCAAAACATGAAGAAGTTCATGCCTACCAATAGCAGTATCATGGTAGACATAATTACAATCTTAGGAGTAATCCTAACAGGATGCCTGGTCCCTTAACCACATCAGTTCCAACAATTTCAACACTCCACCTGATCCTAAAGCTAGCAATGACCCTGGTCTTCCCAAGGTTAATACTTAATATTTTACACCCCAAGATACGGTGTCAAAAGCCATTAGTCAGCTTCCTAAATCTGACAAGTTAGTCACATATCTAGCAGAAGAGATGAAAAAGATCAAAATTAGTTTATCTCTGTCAAAGTTACTTAAGACCCCAGTCATCAAGAAAGCTTTTCTGAAATCCTTAGGTGAATCTAGTCCAAAGGATGATAACCAAGGTCATAATCCAAGTCACATCTTGACTAAGGATCCTGTACCTAAAGAAAATAATGCTAAACCTAGGGTGTAGGCTATTGTTCATTGGTAGAGACCTCACATATGATTCTATACAGATACAAAATTAAATCACCCCCATTCCTACTTACACTGAGGATATTTGAAAAGAACTTGCATAATTTTCTAGTGGATTCAGGTGCATCAAAAAATGTGATGCCATTATCCATTTGCAATGCCTTAGGGTTGCATCCAGCCAAGTCCCTTAAGAAAGTAACATAGCTAGATAAAACTGAAGTAAGTGTGGTAGGAGAATTGACACATATCCACATGCAATTAGCATCGGATCCAAGGGTCCAATATTACATTGACATCCAAGTGGTGGATATCCTTGATACCTATGGTATGTTGCTTAGTAGAGATTGGTCAAAAACACTCAACAGTTACATGTCTACTGATTTCAGCCACATGTGGTTACCCTGGAAGGGGATTCCTAATCAAATAAGGATAGAAACTAAACCTAGGATGAAACATATGATCACATAATATAATAATACCAATGAAATATTGTATGTCGATGTTGAACCAGGAGTTTATACCATTAGACCCCAAACAGTCAGAATAGAGGAAGTTCTAATGTATAATATGCACACGCATAGAAATGTTCATCAGGGAAATAGAATGATCATAGAATCTAATTATAGTTCAAGTGATAATGATGAAATTGATCATTTTAAAGACTTTGAATTGTACCTATCCAGAGAGATACAACATTGCCATATACTAGATATATCCAATGAGGATATCCTGATTGAAGGCTGGTGCAGGTTACATGATGAAGCACATTCAGAGAAAAGTTGTGATACATGCTTGGATATGATGGAATTAGAACAAGCTTATAGCAAGAAGGGGTCATCTTCAAGTGAGGTAGGTAGTATATCTAGTTGTGATGATACTATCTCTTGTTTGTCATCTGCAGGTACAAGAGAATCTAAAGAAATCACACATCAGGATGAATCTTACATGAATAATCCAGATGAGATCCTAATGTATGATGGAAATACTCACATAGATAAAAATAATATCACCCCAGGGACTGACTGCTTAATTGAGTCAGATTATGAATTGTCAGATGAAGATAAAGGAAGTAATTTGACGAAGTTTGAGGAGTTCTTATCTAAGCAAATTCAAAGGCTTACATTGCAGGAGGTTTCTCCACATCATGCATTAATTGAGGGTTGGTGTAGACTTCATGAAGCATCACATTCATAAATCACATGCGCATTATGCTTGCATATACTGAATAAGCAAGAGCAACTTTTTTCAAGGAATCAGTTAACTAGCAGCAGAGGCATGCCTAATGAGAAAAAGAAAGAGATTAAAGTATAGTCAGATAGTGATAGAGATGATACCACAGAAGTGAAAAGAAGAGGGGTATCATGTTTACATCAGTCGCCAAAAATGACAGAAGGTGAACCCCAAAATTTGAAGTGGATATCAGGTGGGGCATCTACCAGAGCTAAAAGGAAAAAAGAAGGTCCTGATAAACCATTAATGGAAGATAAGCCATGGATCCTTAGATTTGATGGATCCAAGTCAAAACAAGGAGTTGGAATAGGTATAGACCTCACTAACCCAGCAGTAAAATCCTTTTTAGCAGCATATAGATTGCAATTCCCATGCACCAATAATGTAACAGAATATGAAGTTTTAATTCATGGCTTGCCATTTGCTCTTAAGAAGAAATCCAGGATCCTACACGTATATGGAGACTCAGAATTGGTAGTAAAACAAGTGAGAGGCATCTATGCTTGCAATTACAAGAAGTTATCCAACTATAGACATAGGGTTCAAGACCTAATTGAAAAATTTGATTCATTTAATATCACCCATGTCCCTAGAGAACAAAATCATAAAGTAGATGCTTTGGCACAGGCTACTAGTACATTGGAGCCTTTGTCCATTTCTGGATTAAAGAGATTTTCAATAGAATTGATATCAATACCCTCCATACCTAATAATGTCACTAATCTTCAAGTGTTTGATGATGATCAGCATATTTTGGATTTCATAGAGAATAGATATATATTTGATGCACAAATCCTAGATGAGAAGAATGTGGAAAATCATACATGGTAAGAGGAAGAGATAATGGACTTACCAAGCAATAAGATCCCCAAAGGTATGATTGAATTAGAAAAGGCCTTTGATATGCATAACGTGATGAAACAAAAGGAACTCCCCAAGACAGTTAACATAGGACAAAATAAAGATGTAAGGAATGTCCTAATTGGTAAGGTCTATACTAAAGAAGAAAAGGCAAGGATAACCCAAGCATTAAAGGATTATATTCATGTTATCACCTAGACTTATGATGAGCTAAAAACATATGACACATCAATCATCACCCACACTATTCCACTAAAACCAGATGCCAAACCTTTTAGGCAGAAGCAGAGACCATTTAATGCACTGCTGGAGCCTATCATCTTTGAGGAAGTTAAGAAATTACTGAATGCCAGGATCATATTTCCTGTCAGGCACTCAACATGGGTATCTAATTTGGTCCCAATAAGAAAGAAAAATGGGGATATATGCTTATGTGTAGACTTCAGAAATCTAAACAGAGCTTCAGAGAAAGATAACTATTCTTTACCTTCACTGGATGAAGTTTTGCAAATAGTGAATGGTGCTCAAATGATGTCCTTCCTAGATGGCTTTTCAGGATACAACTAGGTAATGGTGGACAAAATAGATAGGTTAAAAATAGCATTCACCACTAAGTGGGGGATATTCGCTTATAGATGCATGCCTTTTGGCTTGATCAATGCTAGAGCCACATTTCAACATGCAATGGACATAACATTTAGAGGCCTGGTTGGCAAATGCATAGTTATATATATGGATGATCTAACCATCTTTTCAAAGAAGAGAGGTGATCACATTGAAGACCTCACAAAGGTGCTCAAGAAATGCGAGCAATATGGTATCTCACTCAATCCAAAGAAATGCATATTTGGGGTAACCGTAGGTAAATTACTTGGTCACCTAATATCAGAAAATTGGATCACCATTGACCATGCTAGGGTAGAATCCATTATGAAGTTACAACTTCCTGCGAGCAAAAACTAATTAAAATCTTATTTTGGTAAGATAAATTTTGTGAGGAAGTTCATCATAGGATTTGTAGAGATTGTCAAACCACTCAATGCAATGCTTAAGAAAGACACCAAGATAGAATGGAAACCTGAAGCGAAGGCTTCATTTGAGGACATCAGGGAATCCATATCAGATGCACCTGTCCTGATCAGCCCTGAATACACAAGAGAGTTTTATATTTATTTACTTGCTTCAGAGCATACATGTGTAGCAGTCCTAATGCAAAGGAATGAAACTAAGGAAGAAAAGCCTATAGCTTTTATGAGTTCCCCATTTAAAGATGCAGAGCTTAGATATATGGATGTTGAAAGACAAGCTCTTGCTTTGGTCAGAGCAGTAAAGAAATTCAGACATTATATCCTAAGAAGTAAGGTAATCGTTGTAGTACCAGATGTAGTAGTAAAAATTCTCCTAATGCAGAGTGAACCTGGAGAGAAAAGAGCCAATTGGATAACAGTTCTCCAAGAATATGACATGGACATAACACCCATGAAATTAGTTAGAGGGCAAGCCTTAAGCCAAATGATTTCTAAGACTGATCCTAACATAGTGAGTCAACAATACATGGTGAACACTAAAGAAAACAAAGAATGGTATTCTGATATCAAACATATCCTGATCACTGGGAGGTGTCCATTGAAGATGCAAGCTTCTCAAAGGAGAGCTCTGAAGATAAGGTCACAAAAATACATGATTAAAGGAGGAGTCCTTTTCAAGAAGAATTATGAAGGGATATACCTTAGATGCTTGGACAGACCAGAAGTAGACAAGGTTCTTGCTGAGTTACATGACAAATTTGGAACAACACATGGTTCCCACTTAGCCACTACACATGCTATCTTGAGAGCAAGATATTACTGGCCAACAATTTTTAAGAACACTATTGAGCACATCAAATGTTGTCACACTTGTCAGGTTGCTACTAACAGAGAGAAATATGTTGCTCAACCCCTGTAGCCAGTTATGGAGATGCACCCATTTTCCCAATGGGGCATGGACTTTATAGGTCCTATCAATCCTCCATCATCTTCAGGCCATAGGTATGTTTGAACAATCAATGATTATTGCACCAGGTGGACTGAAGCAGTAAGCAACAAGACATGCATTGCAGAGGATGTGATCAAGTTCCTAGAGAACAACATAGTAACCAAGTATGGAGTTCCATATGCCCTAGTATGTGACAATGGACCAGCTTTTGCATCATTGAGATTGTCTAGTTGGGATTTTGATTATAGAATCATTTTGAAATTCTCTTCAAATTATTATCCCTAGGGAAATGGCTTAGTAGAGTCAACAAACAAAAATTTATTGAGTATCATAAAGAAGTTGATAGAAAAGAATCCTAGGGAATGGAATACTCTGCTTAAGTATGCCTTACGGGTGGATCGAACCAAAATGAAAGTTGCTTTAGGAAATTCTCCTTACCACTTAGTATATGGGGTGGATCCCATCCTCCCCGTTAATCTCAAGATCCCTACATTGCAATTTGTACAAGAATATTTGGGTATAAACAATAAGCAAGAAGTTAGGTTGCTACAACTCATGCACCTAGAAGAAAAGAGAGATAGGGCAATTGATCAATTCAGCAAACATCAGGCTACTGTCAAATGTTGGTTTGATAAAAAAGAGTCAGGATAAAAGATTTTAGGATTTCAGACCTAGTCCTAGCTTGGGACAAGGCATACAAGAAGAAAGGTGATCATGGAAAGTTTGATAAACTTTGGATAGGTCCTTTCCAGATTTCAGAGATCCTAGGAGATAGTACTTACATACACAAGACCCTAACAGGTGATGATGTTCCATTGCTAGTCAATGGACAATTCCTTAAGCATTATTTCCAAGCTTAGACAAGGTCAAGTCATGATACTGTACCATAATGTACATTCTGTATAGTTGTTTGTATAGTTGCTTTGTGTGTTGGATTTTGGTTTGTTGGAATTGAGTTTTTGTTTTGATTTGGCAAAATGATGCACCTTTTCACTATAGAACACCACTGAAATTGTTGAAATTCAAGAGTTAGATATAAGTTTTTACATAGATTGTATCTCAC
Source organism: Cunninghamia lanceolata (assembly GCA_027924645.1). Taxonomy (NCBI): domain Eukaryota; kingdom Viridiplantae; phylum Streptophyta; class Pinopsida; order Cupressales; family Cupressaceae; genus Cunninghamia; species Cunninghamia lanceolata. The sequence continues at coordinate 10,498,990 of BSBN01000904.1, forward strand.
GTTAAGTATCCCTGATCAGGTTTGTGGTATCCTGTTCATCAGTATTGCTTTTCTTGCTCAAGGAGATCTTCACATGACACACCTAATTGCCTTGGGTTTATTGAACATACCAGTGTGGGGTTAAGTGAAAAATCAAAAGGTTGCCCTTGCTACCATTGCAATTCCCAACCTAAATCAACAAGTGACTACACCTTGCAAAATGTGCTTACATGATGACATCTTATGAATACAAAAAAAAAGAAAAGAAATATACTAAATATCTAAAGAGAAATTAAGCCATCTAAGTAACTCTACCGGGGCTATGGACGCCTGCTGGCAGTGGGGCTCTACTTAGGGGAATTACAAAGATAACCTTGTGGGGGCTATAGACGTCTCCTGGCAGCAAGGCTCTATCCAGGTTGGCTATGAGGGATAAACCAAATGATGTAGCTTAACCTCTTCACTAGCATTTTCAACTCATCTTCAAGATAGGGATATGAATCACATGCAAACACTTGATCCCTTGCAATCCATTGTTCCATTGATGAATGTGATACCATCCAGAAGGTTATGATGCTTATGTTTAACAAGGGATAGAGCATTATGTTCTAACTTATACTTACCCCTTGAATTATTGGAATTTCATTGTTTTCTTTGGTGGCAAGTTGTTGTGTGGTTACACAACACGTCCCATTTCACTTTAGCAAAATAGGGACCCAACCTTTTTTTTTGGCTTTCCCTTGCTTTTCTTGCTTTGGGCGGTATGGTAAAAAGTCAAGTATCAGATGCAGAAAGAGAGTATCACCCCGGGTATGCATGGTTCTCATAGGAAAAGGTTAAATGTCAGAGTTAGTTTCTATCATCATGAACCTCATAATGTGAAGGAGCACAAAATTCTAAGCAAGTTTGCCTTTTGGATCACCCTAAAATTCCTCAAGGGTAGGAAGTTATGAATGGTAAAAGTTTGGTCAAACCTAATATTCCCAAGAGGGTCATATTCACGAATATCCCTCATATTCACGAATATCCCTGATATTCACAAATATCCCTAATATATATTTTAACAAAGAGAAACCTGATATATGCATATTTGCTAATATGCAAACGTCAAATTTAGGTGTAGGAGATTATCTACCCGTCAAGTACTCATGCACATTGAAGAAGGTCATATTTCCCTAATATCCCTAATATTTGTTAATATGCGGATCACCTTCAAATATAATGTAAGCACTTAGCATCGGGATATTTCTCAATATCTATCATATATGTTAAGATCCCTGATCTTCCTCAATATGACGATGACGTCATTCTAACCCGATATAAAGAAGACCCAATATGACGATGACACCATCAATATGCTTGACTCCGAGAGGGTTATATTTTTCAATATTCATCATATTAATTAACATGCCTGATCTTTGTCAATATGATGATGATGTCATCTCCCAAGTGGATTTGTAATATTAGCGATGACAATGATGTCATCCTAATCATTGAATGTGAGGGATGTTTTTTTGAAATTAATATGCCTGATATTTCTTAAGATCCCTCATGTTCCTTAATATCTTCATATCCACACTTGGGGCACATAACACATGGATCCTTGAACACCAATAGGAAGCTGCCATGTGGCACTCTGACTTGATCATGTTAACACCTTATATTGTCACAATTGTCAAAAGGGGTATGATGACCCAATTTTAGTCATCGGTCAATGTTGGTCATCTTCATGATGACATCATCATCATATTCCTGAATATTAGTCATATTTCCTAACGTCCCTGACATCTATGAATATGCATCCCCCGCATTAAATGTCAGTCTAATGGTGGTTGAACCTTTCAAATTTTCAAATAATTACCTACCACCCGTTAACATCTCCAACACTTAGGTATCGATAAACGAATGCCGATAGAATGACATTAATCACACCCTAATTCATTGATTGTCTTTGATTAAAAGTAAGGATTAAGGTCATTTTTGAATTTACCAAGTGTTCAAATGAAATTACAGAGTCACTGTGTGAATTAAGTTGTATTACTGTAAATTGCAAAGTAACGGAATGGGTACAGATTCGAATGGCGAATGGAGGAAGGTGTCTATAGGGTAAGCACGTGCATCTAGATATAAATCAAACAGTAAAAATGGTAGCGAACATCAGGTATGTAATGGAAAAACCCTCTTTTGTCGTTTATGGTTAAAATGAGCAGGTAAAAGTGTTTTTACCATAGTAAATCGATGTGATGATACATGAAATGTATTGAATGAAGATTTAAAATCATCAGGATATTCATATTATCAAAGAATTGCATGATCATATGATATGTTAGGGTAAGAAATGCAAGTGCTTTATTGTAGGATTCAATGGCCCTCCGCAAGAACAGATCAAATATAGAATTTCTGAAACCCATGTGCATACAACCAGAGGGAGTTGCATTCAGATATGGCTAGATGAATGGACGGCGAGTTCAGAAAAGGGAAGACGAGATCCCCTGCTTATCAATATTTACAATTTAGGCATGTGGCATGTAGGAGGGTTTCCCTAAGCAATGGAAGATACTGCGCTGGTAGTTGAATGTGCACGTAACTATAATACCAACACTAGGAAAGTGGAGAAACATGGTCAGATATATGTGGATTTTTTAGTCGAAGGCATCACTGCAGCCTTCAATTTGCCCAAGGACCCTTAGGTTTCAGAATAAACCTAGAGAAAATGGAGAAGAAGTATAATAAAACTGAGAAGGAATGCAGGAAAGTTATGTATTCCTGGAGAGCCAATGACAGCACGTATAAGGCTGTTGCAAAGCTACCATGGAAGAGGATGGAGCTAAGAGGCTAAGCATGGAAGCTCAAGCCATGATATACAAGCATGGGGCTTGGTTCATCCAATTCCCCACATTCACCTATATCAAGATGGAGGGTTTTACTGGATATCATCTTATGCTGCTAAGGTATCCTACTGATAAGGTCATCCTGATCGAGCTAGCCAGGCAGATATTGCCTGCATTTGAGGCCTACATTGAAAGACTGGTACATGTGCCTGACAAAGAAAGTGTCAAGGATGCAATAGGGGGACTGCAGTTGATGTCATTACAGCCTTTCTCACTGGCTAGGCCATATGACCCATATGGTAGGATGCTAGCACTAAGAAAGAAGCCAATTCATCATATGCATCTGGAAGATTATTGGGCTGACTATGACGATGAAGTGGAAGTGAGAAGGAGGAGATTCCAAAGGCTGACTTTAAACCATATTCATACATTTGATTGCATACCAGTACCTGTGCAACTGCATGAAGATGATGGGAACATCATGTCTCAGGAGTATTAGACTAAGAAGATATATAATGAAACCATATCCTGCCCTGACTGGAACCAGCCAAAAGAAACCTCATTAGAATAGATAACCCAAAGGGTTATATCATTAACCAAGGACTGGGTGGAGGCAGAGGTTACCAAGTTGAAGAAGAAGGGGATGGCTCTCACAATTGACAACAAAAGGAAAAGAAAAGAGTTAACAGATGAGAAGTATGATTACTTCCTTAAAGAAAAGAGAGCATCAAAGGGAGAGAGGTAGCAGAGTAAATTGAAGAAGAATAATCAAGTTGGTGGGGTGACAATCATACGTCATACCCAGCCCAAGGAGGATACAACCTCTACTTCTGTTGCAGCTACTTCTCATACACCTATAAAGAAACAAGAGCCTACTCTATAGCCTATTCCAAAGCCTACTCCAACTATCATAGAGGAAGGAGAAAGTATTGATGATGATGATCTCCTGGTAAGCAAGAAGAAAAAGAAAGTTCAGGAGACACCTCAAAAACAAGCATCTGCAATGAGGGGAGCAATAGAGAGGAACCCCACCATAATATTGAAAGGAGTTGGTGGTGAGGGCATCAAAAGAACTTTGCAACATGATGGCCCCATTCCTGATATTGTGCATTTCAAGATAGAAATGGCTCAAGAACAGAGAAAAGAAGGCAAAATAAGCAAGATAATGTGCCTTTTCGTTTGGATGACATAGTGGATTTATCATATGATGATATTGTGAATGAGGTATTAGCCAGTCCTATGGAGGTATTAGTGAAGAATACCAAGATGACCCCTCACGGTATTCCAATGGTTCAACAGAACGCTGATGAAGAGGAAATTATAGAGGGAAATCTTGAGACAGTAGCACAACTGATTAGTCTGGCAGAATTAGTAAATCAGGTTACCAGTCTGGCTGCAGTAGACCTAGCATATCAGGGTGAAGATGACCCAAATAAGGATAGAGATGCACCTCTAGAACAAATAAAATTAGACGTAAATGTACAAATGGGAAAAGAAGAAATGACTGATCAGCAGGATGGTCAAATTAATGAGCAGATACCTGAAGAAGAGCTAAACAAGATAGAAGTAGAAAAACCCCAAGATCTTAATGAAGCAAGTATATCAAAGGATGGGGAATAAATTTCTCAGATGGGTGATGACTAGGAAAAGAAATAAAATATTAATGAAGAAGGTCATAAAGATCAAGAAAGAATGATAGAATAGAGCAATCTTGATGCTCATACAGATCCACCATCACAAGGAGAGTAGGATAAAGTTGAAGAATATACACAAGAGGTCCCTGCTCATGAAGAAGAGCATGAAGAGGAAGTGCTCGGTAAACAAGAGAAACACCAACCACCACCAAAGGTGGATCAAAAAATAGGAACACAAAATTTTCAAATTAAACATACCAGCCGGCGGGGGTCTACTGATGAGGTACCATATTGGTTACAGCAAGAGGTACAGGAACCTCCCCCTAATGTGGCACCTAAATTTGATATTACTTCATTGATCACAGCCAATACAGTTAGACCTAGAAGAAGAGCTAGGGCCACTTCAGCCATAAAGAGAGATTCAATAACAGGTAGGAGGATAGCTAAGATAGGTATACCTGTGGTAGCCAAAGCAAAAGGAGAAATAAGTGTTAATGAATTTCAGATGACTACTGTTGATTTGGGCTTTGCTACCAAAGAACAAGAAGTCCAGGAGGCCAAGGACATTATTGATTCTTTATTGAAGAGTGTGGAAAGGGAAAAGAACAAAAATAAGGTGCACAAGGAGCACATTGCCCAATTGAATGCATTCATAAAGGGGTTGATAGACCCAAATAATATGCTAGTCAGCACTTCTACCCCTCTGAATATTATATCACAGGGTGAAGTCACTGGACTGGATATCATGAAGCATAAAGCACACATGATGGACAATTGGTTCATGCAATTTATTGCAGAGGCAGAGAAGGTGATAAAGACCTCTCTCAATAACTAGAACTTGCTAAGTACAATGAAGAGCAAGGGAGACAAACTACAAAAGGAGGTTGGGCAAAGGTCAATTAAGATTGAGAAATAATTGACTACCCTGTCAGAAATGAAACACAGATGTCAATGTCCTGATAGCTAATAAGATACTGAATAATCAAACATCCAAATTACTGAGCATATGGTATGAGGATGCTAAATTTGAGAGTGAGATACTGAAGAAATGCAATGTAAAGCTATGGGATATCAGTGTCAAATTGTACAAGCTCCTATCTAATGAGGCATAAATTTTGGAGGCACTAGAAGAGAAGGTAGAAGGAAAGATTGAAAATCAGGATGAGGACTTTGCAGTTAAGGCTTACCAAGATAATTTCAAGCTTGTTGTAGATGACTCTCTCAACCATCTATCAGAGGACACCATCAATAAGGCCATGAGGATGAAGGCTAAAGTAGAAAATTACAATGAGATGTTGAATAGCAAAAAGAATAAATGGTCTGCATTATAAGCAAAGATTGAATCATAAGAGCATGCGGTCAAGAAGGCTAAAGTCCAAGATGGAGGGGAAATTGAAAGAATAGTGAAAGTATATGAGCCCATCCAGGGACAAATAAGTGTGCCTGCAGAAGAAAGTTTATCCATTGATGAAGAGGATGAAGAATGAACATGTTGCACGTGATCAGGTGCATGAAGTAATACCAGATGGTTGCCAGCTGGCAACTTGTACCACTTGTAATGTTGACTTAGTCAAGGAGAAATGTGAACCATTCATCTTAATTGATAAATCATGATCATAGGATCTTCGTAACCACCTCCTTGACTTGTTCTATAAAAGGAAGATGGAGTGCACTTTTTACTCATTCAAAACTTAATTGAGATTAGATTGCTGAAGCCTCGGGACTAATTCTCAAAGTTAATTTTAATTCTAAATGTTTTTTGCATACTTAATGAAGAAGAAGATCTAGATTACATACAATTGTAAATTCTGAGTAATCTATGGATGAATTCTTGACCTGTACTTTGATTTGCTGTGTCCCTTGGAGTGCAATTCATGTTGTGCATGTTGCTTTCATTCTTTTTCCATTGAAGTTGGCATCAACCATACCTAGCTGTGGAATATCCTGGTGAACCTATGGTTTGATTCTCTTCTCTTCATGACAGTATCTGGAATGTATGTGGATCAATAGCTAAAGATTCAACCATTTTAGTAAAAGTTTAGCAAGCATTCGTTATAATTTATTTAAGTTCATTCAAAATCATCATCATAATTGCAAATTCATGAAAAATCTAAAGCAAATCCAGAGAAATATGCTGATATCCCGTAGGAAACTAAATATTCATAGCATATTTGAGTTAAATAGCATGCACAATTGAAAATATCATGCAAATACTTACAAATCCTAACAATAATCATGCAAATATCTGTCTATAAGTACATTAATTAGATAACTTCACAGTGTAGAGGTGAAAACTAGTCAATAGCAGTTGATGATTAAAAGAATTGATCAAACTTAGAAAATATCTTCATCATCTATTAAATACAATAGGATTAACCTTGTCTATTAAAAGATTTACAAAAAGCATGTGGAAAATTGGATGTTCAAGCATTAGTTCAAAAATCAGAAACGTAATGCCCCTTGAATAGAAAACAGCAAGGTACATCAAACCAATGAGCAACATTAGTGGATTATGAACTAATTAACAGAGACATGGGATCATGAATTCTTTGAATTCATCATATCTTTCAAGATGATAAAGGTTTGATTTGCAATTCTTTATCTATGTGTGTTTGTGACTAACATCATAACCAAAAACACATAGGACACATATAATCAAAAGAAAACATTAATAAATTAATAGATTCAAAAACATCTTCCTTATTTCTCCAATACAAAAAGTGAGTTCATAAACCCAACATCCCTGTATAGCAAACTGTGTTTGAAAGAAAAACAAACTGCCCCTGTTTCCCTTGTTCCCGAATAGCCAGAAAAAGATCCCCCTTTTACGATGGGAAAGATGAAATTTATCTCTCCTTTTTGTAACTGCCTCTTGAAAAGTAATAAGAATTTCCCTCTCACCTCCTATAACTGATTCTTAGAATATAATGCCAAATAAAGTCTCTCCATCTTCCTAGAAACATGAAGTCTTAGTTTAAAAAGTTATTGAGGAGTAAAAATTATGCCACTTTGTCAAACACTTCCTATGTGCCAAGGTCACTGTGGTCCCACCAGTTTCATTACTCCATTTGATTCTATTTTTTCAATAAAATTTAGAGTACCTTACCATCCTCTAGACTCCTGAAGTAGTCATCCACCTTAACCGACTTAGAAAGCTCACCGTTTAGGATAAGATGCTTCCCTTTCCAAGGATTGAAAGAACATAATAAAATGCAGCTAGAATAAAATCTTTTCATGATTATGCTACAATCAATGGCTTAGGCTTCCAAATTTCTCATGTTTCTCTCATGGCACATGCAATCTGGTGCAGGAAAGGTGAATCCTAAAGCATCAACTTTTCTTATTTTCAATACTCTTAACATTACTATGATGTAGCATGGATTGCATTTGTTGCTTAAAGGTCTTATCTTTGGATAGTCTAATAGTAGTGCCAACTTTTGTTTATCAGGTTTGATTATCTTGTTGTGTCCTCCATATAAGTATTGTTGGTGTCCCATCAGGAAATGAGGAAAGTTTTGCCCTAGAGTTGTGATAAAAACTTCACTATGTAGACAGACAATGTATAATCCAACGTGGCCATTCTTGAGGAGTAATTCTTGAAAGGAGCAAACTTATCAGTCATGGCAGTGACTCTTTGGTATGTAGTAATGGAAGCATTTGCTTGAGGGGCAACATGTTCTTTTCTGCCTTATATATATTCTTAGCTGCTAGACAAATTGATGCATTGCTATCGAATCCCATTCTCCTAAGTGTCAAACCAACCTCCAAGAGAGTCAGGGACTTCATAGTGCACAACTTAGTCTTTCAAATGGAGTATTAGCACTTGGATAGTATGAGATGACCATACGGATTTATTGGAAGTGACCTCACCCACATGACATGAGGTTTTGGCTCCCTTTTGTATCGAATAGTGATCAACACCTCTTTATTCAAGTTGGTACATGATAACAATGTTGGAGAATGATCCACCAAAGTTGAGTGTTGAAGGACATAAGCAAGATACACCTGAGAAAGAAAAGTTGCAAGATAACATTGTGATACAGTTAATTCTACAACTTTGTCATTGTGGAATCTAGAAGAACTTCCCTTTCAAAAATAGGATCCATCACGAAGCATATTGCTTTCTTTCTTGCCTCTATATCATGGACATAGCGATGAGTCATTTTGTCAAAAAGTTCATGTGCTTTGAAAATGCTTCCATATTTAGCATACATATATGTTAGAGTGGCGCGGCTGGGAGAATGCTTCAATAGTGATGACGTCTGGTTTCTATTGAGACATATATCTACTCAAATTCCAGGCGTGGACAGGAGGATGGCATTTGCTTTAAAGTTTCAATTCAACAAATCTTGGGTGCATATCTTGCAATCGGTGCACACCATGAGATTTCTCCTCATGATGTTAATTATGATAGCCACATGGTTACCATCAATAAGAGACCAATCCTCGACTACAATTTGAGTAATTATAAGCTTCAGGTCTCTTAAGAAAATAAAACCATTATCCTGCAACCATCGCAGTTGCTTCTCTGAAGCCATATCCCTAATTCGGCAAGCTTTCATGTGTATTGTCAGGCAATCGCCCATTCTTTAAACTTTAGAACCAATGAGTTGGGGATATATTGAGTTCAAGAACTCATAAATTCCCTAACTACAAAGAGTCAAACATATTTGGAGTTTCAAAAGCTTACAAAGTGCCGATAGTAAAGTCTTCAACTTCATAAAAATTTCAAGGCAGATACAAACATTTGATTTTAATAAAGTAATTCACCTTTTAAACCATCAAACTTTTATTAATGGCCCTGTGAAGTGGATCTTAATGATAATAATAATGCCTTTATTCAATTCACTGACTTTGAAGATATATTAAACTCCATAGTACTCCGATAGACTTTAATTTTGTGAAAAATCAAAACTTTCCTTAAGACGGAAAACTCCATATCTCCTACATAGTAACTCTATTTTGTAGGAAATTTGGATTGTAAGATGAATGGACCCTCCTAAGAAAAACCCATAAATCGTTTAATCTCCAGCAACACAAATGTCAGATTTTAACTTCATTTGCAATATACAGCGAGGAAAATGTGAAGTATAAAATCTTTCAAATGGAAAAGTGTTCGGGCATGAAAACTAGGCAGATTGGGTAGGATGAGGTTAGGATTAGGCCCATAAAAGGAATTTTTACTAGCTTGCATAGATTTTCAAAATTAATCATTTTTGTGATTTCACAGGCTGAAGGTGTATGGAAGACTCTAGAAATTGAAATTTTCCTCGTTCAAATTTTGGACTAACAATAGCATATGACTTGCATTTGTTTTCTTTTTAATTTTCTTATTATTTTTATGTTCGCATGCTTTTAATTTCTATTAATCAATATAGTTTAATTTTCCTACCACCTCCCCCAACCCTAATCCCCCCTCCTCCTCATCTCTTTTTAAAGGGTAAGTTTGCAATCCAAATCACAAATATCCTCTTTTTGATGATGGATCACTAAGTGTGATATGAAACATTGAAGCAAAGAAATACACTTAGTTAAATCCAAAAGTACTTCTTTTTGAATTCTATGGACCGTGGAAAGCTCATGCCTACTATTTTATTATATCTTAGGTGGAAGCAAAGTTTCAATTACGCTTCTAAATTGCATGTTGTCTTTCACAAGGATGTGATTGAGAAAACAAGCTATGAAGACAAAGCTTATTGATGATTAGGGATACTAATGTATTAGGTAGGTAGAATTTGCAACTTCATAGGTACACTTGCTATATTACTTTATTGGATTTTAAGGGTGATGTCAAAGTTTGTGATATTGAAAAATTGTTCTTGTTTCAATTGTATAGCAACTTAGATGTTTAGATTGTATTGTATAGTTTGAATACTACCATATTTATGGCATTAAAATTCTCATATATCTCTTGTCCTTACAATACCCAAGTTAGAGAGTGGGGAATAGAACTATTAGGTGGGCAAAAGCAAAGAGTAGCTATAGCAAGAATAATACTAGGGAATCAATTTTCCTCATTTGATAAGACAATGCATCATGAATGGCATTGCATTAGTTGAGTCAAACATAACTATAGTATGTTTGTGATAGTGCAGAGCATATCATCCATGTTATTATAATATTTGTTTTTTTATTTATTTGAATGTCTTGGTCAACCTTGATGTATTAGTGTTTGTATTGTACACAACACATTGAAAATGTATAAAAAGAGACTATGATAACATTAAACATCCGGATGCATTCAATGAATGATTCAATGCATCTACCAATAAATATAACACAAAAAATAGATAAGTCTATTATTCTTTTTTAATTTATAAGAATAATGCATTTTTAATGTGGCTTATTACATAATGTATCCTAAAAAATATAGTGTTATTGAAAAGATATATGCCTCAAAAAAATTATAAAGTAATCATTCTTATTACTAATCCCTATTATGTCACTTTGAGTATCTTTGAAATCATCAACAATGTTAATAAATTAAAATACCTTTGAAGTTCCTAAATTACCCACCAGTGAAATGCTTGAAAACTTGTAAGAACACCTAAAAGTACTAACAAATGATCCATAGAAATAAATATGTATAGTAGCATAAAATAACTCTTATACTGTATTTACTTTATAAGACTATAAATATTTATACTTTAATTATTTAACACCTTTAAGTATGATTACTAATTGTGACTAAACAAACCAATTATGGGCAATGAATCTTCTTCCAGAAGCTTTTAATAGTCTTCCACACCAATACTAAAACCTTCCACAACAAGACATAGGTACAAATAGGTAAATAGCATGTAAAAATTCCAATCCCAAAAACCATTCAATCTGTGGGAAGTCTTATAGTTAAAGTAATGTTCTAAACCGGTACCTCAATAACACCAAAGATAGCCAAGCTCCAATTGGCAATTTGGCTTACTTGATCATCAAGTCACCCACAAGTCTTCCTCCACACAGATTTGTCTCATGTCCCTTACTACACTCCTATTTATAACTCACTACATTTGTTCTGCTCTTGTGCTCTGGGTGGGTGGGTAGTTATAAAACACTTTCCAGCCCTACACTAGTTTAGCTGCAAACTAACAATACAAGCAGGACAAAGAATCATGTGTTTATTATTGTCTTCTTTGTTGGGTTTAGATGGCATTGGGGACCCAAAGACCAAGGTTTGAAACCTCACAGACAAGCCCTTGTATGTACAAATTCGTGTAGGTGCCATTCTAACGAAGGCCTACAGAGTGAATCTTGGGTGCAGTAAAACCCTCAGCTGTAATAAGATATGCACCAAGTATTCCCCACAAGGTAACCACCTTTTATTATGATGGAAGTTGTGAGCCCTATGTGTGGATTCACACCACTACTTTTGTTGCCTAGTCTACTGCTAAGCAGCATTATGTGAGCCTCGCTGACTTGGAGGCTTGCAGAGTGCTCATAGTTTGCCAAGACTCCATGAAAATAACTTTTACTTTGATCAGCATATTTAGATGAAAGACTTTTTTACTCATTCTATTTTTCAGTGGGTGGAGGATTCTCTTTTTAAAAGTTTCAGTCGAGCTATTGAAATAATTTTTGTTTTGCTTGTGTTGCTTTTATATTATATTTTTCAAGGGAGAGAGATGTACAACCTCCATCAATTTTCTTTTTCTTTGTGAATGGATTTTGAAATCCACATAATATATAAGCTGTTGTATACATCTGATGGGATTTTAATAGAAAAAACTCCTTATCAGTTGATTTCAACACACAAATCATGATTGATGCATTGCTCAAAACTTTGGCTATGGAGTATATTACATCACTCTCTTTTTGAAACAAGTTAGCTTAGGTAATATTCATTTTGCAGGGTACTTAAGTTCTTAAAATGTAGAGTATGGCCTATTTTGAAATAAATAAGCTTATAGATTAAAAAAAATTTAAAAAAACACATTTCATCGTAGCACACTTGAAGCCCTGGGTGGTGATTTTTATAAGTTTTTTCCCTTATTTTTCGGACTATATATATATATATATATATATATATATATATATATATATATATATATATATATATATATATATATATATAAATTTAATATATATTTAATAATAAAATAAATTTAAGAATAAATTTAATTCTTTATTATTTGTTATAAAATAAATAAATAAATAAATAAATAAATAAATATATATATATATATATATATATATATATATATATATATATATATATATATATATATATGATTTTATAAATATTTACTTTATTATTTATTTTTTATTATTTTTAGTAGTTATTGTTAAATAGACTTCTATTTATAATTATATAATACTTATTTAATTTTGCTAAATATATTTATATATATGAACAATCTTTCAAATCTGCATAATAAAGAAAAAGTGATACCCTCACTTTTTATATTACATTACATAGGGGTTGGAATGGAAAATACTATTCTACGCAAAACTAGAAATTAATTTACAAAATTAAAGTTCTGATCTAAAAAGAGGGTGAAGAGAGGAACCTGGGACTAAAAGAATAAGCTCACTACCTAGGATGCCAGTGTGCCATGCAGACGTCCGCACTGGGCATTGTCGTCTGTATGGCACATAAACATGAATAGTTTCTAGAAAACACAAGAATCCACATAGTGTCTCACCCAGATCTATAAAACCAAAAAAAGGAACACAAAAGCAAGGTACCAAATGATAATAGAAGTATAAATAACAAAGATAAAATAATTAAATCAAATCAAAATGAAAGAAATAACAAGAGGAAGGAAGAAACCAACAAACCTCTGTGCGGTCGAAAGCTTCCCAAGTACCTATAGTTGAAGACAAGGAAAAATGGTTGGGGTTGTTTGGGGGTTTGCCTTAGTCAAACCCCTACTTTGGTCTTTTAACCTCCATAGCAACCAATAGATAGATAAAAGAAATAGTGTGTGTTCTTAATCCAAGTGCATCTAGAAATAACAACAATGATTAAAAATGAAAGATTAAGGATGTGGAAATCCCAAGGTACTCAAGGGCACAACAAAAATAAATGTTTGCAATAACAAGGAACAAGAGCAATATCACATGTGAGGGCTTGAAGAAGCCAAAGAGAGCAATAGAGTTGAAAGAGAGTGCTATAGTAGGTTGTACAAAGCTATAAAGAGTTGTAGAGTGATGTAGAATGCAAGGAGTTGCAAAAGGAGAGCCAAGAGGAATGCAAGAACAAAAGATCCTTTCAAAAATGAGAGGAAGGAGGGAAAAGGAAGGAGGCAGAGAGCCATTTGGAAGATTCATGATGCATTACAGTTGACCACCAAAAATGGCAAATGGAGAAACACCCAAAAATGACCATAAAACACAAAAACTATCATGGGACGCTAGCATGTCGCGTGGACATCCATGCATAGCGCTAGTGTCTGGATAGTTTAGGAAAGAATCCCAAATCTCTACATAGGTTGTAACTTTAACAAGTCTGGTTGTGTTGATTTAGTCTGTGAAATCACACTCACCCACCATAAAAAAGAGTGTCCAAGAGATCATCAAATGAACATACCTAAAGTTCCTAGGATTGGTTGAAAGTGTTAGTGTCTGCATTAAGTGAAAAATCTAAATGTTTTCCTTTGCTACCACTATAATTCCCAGCCTAGCAATAGGTTCCATTACTATGCAAACAATGAGCTGAAATAGTAGACATCAAATTTCCACAGTCCATAATATTGTAAATATGTGCTTCAGGATTAAGCTGTGTAATGATTTTGAGGCAAAAATCATTACACAGTTTAATCCTGAAGCACAAATTTACAATGAGTTGAAATGATATATCTTACACAAAAGGGAAAACATTGAAAATTAAAACAAAAGAGATGTACTCTCTTTAGGTCATCTAAATAACACTATTGGGACTATGGATGTTTGACTGGAAGTAGTGCTCTATTTAGGGGAATTATACGCAATAACCTTGATGGGGCTATAGACACTCAACTGGAAGCAAGGCCCTATCCAGGATTGTCTTAAAAGGTTAAATCCAACTATGTAGCTTAATTCTAATTACTGTCATGTTCAACCTCTTCAATAAGAAGGAAATGAATCACATGAACACACTTGTATTCCTTCTCATAAGCGGGTTACATTGGTGAATGTGATCTCATCTGAGCTAATCCTGATATCCATATGTAGTGGAAGTTGGAAATTCTATGTCCAAATTTGCTCTTCTTTCTTAAATTGACTTGAAATTTAGTGGTTTTCTTTGGAGGCTAGTTGTTGTGTGGTCTCACAACACGCCCCATTTCGCCTTAGCAAAATAGGGACCCAACTTTTGTTTTTCTTTGTTGGTGTGTTTTCCCTTATAAGGCTTTGGTAAAATGTCACCCCATGATTTGTGGTTAAAACTCAAGTCCAGGATATTCTCTTGCAAAAGTCATCAATGGATAGAGAATCAAATTCTAATCAACTTTGCCTTTTACATCATGTGGAAATTTGCCAAAACAAGCAAGTTATGCATGTTCAAAGTTTCGATCAACTGGATATCCTGGTCAAAGGGATATGGACATTATGACTGTAATATCTTGTCCACTCTTAATATCTAGTCTAGTCCCATCATCAGGTCTAAATTTTTACATCAACTCTCAAATGAACAAATAGTGAATCCAGACTTGAAATAACCATTAAATCATGTTAAATCAATAATCACCTTAGCTAGATGGCTATCGTCACTTATCAAAATATCCATATCCATGTCTACTCCAGACCATCAGATTTATCATGGTGGATTGTGAAAATGTCAACCGAACAAGATATTTGCACATGGATATAATCGATTGCCAAATATCCATATCCACTTAAATGTCCATATCCACACCCGTGATGGCCGTCAAAATTATTCCCATTGATAAACTTCCAAGGAATGGATATTTTGCACAGGATATTTTCAACTAGATATTAAGTTTCAAATATCCACATCTTGCCTTAAAGAATCATGTTCTGAATATTCAAACCTTTGACTTTTCAAATGGATATTTGCAACTGGATATTTTACGCTTGCCAAATATCCATATCCGTGCAAATATTCAAATTTGTATCTTAAGTAAGGATTTTTCTCCACATGTCCCATTGTTGAATTTTCAATAGGATCTTTCTTGAGGGACATTTTGCAATGGATATTTCATAAATACCGACCTTTTGAAAGTGAATGAGCTCTCATCACTTACTTTTCTAGTCAACGAGCATTGACCAAGACCTTTTGCTGATGTCATTTGGACACAGTTCTGACATGATATTCATCCTCATTCTAGTTAAAGTCAAATGGACATTTTGGCATGGATATTTCTCACCAGATATTAAAGTTTCAAATATCCATGTCCATATCCTGTCTCGTATTAAATGCTATACATAAGCGTCACTAGCATTTAAAATTCAAACACATGCCTTTTGCCAACTATTGAGTCCTTCCACACCTAAATGGTAAAAACTCACCTAACTGCAAAGCGGGTAATTAATATGCCCTAATCAATGAATCTCCTAAGGATGAAGGTTAAATTCATCTCATTTTGTCAATTATCAAAGCATTTGAGCTAAAATTACAAATATCTAAAGGCGATCAAAAGTGAGCTACAAGTGATTAAGGTGCAATTACAAACATTCAAAGGCATCATTATAGAGAACATGGAACGAAGTCACTTAGCTTAATGGTATTCATATCCACATCTATATTAAGGTTTAGATCTTAACTACCAGGTATGAATACGACAAACCCTCTTCTCCATATTTTTACTATTACAGTATATTTTTACATGTTCAGAAGGTAAATTTCCTGTTATGAATTAATTCCTAGGGTAAATTCGTATTTACATATAGATTACAATCAATTTCAAATTACACACTGAGGTTTAGAGTAACTTTCTGGTTAAACGCGTAAACCCTATAGTTAACTATGGATGTTTGTGTTCCATAGGACATGATGTACAAACAGATAGACTATCAGAACGAGGAGTTCAAAAGGGACAGGTTCCATGTTCCAATGACATCTACACCAAATTTGGCTTCGCACATGATACACACTATGGGGATATAGATGTGGATGCCTTTAGTGCAAGGATCTTGACAGGCGACAGTAACCCCATATTGCGGAACATCGTATCCACAGGGATGTTCAATACCATAGGATTCCCCTATGCGGTGGATGCACTAGAGTTGGTCATAGAATGTGTAAACAAATATAATATATCCAACAGGAGGGTTGAGAGTCAAGGGCGAGTGTATGTTGACCTCTCCATGAGGGGCATTACAGAAGCATTCAAATTGCCCACGTGTAGGAATATGTTTGAAATAGACCTAGCTGCATTAAAAGCAGAGTTCACCAATAACCTAGCCGATTGTAGGAAGATTATATTTGCATCCTGGAGGGATCCAATCAATAAGGCTAAGGATGTAGCAAAGATTCCCCAGAACCTCTACAAGTATGACTTCTATCGAGAAATACAATACATGATCACCTTGCTCAACAGAATGGTAGGTAAGCAAGATGTTGGGACTTTTGAGCCCTAGGTGTTTGGGCTAATACGTTTGGTCAAGGATAAGAACGTGGTATCCAATAGGGCTAAACTCATCAGTGATTCTCTACATGAGGGCATGGTGGCCTAGAAAAATAGGAGGATATTCAATATGACATCCTATGTTGTAATAGCACAACCTAATGGATTGAACACCTTTGGGAGGCTAGGGCCTCATCCTACAAATCAAACAGTGTGGGAGCATTACCCTCAATTAGAAAGGAAAAAGTTTGTTCAACACTATAAGACTATCAATGATTGTTTTATCATGCATCTTGTAACATCCACGTTCTAAAACATAATAAAACTAGAAAATTACCAAAGAGTAAATTAACAAGGTAAAAATGAGATAGAGAAAAAATTTATTCTATTCAACAAATAATCAAGTAACTTATAATTACAAGATTTGTTTTTACAAAATACAATAAACCATATTATCTTTCTCATTTACAATGTTTACAAATGTAAATCCATTACATATACAAATTTGGAATAAATACTGCTTCTAAATATTTGACATCTTTATCACAAGGCTTGGCATGTTTCCTGCTTGGAGAGAGAGCATCTTTCCAGTGATTTACCTCCAACCACAGACCGGTGTTACATCTTCCACATAGGAAGTGGCCCTACCCTTCATGAGGAATATAGACCTTAGGTGACCAATGGTAATTTGCCTTTCCCGAGTACATAGTGTTGTATTCTACTCAACTCTATCAACTATACAACCCTAGATACCCTCTAGCTAAGTATGATTTCTGATAGGATGAGCAATCTAAATACAGTGAACCGACAATGCATGCAGAAAACAAATGCATTACTTTGGCCAAAGTTTTTAATATTAATAACGTTCATAATGAACGTAATCATTGTGTTCACCCACCCCTACTCGACTTAGATACTGTCACATTCTCACAGTTTAAAACTCTTACCTATCTTAATCATGTATTAGTTTAATCCATGAGTCATAACAATACCTTTAAACTTAAATAAGTCTATATGACAACCATTCAATTGGTTGGTAATCGACTCTAGGGTTACCCTAATATCCTTTGTTACTATGATATAACAATGTAACATATCTTTTATCTAGGAGTTCTAGATTCGCAAATAACCCTTGATTAACTTAACCAAGGTTAAGAATACTATAGTTCTTAAATAGATAATGTCTCCTATACAAAGGAACGTAAAATATCTTTGATAATGTTTATAAACAAAACATACCCTATGTATAAATATCTCTACAAGGTCATTCTCTAGTATATTTAGCCTACTCCATTGTATTGGATCTTTACATGAATAATAAAGACAAATATTCTTAAACGGGATTCTTATAATAACCTTATTCCATCTTCCATAATATCTCTAACTTACTATCATTTGACATGATACAGAAGTTTACTAACAATTCATATGAATCTAGTTCTCTTGGTAGATAACATTATTCATTATGCATATATTTATAACCTATACAAGACAATATGTCAAATCGATATAACCTCAATACTATATCGTTCAAGTTGAGAATATGAAAACAAGGTTCATTCATTCGAAAGCCTAATGTTTGGTTAACTCACAATCATTCCATTGACTTGTTACAAACTTATTCGATTAGAGAACTATTTTCAAAGCTAATAGTAGTTATGACAGACTCTTACTAAGATGGTCTCTTGTCCTCTATTCAATGCATTGATATGATTATTGAATAATAAATAAAATAGCAAATGGTCGATGTAGTATACTGTAACATACTACTCACTTGAATTACCAAGAATTAACCAAATGATTTGCATTCGTTGTCCTCATCGATCACGGAGATAGATCAACATGGTTTACATAGAATGTTATCTGCATTTTCCTAATGTTGAAACATTACAGTTTTTTACTATTACACCACAAATACAGAAGGTTTAACCTTACTGGCAAACTCTTATAACCGCCCACAATATAGCGATGTTCGATCTAAAAGAACTGTTTGATTTCCTCATAATTATATGAACTGAGAAATACCTAACAATGGATGAACTTGAGTTGGCAGAGATGTACAAACTAGACATAGGGTTGATGCCTCTTGACTGTGTATTCCTTCTCTAAACTTCTCTGCATATGTTCGATCCTCCTTATCCTCTATATGCTCTATTCTTGCAAGTTTTTAACTTTAATAACTAGACATCCGGCTCAGCTGAGTTGTTACTCATTATGACCCAGGCACGACTCCTAGAGAGTTGCCTTATTTCGTACCTCAACAGTAATTCAATTGCAAACTTAATGACCTCTTAACAGTCCTTGGTGACTCAGTCTTAAACTGAAATCAATTTTTAAGCAAAAGTCCACATGTTGATTGTGGAAGGCCGCCATATGGTTCATTCGGTTTGGAAGTTCATAAACACAATCATCCCTATAAGGATGAGGCCGACACTCTTAAAAATATAAAACTGATCTTTCAATGATCAAAACATGTGGTTCAATCCACTACTAATAATAATGAAGGCTCTGATATATTTTAGCTTACGGCTCCAATACCATCAACTCATTAAGAGGTATTATCCTCTGACGATGCTAAGGCATTAATATATTTGTTTACATCAAATATACTTCTTATAACATCGCCACTATATTAGATAATCACAGTTTAATCAATACAAAATAATAATATTTAAACAAGGAAATACGGATAATGTGGTTGGGTTGAGCTTGTCTCCCCATCACAATCCGTCGGCATAATCACATATTCTTAACTCGACGAAAACGTCTTAACGTTTAAGAATCATTTTTAACACCTCAAGGACTTAATAATAATATGATAGCCATTTTACAACAATAACGTCGTAATATTTATGTTAAACGTAAATAGTCACAGTCAAACTTAAACAACGTCATTAATGTTATTAACGACTAAGATGACTTAATATGACTTAGAAAGATTTAAAAATAATATCGACTATCTGTCGATTAGGTTTAGAAGTAAACTGACTAGACAAGGCTTACCTCTTACGACACATTGGTTCACATTTTTGTTAAACACTTATAACTCAATCTAGAAAATAAACCACTCGTAACCCGAGGTCTCTATCTCTCTCCTGGAAAGATACTCTCTCTCTCTTTTCTCTGAGAGTCATCTGAAAACATGTAATCCTGTTTCAACTTGTAACCAAACAATATATGATCAGTGAGTCATTATTCAATTTAATTCAAATAATAAATCAAATCTCATAATACAAATATTAAATCGACAATAACATAATCATTCCTATAATTTCAATAAATGACATTCATTGTAATCCATGTTTTTCCTTGTCATTAATCTAAACATCAAAATAAATTTACTTATGTCCAAGTAAAAAGTAAAAGTATAGCAATACAAAAATTGGGGATGTAACATATCCTTCCCCTAAAGATTCATCGTCCTCGATGATATAAAGTATTAACAAGTAACTAAAAAGCAAGTTTATTGTTTTCAACTGGTAACATTATTAAATAAATGAGGAAACTTTTGATAAAATTCATGGTAATCCTCCCATGTAGCATTTTCCTCAGCAAATTGGTCCCATTGGACCTTGCATTGCAAGACCTCTCTGTTACACAAGCGGAGCTTGCGCATTTCTAACACCTTGAGTGGCTCGATCGTGACCACCCCTAGGTCTTGCATCTGTAAAAAATTCCAAGTCAAAATATGATTATTACCTGCAACATATTTCTTCAAATAAGACACATGAAAAACATTGTGCATTCTAGATAAGGCTGGTGGTAGAGTAATTCTGTAGGCAACCGGATTGACTACTTCAAGCACTTCAAAGGGTCCCACATATCAAGGGGCTAGCTTAGAAGACTTCCCAAACTTAATAGAACTTTTCTGAGGTTTAACCCTCAAAAGAACTTTTTCTCCAATGGAGAATCACTTTGGAACATGTTTTGCATCCGCATAGCTCTTTTGCTTATCATTGGCTTCTACCAATCTTTTTCTGATCAGCTTAACTTTCTCTTCCATTTCAGCTAGCATTTCTGGCCCGATGCTAATCCTATCCTCTAGCTTATCCCAGATTATAGGAGTTTGACATCTTCTTCCATACAATGCTTCGAATGGTCCCATCTTAATAGCAGAATGATAGGAATTGTTGTAAGCAAATTCCACAAGTGTTAAGTATTCTTCCCACTTATATTGTTGATCCATGCAATACATTCACAACAAGTCTTCCAAGACTTGGTTAACTCTCTCAGTTTGCCCATCGGTTTCAGGATGGTAAGCTGTACTCACATTAAGTTTAGTCCCTAGCACAGAAAACAAAGTTTGCCAAAACTTTGATGTTACATGCGCATCTCTATCCGAGATAATATTTTTAGGGAAGCCATGCAATCTAAACACCTCTTGCACAAATTTATGAGCTAACACAAGTGCTCCATTAGTCAAATTCCCTGGTATGAAATGTGCTACCTTTGTGAGTTTATCAACCACCACTAAAATGGCATCATGTCTATTCATTGACATAGGAAGACCTTGAACAAAATCCATGCTAATAACTTGTCATTTCCACTCTGGCACATCATGTGGGTACAACAATCCTGTGGGGTGTTGATGCTCTGCTTTTACCCTTTGAAATTATAAACAGCTTGCTACAAATCTTGCAGCATCATTCTTTATTCCTTTCCAGAAATAAAGAGGTTTAACATCTGCTAGAAGTTTAGTCACTCCTGGATGTCCCGAATATGGTGTAGTATGAATTTCTTTCCATACTAGATCCCTCAATCCAGCTGAATTAGGAACATAAATTATATCTTTATACCTCAATAGTCCATCAGACTCAAACAGAAAACCATCATGCCTTGGATCTTTAGGATTATCTTTCAGAGCCTGCTTAACCTGCTCATAAAACTCATCACCAGACAAATTTTGCAATACTAAATCCTTGAAATTTCCATGAATAGAAATAATAGAATCTATATGTCTTCTACGACTCAAAGCATCAGCTACTCTATAGTTTATCTCAAAGTCATAGTCAGATATCAATTCTAACCATCTCCTTTATCGAGCATTCAAATGCGGTTGTCAGAAAATATACTTAAGACTTTGATGGTCTGATTTAAGTACAAAAGTCTTTCCCAACAAATAATGTCTCCACATCTATAAGGCATGAGTTACTGTTGCCAATTCCAGATCATGCAGCACATAATTTTTCTCATAAGATTTCAATTTCCTTGACTCATATGCTATAACTCTTCCATCTTGCATAAGCACTCCTCCTAATCCTTCTCCCGAGGCATCTGTAATTACCTCAAATTGTCCTTCAGTGTTAGGAACTTTCAAGATTGGAGCTGAAGTTAACTTTTCCTTTAAGTGATCAAATGCTTCCTGACATTTGTCTATCCATTCAAATCTCTTTCCTTTCCTTTGTAGGGAAGTGATTGGACTAGCAATACTAGAGAAATTTAGAACAAACTTTCTATAATAGTCTGCCAGGCCCATGAAACTATGCACCTCATGCACATTTGTTGGTACAGGCCAATCCAGAATAGCTATGATTTTTGCAAGATCAACAGATATTCCATTAGCTAATATAATATGCCCTAGGTATTGAATCTCCTTCTAGAAGAATGTGCACTTAGATATTTTCCCATATAACTTATTTTCTCTTAACCTTTGTAGAACTATTTGTAGGTGTCATTGATGTTCTTCCTCATTCTTAGAATAAATGAGTCTGTCATCCAGAAAGACTAAAACAAACTTATCCAAACAATCTCTAAATAGACTATTCATGAGATTCATGAATGCAACAGGTACATTTGTCAAACCAAATGGCAACACTGTAAACTCATGGTGTCCATAGCTAGTTCTAAAAGTTGTCTTATGAATATCTTCATCCTTCAATCTTAACTGATGATATCCTGATCGCAAATCAATCTTTGAAAACACAGTAGCTTCACACATCTGATCAAAAAGATCATCAATACTTGGCAAAGGATATTTGTTCTTTACCGTTGCTTTATTAAGCATATGATAATCTATGCACAAACGAAGGGTTCCATCCTTCTTCTTAACAAAAATAACCGGAGCACCCCAAGGTGAAACACTATGTCTGATTAAACCTTTTGCCAACAATTCTTGTAATTGTTCTTGCAATTCCATTAACTCCATTGTTGTCATACGGTAGGGTGCTTTTGATATAGGCTCAGATCCTGGTTTAGTGTCAACAGCAAAATCAAAAACCCTCTTGGGAGGCAATCCTGGAAGTTCTTCTGGAAACACATCTTGAAATTCCCAAAGAAAAGGATACTTTTCTCCAAAAGATAAACTAGGGTTTTCTACCCCTTCCTCCACTTGTTCCATTTTGACTGCAAACAACTAACAACCTTTCCTTCTAGCCCTTTTTAATTGCTTGGCAGAGACAGTTCTAATTTTAACTTCTCTTTGAATCCCTTGGAATTGGGTTAGATTTCCCAAATCATCTAAGCATTCAACTATTTTTGAAAAATAGTCAACCTTAGCTCTATGTTTCTATAACCAACTCATTCCTAGGATTACATCATAGGAACCTAGGGGAGCTACATACAAATTTACTTCAGTTGAGAAACTAGGAAGGTCAACTTTGGCTTCAAACAAACATTGCTCTACCTGAGCCTTAGATCGGTTAGCATATTCTACTGACCAAGGTTTGGACATGTAACCAACTTATTATTTGGCGGGTGGTTTTCCTCTTCACTTTCGCCTTGGTTAGTTCTTGTCCGCACCATGTTTATCGATTTCTCACACCTGAGAATATTAAGTTGTCCATTAGTTCAAGATTATAATGTAACCCATTAAATATAAACATAATACTCAATTCAAACAATAGTTTGGCATAAAA
This sequence comes from Cunninghamia lanceolata, assembly GCA_027924645.1. Classification (NCBI taxonomy): domain Eukaryota; kingdom Viridiplantae; phylum Streptophyta; class Pinopsida; order Cupressales; family Cupressaceae; genus Cunninghamia; species Cunninghamia lanceolata. The sequence goes on from BSBN01000904.1 coordinate 10,522,791, forward strand.
ACAACTCTTTTTATTTATTTCATTTCAAAAGTAAAGAGTTTCCTTCTTTCTTACAAGAAATGACTTCAAAAGTCGTGCTCAAGAGGAGTATATCCTTCAAACTCATTTTCAGATACATAATCTCAAGTATATAACCCTCTGACTCACTATCGGACCTAACTTCTACGATCTCAATAGTTGGGGGTATGTGGGGATCTCGCCTAACCATAGTTATTTCCTCATCTTTAACTCTTTCCAAGTACTCCCTTCTCACTCGCTTGATTCGAGTTAAGGCAGTTGCTAGAGTTTCAGTATCACTTAACCAAATGTCACTCTCATCATTGGTTCCCTCAAAGGTTTTGATAATAGCATCACGTTCTCTTTTTGCTTTAAGGAAACGTTGACTTGAATTAATAGACTTTCTTGCTGTCTTTTTAAAACATACCATCTTGGCACATAAATTTTCAAACATTAGTTAACCGCATAATGTTGACTACAGCCAAGCATAGTGGTCTCATAAGCCCTAGTGCTGAACCTGGTAGCTCTAATACCATATGTAACATCCACGTTCTAAAAACATAATAAAACCAAAAATTTACCAAAGAGTAAATTAAAAAGGTAAAAATGAGATAGAGAAAAATTTTCTTCTATTCAACAAATAATCAAGTAACTTATAATTACAAGATTTCTTTTTACAAAATACAATAAACCATATTGTCTTTCTCATTTACAATGTTTACAAATGTAAATTCATTACATATACAAATTTGGAATAAATACTGCTTCTAAATATCTGACATCTTTATCACAAGTCTTGGCATGTTTCCTGCTTCGAGAGAGAGCATCTTTCTAGTGATTTACCTCCAACCACATACCGGTGGTCTCCCACACATCTTCCACATAGGAAGTGGCCCTACCCTTCATGAGGAATATAGACCTTAGGTGACCAATGGTAATTTTCCTTTCCCGAGTACATAGTGTTGTATTCTACTCAACTCTATCAACCATACAACCCTAGATACCCTCTAGCTAAGTATGATTTCTGATATGATGAGCAATCTGAATATAGTGAACCGACAATGCATGCAGAAAATAAATGCATTACTTTGGCCAAAGTTTTTAATATTAATAACGTTCATAATGAATGTAGTCATTGTGTTCACCCACCCCTACTCAACTTAGATGCTGTCACATTCTCGCAATTTAAAACTCTTACCTATCTTAATCATGTATTAGTTTAATCCATGAGTCATAATAATAATACCTTTAGACTTAAATAAGTCTATATGACATAACCATTCAATTGGTTGGTAATCAACTCTAGGGTTACCCTAATATCCTTTGTTAATATGATATAACAATATAACATATCTTTTATCTAGGAGTTCTAGATTCACAAATAACCCTTGATTAACTTAACCAAGGTTAAGAATACTATAGTTCTTAAATAGATAATGTCTCCTATACAAAGGAACATAGAATATCTTTGATAATGTTTATAAACAAAACATACCCTATGTATAAATATCTCTACAAGGTCATTCTCTAGTATATTTAGCCTACTCCATTGTATTGGATCTCTTCATGAATAATAAAGACAAATAGTCTTAAATGGGATTCTTATAATAACCTTATTCCATCTTCCATAATATCTCTAACTTACTATCATTTGACATGATACAGAAGTTTACTAACAATTCATATGAATCTAGTTCTCTTGGTAGATAACATTATTCGTTATGCATATATATATAACCTATACAAGACAATATGTTAAATCGATATAACCTCAATACTATACGGTTGAAGTTGAGAATATGAAAACAAGGTTCATTCATTCGAAAGCCTAATGTTTGGTTAACTCACAATCATTCCATTGACTTGTTACAAACTTATTCGATTAGAGAACTATTTTCAAAGCTAATAGTAGTTATGACAGACTCTCACTAAGATGGTCTCTTGTCCTCTATTCAATGCATTGATATGATTATTGAATAATAAATGAAATAGCAAATGGTCGATGTAGTATACTATAACATACTACTCACTTGAATTACCAAGAATCAACCAAATGATTTGCATTCGTTGTCCTCATCGATCACGGAGATAGATCAACATAGTTTACATAGAATGTTATTTGCATTTTCCTAATGTTGAAACATTACAGTTTTTTACTATTACACCACAAATACAGAAGTTTTAATCTTATTGGCGAACTCTTATAATCACCCACAATACAGTGATGTTTAATCTAAAAGAACTATTTGATTTCCTCATAATTATATGAACTGAGAAATACCTAACAATGGACGAACTTGAGGTTACAGAGATGTGCAAACTAGACACAAGGTCGACTCCTCTTGACTGTGTATTCCCTCTCTAAACTTCTCTGCATACATTTGATCATCCTTATCCTCTATATGCTCTATTCTCTCAAGTTTTTAACTTTAATAACTAGACGTCTGGCTCAGCTGAGTTGTTACTCATTATGACCCAGGCACGACTCCTAGAGAGTTGCCTTATTTTGCACCTCAACAGTAATTCGGTTGCAAACTTAATGACCTCTTAACAGTCCTTGGCGACTCAGTTTGAAATTGAAATTGATTTTTAAGCAAAAGTCCACATGTCGATTGTGGAAGGCCGCCATATGGTTCATTCAGTTGGGCAGTTCATAAACATAGTCATCCCTATAAGGATGAGGCCGACACTCATAAAAATATAAAATTGATATTTAAATGATCAAAACATGTGGTTCGATCCACTACTAACAATAATGAAGGCTCTGCTATATTTTATCTTACGACTCCAATACCATCGACTCATTAAGAGGTATTATCCTCTTACGATGCTAAGGCATTAATATATTTGTTTACATCAAATATACTTCTTATAACATCACCACTATATTAGATAATCACAGCTTAATCAATACAAAATAATAATATTTAAATAAGGAAATACGGATAATGTGGTTGGGTTGAGCTTGTCTCCCCATCACAATCCATTGGCATAATCAGGTATTCTTAACTCGACGAAAACATCTTAACGTTTAAGAATTGTTTTTAACACCTCAAGGACTTAATAATAATATGATAACCATTTTACAACAATAACATCGTAATATTTACGTTAAATGTAAATAGTCACAGTCAAACTTAAACGACGTCGTTAACGTTATTAACGACTAAGACAACTTAGAAAGATTTGAAAACAATATCGACTACTTGTCGATTAGGTTCATAAGTAAACTGACAAGACAAGGCTTACCTCTTATGACACATTGGTTCACATTTTCGTTAAACACTTATAACTCAGTCTGGCAAATAAACCACTCATAACCCGAGGTCTATATCTCTCTCCTGTTAAGATACTCTCTCTCTCTCTTTTCTCTGAGAGTCATCTGAAAACCTATAATCATGTTTCAACTTGTAACCAAACAATATATGATCAGTGCATCATTATTCAATTTAATTCAAATAATAAATCAAATCTCATAATATGAATATTAAATTGATAATAACATAATTATTCCTATAATTTCAATAAATGACATTCAGTGTAATCCATGTTTTTCCTTGTCATTAATCTAAACATCAAACTAATTTACTTATGTCCAAGTAAAAAGTAAAAGTATAGCAAGACAAAAATTGGGGATATAACACATCTGGTCAGGTTGATGGAAGGTGATAGGGAGAAAAGACTTTCAAACGAAGCCCAGGAGTTAATTCAACCGTATGGGGGGTGGTTCATTCAGTTTCCCACATATACATATATTAAAATGGAGGGCTTCAAGGGTAATCCATTCATGTTGCCACGATATCCCACCAATAGGATAATGCTCTTAGAGATCACAAGGTAGATTATCCCATCCTATGAAGCCTACGTGAGGAAGAATAAGAGAGGAAATGTCAAATTTCCAATGGAGATAAACTGGTATGTCTATGGGACCATTGACAATGCCAAGAAGTCCAAAGCGGAATTGCATATGTTGCATTTGCAACCATTTCCCTTGACCAGATATTATGATCCTTACCACAGAATAGAGAAGTTTGTGAGTTAGAAGCTACAACATGTAACCCATCTTGAGGATTATTGGGTTGATTGTGATGATGATGAAGATGTAAGAAATAGAGGGTACCAACATCTAACTCTAAACCAAATTAGGACGTTGGGTTGTCTAGAGGTGCCCCTCAAGTCAAATTAAATGATGGGAAGGTGTTGGATCCAGAGTATGAGGAAAAATAGATATATAAAGAGCCTCTATCCCTTCCAGATTGGAGCCAGCCAAAGGAGACATCCATAGATGTGATAACAGCTAGAATCATAGCCACTACCAAGAAATGGGTAGAGAGGAAGCTAGATGAACTAAAAGCTAAGGGGGTCACCCTCACATATGACAAAAAGGGGAAAAGGAAAGAAAGATAAGACCTAGGATATGATGACTTTCTCATTCATGAGAGAAGATTCATGGAGGCTAAACTTGCTAAGCCTGGACCATCTACATCAGGAGAAGAGATCACATCAGAGGGTATAATTGTGGCTACTAGACCCTCACCTTCAAGGGAACATCCTTTACCCTCCATCCCCATCACTACCAAGACCACAGAGGAACCAAGGCTTATAGATATATTACAATAGATAAATAGCCATAGCCAGAAGAGGGTTGGGGTTACCCTCTTGAAAGGCTCTACATCTAGACAGGTGGAAGTCTAGACTGAACTTGCCACAGGGCCTACTCAATTGGAAATGTTATTTGCCAAAGGCCAAGTACCAGGAGCCTCGTCATTAGTGCATGCCTCACCACTCGCCATGTTTTAGACCCATTTGGCACATCAAATCAAGGATTTCCCTAATCCTACAGTAGCGGTGGTGAAGGAATTACAACATAACATCTCGGTGCCTCAAATCATACAAGTAAAGAATGAATTGGTTGAGGAGGCAAGGACTGAAGAACAAGCAAGGTTTGGGGAACAACCATTATCTCTAAGTCAAGTCATTGACCTAAAAGATGATGAGGTTACAAGAGATGTAACCAATAATCCTATGGGGTCACTTCTTAGACCTTCAGTGCCTTCAAAGCAGGAATTCTTCAAGAAGCCAGGGTGGAAGATCAACAGGAACAAGATATTGAAGAAATAGAGAATCCTGAGCCAACAAAAGATCCTGAGATACATGATATATCTGATATAGAATGGGAATGATCACCCCAAGAACCCATGCAGCCTGAGCAGTTGGATGACTTGGTTGGGAGAATAACAAGTCCTGAGGCAATTGACTTGTCTTATCTAGTAGGAACAAGAATAGGAGATAAGGATACAACTCTAGATAGGCAAGAACAGGAAGGAACTATTCAGGATAGTCACATGGAGGAGGTTGCTCAGGTTATCCCAGTAAATGAAGAAGGAAAAAAATTAAAGAACATGTTGAGAAGGGACTAGAGCAACCCACAAAACAACAAGTAGAATCATCAGAGCAATAGGCTCTAGCAGATAAAGGAGATGAGGAGATGATTGATGCATGAGAAAATTGTGAATTCCCTCAATAGGAGCCTCATGAGAGGTCTAGACAAGAAGAGCATCAGGGAGAAGTTCCTGAGAAAGATATTTTACAGGGTGAATAGGACATGAATGTACATCAAGAAGTTGAAAATCCTAAGGATAAGAAACAACAGACCACACAAGAGGAGATGCTTCAGCAAGAGGTTCATTAGGAGGAAGTGATTACACAAAAGGAAGTACCTAAACAAGAAAAAGGTCAGGATAAAGATGATGATGCAATTATGAAAGATGTTCACATTGAGCACATAGTTCAAGAAGAATTGACACAAATTTGTACCAGATTGGCTTTCATCTGAGGTAACATAGCCTTCTTCTAGTGTTGCTCCATTTGATTTTAAGTTATTATTTTCAATTAAGGATACAAAACCAAAATGCAAAGCTAGGGAAGTATTTGCAATAAAGAGAGATGCTACAACTGAGAGGAGAATAGCATGGTGCATTTGGTTGTACCCACTATTGATAAGGCTAGAAGAGAAATAGTGGCCATTGAATACCAAATGACTACTATAGATCTAGGGCACACAACGACAGAGCAGGAGATTGAGGAACTCAAGGGGAGTACCAAGGTAGTGGTTGCCCACATTCATAAAACCAAACTAAAGAATAAGGAGTTGAAAGGGCACATTTCCCAACTCTAGGTATTCATTAAGGGGTTGATAACCCCAGGAACTCAAGTAACAGAGGCACCTGCTACCTTAGCACTGGTAAGTCAAGATGAGATAAATGGCCTGGATACTACGAAACATCAAGCACAAGTTATGCAGAAGTGGTTTACCACATTCATGTCTAAGGGTGAAGAATTGATCAGGACATCCTTGTCTAATTGGGATACCCTGGCCCACATCCGAACAAGGCCTGATCAATTGAAGAGGGACTGTGCTACGAGGCTTTATCAGAATGATCAAGACCTCAACAAAATGATAAGTGCTAGGAAGTTGAAGGATAAGGTGTTGCTCAAGCATCACATTTTGACCTTGCAAACAATGCATAAGATATCCACGTGGATAAAGGATTTGAAATTCAAAGCAGATGTCCTTAAGGGATGTAGACTTAAAGTAGCAGACATAAGTACAAAGGTACATGACCTACTGACTAATGAAGTAGAGATTCTTGAGGAGCTGCTCGGCAATTAGGTGAGTGAAAAGGAAACCTATGATGAGAAGTCTCCATAGAGACATTCAAGGCTTGGTTCGAACCAATTTTGAAGGATCATGTTTGGTATTTTTCAAAGAAGGCAATAGATGAAGTGATGGAATTGTCCATGAAGATAAAGACCTATAAATGTAAGTTGGAGAATAGGATAAATAAATGGGTATCCATAAGTGATCAACTGCAGGTGCAGGAGTATGCCAAACTTAAAGCACAACAGTTCGATAAGATGGAAATGGATGTAGCTATAAAAGCTTATGATATATATGCGAGGTTGTACTCTAGAGGAGTGATGGTTGGTGAAGATTCATCAGATGCAGAGGAATAGGATAATCAAGAATGACATAAAGGTATAGATACTAGGAATATTTCATTTTGCTAGTTGTACTCCACCAAAGATTGTCAACTGGCAATCACGTGCTATAGATCTTGGTCATTGATATTTTGAGAGATATCCTAACCGTTGATGCATTGTAACTAATCTTAGGTCCTTGTTCTATAAAAGGACCTAGATCATCATGTATTATAGAGACTGAATTGATGAAATTTTGAGCACTGAGCTTGTTAATTTGACATCTCTGTGACTTTTCTCATGGTTCTTTCTCACAATCAATGTAAATGTGTATATCCCTTGCATATACAATGAAAATTGAGTTCCAAATTACTGTTATATCATAAATCTTGAGTAATCTTCTGTGATTCCTAGTCTATAATGGTGAGTTGTTGCATTCTTTTGAAGTGTGTTCCCCTGGTTACTTACTATTAATCACTTTCCTTGAAGATTTACATCTCTCTTACGTAGTTGTGAATGTTTCTGGTGAAGTATGAGTAGATTTACTTCATTTCATGATTATATTAGGATATGCATGTTGATCATTGGTAAAATTCAATTAGTTTATGACCTTATTTCTCTGATTCAATCTTTAACTCTTCATTCTACAAAATATAGTGAATAGATGCAAGTAATGACATATCTAAAGCATATACAGTGAAAGATGCAAATAATGACAAATCATATGCAAATAATCATAAATATCAATGAATTGCATGTTTTAAAGAACATATTTAAGTAAATTCAAGGTATATATGCAGAGATTAGTTGGAACAGAGATAGTTTTAGAAGAACTAATCAAAGTTCAAATAGTTTCAAAACAATTGATCAAAGTTATGCTCAATTCATCCTTGTATGCTCAAATATCAACTACAAACTAGAGGATCTAATGTAATTGTTAAGGATATATGCAAATTAGGTGCAATATAGTGGATATTTGGGAAATTCAACTGAATCTAAGAAGGAATACAATAATGAAGGTGTAAGTCCTCCAAATAGAACAACATATCACAACAAACCCTTAGTAACTGTCAGAGGTCAAGACCTAACCAACGGAGCCTTGGGATCATAAATTTGCCCTAAATTTATTGTATCTTTCAAGATGAGTAAAGGTTTGTTGTGACAACTTTTATTCTTATGTATGTGACTAACAACCACATCAACATGTCCCTCAAAGACTTAAATCTAGGTATCATAGGGAAAATACAATATAGATTTTCTTGAGAACCTTCAATATCTCCATTGGCCATTATATTCCCTACATACTTGAAAACATATGTTAGTACCAATATCAACATAATCATCTTAAAGCAATAATAATTAACATAATTTAAATTTATCAAGTAAATTCTTACAAATTCATATAACAATAATATCTCATACACCAAAATTTTTTTTATAATAATAAACAAACATATCGCTTTTTAAATTATACACAAAAATTAAATTATACGAATAATAATTGTAGACTAGCTAAATTATTTATTTTAATCAATCATCTCATAATATCAAAATCCATTTAATTAAATATGCTAATAAAATCTAGACATAAATAGAGTCCAATAATATTCTAATAAAGTCTAAAGTCAACTAACATCAGTAAGTCATTAGAGATAAGATAGGTGGGCCTTACACCACACATCATAGTAATCAAGACCTTACACAACATAAAACTTTATTGCAAGACAAGATACAATCCCACTCATATGAGAATCAATACATGTTTACAATGTAGTGCACACATCCCATATATGTATGATTTAATGTCAATACAATATAGTTCAATAATATACAATTTACCACTTGATCAAGGATCACAAGATCTCATTTTACAACTTTTCCAATATGCACGAATAGAAAGCTACAACCATCAAGATCCATAAGAACCTTGCATACTCTTGAATTAACATATTCAAGAATCCAACTTGCCCCAATAGTGATGTCTACCACCTAACCATGTGGGACCATGGGGGCCAACCCTCTAGATAAGGAGGGAATCAGTTGGGTAGCCAAAAAACACACACACACACACATACACAAAACAAGTTGGTTTGACAATCACTCATAACAATCATATCTCATACATAGAACACCAATAAAAGCATACATGAAGGTTCCAGGAACGCTAATCAATGTATACACATGGATTTCACTTACACCAATCATATACAAGCAATTTGATGAAATATAGGAGGCTACTAGATGGAGGACCAAGGAGTGTCATCACTATGGCACTATGACTATGTGGAGTTGATTAGTTTGCTCATATCTACAATAGGTGATTCTTAATGACATTTCTAATAATCATGAAAGGATTGTGATATGTCCCTCACTCTTATTCTACAAATCCTTAAAAAAGGGTTCAATACTAGATGTAGATTAATCTTGATTAAATGTATTTTGTGTTTGAACCCTATTTAGTTTTTAATTGTTAATTTTTATCCTCTCACATGCCACATCCCTTGGTTTCATTTCAATCTAGTGGGTGGTGAGAGTCCAGTCCTTTCCTACTCTAGATCTCATTCCTAACACCAAGGAGATCAATTACTCAAAATGACCTTGGCATGGAAAACAAGGAACACACTATGACATGTGTCACTAAAGCATAGACAAATGTGTTTCCATTGGAAAACTAACTATATCACAAAATAAAATAGCCTTATAAGGTCAAAATTCTCAAAAATTAAATTTCAAGATATTCTCATGAACCATAAAATTCCCAATTCTGCCATCAAAATACCTTGGATTTTCTTCAAATTTAAATGCAAACTCTTAAGAATATAAATATACACTTGGCATATTCTTATGTTTTTGTCAATTAATTCAAAACACATACATTAAGAGACCACACATTAAGCCATGTTTGTCTTAATTCAAAACACATTCATTGAAGGACCACATGTTAAGCCATGTGAGATATATGCAAAATTTCTTCAAAGATGAAGTACACATGGTGTTTAGTTGACATTGGATTTATATCTATTACAACTTATATTTAATAGATTTGTTATGTTTCTTATATATTTTCCTTGTATATAATATTTTTGAAGTACAATCACCTTTCATGTTGGGGCTTAAAATGAAGATTTCACTCTTTGGTGTTTAGTATGTGTAGATTTTTTCCTTGGGCCCACATTATTTCTTGAATGGAAAAGTCAATCTAATGCAAGGGCTATTGTTAAATGGAAATTTTATGTTGGGTAGGAGAAAGTTACATGTGGAGACTTGCTTTTGATAAGTTATAGACTTATAGTTATATACAGGTGTCCAAATTAATTCAAAACACATGCATTAAGAGACCACACATTAAGCCATGTTTGTCTTAATTCAAAACACATTCATTGAAGGACCACATGTTAAGCCATGTGAGATATATGCAAAATTTCTTCAAAGATGAAGTACACATGGTGTTTAGTTGACATTGGATTTATATCTATTACAACTTATATTTAATAGATTTGTTATGTTTCTTATATATTTTCCTTGTATATAATATTTTTGAAGTACAATCACCTTTCATGTTGGGGCTTAAAATGAAGATTTCACTCTTTGGTGTTTAGTATGTGTAGATTTTTTCCTTGGGCCCACATTATTTCTTGAATGGAAAAGTCAATCTAATGCAAGGGCTATTGTTAAATGGAAATTTTATGTTGGGTAGGAGAAAGTTACATGTGGAGACTTGCTTTTGATAAGTTATAGACTTATAGTTATATACAGGTGCCCAAATAGTAGTGTCATGCAACGATAAAGATGAAAAACTAACCTTTAATGCTTAAGGAGAGATTGAAAAGGATGCAAAATTCAAGATTCTTGATAAGAATTTTGAGCATATGAGCTTTATAGATGCTTTGCATTATTGTAGCTCTGTTGTAACTGTTGTAGACACCTAAAATTAACCCCACTTTCTAACTTAGTTATTCATCTGCCATACCTTCACATTAATTAAATAATTCTTAATTATTTGATTAATTTCATATATTGTTAGGAAAATCACTCTACCTTATTCTTCCACATTAATTAAATAATTATTAATTATTTAATTAAGTTAAGTTTTCCATTTCCTAGTATTAATTAAATAATTTTACAATTATTTAATTAATCCTTTCTTTCTTCTAATATTAATTAAATAACAAATTAATTTCTATTTTCTCCACCACAAATAAATAAAATTAATATTTTATTTCCAACATTATCCATGTGCACCAAAAATTAAATAATTAAATAATTTAATTTTCCTCCATAATTTCCTCTCACCATAATTCAGTCTTGTCTCAACTTGATTCTCTCACATCACTCCATCAATCACTCTCAATCAGATATGCTAACTAGTTAATCAAATCAGTTGACTAATCAATCAATTTAGATAACAAATCAATCAATTCAGTCAACTCACCAATCAATCTTGTTAACTCCCATGATTCATGAGAGGATAAGGACACTTGTCAGTCCCTCATTTGTTTACTTCTCTCATTTAATTTCAACCATTGATCTCTCCAATCATTATCCACCATTGATCTTCATTTTTGGAAACCTATAAATAAAACTTCTTCCAGACCAAAGGATCATCTCTCATTTTCATAAACTTACGTTGCTGCACTTAATTCATCCATTTTAGGTTTTCAAAGTTATGTTATTGAGTTAAGCAATCCACATATCCACGAAGATCAAAGGAGCATAACCATTAGAGTTCAGGTGCACTTCAATACACTCGATCGGTGAGGTAAAATTTGCTTGTGAAGGAAGATATAATTGTTGTTGGGTTTATTTTCTTTGATTTATCTTCATATGCAAATTTACAATTCACATTTTGGCACGCCCGATAATCCAACCCCGTCTTTTGTGAGTTTGTAGGCCTGGTTTTTATTTTGTATCTGCTAGTTGATCATTTTTTCTATAGGATTTAATAGTTCTCTCTGTCTCTTTTTTCTAGTCTTTGACTGTGGAATCTAAGATTTTAACTATTACAGTTTAGATTTGCATTGTCATTTTAATCACTAAACGACCATCAGTTTCCAATATTTTGTAACCACGGCGACCGAAGGCATATTGAAATAATTTAGCATTCGTAGATCCATAACGAAATTGTCCACTCCTCCAGCCTTGAAGAGCCCACCTTCTGAGCTCCCCAAATGCTGATTGAATTTCTAAGACATCCACTTGAATTTCTAAGAACTCATTTCAGCTTCTAAGGCTTTTGCATCTTCTGGTGATTGTAATAGGATCTGAGTAGCTCCAGCTGCCTCATTGGCATTGGATGTTGTTGATATGGAACGTAATATGGGTAGTGCATGGGTTTCATAGATCTGAGGCAATATGGTGGTTAAGCATGTGGCATTCAACAAAGGTTGTGTCTTAACAAGGCATCCTTTTTGTGTGTGGTCCTGGAGTTTATTAACCATGGTTTTCCTACACTCATTCAAATCTGTAGCATTTGTTTGTTCTACAGATGTGCATGTTTCTTGCTTGGCATCCCTTAGCTCCAAGCATTGGTCGTGAGACCATTTTAATACTTTTTCATAGAGGAAGGTCATGAGCAGACCGTGTGTTGACCCATAAGTTGTGTGTTGGTGCTATATTTTTTATTGTGAGGTGATTTCTTTGTAGAGAGATGACATTGTGAGGGTTTCAGGCACAATACCAATCCATTGGTAGTTCACATTGGACTATGGGTAGAGATCTATTTTTAAAAGCACACTAAAACATTTTATTTTTCCAACAAGCATTGCTTTGCAAAGATCTCATGCTATAGAAGTAGCAGCATCTTAGAGTAGTAAACCTAGAATACAGTGATAGGGTGTGGTTTGATTGTGTGGGGGTTTCATAATGAGTTTGGTTATCTATTGGAATCCTCATGTATTCGTTGTATGATGCTAGTTTGGTAGCTACATTATTGCCATAATCATTGATGTTTTTGTCTTCAACCTCAAGTTAAGATTTAGATCTGCATTCATATCTGGCTTCTTTATATCTGATGTGGTCGACTTTGTTGTGTGAGAAGCTTGGGAGAAGGAATAAGATATTATTTTTTCCTTAATATCAGGCTTTGATGCATCTGACTTGTTCATCTTTGCTGTGTATGGAATTCGAAGGCTTTATCATATCAGTTTGAAAGAGCAGAGGCAACATGTTTGGCCTTAATTACAATAGTGTCTGCATCTACATGTATCCAAATTAGCGGAGCTCACCTTGTCAAGTAAGACTTTATTTTAAAATTAGCTTTTCAATTAAATTTGTTAGTTTTAGTTTATTTTTAATTTCATCTTTTTATTTTTTTTCTCTTAGTTTTAATTTAAAATAGATGGTTTTTAGCTTCTAACATAGTTTTTTTTTAATTTATTTATTTTTTTAGTTTGCATATCTTCTTGCCACTAACTCGTTGGTTGCAAGATAAAAATCGTTTAACAAAGACCAACCTTTTTTTTTTGCAAACTACTAATGTTTTTCATCGCTTGTCAAAGTTCAAAAAATAAACAAAAAAAACCAAAAACTACTAATCCATTGTCTTGCAGGATCGTTTGTCGAAGGCATTTTTTCGCTAAATTAGGCATCTAAACTAGTTTAGTTGGTTAATGAATTTGTTTTCTGTACTTGTGGGATTTGTCAAGATGTATGCTCTCTCCATGCACTTCGTGTGACCTTGGAGATCAGAAATCTTACACTTACTTTTTCATGTTTAGATTAAATCCTAAGGTGGTGTTGACTTGCATATGCTCTCCCCTTGTGCCTAGTGCAAACCTGGGGATCAAAAGCAATTAGTATCTATCTTTCCCATTAGGAGGCTTGCGAGGGGATTTCATCACCCCTAGGGATGATCTCAACCACACGTTTTGGTGGGGTGTATCTAAGGGGGGAGAGCGAAAGTTGTACCTCAATTTAGTCATGTAGTTATTAGCACAACCTTAGATCCTAGGTGATTCCAAACACAAGGTGACGTGATATTTGCTTAATCACTTATGTCACATGATTTTAACAGACTATTATTCACGGACATGTGCCTTGCAATACCTTGTGTATATTAAGGACTCCCCTAGCAAGCTTGTAATAACCTAGATAAGACCTTTTGGTCATTTTCTAGTGTCGTGCAAGGGACACGGACCGCCCCCTGAAGTTACTCACCATTGTACCTCCTTGAAGTCGAGATAGAAGTATTCTTTGGGTAAGTAATAAAAGCCTCCAAGGAAAGGGGTATTGGGTGAAATGCCCTTATCCCTAACTATCCACTCAGGGTGAAGTGTTCTTAGTTAAGTAAGAACATGGATAGGTATTATATTGTGTGGGCCCACATTACGAAATCACTCCTACCTAAATAGTATCTAGGAATGTTCTCAAGTGATTGGTGTGTTTTTCTTGTGAAATACCTATAATAGCCACTTGTAGCCACGAAGGTCTAGAACTTTTTTGCATCATTTTATACCTTGAAAGTCATGTCATCCATCGTGTTTCTTGATTACAGTAATCTTTTGATCCAAAACTTTTGTTAGATTTCCACCAAATCATGCTTTGGAAAACTTGTCGCATTTGGTCATGAAAGGAAGCTAGGTGTGTAGAAATCACTTCCTACACTAATCTAATGAGGAGAGATGAGTGCAAATTCTTTCCAACCTTTACAATTACAGTGTTATTAACCCAATAACAAAGATATTGGAGTAAACACATACACAAGAATGCAGCAAACACATACACGAGAATGTAAGATAGAAGAAGAGAGAGATAAGATATACGTGGGGAAAACCCTTACGAGTGAAAAACCCCACACTCCAAAACACAGCTCAAATGTCTTCTAGTAAACAATCAAGGTTATAATATAGTTTTAGAGCCAATACTCTTGTAGGAGTCTTCAACACTCGTATCTGGAGACAATCCAATAGCATAATAGTACCTGTCAATCACATAATACATATCCTCTCCAAAGCACCTATCTATATAGAAGATACAAGGCAAAAATGGCTCTATCTTGAGATGGGCGTCCAACATGGCCTCATGGCCCAAAACCCATGCCTATGGACACTTGTCCAATACTGTCAGATGTTCATGACACATTTAAAGTCACCCCATCCCAAAGAGGTCATCTATTCCCAAGTTGGGCAATGACGGATATTCTTATGACACTTGCAACTGTCATAGAATCCATCATAGTTGTCATATCTTACAATTGTAAGAGAATCTGTCATACACATGCTATAAATAGCATATTCTCTTACAAAATGTCATAACCCTCTTTGGGGTGCCCAAAGATGCCTTCTTCCAAGATGCCTTGTGACACATGTCTTCACCTGTCATAGAATCTTCCATTTATGACTCTTATGCATCATAGATTTGTCATAGAAATCTGTCATTACCATTTCAGTCAATATTCCTTTACACACTATCCAAATGCCGATACATGGAAAAATATTCCTACCACTAAGTGGGATGCCTATCTCCTCATGTGATGACAAATTTACATGTTGTCACCTTTCCACGTAGGATGACACATCACCATGCCAACTCCCACAAGATGACAGTAAGAATTTGCATCCTAATTACATAATAGGTAATAAATAAATAAATACAATGAAATATTACAAGGAATTACCAAGGTTGAGACACCTTAATTCCCAACATTCTCCCACTTGTCGAACACATTGTAAGAGCCAATAGAAATAACAGGATTTCACTACTATAGACCAAGAGGCCGATAGACTCCGAACACCATCTCAACTTCTTTGTGCCCACTGGTTTCGTCAATGCATCCACAACATTCTTCAAAGTGTCTACCTTCTCCAAATTCACTTTCCCATCCTCTACCATGTCTTGTACAAAGTGAAACTGTACATCAATATGCTTTGTTCTGGCATGGAAAGTTGGATTCTTTCCTAGGAAAATCGCACTCTGACTACAAATTGTAATCTATCCTACATCAACACCAATATCTGAACACAATCTCTTAAATGGCTTCCTTGCAAACATGAGTTGCTTCCATATACTCAAATTTTGTCGTCGACAAAGTGACCACAGTTTGCCACTTACTCATCCAACTAATTGCACCACCAAACATAGTGAACACATAGGCACTAGTGGATCTCCTGCTATCAATGTCACCCGCCCAATCAGAATCCACGAATCCATGAATACAAACAGAATGCGGAGGTCCTATAACATTACCATGATAGCAAATGGAATACTCAGAAGTACCCCTCAAATATTTGAACACTCTCTTAACTGCATCCCAATGTACCCATCCAGGATTAGCCATAAATCCACTAAGTACTCCCACTGCTTGGGCAATGTCTGGTCTTGTGCAAACCATAGCATACATCAAACTGCCAATAGCACTAGCATAAGGTACTTTGCTCATGTCCTCCACCTCACTAGGAGATTGTGGACAATCATTACCAGACAACTTACAATATGCCATGTTGAACCTATCCAACATGGTCCTCACATACTTACTCTGGCTTAACCAAAGTTTTTTGTTAGCTCTGTCTCTTTTGATTTCCATTCCCAGAATGTACCTAGCTGCCCCTAGATTTTTCATCTCAAACTGTGCTGACAACTGAGACTTCAAATCAGAAATCATATTCTTACCATTCCCACTTAACAGCATATCATCAACATACAATGCATAATGAGAATACGATCATTGTCAAATTTATAATACACACAATGATTTGATTTCGATCTCAGAAATCTAAATGACAACACAAAGGCATCAAACTTCAAGTACCACATCCTAGGAGATTGCTTCAAACCATACAAAGACTTTTTCAACTTGCAAACCAAATTTTCTTTGTCTTTCTCTATGTAATGCTCTGGCTGTGACATGTAAATCTCTTCATCCAAATCACCATGAAGGAATATTGTCTTCACATCCATCTTCTCCACCTCTAAGTCATAAGCTGCTGCAAGAGATAACAAGAACCAAATAGATGTCAGCTTTCCAACTGGAGAGAAAATTTCACCATAATCAATTCCATCCACTTGTGAATACCCCTTCGCAACCAGTTTGGCCTTGTACTTTTCAACACTGCCATCTGCATCAAATTTCTTCTTGAACACCCATTTGCATCCAACAAGTTTCCGTCCTTCAGGAAAAGGCACCAAGTCCCATGTTTTATTCTTTTCCAAAGAAGTCATCTCATCTTCCATGGCCTCTTTCCAGGAACCTGCATCTTTCATGCTCATAGCCTCTGTCACAGTTCTAGGCTCATCAGTGTTAGTAAGCAAGGCAAAAACATAACTAGAATCAAGTAATGAATAACCAAACCTATCAGGTCGCTTCCTTGTTCATATAGACCTCCTCAATGACTGAGGTTGAGGTTTTTCATCTTCTTCTAAGCTTTCAGAGCTGCTAGAGCTCTCCTCATCATCAGGTCTCACAAGGTCTGTTGGTTCAGTCTTCTCAAGGGTAGAAGGAAAACCACATCCTCTTTCTTTTCTATTTCTTCTGGTTATAGAACAATGGAAGAAGGTGTTAGCTCTCTGAAGATAACACTTTCGCTATACAACACTTTTTCAGCCACAGGATCCCAAAGCTTGTATCCTTTCACACCGACACCATAGCCAATGAAAATACACTTAACAACCTTGTTCTCCAATTTAGACTGTTTCTCCCTAGGCACATGTGCATATGCCTCACAACCAAAAACACAAAGATGTCTAACTGAAGGCTTCTTACCAGACCACACCTCCATAGGTGTTTTACCAACAAGAGCTGATGTAGGAGACCTGTTTACCAGGTAGCAAGCAGTGGCTACACCTTCAGCCCAAAACTTTTGTTCGAGGCTTACTCCACTAAGCATACTCCTAGCCCTCTCCATCAATGTTCTGTTCATCCTCTCTGCAACTCCATTTTGTTGTGGGGTGTATGGAGTTGTCTTATGTCTTTCAATCCCTTGCTCTTTACAGAACTTATCAAACTCTACCAAACAAAACTCACCACCGTTATCAGTTCTCAAACACTTAGTCTTTTTACTAGTCTGATTCTCAACAAAAGCTTTAAACTCTTTGAACCGACTAAAGACTCCAGTCTTGCTTCTGAGAAAATAAATCCATGTCCTACTGTAATCATCTATGAAAGATACAAAATATACAGATTTGAAAATCGAAGGAACACTAACAGGATCAAACACATTAGAATGAATAAGATCCTATACACCAGTAAAGCTGAACACAGTTTTGCTTTCCATATACACAATATTCATAAAAGTCAAACTCGAGATTACAATCATTTAACCCCTCAATGATGTTTTTATTTTTCAGGGTTCTAAGACCCTTCTCACCAATGTGGTCATATCTCAAATGCCATAACATAGTCTTTTCAGTAGGAAGCTTAACTTCCAAAGCATGAGCACCCTTGGGTACACAAGATGCACTACCATCATAATTTGTTATAACAGATTTCTTCACTGCTTGTTCAGATGGTGGGGATGAAGTGACTGTAGCTCTTTTCTTTGAGTCAAAAGAACTATTGCACTGTGAAGTGCATGCCTCTAGCTGAAACAGAGTACCTCTCTGAGTACCCTTTGCAAGCACCATAGATCCTCTAGTCATCTTGCATCCATCCTTCGAAAAGACAACCTGCACACTTGCATCATTCAACATACTTACAGAAAGCAAGTTCTATGCCAAGCCTGGGATGTGCATAACCCCAATGATCCCCTTTACTTGTCCATCGGGGAATCAGATTGAGACTCTTCCATGACCAACAATCTTCATATGAGAAACGTCACCCAAGTACACTCTTCCACCATCAAACTCTTCATACTTTGTGAACTAGCTTCGATGTGAGGTCATGTGGAATGATGCACCACAATCAATCAACCACACATCATCAGATGCATGGTTGGCCAGGGCTATGATGAAGGCATTGCCATCATCTTGTGACTTGTCAGAATCTCAATCTGGGACATTCTTCTTCTTCTTTTTCTTTTCTTCCTTGCATTCCTTTTGGAAATACCCAGTTTTTCCATAGTTCCAACAGAGAGCCTTGGACTTTCTAGGAGATTTGGATCTCCCACGAGATTTAGATCTGCCCTTCTTAGCTTTCTTGTCCTTCTTTTTCCCTTTCTCCTTGGGTCTTCCACAAACCGCAAGAGCCTCTTTGGCTACCTCAGAAGACTTTCTCCACATCTCTTCAGATAACAGTGAAGATACCACTTCATCCATTATGAAAGTGGATGTGGTGCTCCCAATAGCCATAACAAGATGATACCATGAGTCCGGCAAAGAACAAAGCAAGGTCATACAATGATCCTCCTCCTCCATCTTCACACCAACAGATGTCAATTGTGCAATTAACATGTTGAAGTTATTTAGGTGATCTACAACAGATCCTCCATCCTCCATCCTCAGAGAATACAACTTCTTTCTCAGAAAAAGTTTGTTCACCAAGAATTTGGCCTGATAAACATCTCCCAACTTCTTCCAAATATCTTTTGTGGTCTTTTCCTCATGGACATTTAACAAGACAAAATCAGCTAAACTGAGTCTTATGAGACCCTTAGCCTTCTGATCTTTGAGATCCCAATCAGCTTGTGCCATTGCATTTGTTTTTACACTGGATACAATTTCCCATAGGTCACAATCAACAAGCATGTTTTCCATCTTAGGTTTCCATAACTCAAAATTAGTGCCATTGAATTTCTCCACCTCTAATCTTCCAGATGTGCCTACCATCTCTTTTTTGCAACACGATTATAGAATGCTTTGCACAAAGCTCCCACTCAACCTACGATTAGCTCAAAAAAAACCCTACCCAACAACTAGGACCAAACGTGATCAAGCTCTGATACCAACTGAAAGGAATCTGGGTGTGCGGAAATCGCTTCCTACACTAATCTAATGAGGAGAGATGAGTGCAAATTCTTTCCAACCTTTACAATTACAGTGTTATTAACCCAATAACAGAGATATTGCAGCAAACACATACACAAGAATGTAAGATAGAAGAAGAGAGACAAGATATACGTGGGGAAAACCCTTATGGGTGAAAAACCCCACACTCCAAAACACAACTCATGTATTCCAGTAAACAATCAAGGTTACAATACAGTTTCAGAGCCAATGCTCTTATAGGAGTCTTCGACACTCGTATCTGGAGACAATCTAGTAGCATAATAGTACCTGTCAATCACATAATACATCTCCTTTCCCAAGCACCTATTTATATAGAAGATACAAGGTAAAAATGGCTCTATCTTGAGATGGGCGTCTAACGTGGCCTCATGGCCCAGAACCCACGCCTATGGACACTTGTCCAACATTGTAGGATGTTCATGAGACTTGTCAAGTCACCCCATCCCAAAGAGATCACCTATTCCCAAGTTGGGCAATGACAGATATTATTACGACACGACTGTCATAGAATCCGTCATAGCTGTCATATCTTATAGTTGTAAGAGAATCTGTCATACATAGGCTATAAATAGCATATTCTCTTACAACATGTCATAACCCTCCTTGGGGCACCCAAAGATGCCTTCTTCCAAGATGCCTTGTGACACGTCTTCACCTGTCATAGAATCTTCCATTTACAACTCTTACGCGTCATAGATTTGTCATAGGAATCTGTCATGACCGTTTGGTCAATATTCCCTTAAACACTATCCAAAATGCCAACACATGGAAAAATATTCCTACCACTAAGTGGGACGCCTATCTCCTCATTTGAGGACAAATTTACATGTTGTCACCTTTCCATGTAGGATGACACATCACCGTGCCAACTCCCAAAAGATGACAGTAAGAATTTGCATCCTAATTACATAATAGGCAATAAATAAATAAATACAATGAAATATTACAAGGAATTACCAAGGTTGAGACACCTTAATTCCCAACAGGTCACACTATTTAGGAGTTTATAGAATACACTTGGGATCTATCAACCTCTTCCTCATTCTGAAGCCATTCATACTTTCCATACACAGACTTTGTCATATCATACCATTTTTCAAGCTTCATTTCACCCATCAATACATTTCACCATCCCTTCAATTTTACTCAGACTTGGCTTTGCTCCTCAAACACTTTGAGACTTTGATCTTGTCAATCATTTTGATCTTATCAATCTACAACCCAAATCATCCTTTTATCCAAAATCCAACTTGTTAAATCTAGATCTTTTTATCTTTTCATCCTTAGCTTGGCATCTCACTTGAGATCTCATCAACCTCAAGTAGCATTAAGTTAATCTTGTGGACTAATTAGCTTAGGAGTCTTGACTACTCTTGAGTTAGTAAAATCCTTATCTTACTCCCTATTTTGCTTGAGATCTTGTCTACCTCAAGTACGAAATGGAGCATCCTTACCCTTTTATTGATTAGGTATTTATCACTCCTAAGTAGTGAAAGGTATCATCATTTATCGTCAATCAAAATATCTAGATTTGTACTTGAGGCCATTTTGATTCCTCATCCCAAACATCATCCTCAAGATACCGAAGTCCAAATTTGGAGTACCCCAAGTCACAATCACATTCTCTTTCTCTCTTCCAAACATTAACACAACTTTTCATCTTATTTTCTTTTACCCAAGTCCTTTCTTTGCATGCCACTCACAAGGTCACAAACAAGAAATCTTATGGAGTCCGACATTCAAATAGACCTTACCAAGAAACCTATCCCTCACATAGAAGCTGGAAAAGAAGTTTGAATGCCACCTCATATCTTTATCCCAAGTGATTATAAGGAAAACTCTCAACTATCATCACCAAATTCACCTATCTTAGGCCAAGGTTCTCAAGATCATCAAGACATTTCCCCATGCCTACATGACTTTTCACAAGATGATGAATGCATCAAACTTATGCATCGAATGCTTGTAGCTATTCCTAACAAATAATTTCTCATGTTGGCTCAATGTGAGCTCAACTACCCTTGGACTATGATATTTCCAATTTTAAACCACAAAATCCATTTGCATATCATCCTCAAAATCCTCCATCGACATCAAAACTTCCCATAATTAATCCTCCATCTCATCTTCGCATCAACACAAGCATCAGTAAACCCATTCATACTAATGTATCACAACCTTCAATTCCAACTTATGTCTCACAACCTCGGAGTCAACCACAAATGTTAGTTCCAGTCCCACATGTTGTAACCACCATTCCACCACTAAATCCTCAAACTTCCCAATACTCACCATCAATATCCTTCATCCATCCCCAAATTTCTCAAATCTCCACCTCATCCTCCTACATCAACACCCAAGTTTCCAATCCACCTTTTAATTCCCATCCTTTCAAAACTACCAACCCCGCCACATCACAAAAACAAAATTCCTTCATCCAACAATTGATCAATCAACAACCTCCAAATACCAATCCAAATCCACCTCCTCTCACTAATCTAGCCCAAGAAGTCAAAGAATTGAGGAAGAAGGTACAAGATATGGAGATGGGACATCCAAAGAAGAAATACTCTTTTGAAGAGATATGTCCCTATCCTTTTGATAGATCCTTGGTCATGATCCCCTTTTCACATAACTTTGATATACCTAAGTTTGACAAATATAAAGGGAAATGTGATCCTAGGGACCATCTATAGAGTTTTACATAGCATGTATGGAAGTCACTTATAATGATACCTATCTCATGTGACTCTTTCCTCGTAGTCTTGGAGGATAGGCTATCAAATGGTTCTCCCATTTACCTCATGGCATTAAGACATTTCAAGAACTTGCTGAGAAATTCATTGTACACTTTTCACATAACATTGAACATGAGGTATCTATGACAAACCTTTGCAATACCAAGCAAAGGAATGGAGAATCTTTCGTTGCCTTCCTTCAACACTGGAGGAATCTTGCTAGTAAATTCTCTTATCCCATCCCTAAGAAACAACTTGTAAACATATTTGTTTAGAACTTAAATCAAGCAATGGGTTTTTACTACCAAATTCAATGTGCGAATACGTTTGATGAAATCATAGACAAAGGTGTTACTATTGAGAAATCCCTCATAGCTAAAGGTTTAGTCAAGATTTACAAAGACAACAAAGACAACAACAACAACCAAACTAATGACAAACCTCATTTTTGGGCAAAGAAAAAAAATGTTGTGAATGATGGTGTAACTGATGTCAAACACATACAAAACCTGCAAACTACCACACCATCATTCCCACAACCCACAAATAACAATGTTACCATCCGTAAGGGACCATCTAAACAAACATTTACACCTAGATGAAGATTCACTCCCTTAGGTGAACCCATTGAATCCACCTTATGCAAATTGGTGCAATCAAATCTCATAAAATTACCCACTTTAAGACAACATGATGAAAATCAAGTTAAATCCCCATGGTTCAATGAGAATGAATATTATGAGTATCATAGGATAAACAAATATAAAACATCAAATTGTATGTGGCTCAAAAATTGCATCCAAGACCTCATAGACCAAGGAGAGATTGTGATAGAAGGATGCCCTCAAAAGAAAACCAATGCAGATTTGGATATATATGAAGATGCCTTTCCAGCTCATGGTCAAACCCACAACAAAAACAATGGCTCCAACAACACAAATAATTTCAATGCCTTGACGTCCTATGACTCCATTGTAGGTCATCTTGAATAATGGCATTCTCAAATTGCCACCATCATCATTGTACCAAAAACATCTGACTGTGTTGTGACCACACGTCAAGGTCGAATAACCCTTCAAGGAGCCCCATCCAATTCGCAACCATCATCTCAATATAGTATTCTTGATCATTTGAATAAAACCTCTGCACAAATATCCATCCTTGAGCTCCTTTGTATTTACCCTACACATAAACAAATCCTTGATAAAGCACTCCAAGAGTCACGTGTCCCAAATAATATCAATACCAATCAATTCCAGGCCATGGTAGGACACTTATCCTCGCCCCATCATCTCATATTCACTAAAAAAGAACTCCCTTCAGATAGTCCTTCACATAACAACACCCTTCATTTAGAAGTACTCATTCACAAGTATAAAATAAAGCGAGTCCTTATAGATAGTGGATCAGGCCTCAATCTTTGTACTTTGAAATTAATAAGATAGTTGGGATATTCTAACAATGTCATAGACTCATAGAAAAATACTACTATCAAAGGCTATGATGGCGTTGAATGTGAGTCCGAGGGTATCATCAAATTACCAATTCAAGTTGGTCCTGTAATAATGGAAACTCCCTGCCAAGTTTTGAACCTTGATCTTCCCTACAATATCCTCCTCTAATACCCATGGATCCATGCCATGCATGATGTCCCTTCAACATACCATCAATGCATAAAATTTCCCTATGATGGCTCTGAAGTTACCATTTTTTCTGACCCCCACCCATTTCAATATTGTAGGATGATGGAAGGAAAGAGTTCCAACCTTTAACCTAACAATGATATTGCATCCTCATCATCATCCTATATATACCCATCATCACTTTCATTACCATCTACCTAAAAAATTCCAATTCCTGAGATCAAGGTCTAAATTAAAGACAAGGGGTGTGGAGAGTACAACCTACAAGAATCCTTGTGCATAGGCCAACTTCGTCTCTCTCCAAAATCACACGGCAAACCTCAATCATCAAGCTCAGTATCAACTATGGTCATCAAATACAAACCAACAACATTTGAGTGTTGGGGAATGCTAGACAAAGAATCAATTGAAGAAGATGTCTCCAAAAGGTTGTATAAAGATGAAGAGGAATAAGTCCTATTACCTGTAGAGAAATATGCTAATAGACTTCAAATTGTCAAAAATATGGATTACAAAGGACAAGGTGGACTTGGGCTACATGAACAAGGTACCATAGAACCTATAATTGCAATAAAAAGACATGGATCTCACAGACTTGGGTATGGATCAGTCGAGTGTGTGTCCTCAAATCTTGAATTTATTCTCAGTGAGGTAGCAAAAGCTTTTCCTGTTGTGGAGACCACCGATGAGGATACCAATGAAGACTCTTTCAAATACATCGCCCAACTCTTCCATATGTACCCTATCCTTCACTATTTCATTTACATCCACCGACATACCACTCATCTACCCCCAGCTAATAGATTGGGAACAACAAGGTCCTCCCATCCTGGATACCATTCAAAATGATGAAGCAATTGCAGAACTCATGGGACTACAAGAACACATTCCTTTAGGGGATCATAGAGTTAGTTTCATCATAGAGCTTAACACTGTAGCATACTTCGATGAGAAGGCCAAATCCCCCAGTTGCAAAAGTAAAATAATAAAAAGGTCCCCTAGTGAAAACCACCATGTAGCACTATCAGACCATAAAAAAGTAAAAAGAAAGGATGCATCCAATGGTGAAAACCCCTCTAAGGTGCTAGAGGATGGGGGATTTGACCTTCCTAAAGATGCTATTTATCCTAAAAAATCTCCACTATTGGTAGAAAAATCTTAGGATCTAAACTTGGGCGCAACAAAGGACCCAAAAATCACATTTTTGGTTGCTTCTTTATCATCAAAGGAAAAGAAGGATTTCACTACGTTCTTTCATAAATGCTCCCACAATTTTGCAATGTCTTATGCTAATATTCTTGGTCTGGACCCATCTTTAGTGGTGCATTATCTAATGGTATATCCTGATGCCAAACTCGTCAAGCAAAAACTAAGAGGGATGCACACCCACATATCACGCTCTTGGTGAAAATGGAACTTCAAAAGTTGTTAGCAATAGGATTCATTCAACCCATTGACTATCCAAAATGGGTATCCAACATAGTCCCAATCTCCAAACCAACTAGGGGCATCCGTATTTGCACAGACTTCTGAGATCTAAACAAAGCATGTCCCAATGATGACTTTCTATTACCAAATATTGACATTATTGTAGATCTCACTGCCAAACACGAGATGCTCCCACTCATGGATGGATTTTTAGGCTATAATCAAATCCACATTACTGAAGAGGATCAACATAAAACAACCTTCATTTGTCCATGGGGTACCTACTATTAGCAAGTGATGTTTGGTCTCAAAAATGTTGGTGCAACCTATCAACAAGCAATGACAGTGACCTTTCATGATATGCTTCATAAGATTATGGAGAACTATGTGGATGACCTCTTTGGTAAGTCAACAACAAGAAAAGAACATCTCCAGGTCTTAGCAAAAATCTTTGATCGGCTAGAGCAATATCAAGTACGACTTAATCCCAAAAAGTGTGTATTTGGTGTCACTTCTGGAAAATTATTAGGTTATATAGTATCAAGGAGAGTGTGAGGACCGCCCTTTTTACTTCTGTTGTTATGACTATTTACATTACTGCTATTGTTACTTTTTATGTTTGTGGGATAGCAGTTCCCAGAATTGTCAAACTATTAAACTTTATTATGATTTCGGAAAAACTAATTGGGTGATGTTTGGATAAGTTTACATTTCAGAAAAATTAATTAGGTGATGATGGAAAATTGTAATATGATTTCATTTATGTTAATTAGTACTATGTCATGATAATGCATGTTTTTAAGCTGCTTCGGCTATGATGATTTTATGTGGTTACTGATCTTGTAATTTAGTGTGCAGGAATTACTAATCGAACCACAGAATTCGGAGATCATTCCGCACCTTGTTATTTGTTATTCCCTGTTAAGCCGATCTGGTTCCACGAGGAACCGAGATCTCTCTGTGTTTGATGTAATGATGTAATGTGGTCTTTCGTATGGTCGAGTGGGTTAGGTTACCCTCATGTAACATTATTTTATAATTTGTGTTGTAAAAAGATTGAATTTGAAATTCCTTATTTTATTTCAATTTATGAGGCCTTTTCTTGTGCTTTACCTTGACCAGGGGTGTCTTGTATGGGTTAAAGTTGACCCTGGGTTATACCCCATGGGTCCAAGGGCCCATTTGGCATGAGTAACCCTTGAGTAACCTCCATCTAGTCATCTTAACTTCCCCCTGAAGTTAAGTGGCGAAAATTGGAGGTATGGAGGGGACATGATGGGTTGTACCAACACCCAACCCATCCCCTCTACAATCCCCAAGGTAAGAGATGACTACAAGCCCATCCATTATTGAAGGATTGACTTGAAGTCACCCTCTCCATTAGTGAGATTCCCCCATGTGCTGTGGGGACACCCATGTGAAGGAGCGAAGAAGGGGCATGGGTCACCTGTCTTCTTCCCCATTAACTCCTTTTATTTCTCCCATGCGTGAGAGAAATGACATGAGGAGAGGAATAAGGAGTACTCTTGGGAAGGGTGAGTGACATAAGCCACCAGGATAGAATAGTGGTTTTGGGGGAGAGTGAGGAGGTGACAAGTGTCACCTCCCCATTCCTCAAAACTGAAAAGAATTTTGGGTTATTTGTTTCCAATTTTGGGATGAGAGGGAGTTAGTTGAATTTTTGGGGAGAATTTCATTCTGATTGCCAAAAATAGAAAAGTTAGCTTGCAGGAGAGAGAAGGGAGAGGGAGTTGGTGGCTAAGGTTGGAAGAGAACTCTGTGGGCTCTGCAACAGTTTCATTCCAGGAGGGCTTTGCAATGTTGGTTTGATTTTTATCTTTATTTCGTATAGCTGAATGTGTATGTAAAGTGTGTGAATTTGTGTTTAGATTTGTTTTCTGTGGGGTTTGTTGTCGGGTTGTTTGACAGAGCTTCTCCCACTTGGGAGAAATGCTCATCAAGTTTGGGGTAGGGGAGGAGAGATCCTCCTCGGGTGCATACCTGTTTCCATCTTTTGGGATGTTGAAAGCCTTGAGGGCATGTATCTGTGACTGTATCTTTGACTTGAGAGTCAAATACAGATTTCTTAAAAATTTGTGATCAAACTTGGTTTGAGACCAAGAGAAATTGTATTGGTTAACCTATCTGTCAGGGTGACACTCTGGAGTCGAGTGTGTCCACTCTCCTACCCCTTATGAAACTCACGGTAGTTGAGTTTCCATGTTGTGTAAATTACCCACGGGTGTTTGTGTGCTTTGGGATTGTTGTTGTTACTGTTGTGAAGTGCTTGAGTTACCCAGGTGTGAGTATGGTCTCCCTAGCTCGGGGGTGATCCTCTTGCGGGTCTACGGAAGGGAGGAGAGCTAGATGAGTGGTATTTTCTTCTTTGTTTGTCTTTGATACGCAGGTTTTCTCTTGGAGCTTCTGGTTGGATATTTATGAAGAAACAGCTTATTCTTCTTTGTCATGAGAATTAGGCCTGGTTCATTTCATAAGAGTTGAAGAGAGAGCACCTCTCTTGTTATTGTTGTAATTTATTGTTACCCTGGGAGTGAAGGAAATCACCTCCCTGATCTTGTTATTGATGGACTTTTACTTGGTTGTCACAAGCTATCAGTTGTATATTGTTTGGGAGAAGGAAGTTCATATCTGGGAAGTTAGTTGTTTGTATCTATGGTTTAAAATTCTCTTGCTATTTGTAGTGGAAGAGTTAACTTTTCTGTAATATGAATGTGGTAAACAAATACCTTAAATTTTCAAGTTTGTTGCTTGTAAACCTTTTTAAATAGCAATTTCATTACTTATTTGCAATCTAATCTAAGTTTGTTTATGTAATTATAAGAATAGAACTGCTAAATTAGTTGAAAGGTCAGTTTTATAAGTTCATTGTTATAATGGAAAAGACAGTTTTTAAATGTGTAAGTTGATTCTTCATAACTAATGTTTTCAGTTAATTTGTAAAGATTAGAGGAAATCTATTATGTATATACTTCTGTTGGTCAATTTGAGAAAATTAAGTGATTTATGAAAATGGGATATATATATATATATATATATATTTATTTACCATTTTGACCGAATATGAGAAACTAACTATTTGTTGAAATGGAGAAATTAGAATGGTATTATCCAAATAAAATATATATACATCAATATATATATATATATATAGATGTACTATAGTTGTTATGAAATTTGAAGTCTATATATATATATATATATATATATATATATATATATATATATATATATTTGAGTTGTTAAATTGAGTGATATCATGCTAATGTTTTATATATATATATATATATATATATATATATATATATATATATATATATATATATATATATATATATATATGTACATATATATATATATATGTATGTATATATATATATATATATATATGTATATATATATGTATATATATATATATATATATTTTTATTTATTTATATATATATATTTCCATATATAAATGACCACTGGAAAATTATATTAAAATAACAGAGATTTTAAATGAAATAAAATGTAATCGCTGTGTATTTCGCTGTGCACTACACAGCATACAAATAAATGAAATATGAAGTGGTGGTGGGAGGGGTTTAACCCCCCACCACCCCCGTCGGTTTGCAGTTTGGGTGTGGGGAGGGGCGGAGCCCCCACCCACACCCCCTATTGATACCCACAGTCCGCGGTGGAGTCCGCGGACACCACATTCACCAGCGCCGCAGCTACTGCGGCCACCCACTGTTAAGTGCTCACCACTGCGGAACCTCTATTCCGCCACCGTCCAATCCTCCGCCCTCTCTTAGCCCTCCACCCCGCGGCCTACACAGGCCCTTCCCCTCTGCGCGGCCAACCTTTGTTTCCCCTGCCGCTGCGGCCACCGCCACCCCATCTCCTCCGCTGGCTGTGATATAGCTAAAACAAAAAAAGGGAAATGTTAGGGCTTTTTAGCCCTAACATATAAGTTGGTCTATTTTGAAATGAAATACATTATAGTTGCTATATATATAGACATATATATAGATATTATCTATGTCTATTTATATAGCAATATATAATGAATTAATTCATATATATATATATATAAATATATATATATATATATATATATAAAGTAAGGGATTATGTGGAGTTTGTTAAACAAATTTAAAAGAACAATTTCGTAAACTATATATACATTAAAATATATATATATATATATCTATATATATATATATATCTATATATATATATATATATCTATAGGAGTAGTTCTATGAGCCATTTTATTGGGCCCTTGTTTAAAATCTTGACAAAATGTGACACATTAATATACAAAAATAAAACAAAAAAAATATATATTCACAATTAGGTTTTATTAAGTGTTGAACAAAACAACCAAAGAATTTATGTTCCCATGATCAGGGTTTTATAAAGAGGAGAGCCTCCTACATATATTAACAATGGTATACGATTCACAATAAGAGTATGAATATTAATTATTAGTAATAATAACAACAGTAATTATAAATAAGAGAAAATAAAATTATAATTTAAACAGAGCATAAAGGAATTTACTGGAATACTCCGGAAAGAGTTTCTCGGAAGTATCCACTATCAACGCGATTCAATACCGGGAAAATGAAGAGGAAAATTACACGTCACCTTACTTAAAGGATCACTGGAAATAAACTTAAGAAGCCATCACAGACTTTCCATGTGAGGCCATTTTAATCTCAACTGTAGTAAACGTCCACATAAGTAAACCTGTAAGAGAGTCAGAAGAAGAAAAACTAACATTGGAAAACACAGAGGAGAAAATGCGCGACATTTCCCACATGGGATAAGAGAACTAAGTTGATGGACCCTTCCACTAAAATTTGCTTCGGGACAAGATTAATTAATACATACGTAGAGGAGGAACCTAGATCGGAGAAGATTAGGAGACCGAGTCCAGCGAAGTAGTAAACCAGCCTGTGTGACCTAGACCATCCGGAAGTTAGGTTTAATATCAACAATAGATGCAGTGATAACCCTGATTGATGTAAATCATGAAGAAAGGACCGGATATACATAAAGAAAGCATAGAAAATGAAAGAGAGAGAGACCGAAATATAAACAAACTAAATTATCAGAGAAATAGTTAAGGTAAGTGCGATAAAAATACAATCAAAATTAAGACCCAGAGAAAAGGGAAGAGAGAGCAAACAAACCGCCTTGTTGAGAATGCTAAGTCGTAGGAGGAGTATGTTTCAGGAAGCAAGAGAGGAGACAGACAACTGTGCCTTGTTGAAAAATGAATAAATAGGGAGATCACGAGTAGGTTTAGTTGGAACAAGGCGTCGTGGGAAGTTGTTAATCTATCAGTGAACCACATGCGTAAAATAGTGTTGAGTAATTCCCACTTACGCCGTAAGGCGTTATGCTGTCAGAATTTTGATGAGATTTAGATTTAGGAACCTTGATATTTTAAACCTTGCAGTGACGATAACGGCGTCGTAGAGACCCCCTTGTTGGTCTACTTGCGTCTGGTTGCACGCAATTGTACTTGTACCCCGCCGACAACTGTAGTGTTTTCGCCTTGAGAGAACACCGTCGAGCATGCTTACGCATGCGAGGGGGCTTTTAGGGCAGTGTGAGAAAAGTTTTTCATATCTCATGTCATAACCACATGACAGATGTGGCTATGACACGTGTGATGTGTGTTGTGACCACAAGGACAATGTGGGCATGACAGAGAGGTATTGAAGTAGATCCAGCTAAAGTAAATGCCATAGTTGAAATGCCTCCACCAAAGCATCTAAAGCAGCTCCATAGTTTACAAGGGAAACTTCAGGCCATTCATCATTTTATTGCTCAAATTGCAGACAAATGTCATCCCTTTACACATCTTCTCTGAAAAAATGTCACATTCCAATGGGATTCTCCATGCCAAGCAACTTTTAACAAATTGAAGGAATATTTAACATTTCCTCCAATTCATATGCCTCATATTCAAGAAAAACCTCTACTTTTGTATATTTCAACAACATCAACAGCATTAGGGGTTCTATTAGCACAACACAATGAATTAGGCAAAGAAAAAGCTATATATTATATCAGTCAAACCTTGGTAGGATATGAACTTAGTTATACCCTCATGGAGAAAGCATGCCTAACAGTTGTCTTTAGTTCCCAGAAACTAAGACACTATATGCTCAATCACCAAGTTAAGCTCATTTCCAAGCTAGATCCACTGAAATATCTATTGTCAAAGGCTACACTCACATGATGAATGGTAAAGTGGGTAATAATTCTCAGTGAATTTGAAATAGAGTATGTGGACCGAAAAGATATCAAGGGACATATTATAGCAGATCAACTTGCCAATGCTCCTATTCATTCAGATCATCCACTTACCTCAGAATTCCCAGATGAATCCATATGCTCAGTCATCCCATTAGCACATTAGAAACTATACTTTGATGGATCATTCACTTCTCATGGGTTCAGAGCAGGAATTCTCTTCATCACCCCTCAAGGTGATTGCATCCCGAAGGCATATAGGATTGCATTTTCGTGCACTAATAACATTGTTAAGTATGAAGCTCTAATTACAAGATTTAAAATGGTTGTTCATTTTCAAGTATGATGTTAACTAGTGTTGTCATTGATGTCAACATACTCATATTGCATTGATAAGAATTGGATGAGCTGTGTGCTGAGGATATTGAGAAAATTAGTCTCAATCAGGAACAGTGAAGAACAGTGATAAGAAGAAGGAAAAAGTACTCAATGAGTTGAGAATCAGAGGATGCGGATTAAAGGGTTTGTAGTTATGAGTCTTGAGATGTTCTAGTTAAGATTTCAGAGGTCCGCATGAAGATCGGAAGAAGTTGTGTTTTCTCAAGTAGAACCGGTTCCGGTAGGCGTTCAATGGTGACAGAGTGTCACAGATTGGTCTGGTGAGTTCCGAAATTACATTCTCTCATTCTGCGGATTGGAGGGAGTGTTGAAGAAGTCAATGTGAAGTGACAACTTGATTTGTGCATTGTTTGGATGTCCAGAAGAACCTTTTGCATTATGACAGTGATGACAGACTATGCTCTTGAAGTTCCAAATGAAGGAGAGAAGGATTCCAGTAAGCAGATGAAGTGCAGATGTTCTTGGTGATTCAAGAAAGCTTGTGGTGATCTGTGGATCATGTCCAATTCATGTTGGTGGTCCGCATTGAAGTTAGAGTTTGTATTTGAAGAATAACCACAGATTTTGGTGTTCTTCTTAAGACTGGCCGACCGGATGTATTACACGTCTTGCGAATGATCTTGTAGGTGTTTTCCAACTTAGATGATTGTTCCTAAGTCGATGCCTTGTATAAATAAGGGTTTGTGAATTCATTTTGAAGTGGGTCTTGTGGTGATGAGAGTGATATAGCGAAGAGAAGTGTGAAAGGCAAAGCAGGAGTTTTTGGGCTTAAATGGAACTGATCCGAACATGGTAAAGATGTCAATCTCCAGTTCAAGTTTGTAATACTTGTTATCTTGTAGACAATGTGTCTCTTGTAGGCAAGGTGCCTCCTTGTGAGCAGTGTGCTCAGGTAGTGAGCCCTAATTGGCATGTGCCATCCATTTTTCTTATTCTTCTAACAGAGAATAATCCTTGGGTTAATCACCCTGTGGTTTTTCCCTTAACCAAGTTTTCCATGTCAAAATCTTGGTGTTTCATGTGTTGATGTGTATCTGCTCTGGTGTTTATGTCTTATGCTCTCATGAATGATTAACAAAGTGGATTTAAGTGTTTGAATTGAAAGCAAAGTAAGGATAACTGATTCACCCCCCCTCTCAGTTATCAACAATTGGTATCAGAGCCAAGTTCCTCTAAAAAGAGCTTAACCGCTTGAGGAGATCCAGGATGTCGTCATACAAGAAGGACAATCCGAAGTTTGACGGAACCAACATCACTCGCTGCATGAAATGTCACTTGGAGTGTATGGGAAAAGCACACTTGTCCATGGTCACAAAACCATATGTACCTCCACAGGGTGGTCTAACAACTCTAAATGAAATCACAGATGCTGAAAATAATCTGTGGACGAAAGAAGCTCTTCTAAGCACATTAACTGACTCAGAGCTCTCAAATGTTATTGACCTACCAACTGCCTATGAGATCTGGATTAAACTGGAACTTCTGCATGAAGGAGATGAGTTTGTTAAGAGTGCAAGGTTGTAGAGTCTCAAAGGGAAATTTGAAAGATTGAAGATGAGAGATGATGAAAATATCACTACCTTTATGCCAAGAGTAAATGAGCTGGTGTGTGGAATTAGGAATGTTGGTGGAGTTTTGGATGAAAATGAGATAGTTTGCAAAATTCTCAGATCCCTTCCTGCTGCCTACAAAATCAAGGTTGCTGCCATTGATGAATTCAGAGCTCATACAACTGTCACAAGAGACCAATTGGTTAGAAAACTAGTTGCATTTGAAATGACCGAGTTTGGAGATGATCCCCCCAAGACTGAATCTACATTCAAAGCCAGTGCCTATGTGAAAGGAAAACAAAGATTTGATCCGGGAGAAAACTCTTCAAGGAAGGTGTCATGGTATGATCAAGCAAGGAAAGACATGGAAGAGGAAGAAGTAGAAACAGCTCAACTTGAAGCCCTCATTGCAAAAAGACTGCCAAGAGGATCCAGTAAGTATGAAGGAAAATTACCTTTTAAATGCTTCAACTGCAATAAGATTGGTCACTTTGCCTCAAGATGTCCGGAAAGATCTACAAGGTCAAATTCTAACAGACAAAGGTTCCAAAAGAATTGTTATTATGTTCATGAAGAAGCTGATAATGAAGGAGTAACAGATGATGAATCAGAGATAGGAGACAAATCCGGAAATGAATGGGTGTTTATTGCCATCAAGGAAGAAGATCCAATATCTATCAATCATAAGGTTGTAGAAAGAGCTTTGGCTGCCCAAGTTGAAGAAAAGGATGATTGGGTTATTGATAGTGGATGCTCTCACCATATGACAGGGGACAAGAACAAGTTCTTAGATTTGGAAAGGTATGAAGGAGGAATGGTAAAGTTTGGTGACAATTCTGCCGGTAGAATCAAAGGTAGGGGAACTATCTCTTTTGATGGGAAGAACAAAACCAGTAATGTACTATATGTTGAAGGATTGAAGCACAATCTTCTCAGTGTTGGTCAGTTGGTGGACAAAGGCTATGATCTCCGGTTCAAGAATGGAAGATGCAAGATCTTTGAAAGCTCCGGAACTGAGATTGCATCCGGTACTCAAACAAAAGGTAATATCTTCCATCTAGTTGGTACCAATAAAAGTTGTCTGTTTGTTCAAGTTGATTAGAGTTGGTTATGGCATAGAAGGATGTGTCATGTAAATTTTGATAACATCATCAAGATAAGCAATATTCAGGCTGTAAGAGATCTTCCAAAGTTGGTAAAACCTACAAACAGTATGTGCAAAGAATGTCAACTAGGTAAACAGAGCAGAGTTTCATTCAAAAGCAAGGATCAGTCCTCTACTGGATTATTGGAGTTAGTTCATACTTATCTATGTGGTCCGACAAGAATCAAAAGTATGCAAGGTGATAGATATTTCATGTTACTGATTGATGACCATTCCCAGATGATGTGGGTTACCTTTCTGAAAGAGAAATCAGAAGCTTTTGAGAAGTTCAAAATCTTCAAGGCTATGGTAGAGAATCAAACCGGATTGAAACTGAAATGTCTAAGGTCTGATAGAGGTGGTGAATTCACATCTGGTGAATTCATAGACTTTTGTGAGAAGCATGGTATAAAGAGATAGTTATCTGCTCCTAGGACTCCACAGTAGAATGGAGTAGTTGAGAGAAAGAACCGGACCATCCAGGAAGCATCCAGGACAATGATGATGGAAGCAAATGTTCCCCAGATGTTTTGGAAAGAAGCTGTCAGCACTGCAGTCTACAGTCTCAATCAAGTTCAAATCAGAAGCAATACAGGTAAGACTCCTTATGAACTTTGGTTTGGCATCACTCCTACTATGAGATATTTCAGAGTATTTGGTAGCAAGTGTTACATCAAAAGAGATGAAGATCTAGGAAAGTTTGATGCTAGAAGTGATGAAGGAATTTTCTTGGGTTACTCCACTCAAAGCAAAGCATATCGGTGTTACAATAAGAGACTGAGAAAGATGATAGAAAGTACAAATGTGAAGGTTGATGAAGGTATTGAGAAGCCCTCAAGATTTTATAAGTATGATGAAGATGATCAGAATGATGTTCTGGTTCAAGGTAATCCATCCTCTCCTGAAAGTCAGATCCAGACTGATCCGATAAATCAGGAAGAAGAGACGGGTCTGAATGAACATGATCAAGAAGTAGAAGTACAAGAAACTCCCAAAGTTCCAAGGTATGTAAGACTGAACCACTCTGAAGATCATATCATAGGTGATAAAAGCAAAGGTGTGCAAACTAGAAGGAATGTTGCTCAAAATTCAGATGAATGTTGTCTGATTTCAAAGATTGAACCTAAGACAATAAATGAATGATGCAATGATGAAAATTGGACAAAAGAAATGGAAGAATAATTAATGCAAATTGAGAAAAATCACACTTGGGATCTTGTTTCTAGACCTAGAAACAAGAATGTGATTGGAACCAAATGGATCTTCCAGAACAAACTAAATGAAGTCGGTGAGGTAATCAGAAATAAGGCCAGATTAGTCTGCAAAGGCTACTCTCAAATAGAAGGGATTGATTTTGAGGAAACCTTTGCTCCGATGGCAAGAATTGAAGCAGTCAGACTATTTCTTGCATTTGCTGCCTTCAAAGATTTCAAAGCATATCAGATGGATGTCAAATTTGCTTTTCTAAATGGTGACCTAGAAGAAGAGGTGTACATTGAACAACTGAATGGATTTTAGTTATTTGAGCATGGTGATATGGTCTGCAAATTAAAGAAGGCACTGTATGGTCTAAATCAAGCCCCAAGAGCATGGTATGAGAGGCTGGACAAACATCTTTTGAAGATTGGTTTCAACAAAGGTACTACTGATAGTAACCTATATTTCCAAATTGATCATGAAAACATCTTGATTGTTGAAGTATTTGTTGATGATATTATCTTTGGAGGAAGAGATAGTATGTGTAAGACCTTTGCAAACCAAATGAAAAGTGAGTTTGAAATGTCAATGCTTGGTGAAATGAATTTCTTCTTGGGTCTACAAATCACTCAGATAGAGAAAGGAATCTTTATCTCTCAGACCAAATATGTGAAAGAACTATTGAAGAAATTTGGAATGGAAGATTCAAAGCCAATGAACACTCCCATGGCTACCGAATGTAAGTTGAGAAAAGATGATGACTCTCCTAAGACAGATCAGACAAAGTATAGATCAATGATTGGTGGATTACTGTATCTCACTTAGACTAGACCAGATATAATGTAGGTTGTTGGTCTTGTGGCGAGATTCCAGGCTGATCCCAGAGAATCTCATGTCATGGCAATCAAAAGAATTTTTAGGTACTTGAAAGGAACAGTTGAGTATGGCCTATGGTATCCTAGAGATCATGACTTTTCTCTTCATGCATATACAGATGCAAATTGGGCAGGAGATATGGATGATAGGAAGAGTACAAGTGGAGGAGCATTCTTTTTGGGAAAAAGGTTGGTTTCTTGGCTAAGCAAGAAACAAGAAGCAATATCTCTGTCTACAACAGAAGCAGAATACATTGCAGTAGCAGGTAGTTGTACTCAACTTTTGTGGATGAAGCAAATGCTAAGAGATATTCAAGTAGAATATGAGGAGCCTATCACAATTTTCTGTGATAATTCAAGTGCAATAAATATTTCTAAGAATCTAGTATTGCATTCTAAGACCAAGCATATATCTATCAAATTTCACTTTTTGAGAGAACAAGTGAACAAGGGTGAAGTCAGATTGGAGTATGTGCCCTCCAAGGATTAGCTTGCACATATTTTTACTAAACCTCTTCCCAAAGACTCTTTTGAGTATCTCAGGGAGAAGTTAGGGGTCATGGCCCCTCCGGTGATGAACTAGGATGCACTGATGTGCATCAGTCCAGTGGATATCACAGTCATATCTTGTGATCCGGATTGATGATGGGGAGCTGCTACTAAGGGGGAGCAGCTGGTATGATTCTAATGTGTTAGAATTGCAAGTATGAGCCCTTTGCCATTGATGTCAAAGAGGGAGAGAAGACATGTGAAAAACAAGTGGTTGATGATCAAAGGGGGAGCAGTAAAAGAAGAGAAGACATGTGAAGAGTTGTTGCTGATAGGGGGAGCTGTGACAGAAAGGAGAAGTTCTTGTCTTGATGGTTTTTCACATCACATGTTGCCATCAATGACAAAGGGGGAGATTGTTGCAAGTATGAGGTTAACTAGTGTTGTCATTGATGTCAACATACTCATATTGCATTGATAAGAAGGATTGGATGAGCTGTTTGCTGAGGATATTGAGAAAATTAGTCTCAATCAGGAACAGTGAAGAATAGTGATAAGAAGAAGGCAAAAGTACTCAATGAGTTGAGAATCAAAGGATGCGGATTAAAGGGTTTGTAGATATGAGTCTTGAGATGTTTCAGTTAAGATTTCAGAGGTCCGCATGAAGATCGGAAGAAGTTATGTTTGCTCAAGTAGAACCGGTTCCGATAGGCATTCAGTGGTGACAGAGTGTCACAGATTGGTCCGGTGAGTTCCGGAATTACATTCTCTCATTCTGCGGATTGGAGGGAGTACTGAAGAAGTCAGTGTGAAGTGACAACTTGATTTGTGCATTGTTTGGAGGTCCGGAAGAACCTTTTGCATTATGACAATGATGATAGACTGTGTTCTTCAAGTTCTAGATGAAGGAGAGAAGGATTCCAGTAAGCAGATGAAGTGCGGATGTTCTTGGTGATTTAGGAAAGCTTGTGGTAATCTTTGGATCATGTCCAGTTCATGTTGGTGGTCCGCATTGAAGTTAGAGTTTGTATTTGAAGAATAACCACAGATTTTGGTGTTCTTAAGATTGGCCGACCGGATGTATTACACGTCTTGCAAATGATCTTGTAGGTGTTTGTCGACTTAGATGATTGTTCCTAAGTCGATGCCTTGTATAAATAAGGGTTTGTGAATTCATTTTGAAGTGGGTCTTGCAGTGATGAGAGTGATATAGCGAAGAGAAGTGCGAAAGGCAGAGCAGGAGTTTTTGGGCTTAAATGGAACTGATCTGGACATGGTAAAGATGTCAATCTCTAGTTCAAGTTTGTAATACTTGTTATCTTGTAGATAGTGTGTCTCTTGTAGGTAGTGTGCCTCCTTGTGAGCAATGTGCTCGGGCAGTGAGCCCTAATTGGCATGTGCCATCCATTTTTTTTATTCTTCTAACAGAGAATAATCCTTGGGTTAATCACCCCATGGTTTTTCCCTTAACCGGGTTTTCCACGTCAAAATCTTGGTGTTTCATGTGTTGATGTGTATCTTCTCTGGTGTTTATGTCTTATGCTCTCATGAATGATTAATTGCTATGCTATTGATTAACAAAGTGGATTTAAGTGTTTGAATTGAAAGCGAAGTAAGGATAACTGATTCACCCCCCCCCCTCTCAGTTATCAACAGTTCAATGGAAGATTGACACATTACACGTGTATGGATATTCTCTATTGTTTATTAAAAAAGCTAATGATGAATATCAAACCAAGGATGACAAGATCATTCCCTACAAGAAAAGGGTCGATGACTTCAAAAAGTATTTTTTTGAGATTCAATTTGAATAGGTGCCTCAATTAAATAATAGAGTTACAGATGCAATAGAAACCATTGGCTCACTCATTGACATGCCAACCAACAACCAACGATGTGAGTTTCTAGTGGAACAACCCTTTATCCCTGCATATGATACCACAAATTCTGAACTTGTCTGTGAAATAGTTGGACCTGCTTTCTGAACTTGTCTATGAAATAGTTGGACCTGCTTCTACTTGGTATCAAGACATTTATGCCTACCTTTGTGACCAATCCCTTCCACCAAACCTATCCACCAACCAAACAAAAACCTTCATTCATCGATCATCCTGCTTTACCATCCTGGGTGATACACTCTATCGAATGAGTCTCGAAGGTACTCTTCTTAGGTGCCTAAACTTGGAAGAAGCCCAAACTCCCTTACATGAGGTACATGCGTGAATCTGTGGTGCACATTCTAGTGGTCCTACCCTTGTAAAGTAGTTGTTGAGAATAGGAGACTACTGGCCTATTATGTAACAAGATGCCCATCAGTTTGCTAAGAAATGCTTACAATGCCAACAACATGGTGACCTCATTCATGTGTCGTCTCAAGAATTGCATCTAATTTAACAACTCCTTGGCCCTTTTTTGCAATGGGGGCTCGATCTCATTGGTAAAATGACCCCTCCATCATCCAATGGCCACAAATTTATCATAACTGCTACCGAATACTTCATTAAGTGGGTTAAAGCAGTTCCACTCACTTACATTATCGGTACCCAAATAGCTAAATTTATCCTACATCACATCATTTTTTGATATGGAATTCCCCTCGCCATCATCACTGATAATGGTAGGCCTTTTAAGAATCAAGAAGTTCGGTCCCTTTGCACTAAATTCCACATTCAACATCACTTTTTCACCCCTACTACTCACAAGGTAATGACCAAGCCGAGGCATCAAATAAAACCATCCTAAAAATCTTGAAAAAGACTATCAATAATCCTGGTCGTGACTGGCATCTGCAACTAAATCTAGCCTTATGGGCATACCGTACCAGTATTCGCACACCTACCAGGGCCACTCCATATTGACTTGTCTTTGGTTCTGAAGCCATCTTACCAATCGAGATCGAGCTCCCTTCTCTACGGATTTCACTATAGAACCTCATGGATGAAGAGGAGTATCATACATCACAGTTACATGAATTAGAACTCCTAGATGAGAGGCTTCTTCATGCCTTAAACCATCTTCAAGCATATTAGAACTGCCTTCATAGAAGTTACAACAAGAAAGTCAAGACCCACCATTTTGAAATTGGTGACCTTGTCCTCAAAGAGAATCAACAAAATCTACAAGAATGTGAGAAAAAGGGAAAATTTGAACCAAATTGGCAAGGACCTTTTGTCGTTACAACTAATTATGGATCAGGTGCCTACTAGCTTCCAACACCAGAGGGTTAGCCTCTTGAAGAACCAATAAACATCATTCACCTCAAGCGGTTCTATACTTGACCCTCCAAAATCCCAGCTAGTCAAAAAAATATAAAAAATAATAATAATAAATATATATATATATAAAGTAAAGAGAAATGATTCATCCAATGGTGAAAACTACTCCAGTGGCACCTTGGGCAAGTAGCATGGTGAAAACCTAGCAAACAAGCACCATGTGTAGAGGCTACTATCCACCATCTATCAAGTTCTCACCCATCCCATCCAATCCACCATATATTATCTTTCCCATTTATCCACTTATCCCACTATTATGGCTTGATAATTGATAGAAATTGATCATATCCAACCCTCATCCATTTTCATAACAAGTATTGCATATCCCATTCCATAATAAATACTCTTGCACCTAACTAGGGGCATTCTTGGTATATACCTTTTTCGGCCTAAATAGGGTTCATTATCATTTTCACAATAAAAACTCATCACCTACCACAAACCATAATAAATTTCACTATCCAGCACCAATAATAAATGCACACCCATTAGACTTGATACCCAAGCAAATCAAACCACACATCGAAAACATAGAGCTTTAATGCAAAATCATAGGTTAAACCACCTTTTGAAACACCCTGATCCTAAGTACCCATTGCCTCAACATATAGAGATATCATCCAGAATCATGCCTAAAGCAAGATAGATCTTTCCTGCATCCAACATAATCCAATATCAATCACATTTTGGGGCAAGAGATTATGATGGCTGATTGGTTTTGTTTTGTTAGTTGGTCTTTTTCTTTTTGATTTATCTTTTGTCTCCTTCTATTGCTTATTCAAAAGCCACCTAGATATTTCTATATCTTGGTGTGTTAAGATTGGCATAGAATGGGGCATAGTCATTAATTTTCATGTGCCATGTTTGGTGGATGTTCTTATTACTCTAGCTAATATTTATCTTATGTGTATTGGAATAAGCTTTTTGCATACCAATTGTCCTTTGCATATAAGGCCATTCAATACCTTTTGCATAATTGGACTTTATCATGCCCTCAATTTTCTTCCTCACATATTTCAGACAAGATTCTATTACGTTGGGCATGTATAAAGACAACCTTTTTGTTTGTAGCGTCAAGTCCATACAAAGGATACAAAGTCACCCTGGTTTCTTATACCTTGGTGCATAATATCCATTTTTCTATAATAAATAAAGGATTGCTCTACTCACATCATCATAACTACTCCTCATAATAATTCTATTTCTTCTTGCATCCATCTTTTTATCTTTTCCATCTTTCTCTATTTTGTTCTTCTTCTTCCACCAATGTTCCATCTTTTATATAAGCTTTTCTTCACATCCATTCAT
Source organism: Cunninghamia lanceolata (assembly GCA_027924645.1). NCBI lineage: Eukaryota > Viridiplantae > Streptophyta > Pinopsida > Cupressales > Cupressaceae > Cunninghamia > Cunninghamia lanceolata. Next base: position 10,564,964 of record BSBN01000904.1, read on the forward strand.
TTCGAGAGCACATCTGTATAATTCCAACTCATACGTCCTCTTGAGGGGGCATCATTCAACCCACTAATTAATCTACTAAGTACTTCTTCTACCCAACTGGGGCATCATCATTTCTAATACAATCATATTCTTCTAAACTAAAATCTTCTTCTATCCAACACAACACTATGTTTTAAACTTCTTTGAAATGATGTTACTTCGCAACACCATCTCAAAGAGGAGCAAAATGTAGACACCTAAAATTAACCTTACTTCCTGACTTAGTTATTCATCTGCCATACCTTCACATTAATTAAATAATTCTTAATTATTTGATTAATTTCATCTATTGTTAGGAAAATCACTCTACCTTATGCTTCTGCATTAATTAAATAATTATTAATTATTTAATTAAGTTTTCCATTTCTTAGTATTAATTAAATAATTTTACAATTATTTAATTAATCCTTTCTTTCTTCTAATATTAATTAAATGTCATGCCCACTTTTTCCATGCGGTTATAACATGCATTTCTAAAACATACCACAGTTCTTATAAACATAATGAAATCACATGACAATTTTCTTTCTAACATAACCCAATTAGTTTCCCTATAATGTAAACATTAATCGGACATCACCCAATTAGTTTTTCCTATAAAATAAACATCTATCTAACATCACCTGATTTGTTTTCTTTTAAAGCAAACATCTAACTAACATCACCCAATTAGTTTTCCTTTAACATAATAAGGTTTAATAGTTTGAAAATCTGGGATCAACAGTCCCACAAATGTAAAAGTATCAACAACAGTAAGGTAATTAGTCACATGTACGAAAATAAAAAAGTGTAGGCCTCACATACTCCCCCCCTAAGACTGTACTTCCTCCTGGAAGTCATCAAAGAGGTGAGGATAAAAGGAACTCATAAGGTTATAAAGTATGATAACTAAATGTTATAAAGGCATAATCCTATTCACAAAGCACACTGTATTGATCGAAATTAACATAAGGAATTTCATGTTCATCAATCATTATCACACATGCATAAGGAATTCATACAATGTACAACCTATTTATATAGAACATCAACTCATATACAGATACATCAATTACAGATCTTACATCTAAACACATATTTCATTCATCCACATTACAGGAATTAACTTCACAAGGCTCACATAAAGGTTTAGGGGGATGTCATAGTCTCATCATAGAACCAAGTAACCAATAACTAGTGCCAAGTAACCAAAGATCCAAGAACCAGGTAGAATGATGATCTCAGGGCCACGCGCCTGGGGGCCCCTCCATACATTTCCACAATGACCTACCTCTTGTTTGTATAAGGGGTTTAGCCTCCAAGAGATAGCCAACATAAGAACAAGATCACTAGGAAGGTAAGTGGATAATGACCAGCCCATACTAGTCCACACTTACCCCCATCCTCAAAAGTTTCCCATGTCTGCTTCCTTATATACACTCCACCAAAGGTTGCTCCATCGACATGGCGAGAAGAACAACACAACACAAGACCAGCACTAGTAAACATACGAACCTAGCTTAGCCAACACAGATTTCTAAAAAAAATCAAGAGGAGAAGTTTCCAAAACTAAAATAAAACAATAAATAAATGTGTGCAATTTCAACATTAAAACAACGTAACCATAAGAGTCATGCGAAAATGGAAAGATCAAATATTGTGGCTAAGCTACTTTCAGTCAAGATAAAATAACATGGCTGGTCCACACAAAACAAGATACAAAAAGGTCACCAAACAACTAAAAGAAATGATCGCAATCCAAGAAAGTGCACATTACATCACTATGTGACTAACATTAAGTCACCAATAAGGAAGGAGGGAAACACGGTCACTACATGTGTTATGCAAACACAACCAATGCAATAACATCATTTAGGTAGTAGTATCAAATGCACCTTCACGTACTCTTACGTGGAATCATGACCTTCTCAAAGGTAACACGTCATCAATATAGTACATCGTGCCCTTCTCAAAGGTACACGTCATCATTATAATGTAAATGTCTCTAGGATACTACACATCCACTCAAATAAGATACCAAGGTAAGAATAAACTGCACAAGTAGCATGTCCTCGAGCAAATCACATGCCCATACCAAAACATAACCAAGATCCCATGTCAAATGTCAATAGTATCATCAAGGAAACCGAGCATGATAGGATAACACTATGGGCCTCTCAACGGTCCATTCACTAAGGAGAAGTAGGGGGTACTCTGGCATAGGAAGGTATGGTTGGTTGGGTAATCCCAAACCCATGCCACAACACGTCACCATAGCTTCCTAAGTTCTTCCTCTCCACTACTTAACTCCACACATGGAAGGTCTCCAACTCCAAGATTGGACCTTACAGGGTGTACATACAAACAACCACACAAGCATGAGTCCATCATACTTGTAGTTATACACTCAACCCATGGATGGATACCCAGTATCACAAGCTCATGAGTACACTAAGCATGTATAGGATAATCACAACACATAGCAAACATGTTCATAATAGGTATTTACATCCACAAGGTAACACATAACACAATTCTCCTTTAATGTTCATTACTTAGTGAAGAAGGACAACTTTCATACCCCAAAGTCACATAATAATTACCATAAAGGTTCTCTAAGAAATTTACTCAAACATCAACTCAAATTAATCCATCTAGAGCATATTGGAATCCAACCATGACTTCACATTGAGAGATAAGGCAACACCCTCAAGTAAGTACACCAATTTACTAGCTATGCTTGATAGATCATAATTGAACCCAAACAACATTATTTCAACTCACAAGATGGTGACTCACAACACATCACATATCATAGAGTTAATGATATCCCATATAACACTACATATGCACTACGAAACCACCACACATTTATCTAACACAAGGTTCATAAAGTAGAGGCATATCACAAGAAGAATCTAATAGCAAGATCACGTCTCTAATTTTACAATTCTACTATGAAGCCTAAACATCTTTTCTGCACAAGGTATGCATAACATGATATCAATTTCACACAAAAACAAAGTTATAAAATGCAAAATTTTAGTTTGTAGAAGTACTTTACAAAAAGGGTTGCCAAGCACACAAATTCCTCATTGAACAATTTAAGGACATATGTTAATTCTTAACAATTTGCCATGCATAAAACTAATTTTCACCTCTTTCTTTCTTAGTATTTTTACAAGGTAATCTAATGAAATCACACACGTAACAAATTACACTCTTAAAATTTAAAGCAAGATACACTTCATGCAATCTTTTTTAGTTATCAATCCAAAGGAAACAATGCCAATTTCTAATGATAACAAGGGTTGGGGATTCAAGAGATTATGCCATTCAACCTTATGATAAACACACGTCAAGTTCACAAGGCAAGAATAAATCAAATGGGCATTAAGATGTCTCCACAAAAATACACAAGGGCGAGGAAGGGTCCAATGCAACCCTCACCACCTAGACCAACTGACTCGAGAGGAAAATCGACCAAGAGGATCACAACCACCACAAAACACAAGCGGAAGACTTTGATAATCATGTGACAAGGCCATCACAATGACACAACAAGAGGATGGATATTCCTCCAACGTAAAGGCTAGTCAACAAACCTCAACCTCGCTCTCACACAACTACACGTAGTAGGACAAGGGTCAATCCACACTCAACCCACTCCATGTCAGCCCAAACAACACGCAAACCCCAGAGCTCCCAATGTTGAAACTTGTGCTCTGATACCAAATGTCATGCCCACTTTTTCCATGCGGTTATAACATGCATTTCTAAAACATACCACATGACAATTTTCTTTCTAAACATAACCCAATTAGTTTCCCTGTAATGTAAACATTAATCAGACATCACCCAATTAGTTTTTCCTATAAAATAAACATCTATCTAACATCACCCGATTTGTTTTCTCTTAAAGCAAACATCTAACTAACATCACCCAATTAGTTTTCCTTTAACATAATAAGGTTTAATAGTTTGAAAATCTGGGATCAACAGTCCCACAAATGTAAAAGTATCAACAACAGTAAGGTAATTAGTCACATGTACGGAAATGAAAAAGTGTAGGCCTCACATTAAATAAACAAATTAATTTCTATTTTCTCCACCACAAATTAAAAAAATAATATTTTATTTCCAACATTATCCATGTGCACCAAAAAATTAAATAATTAAATAACTTAATTTTCCTCCATAATTTCCTCTCACCATAATTTAGTCTTGTCTCACCTTGATTCTCTCTCGTCACTCCATCAATCACTCTCAATTAGATCTATTAACAAGTCAATCAAATCAGTTGATTGATCAATCAATTTAGATAATAAATCAATCAATTCAATCAACTCACCAATCAAGCTTGTTAACTCCCCTGATTCATGAGAGGACAAGGACACTTGTCACTCTCTCATCTGTTTAATGCTCTCATTCAATTTCAACCATTGATCTCTCTAATCATTATCCACCATTGATCTTCATTTTTAGAAATCTATAAATAAAACTTCTTCCAGACCAAAGGATCATCTCTCATTTTTGTAAACTTATGCTACTGCACTTAATTCACCAGTTTCAGTTATCAAAGTAATGCTATTGAGCTGAGAAATTCACATATCCATGAATATCGAAGGAGCATATTGTTGGTCCGTTTAACACACTCATGTAACACAGGCAAGATGAGATTCAACTTGCCTCTCCTAAAAAGACAACTGATCCAAAAGAGAATCAACTGTCTCCAAGGTCTCGGGAGTTGGGTCACAACTATGATGCGTAAGCATAGGGTAAATATGGACAGTTTAGCAAGGAGTCTTGGTTTTCCAATAATTGTTCAAACTGAATAAGAATTGATCTACTTACTACTATTTGAAAGAAAATCAAAAGATTGTAAGGTAATGAGAAGTAAATGATACAACACTTTGTATTTTAAATTTTATATCAACACATTCATCCAAGAAATTCACGAATTGCAATATTAAAATCAATCTTATAAGCTCAATTATTCATACTACAATGCAATAGTCAAAGGATTCCCAAAATAAGTAAGATTTGAATTATGTTTTCTGACTAGTGTATTCCACACGTAAATTAGAAATAGAATTCAGAATTTTAAAGCCTAGATTTTAGAATTTCTTAGATAAATACATAAGTAAAGAATAAAGTTTAAAGCACTACACTAGATACATGATGATAGATCCCAAGGAATTGATAGGCATATTGTATTAATTTCTTTGAACTTGAATACAAGAAAATAAATCCAGCAACGAGTACCAGAAATATGGACCTATTTCCAAAAAGAACCACTTTCTCTATGCTAAAATGTTGTAAAAATAACTAACTGTTGAAAAAACTTGAAAATTCTAAGTATGAACCGATAGCCTAATTCTTCAATTTTCAAACCCTTGAACAAACCGAGTCCTTCCATTTTATAGGCACCTCAAAAGAATAATCACAACAATCTTGAACTACATGCAATACCTTTTGTCTTCGTTTGTATCACCATCCTCATGCAACTCAAAAAGCAATTTCAAAAATCGAACTATTTTTGCATGTCAATTTTTAAGTTGACTTTTTCAACTCAAAAATATAAAAAGAAAAAGAAAGACATCTCGTAGGGCCCACTTTATAAAATAGTGTTCCCTTTTTACAAAAGTGGATTTACAAGATAATTTGACACCAAAAATTAACTAAGTCTAAAAAAAAAACTTAGTGAGAGCTAGACACCCCTATAGAATTATGAGTCTTTTTGTATTCAACAAAATTTGATAATAGCCGGTCCACTATGTCTACCTCTAGGCCATCTAACCATTTATATCTGAACTTGATGGTACTGAAGCATTGAGAAACCTATTGGCACCTTCTCTCCATTTGACTTATATCTATTACAGCCAGTTTAAAATTAGCTTTAGATTCTACAAATTTATCCACCACATTCTCATCAAGACTTGGAGTTTTTAACAAGTCATCTATTTTATTTTTGAAGACTTTTTTCACTTTATCCAATCTATACTTGTCATGAGAATACATGTCAGGACCTACAACTGCTTTAACAAAAGTTTCAAAAATGGCAATATATTGAAATATGTCCTATCGTAATGTCAATAATGGAGGATGATATTCAGCTATCTGCTCAATCTTATACTCGGTAACTTTTATACAAAAATCAAAAAATCAGGCTCCTCATCTTGCAAAATGTCTGATTCTATCAACTCCTCCTGAGTCATTTTCTCAAACTGCTTCAAAGTTTTCAAAATATGTTCTAGCTTTATATCCTCTTTCTTGTGATTTTCAACAAAAGCATCTATCTCATTTTTAAATCTACAAGCTTCATCATAATGTGGGTAATATTTATGAAAAATATCAAAGGCCTCTTCTAGAAATTTAGATACCCATCTATCAATTACAGATGACTTCTCCTTCATAGCTTGCAAGGCAAAAACCTCCTGCTTTGTCATTAAAATAGGAATATCTATAGAAGCTGGTTGCTCTAAAATTGGTGTCAAAAGACCTTTCACAAACATCCTCATTTGACTCAGTTGTAATTTCAAGCTATCTTTTGTTTGCTTGTCTTTCTCCATCCTGTATTTTATAGTACTATAAGCATAATCAAATGAACCAATTTCCTCTACTCAGGTCTGTTTTCCCAAATTCACTCTCATGATTTGGTAATCCTTAGCCTGCATTTCCTGATCATCTTTATCCACTATGGGGGTGGCTATCTCTACAATCTTTTCCCCTTGGTCATTTATGTGAACAACTGATAAAGTCCTAGGCTTCTCTTTCTCTATTTCTGAAATCATCTCTTGAAAATTCAAAGGCTTAATGACAATTTGTTGCCTTTTTTCCAAATTCAAGTTGAGCCAAGATGGTGCTGCCGAAGCCTGTAAAGTCTGATTAGGTGTTTTTTGTGTCATCTAATGTTGCTGATTAGATTTCTCACTTTTCTTTTCTTCCTGTTGTTGTTCATCTTGATGAAGTTGATCATGAGCAGTCTTTGAAGACTCTATTTTCTCGGAAGAATCAACTTTCTTCACTTTTTCTGCAACATTAGTCAATTCTTGCTACTCCTCCTAGGTTAGCACATGCTCTTCTCCTAAATCTTCTTCTCCTTTAGAGGGAATATTTCCAGATGTATCTTGAGCCTTGTCCACTTCCTCTTCTTTTTCCTCTTCTTCCTCTTCCTTTTGAGGACTTTGCCTCCCCTCAGATTGTTTTTCCCTAGTAGGCTCTTGTTCTGGTACCTCTTCATTGGGGTGTTCCTATTGAATTTCTTCTTCTTGTTCTAATGCACCCTTCTCCTCCTAAGACTTGTCTTGTTCACTCTATTCCTGCTCTATTTGTTCAGTATCAGGTTGTTGTTCGGAGGTAGAAGGCGGAAACACTACTATACCAAATGTCCCTGGTTGTACTTCTATTTCAGCAGTTTGTTCCCCTTCGCCTAAATGTTATCTAATTGCAGCCCTTGGGGGAATAATTTGAGCACATGGCCTAACTCCTATCCCACTAGTTATCCTTGTTGCTCCTTCCTTGTACATCATGGAAGATTCAATAAACTTTTCTTTAATAACTTTGAACACATTTTCAGGAGAGGCAGTATCAATAGAAACCCCACTCTTTGTTGTCTTAGGAGGCTTTGCCTGATTTTTCTGCCTCTTTGCAGCTGGTGATCCTGAAGATGAAGCATCATGTTTACCTCATTTCCTGTCTCTTAGAGCAGGTGGCACAAAATTGCATAACCTTATATTCAACCAATTCATGCTCCTTTCAATAACATGAGCATTGAATTCCCTAATGGAATTCTCTTCCTTTTCTGACCAATTTATAAGATCAACATAATCTAAATGATAATCAAGTCTAATACCACACCATCAAAAAACTCCTCTGGTATGTCATCCCTTAAGCCAAATTCTCTCATTTGGAAGGCAATAAGTCTGGTCCATTGTTTCTACCTTACTTCAAAATCATCTTGGCAATTAGCCCAAAAATCCTCCAAAGAATGTTTATGTTTAAAGTCGATTGAAGGGAACAACTGATTAAGTTTGGCCACAGGGTCAAAATCCTCCCTTGGCTCATATACTTTCAAATTAAGAGTGTTCAACTCTTCAGCTGCTATCTTTGCTGCAACAATAGAAGGACATTCATAAAAACCCAATTGAACAAAGGGATATTTCACTCCCGACTTGTGCTTTCCAGATAGCTTCATATGTACCTCATTGATCTGGCAGGTGAACTCCATCAAAATAATCTTATCACTACAATGGTGCTCTCTTAAAGCCTACAATTCTGATGTATGTGGACTTGGGAAACTGGATGAACCACTGCCCCCAGGTCCTGATAAGATCCACTACTTTTTTTTACATTTGCCAAACAGGATCGCTCGTTAGTTGCAAAATGATTGCATATAAGAATGCATCATTAACCCTTTTGAAATGCTTTTCAACTTCCTTCAGCTCCAATTGGGGATAATACTCCCAAATCTTATTTTGTCCTAGGGCTTCTCCTTGAACTCCCACAGTAGACAAACTAGGAAAATTGCCTACTCCGGTGGCCAACCAAATGATGTATGATGTCATGTATAATTTCTTAGTTTGCACCACTGACATAAGTTGTGCATGTATGTTATCTGAAATAATTGTTGCCCAATCCAACCGAGTCTCTCCCTTGATAGTGTAATAAATGAATTGAAACATCCATGTTTCGTAAGTTCTAGATTCTTCTCTGCCAAAGGCTCTACTCAGTAAGGTGATGACATCAAAAACCTCTCCCTGAAAGTCTGACCTTGTTAACTTGGAGGGTACCTTGGAGGCAGACTTCTTCACTGACATAAGTTGTGCATGTATGTTATCTGAAATAATTGTTGCCCAATCCAACCGAGTCTCTCCCTTGATAGTGTAATAAATGAATTGAAACATCCATGTTTCGTAAGTTCTAGATTCTTCTCTGCTAAAGGCTCTGCTCAGTAAGGTGATGACATCAAAAACCTCTCTCTGAAAGTCTGACCTTGTTAACTTGGAGGGTACCTTGGAGGCAGACTTCTTTGGTTTCGATAACAAATGTTATTCAAATATCCCTTGTTTCCAGTGACATCTTGATTATAAAATATGGCAGCTTCAACAACTATTAGCAAACTGGCTTGTGCATGTACTGGCAAGTCAAAAACCAATCTCATCATTTCAGGGGTAATATCTAACAAGAGGTTTCCACTTGAATCAAAACACTTTCTCTCCTCGGAGTTGTAGTGGTGGGAAAAAGTGAGGATCAGTTTAGGGCATTGAAATTTTAGTGAGAAGCTTGCCACATGCCCTAATCCTGATTGTGCAATCTTCTTAGCCCATGAGGTGACATTATCCCCAAATGTATCATGTTTACCTCATTTCCTGTCTCTTGGAGCAGGTGGCACAAAATTGTGTAACCTTATATTCAACCAAGTCATGCTTCTTTCAATAACATAAGCCCTGAATTCCCTGATGGAATTCTCTTCCTTTTCTGACCAATTTATAGGATCAACATAATCTAAATGATAATCAGGTCCAATACCACACCATCGTCGAAAAACTCCTCTGGTATGTCATCCCTTAAGCCAAATTCTCTCATTTGGAAGGTAGTAAGTCTGGTCCATTATTTCTGCCTTACTTCAAAATCATCTTGGCAATTAGCCCAAAAATCCTCCAAAGAATGTTTATGTTTGAAGTCAATTGAAGGGAACAACTGATTAAGTTTGGCCACAGGGTCAAAATCCTCCCTTGGCTCATATACTTTCAAATTAAGAGTGTTCAACTCTTTAGCTGCTATCTTTGCTGCAACAATAGAAGGACATTCATAAAAACCCAATTGAACAAAGGGATATTTCACTCCCGACTTGTGCTTTCTAGATAGCTTCATATGTACCTCGTTGATCTGCAATTTTGATGTATGTGGACTTGGGAAACTGGATGAACTACTGCCCCCAAGTCTTGATAAGATCCACTACTTTTTCTAACATTCGCCAAGCAAGATCACCTGTTAGTTGCAAAATGATTGCATATAAGAATGCATCATTAACCCTTTTGAAATGCTTTTCAACTTCCTTCAGCTCCAATTGGGGATAATACTCCCAAATATTATTTTGTCCTGGGGCTTCTCCTCAAACTCCCACAGTAGTCAAACCAGGAAAATTGTCTACTTCGATGGCCAACCAAATGATGTATGATGTCATGTATAATTTCTTAGTTTGCACCATTGACATAAGTTGTGCATGTATGTTATCTGAAACAGTTGTTGCCCAATCCAACCGAGTCTCTGCCTTGATAGTGTAATAAATGAATTGAAACATCCATGTTTCATAAGTTCTAGATTCTTCTCTGCCAAAGGCTCTGCTCAGTAAGGTGATGACATCAAAAACCTCTCCCTGAAAGTCTGACCTTGTTAACTTGGAGGGTACCTTGGATGTAGACTTCTTTGGTTTCGATAATAAATGTTTATTCAAATATCCCTTGTTTCCAGTGACATCTTGATTATAAAATCTAGCAGCCTCAACAACTGTCAGCAAACTGGCTTGTGCATGTACTGGCAAGTCAAAATCCAATCTGATCATTTCAAGGGTAATATCTAACAAGAGGTTTCCACTTGAATCAAAGCACTTTCTCTCCTCGGGGTTGTAGTGGTGGGCAAAAGTGAGGATTAGTTCAGGGCATTGAACTTTCAGTGAGAAGCTTGCCACATGCCCTAATCCTGATTGTGCAATCTTCTTAGCTCGTGAGGAGACATTATCCCCAAATGTATCATGTTTGAATACTTCTAGGTCTATGTGACCTAGTTCTGTGTCTGTAGTGTTCATAAGTTCACTTTTGAACTTAGAATCTTGCAGGACCCCTTGGAACTAGTATTTCATGGTTGCAAACAATTCTTTCTTCCTTTTCTATTTCGGTTGCTTCTTTGATGGTTGTCCTGATCCTACTTCTCTTGCCTCTTGCTCAATTTATCTATAGATTTGTCAGAGTCAGACACGGTTTCCTCACTTTGGTAGACAAAAGTCTCTCCTTCATACATTTATTTGACTTGTAAGACCAAAAGGGATACATAAAAATCCAAGAAAATTCTAAAGGAACCCTTAATTATAAGAATTTAGAGGGTTTTTGTGCTCTGGTGGGTCTACGGGACCAAGTTGGAAATTTGGACTAGGGTCCAAAAATGGACCTCATGCCCGTCGTCCTAATTGGCTTCAAATTCTCGAGAAGAAAATGGAATTTGGGATTGAACTCCTTAACGAGCGGGCCTGAAGTCCCGACAAGGTTACCATGTTTTAAGCTTTTCTACTTGCAGGACGCGGGTCGGCAGAAGAAACTCGGCTTTTGGAACTTTTTACCTTCAGGACCTAAAATTCCTGATGGGTCCGAAGTCCTGAAACGGTTCTCTCTACTTAGGTTCATTTTTGCACTTTGGCGGGTGTAGAAGCAAAAGGCGGTTTTGATTTTTAATGTGTTTGGGCCAAACTACCTTTTGGGGCCTGAGGTATCGAAAGGCCTTAAGGTTTAAGGACTTTAAACTATGCCAAAAGGTGGGGCCAAATAAGAATTTTGATCTCAAGAGGTTAAGGTCAAAAGACCTTTCAGGGTCTGATGTCCCGAAAGGACTTAACACTTAATGAAAACTTACCACTCGTGGGGAGCAGATCAGAAGGTGGTTTTAGGATACCTAAGGCCTAAAGATCAATCGGGACCCAAAATCCTTATTGGACCCTCCGACTTAGTGAAATTTTACCAGTTTTTGAAATTGGGGCTCAGGGCAAAAATAGGATTTACCCATTGTTTTTGAACAACTCCAATAATGCATCAAAAATGGTTTTAAATTTGAATGTCTGAAGAGCTGAACTAATTGTTCCCTATGGGCCCATTTATTCACTAAAAACCTATCAGTAAACTAAACCCCAACTACAAACTAAGTGGGGAAAAACCTTAAACTAAAGCACTTAAAACCCTAATCCAAACCTGAAACCCTAAACTAAAACAAGAAGAAACCACAACAAAATGGAAAACAAAAATAATTAAACAAAATATACAAACAAAGTAGGGAAAAAACCCTACCTGAACAACAAAAGCCAGAAGAGACAGAGGGCATAGAGAATGAAGATGAAATGACAACGAACCTGCTTGTGAAGCCACACTAGCAATTTGTCCTAATCAATTGATACCAGGTGATCAATCAAATGATCTCAAACACCTAAATGCTTTGGAGGGTTTGTTAACAGGCAGAAGAGGAAAAAGGGAAGCAAAAATGAGGAGGAAAAGGCTTTGAAAGCCTTAAATACCCCTACACAGTACGAGACCAAACCGCCATTAATGTGGTAGGTGGGCGGGGCACGGGGAGAAAATAGTTTTTGGACCCTGTGAAAGAGAGCCAAAAAGCACATCGAGGCCCGCGATCCTGACGAAACCTATAGGAAGCAGGAGGCAGGGAGAAAACAGAACAAAAGACAAAGGGTCTAATTGACCTTAGAAAGCCCGAGTTCGAAAGACTAGTCGGGGCTCAAGGTCCCGATTGGACTCATCACATTGAGTCCCGAGAACCAAAATAGGCCTGGGAACTCGAAAGACTAATAGTGAAAGAAATCCCAACCATGAACAAAAGGATCCTAAAAACACAAGTTTTTAAGGCAAAACACACACCCTCTTAGAAAACTAAGAGACAAAATATGATCCCAAGATCATCACAAGATCGAAACACGAACAAAAAATGACAAAAGGACAGAAAGGGGGGTCCCAATCTGACAAAAGGGGGGGGTTATGCAAGGCATAACACATATCCAGTGGAGTTTGGGTACACTTCAATACACTCGATCAATGAGGTAAAATCTGCTTGTGAAGGAAGGTATGATTGTTGTTCGGTTTATTTCCTTTGATTTATCTTCATATGCAAATTTAAGCTTTGTAGAGTAAAATACTCTACATTTTGTTTTGAGTTTCAGTTGCGTGAGTTCCATTTTTGTCTCTACGCGTTTCAGTTTTGGCAGTGAGGCTTTTGACATAGAGCACGGGCGCACGGGTTTTTATTTTGTAAATTTTGCCTATGTCCTAGAGAAGCAGCAGAAGCCGCCAGGTGTCATCAGTCGAGACACATTATAAAGTTTCTCAAAATGACACGGATGGTGCCAAATGTCTTTTTGCATTAAGGCGGAGACCGCCAAGTGTCGGCATCCGTTTCAGTTTCTTATAAGTTTCAAAAGCCCCTTTAATGTTTCTCAGATGTGGCAGGTCCCTGTTTCAAAGCTTCAGTGAGCGCAGAAGGCGCCAAGTGGCAACTGCAGAAGGTTTCAATAAAGTTTCTCTAAGTAACGCGGATAGTGCCACGTGTCCCATGTAATATCAGCGGAGTGCGCCAAGTGTCGACATCCACGGGTTCTTCCTTTTGTTTCATTGACAAGTAAAGACTATGGCGGGCCCCCGGTAAAGTTTCTAGAGTAAGGCGGAGCGTGACAAGTGTCATCGTCCGTGTGAATCTAAAAGAATCTCAAATGTTTCTATAAAGTTTCCAAAGCTCAGCGGAAGCTGCCAAGTGTCATCTTCCGTAGGACTCTCCAAAATGTATCTAAAGCCTCGTTAAGTATCGCGGAAGCTGCCACGTATATGTTCCAAAGCTCAGCAGAAAGCGCCACCTGTCCTTGTTCCTTTTTGAAGCTGCTTGAGCACGGGGTATGGTGGGTCCCATTTTTGGTAAGTGATTAAAGGCTCGAGGCAACGGACCGTGATAGATGTCAACGGTGGAGCGCTCCTAATATAAAGACACAGTAAAGACACAAGTAAAGCAGACAGTGCCACGTATCTTTTTGCAAGGGCCACGGACGCTGCCAAGTGTCATTTTTCGGTACCTCCTATAATGAGACAGTTTCTAAAGTGAAGCAAGCGGAAGGTGCCATATATCTTAGGGGTTTTTGTTTCAGAATGCAGCGGAGAGTGCCACGTGCTAAGTTCTTGTTTTTCTGGAAAGATGAATGAGTTTCAAGTAAAGGGCGCGGATGCGTGCCATTTGTTTCAAGGGTTTATAGTCACAAAGACTCGCGGACGCTACCAGGTGTCCTCACCCGTTTCACAGAGGGGAGTGCCACATGTATTTGTTTCAACCAATGAATTTGCAGAGAGTCTAACCATTTCAGATCCGAAAGATATCTTCTGTCAGACACTTCCAGTTAAGTTCCAGTTCGGTTAGGTCGTTGGGATTTGATCATGCGGGCAATCTTGAGCCAGTTCTATGCTATAAATATGGGTTCAGATCGTAGCTTCAAGATATAATAGGAGATATAGAGAATTTTTCGCATACAGATTGTTATCAGAGATTTAAGAGAAGTTTGAAGATCTTTTGTAGTGACCAGTAATATCATTTGCCTTTGTTCTGTTTTCTTGATTCAGAAAGTTTGTATAACTGTGCATACATTAGTGCCTTTTATGTGACTGGAAAATTAATAAGAAGACTGAGTTATGTGCCTTCGCTGATATTTTCTGTGTTATTGCAAAATCTTCTAAGTTGTGAGCCTTTGATTCTATTTGTTTTCATCTTTTACATTGATCATGCATTATTTGCTCTTTAATGTAATTGAATCCTGAAGATAGCTTCATTATGCTTAATGTTGAGAAACAAAATCACATTCAGGTGCATCGCCATAGTTTAATTTTCCTTTCATTTGCATTTGTGATTCTGTTTAGTTTCTATCTCTTTTCCCAAAATACATTCGAAATAAGGAAGAGCCAGCTTCTTTAAAATCTGGAGGTTGTTTCAGGTTGCAAGTCCCACTTTCCTAAAACTTCCCATGTTGGTGTTGGAAACAACGCAATTCTAAGCATCAACAGTTTTTGGCAAGCCCGGTGGGACAATCTCTGAAGTTCCTTTCAAAGACTGTATGAACCAGAGAGCTACAAGGAGTCAGAGTTGTGGACCAGTAACAAGAGCTCAATCTGCTGTGAACCTAGGTATTCTTTTATCACCATTGATAACTAATTCAAGAAGAAGGGTCAATCAGTTTACAGCAACACCAAGAGCAAACATGGGAGCACCTATAGCCCCGAGGAATTATGCAAATTGGAACACTGGCAGTGCTATGATTCTCCCAGTACCACCAACCACTTAGGATCCTATTCAAGCAAATGCCCTGAAGGCTCTGCCCAAATTCAGTGGAGAAGATTTTAAAACACCTAAAGAACATCTACAGGATGTGTCTGATGTCTGTGCAATACATGTGATCACACAGCAAAATGTGGCTATAAGATTGTTAGCAGCTTCTTTTAAGGGGAAGGCTCTAGACTGGTACAGATCTTTGACCCCAAATACAATATCTACATGGGACCAGCTTGGAGATGCTTTCTTTGTAAGATTTAAAGAAAAGGGTGATAAATCTTCTTTGTTGCAACAATTGATTACTATCAAAAGGGCACCACAAGAAGCAATGACTGATTTCAATTCAAGATTTCAAAAGACTTGGGAAAGAATTCCTGCTACAGCAAGACCATTACCAGGTATGGCTATAGTATTTTATCTTAAAGCCCTAAATTTAGATATATCAGTAATGATTCAGTCACTTGGAGGTTAGACTCTGCCAGAAGCCTATGACTATGCAGTCAGAGCTGAAAATAACTTAATAGATACTGGAAAGGTTCCCCCAAGGCCTCCCATGCCCATGTTTCCAGAGATTACCTTACCCTTGCCTCAAGAAGCCCCAAATCCCATAGCCCCACCTGTGTCTATGTATACATTTCCTCAACAACCTGCTACAACAGCTATCCTTGTCCAGTCATCCGAGATGGATGATGTCAAGAACATCTTAAGGACATTTTCTAATGAGATAATTAACCTAAAAAGACATCAAAATCCCTATCCTAAGCCCCAATATCAAGGTTACCAAAGGAATAGACCTTCTTTTCAACCAAATCAATACCAGGGCCCTCAGAGACAGGCTAATCCTCAGCCATCAAACTAGTTAGTTACAGTTCCTACACCCTTGCAGACTGTTCCTCCCAATCCAAACAGAGAGATTGTCCCAGGGCAGAATAATTATGCAGATAGCACCAATGCCTGGTGTTTCCCTTGTAATAATGCACATATGCCCAGAGATTGTCCCAGGGGTAATCTACAGCAAAAGATAGTAGAGCAAAGAAGAGTAGATGGACAATTTGCAAAAACTTATGATACTCAATCCTACCAATCTCTTGGTATGCAAAATTTAGTCCTGGTGGCTCAGATGCAAGGGATGTCCTTACAGCAAGAAGAAGAAATAGCCCCTGAGCATGCTTTGTTTTCATGGATTGAAGATGAAGAATCAGTATTCTTGAATGAAGCTTCTACTTCCAAGAAGCCATTGGTACAATCAGATTACTACACCAGAGCCAAGAGAAGGATGATGGAACAACCTGAAGTCACAAATAAGGAGATTATGGGGATTCCTCCATTTCAAGATCATCAAAACACATCTGCTAGACAAGAAATACTTCAGCCAATGCAGAACCAAGTAGTTTTTGGACAAGTTCAAGAAAAAGCAAGGTACCCTTATTATCCAAGAACCCAAACACTAGGACCTGTGAATGTGGTGGATCAGCTGAAGAGGACTCCAGCACATGTGTCAATATGGGACATGTTAGCTATTCCTAAGCAAAAGACATTGTTGCAAGAAGCTCTTCAGGGCCAAGCAGTGCCTAAGCATACTGTTACCAATGTAGGACATGCTGATAAGGAAAAGCTCAAGGACATTGTTCCTCTGCAGACAACAGCCCTCCTAAACGATGCACCAGAGGTAAGTAAATCCAAACTAGAGCCCTTCTATTTGACTTTGATAGTTGGAAAGAAACTGTTACATAATGCAATGATAGATTCAGGGGCTAGTGCTACAGTAATGCCTAAACAGATAGCAGATGCTTTAAAGATAAAGTATGAGCCACTTACTAAAGGAGTTATGCAGCTGGATGGGAAATCAGTGCAAACAATATGAAAAATTAAACAACTCCCATTACAATTGTATACTTACCCCAATATAATTGTCAATCAGGATGTTGTAGTCATAGATATACCCCCTATATTTGGCCTATGTTTATCCAGAGATTTCACAGCCAAGATAGGAGGTTATATGTCACTTGATTGGTCTCACCTCATCCCAAGAACCAAATATGGTACAAAAATGAAAATACTATCTGAGTCATTATCCAAGGATCACATCACAAATGAACCAACCCCAAAATTAGAGGCAGCTCATGCAATGCTGAATAAAGAAGAAAAGGTCTTTGTTGAAGAGTTAGGTGATTGGACTGAACATGACCAAGAGGAAGAAAATAACCCGTTGTTAACCATGATGGAAAGTGACCCATATGGAAATTATGACTCTACTGGTTTGGGCACTTATATCATATTTGATGAAGACCATGAAATCCAAAATGTTTCAAGGAAAGAAACACCAAAGACTCAAGAATCTGAAAGGGACTCAGAAATCTGGACCCTAAATTTTGATGGGGCTAGAAGTAAAAATGGGGCTGGGGCAGGAATTTGTCTTGTTGCTCCAAATGGTGAGAAAATTTTAAGAGCTATCCGTTTCCAATTTGCCTTTACTAATAATGATGCTGAATATGAATCCTTAGTACATGGGCTCATGTTGGCCAAGAAAAAGGGAGTAAAGAATCTGATAGTCAAAGGAGATTCAGAGCTAGTGGTGGAACAAATCAGAGAAAAGGCAGTAGCCAAAAATGTAAGGATGAGGTCCTATAGACACAGAATTTGGGACTTAATAGATGATTTTAAAGCTTTCAATATTGAAGTAGTTCCTAGAACCCAAAATTCTGAAGTAGATAGGATGGCACAGATTGACTCACAGTTTGACCCGGCAACTGATCTATTAGTCAACAATGAGTCAGTCAAAGTTATAGTAAGGCCAACTATCCCAGACAATGATGAAAATTGGCAAGTCTTTGAAAATGATATTCAGATACTTTCATTTTTGCAACAGTCAGGGGAGTTTGCTGAACAATTGCAACCCAAAATTGAAGAGGCTTATGGAGACCAAATTATTCAATTAAAGACCAATAAGCTTCCCAAAGGCTTGATTACTTTAGAAAACCTATTTGATCCAGAAGATGTAAGCCTAGAGAAGAAAAGGTTTCAAGCAAATAAAGCAGATTATTTTGAGATACAAGTGAGTGAAGGGAGAAAACTAAAGATTGGAAACTCCACAACCCAATAGGAAAGGGAAAGACTAATTGACTTGTGTGAAAGATATGACAGAGTAATAGCCTGGACCTATGAAGACCTTCATGGCTATAACAGAGACATCATTCAGCACACCATAGAACTGACTGAAGGATCTAAGCCAGTCAGGCAGAAGCAGAGGCCAGTGAATCCAAGGATTGAACCTCTAATGGTGGATGAGTTGCAGAAACTCTTAGAATCTAAAATAATTTTTCCAATCAAACACTCAACCTGGGTATCTAATCTAATACCAGTCAGGAAAAAGAATGGGGACATAAGGATCTGTGTGGATTTCAGAGACCTAAATAGACCATCTCTGAAAGATCACTATCCCTTGCCTTCTATGGAACAAATTTTACAGACTGTGGCTGGATCAGAGAGATTTTCCTTGCTAGATGGTTTCTCTGGATATAATCAGATTTGGTTGGCTGATGAAGACCAACACAAGACTGTATTTACTACCAAATGGGGAATATTTGCATATGCCAAGATGCCATTTGGCTTGTCAAATGCTGGGGCCACTTTTCAAAGAGCAATGGATGTAGCATTTGGAGAACTCATAAATAAAATCATTCTGATTTATCTTGATGATCTCACTATTTTTTCCAAGAATGTTGTTGACCATTTTGATCATCTGGAATCTATTTTTAAGAAGTGTCAAGAGTTTGGAATATCCTTAAATCCCAAGAAGTGCATCTTTGCAGTACCTCAAGGCAAATTACTGGGACATATAGTGTCCAAAGAAGGAGTCTCTATAGATCCAAAGAGAGTCAGCCATAATGAACTTGTCCCTGCTAGTAAACAAGAAGGCAGTTCAGTCCTTTTTGGGAAAGATTAATTTTGTTAGTCGGTTCATATCAGACTTTGCAGGCCTAATAAGACTAGTGACACTCTTGTTGAAGAAAGACCTAGTGTTCAAGTGGACTACAGAAGGGAGACATGCTTTTGAGGAGGTCAAGAAAGCAATTTCAACAGCCCCAGTACTTAGGAATCTAGATTTCTCTAAGTCTTTTTGAAGGAGAATTCAGTGTTGTTGCTGTCCTAACACAGAAAGATGATCAACAAGAGGGGGAACATCTAATAGCCTCCTTCTCAAGAACTCTTAGGGAGTATGAAGCCAGATACAACTTTGTGGAGAAACAGGCATATGCTACGGTAAAAGCACTCAAGAAATTCAGGCATATGGTGACAAGAAATAAGATTCTGATACTTGTGGCTCATCCTAGTGTCAAATAATACATTATGGAAGGTGAAATCATTGAAAAAAGAGAAAGATGGATAACAAAGATCCTTGAGTATAAATGTAGAGGTCAGACCCACTAAGTTGGTCAGAGGTAGGGGGTTGTGCCAATACATGGTTCAAGATATGAAAAAAATGATAACTGAAGAAACAGAAAAGGAAAATGTATTGAGGATACAAGAAATTGATCAGAATTCTTGGGTCACAAATAGAATTCAGTTTATGAAACATGGGATTTTCCCAAAAGAACTCTCTCAAGACAAGAGGAGATATTACAGACAGCAAGGGGTTCATTTTGTTTTAATTGACCAAGTTCTTTTCAGAAGAAATACTAATGGCATACTTTTAAGATGCATAGAGAAAGGTGAAGCCCAAAGAATACTGCATGAAATGCACCATGGAGTTTCAGGTGGACATTTTTCTGCAAGAACCACAGCTATAAAGATAAGTCAAGCAAGTTACTTCTGGCCCACTTTATTCACAGACTGTTATCAATTGGTCAAAGAATGCCAATCTTGTTAGTATTATGTAGGGAAGAGAAGGAATGCAGCAATGCCCCTTAGTTCTATAATTGTTGATGAACCTTTTGCTCAATGGGGTCTTAACTTCATTGGAATGATCAATCCAGTGTCAAGTATGGGACACAAATGGATTCTAACTGCCACAGATTATTTTACCAGATGGAGTGAGGCAGTGCCACTTAAAGAAGCAACAGAAAAGGTGATCCTAGACTTTCTAGAGGGTATCACTACTCGCTTTGGGCCTCCTCGTATTGTAATTTCAAATAATGCTAAGGCATTTTTGGGGGCAAAAATATCTGACTTTGCACTAAAGTATGGAATCTATCTGAAAACCTCCTCAAATTATTATCCTCAGGGTAATGGTTTGGCAGAATCAACTAACAAGAATCTGATTAGACTTATTAAGAGAATAGGGGTTGACCATCACAAAGAGTGGCATAAAGTGCTTAATATAGCACTGTGGGCAGATAGAATTACACCTAAACAAGTGACAAAGATGTCCCCATATGAATTGGTCTATGGTAAACCTGCTGTAATGCCACTGAGCTTGGAGATTCCTGCTCTCCAGTTATTAAAACAGATTGAGATTGAGGAAAATGGCCCCATGCAGGTCAGACTTGCTGAGCTCCTGGAAGTTCAAGAAAAGAGGGATACAGCACATGAATCATTATTGAAACATCAGAAAATAATCAAAGATTGCTTCAATAAGAAGACTTCAAATCCCCATTTTGAAGTAGGATCAGTTGTTTTGAAATGGGATGAGAGAGCTTCCAAGCCAGGTCAACACAGTAAATTTGAATCACTATGGACTGGCCCCTACAAGATCCATTCATGTAAACAGCAGAATTCATTTGAGCTTGAAACAATGGAAGGTGAACCTAAAGAGATTCCTGTCAATGGGATCTACTTGAAGCATTTCAATTAGACAGTCTCTCCTATGTATTATAGTTAGTTAGTTTCCCCTTTCATTGTTGCTTTGTTTTTCCCACTCTTTCTTTGAATAAAGTGTTTTATGAACACGTGGCCACGGCTCAAGTCTTTTCAATTTTTGAAACTTTCGCATTCATTAAGTCTCTCCAATCCCCAAAATTCCTTAAAAGTACCCGTATGCAGCCACTTTTATGACGTGTCTGACACCCTGTCCCACGCAGATCTCATAAGATTTTCTAACGGTTTTTCAGTTTTAATGTCATTTATGAGACTTGATGTGTCATTAAAATGCTCTAATAATAAGAGTTAAAGCTTAATCTGTGTCTCATTTGTTCCTACAACTGCTAAGAAAATCCCATTACTTGCATTTTTCATTCATAGCAAAACCTGCTTCATAAGCGTGTCTTCCCTATTGCAAAGCTTCCATACTTGTTACATAAGTTTACCAGTTCTCAGTGCAAACACAAATATGGCAGAGGCACAGTCTTCATAGCAGGGACTAGGAATTTATGAGTCCATTGACAGGCTTCTCGCCAGCAAATCATATGCTTCGGCCCTTGCTCAACCCTTAAGGACCTATCCAAGGACCAGGGTCCCCGAGGTTGGTTATACAGTTGACCCAGCTAAAGTGAAGGATTTCACAAACGGTATTGCAGACCCAGCCCTTCAAAATCCTGGCAAAGCTCTGCGAGAAGGGGCACACCAAAGATGTCTCCAGAAGGCCAAGGCTAAACAATCTGAAACGTTCGGAATGAGAATATGGACCTCTCAGTTGGCAAAATTCATTGTCCCAAGCGTACATTTATGCCCTGACCTGATTGAGTTGTGCACAGAATTGTTTCATGCACCCTCAAGTACCATACAAAAAGGTCCCTTCATGGTGCAAATTACACCAAAGGCTATCAGGGACATGTTTTCCCTATACCATGACAAGACAGCCACATTTCCCACCATTGCCAAAATGTAGAAAACATGGGCAAATGTCAATAATCAATTGAGATTTCTCAATTCAAAGTTACAGCTGGGAGATGAAAACACCCAAATGCCAGTGCTACTAACAGGAAGGGCACAATTTGCACAGGCTAGCCAAGAAGCACTATCCATGATGGCATTTATCTTCAGAATGAGGGAGGACATCACTGTTTATGATTGGCAAATTGCCATTTTGTTCCGATTGAAGACTATGGACAAGTCTCAGGAGTTTTGGCTAAGCTTCTCAGAGCAGATTGCCTATGCAATGGCCGACCAACTCACCCATTTCAAATCCATAGGGGTTTTCAAGTATTCTTCTTATTTGTTCCACCTTATGTTATATCAAAACCCTGCCATTTTTTCACAATATATGCATTTGAATATGTATGACCCAAGTTTCGGTCACAATAGGACCATTCCTGTGTCCGCATGGACACATGTCTTATCCGAAGCATCTGATCCCTATGAATTTTGGGAACTTTTTGTTGCCCCTGCTTTTAGTCACCTAAGCCCAGAGCCTGTTGAGAATAGATTAACATTAAGTGTCAGAGGCCTCATGGCAAATTCCCCCATTCCCTGTGATTATTTCTTTGGGTCTCACCATACTATTATTAGGGTCCATGGTTTTAATGGAGAGCCAGTGTTGCTACCCAAGGTTTTGACTCCTAGGTTAGCCTTCTTAGAGGTTACCCGGCAAATGTCTGTGGTTGATAATGATTATGGCACTGGGAAGAAGAAAAAGAAAATGTATGATATCCCATAGGTGAAGAAAAACATGGCCCTACTGGTCAGAGATGCTGAGCACTTGTTGCTGAGGAAGTTAGCTGTCCTGGGTTTCTTTTTGATTGAAGATAAATGGAGATATGACCCAAGTAGTTTCATAACCTTGTGGGTCAAGAATAATAATGTTGGTGCCAAAATTGTGCATGAGGGCCGTCCCTTTTGGGAAGACAGAAGAAACCCTAAGGAGGATACTCCTGATTTGTATGTAGAGCTAATAGATTTACCTTTTGAGGGACCCAGGCCATGGGAAGTATTTTATAAAAAGGAAAAGGCCTATGACCCTAAGCTCAAAATGGGCACTGGATTGAAGAAAAATCTAGAAAGGGACAGGGAATGGAAAGTAGATAAAATTGAAGCCTATTAGAAATATAGGTAGGAAATATCTGAGACAACTCACTCTTTTGGCAAGGTTGATTCAGATGAGAAATGGGAGTCCATTTGGGACGAATGGTATCCCTCTCCAGTCTCTAGCCCTGATACAAGCAAGATCCATAAAAAGGGTGAGGAGTCTGAAGAAGAACCTAAGTCCACTCATACAGTGCAGGCCCTAGGACAAGCCTCATCTTCAGCCACTGCAACTGTTTGGCCCCAATCTCTCAGTGCCATTGAAAAACAAAAGAGTGTGGTATCCTCACCACCCAGAGGGACCCCATCAGTGTCAGCCACTGGGGTTTCCAATTTTGTGCAAAAACCACTAGCAGTAGTGGTAAATGTTGAGGAGAAGGAAGGATAGCAAGAAGAAAGGCCAAGGAAACATAAGAAGCTGAAACTTCAGCCTGATTCAGATGAGGAGGTAGAACCTACATAGCAACAACCATTGAGTACATTTGTTGCTCCTCAGGTACGTGTTACTTCTCCTTCTTCTTCTCAGTCTTTTTCTTCTTCCATAGGGATGGCAATCCCAACTGGCCAAATATTATCCCCTACCACCTCTGCTGTGCCAATTTCCTAATTTTCTCCACCTGTCACTACTCAGGCCATGTCATCACAGGCCACATCATTGTCTCCCTTTTCTCCTTCTTTTCCAAGGAGAATACCTCCTCAGATTCCTCCTAGCCAACATTTGGCTATTCCCTATGGCTTGCCATAGGGTCATCCTTTTGTAGGTGGGTATATTGCCTCTCCCCCGACCTTCCAAGCTCAAGCAGACACTGCTAAGAAGGCTAGGGAAGCCCAGATGGATAAAAAGAGGAAGAAAGATAATAAAGCTCAGGCTGTACCACACATGAGGTCGCTATTTGACCCAATCTAGCAGCAGCTAACTGTGACTCATTTGTCACCAAATGTGGTCAGGCCAAATGAGCAGATGCAGCCCCAGGATTATACCATGAGTGCAGTGGCTATGGATATATCACTTTTCAGACCACAGGACAGGGTCGAGCTGCTAAATGAAACCACTTCTGCTGTAGCTACTGACTATTTGAAACTATCAAGGAAGTTGCAGAAGGTGGAGGCTGATTTAGCTCAAGAAAAGGCACATAGTAGCAACCTTGCTACAAAACTGAAATCAAAAAATGATGAAATAGAGGATCTCAACAAACAGTTGCAAAATACTGTTTCTTGTCAGATTCATCAAGCCACACAGAGCCAAAATGCTTCTTTGAAAGAAGAGCTGGTACAAGTAAAGTCTGCAGTAGCAACCCTAAGGCAGGAAAAGGCCATGCTATAGAAGAAGGATCAGGAAAACCTGCAACAAGTTACACAATTTCAGCAGAAGCTACTGACTGAACAAAATAATGCTGCAGCCATGCAGGCCCAACTTCAAGCTGAGCAACAAATGTCAAAACAGTTGACACTTGAGTTGGCTAATAGGCCAAAGAATGCAGAGGTGTTGAACCTAGTTAAGGAGCTATATGTCTCAGTGTGGAAAAGAATCTCTGATGAGATTATTCAGCTCAAACCTTCTTTAACTTTCCTGCTACATGCACAACAATTGTGTGAGAAGGTAGAGACTTCACTTCAAGCCACTCTGTCCACTGTTTCCTTGAGGGTTTCAGATTCTCAACTGCTACTAAAGAAACTGTATGACACTACTGATGAAACATTATCAGCAGCAGGGATCAGTGACAGAATGATTGCTGCAAAAGGGGTGAACGAGGTTCTCAGTTGCAACTCTGCTGCTATTACTTGCAAAGAGATCCTAAATGTGGTCAAGGAGGGGGTAAAAGACATGAAGAAACATATTGAAGATCTGGTGCGTTTGGGTCTTCCCTCCCCTTTTCCTAATAGCAACATTGTATTAATGGTTGATGAAATCAAGCCTTTGTTGCTAGCCAGACAAAATGACCAGTCAGTTTTCTAGGTTTTAACAGATGCTTCATCAGTGTCAGAAGTGGAAGCTATTTTGATCCCCATGGCCCAGCTTGATTTCCAATTGAAGGCTGCAGTTCATGTTTTGTAGAGTTTTTCACACAAGGATATCATTAACCTTGATTTAGCCTTCCAGGATTTGCAGAACAAACAAGGACTATCTGATGCTAAATGGTCTGTTTATCAGACGGCCTTGCAGAATCTGTGAAATTTTGCTCTGTATATACATTTTTGGATTCTTTTTGAGTAGGCTCAAAAGTCCTTGGGGTCGCCAAGAACTGTAGAGTAAAATACTCTACATTTTGTTTTGAGTTTCAGTTGCGCGAGTTCCATTTTTGTCTTTGCATGTTTCAGTTTTGGCAGTGAGGGTTTTGACACAGAGCACGGGCGCGTGGGTTTTTATTTTGTAAATTTTGCCTATATCCCAGAGAAGCAGCGGAAGCCGCCAGGTGTCATCAGCCGAGACACATTATAAAGTTTCTCAAAATGACACGGATGGTGCCAAGTGTCTTTTTGCATTAAGGCGGAGACCGCCAAGTGTCAGCATCCGTTTCAGTTTCTTATAAGTTTCAAAAGCCCCTTTAATGTTTCTCAGATGTGGCGGGTCCCTGTTTCAAAGCTTCAGTGAGCGCGGAAGGTGCCAAGTGGCAGCTGCAGAAGGTTTCAATAAAGTTTCTCTAAGTAACGCAGATAGTGCCCCGTGTCCCATGTAATATCAGCGGAGTGCACCAAGTGTCGACATCCGCGGGTTCTTCCTTTTGTTTCATTGACAAGTAAAGACTATGGCGGGCCCCCGATAAAGTTTCTAGAGTAAGGCAGAGCACGACAAGTGTCATCGTCTGCGTGAATCTAAAAGAATCTCAAATGTTTCTATAAAGTTTCCAAAGCTCAGCAGAAGCCGCCAAGTGTCATCTTCCGCAGGACTCTCCAAAAGGTATCTAAAGCCTCGTTAAGTATCGCGGAAGCTGCCACATATATGTTCCAAAGCTCAGCGGAAAGCACCACCTGTCCTTGTTCCTTTTTGAAGCTGCTCGAGCACGGGGTATGGTGGGTCCCATTTTTGGTAAGTGATTAAAGGCTCGAGGCAGCGGACCGTGACAGATGTCAACAGCGGAGTGCTCCTAATATAAAGACACAGTAAAGACACAAGTAAAGCGAACAGCGCCATGTATCTTTTTCCAAGGGCCGCGGATGCTGCCAAGTGTCATTTTTTGGTACTTCCTGTAATGAGACAGTTTCTAAAGTGAAGCAAGCGGAAGGTGCCATCTGTCTCAAGGGTTTTTGTTTCTGAATGCAACGGAGAGTGCCACGTGCTAAGTTCTTGTTTTTCTGGAAAGATGAATGAGTTTCAAGTAAAGGGCGCGGATGCGTGCCATTTGTTTCAAGGGTTTATAGTCGCAAAGACTCGCGAACACTACCAGGTGTCCTTGCCCGTTTCACAGAGGAGAGTGCCACATGTATTTGTTTCAGCCAATGAATTTGCAGAGTCTAACCATTTCAGATCCGAAAGATATCTTCTGTCAGACACTTCCAGTTAAGTTCCAGTTCGGTTAGGCCGTTGGGATTTGATCGTGCGGGCAATCTTGAGCTAGTTCTATGCTATAAATATGGGTTCAGATCATGGCTTCAAGATATAATAGGAGATATAGAGAATTTTTTGCATACAGATTGTTATCAGAGATTTAAGAGAAGTTTGAAGATCTTTTGTAGTGACCAGTAATATCATTTGTCTTTGTTCTGTTTTCTTGATTCAGAAAGTTTGTATAACTGTGCATACATCAGTGCCTTTTATGTGACTGGAAAATTAATAAGAAGACTGAGTTCTGTGCCTTCACTGATATTTTCTGTGTTATTGCAAAATCTTCTAAGTTGTGAGCCTTTGATTCTATTTGTTTTCATCTTTTACATTGATCATGCATTATTTGCTCTTTAATGTAATTGAATCCTGAAGATAGCTTCATTGTGCTTAATGTTGAGAAACAAAATCACATTCAGGCGCATCGCCATAGTTTAATTTTCTTTTCATTTGCATTTGTGATTCTGTTTAGTTTCTATCTCTTTTCCCAAAATACATTCAAAATAAGGAAGAGCCAGCTTCTTTAAAATCTGGAGGTTGTTTCAGGTTGCAAGTCCCACATTCCTGAAACTTCCCATGTTGGTGTTGGAAACAGCGCAATTCTAAGCATCAACAAGTTTCACAACTGCCATGGGTCTATTGATCCAAAGAATAAAAGGGGTGCATAAATAATAATAGACTATAATTTTATTGCTAACAACAATTGGCAGTTAGTTAATGAACATATTCTACTCATGCATGTGCTTCTATTAGAAGAATTCCTTGTTAATTCAACAAGAATTTTTCATTTGTTGGGTGTAATCTTTGACACAAAAATGTACGTTGATGTAAAGAGTTGTGTTTTTGGCTTCAATGCTTTGCTTATTTTATTGTATCTTAGGTGGAAGAAAAGTTTTGAGTAGGCTTCTAAATTATAGGTTGTCTTTCGCAAGGATGTGATTAAGAAAACAAGGTATGAAGACAATGCTTATTGATGATTAAGGATACTAATATACTAGGCAGACATGATTTGCAACTTCATAGGTACACTTGCTATATTACTTCGATGGACTTTAGGGGTGATGTCAAAGTTTATGAGATTGAAAACATTGTTCCTCTTTCTATTGTATAGCAACTTCAATGTACTCTAATTTTGAAATGTTCATTTAGATGTATAGCAACTTAGATGTTTATATTATATTGCATAGTTTGGATAACTATTATATTTATGGCATTAAAATTCCAATACTCTCCTCCATACAATACCCAAGTTAGAGAGTGGGGGAATATAACTATTAGGTGGGTAGAAGCAAAGAGTAGCTATAGCAAGAACACTACTAGGGAACCAAATTTCCTATTTGATAAGGCAATGCATCATGAATGACATTGCATTAGTCGAGTTAGATAGAACTATAATATGTTTGTGATAGTGTAGAGCATATCATCCATGTTATTATAATACATGTTTTGTTATTTATTTGAATGTCTTGGTCAACCTTTATGTATCAGTGTTTATATTGTACACAACACATTGCAATTATATAAAAATATAATATGATAACATTAAATGCATTCAATGCATCTACCAATGTGTATAACACAAAAAATAAATAAGTCTATTTTTCTTTTCTTTTTTAATTTATAAGAATAATGCATTTTTAATGTGGCTTATTACATAATGTATCCTTAAAAAATTATTATAGTGTTATTGAAAAGATATATGCCTTAAAAAATTTATAAATTAATCATTCTTATTACTAATCCCTACTATGTCACTTTGAGTATCTTTGAAATCATCATCAATGTTAATAAATTAAAATACTTTTGAAGTTCCTAAATTACCCACCACTAAAATGCTTAAAAACTTGTGACAATACCTAAAAATACTAACAAATAATCCATAGACATTATTATTTATAGCAGCATAAAATAACTCTTAAAAATATAAATATACTATATTTACCTTATACTACTATAAATATTTGTATATAACTATTTAACACCTTTTAAGTACTATCACTAACTGTCACTAAACAAACCAATTCTGAGCAATGAATCTTCTTACAGAAGCTTCTAATAGAGTTTTCCACACCAAGGACTAAAATCTTGTTGTTACTAACTGGACTCCACAAGAATGGGCAATGAATCTTCTTCCAGAAGCTTCCAATAGAGTCTTCTACGCCAAGACTAAAATCTTCCACAACAAGACATAGGTACAAATAGGCAAATGGCATGTAAAAATTCGAACCCCCAAAAACCATTCGGTCTGTGGGAAGTCTTATAGTCAAAACTAATTTTCTAAACCGGTACCTCGATAACACCAAAAGACAGCCAAGCTCCAATTGGCAATTTGGCTTACTTGATCATCAAGTCACCCACAAGTCTTCCTCCACACAGTTTTGTCTCCTGTCCCTTGTTGCACTCCTTCCTATCTATAACTCACTACATTTGCTCTGCTCTTGTGCTCTGGGTGGGTGGTTAGCTATAAAACACTTTTCAGACCTGCTCTGGTTCATCTGCACACTAACAATACAAGCAGGACAGAGAATCATGTGTTTATTATTGTCTTCTTTGTTGGGTTTAGATGGTGTTGGGGGCCCAAAGACCAAGGTTAGAAACCTCACAGACAAGCCCTTGTATGTACAAATTCGTGTAGGTGCCATTCTGAGGAAGGCCTACAGAGTGAAGCCTGGATGCAGCAAAACCCTGAGCTGCAACAACATATGCACCAAGTATTCCCCACAAGGCCACAGCACCTTTTATTATGATGGAAGCTGTGAGCCCTATGTGTGGATTCACACTACGACTTTTGCTGCCTGGTCTACTGCTAAGCAGCAGTATGTGAGCCTTGCTGACTTGGAGGCTTGCAGAGTGCTCACAGTTTGCCAAGACTCCATGAAAACAGCTTTTAGTGTCATCAGGATATTCAGATGAAAGACTGTTTCATTCATTCTGTTTTTTCAGTGGGTGGAGGATTCTCTTTTTAGAAGTTTCAGTTGAGCTATTGGAATAATTTTTGTTTTGCTTGTGTTGCTTTTATATTATGTTTTTCAAGGGAGAGAGATGCACAGCCTCCATCAGTTTTCTGTCTTTGTGAATGTGAATGGATTTTGGCATCCACATAATATATAAGCTGTTGTATACATCTGATGGGCTTTTAATAGAAAAAAAAAAATTAGCTTATCTGTTGATTTCAACACACAGATCTTGATTGATGCATTGCTCAAAAGTTTGGCTATGGAGTAGATTACATCACTCTCTTTTGAAACAAATGAGCTCAGGTAATATGCATTTTGCAGATTAGTCAAGATCTTAAAATGTGGAGTATGGCCTATTTTGAAATAAATTAAGCTTAGATAACAAACATTTTGTAGATTATTTAAGTCTGTAGACATGATATTTTCACAGTCCATGATATAAGATTGTAGAACTTCTGAAAAACTGTATTATACTTAAATCTGTCTTGTTTATACTTTTAGCATTGTACATGTATCTATGCAACATTAACCCATGAGACACTCTGGCTTGTATTCTATAACACACAACTTTTTTTGAACTGTTCTCCAAGAACCTCTGCTAAGCACAGTTTAAAAAAGATTAAAAAAATGAAAGAGTTTGGAATCTCCATAAACAATGGTTCATAAATGTTTTGCATGTATCTATCCAACGTTGACCCATGAGACTCTCTGGCTTCTATTCTATAGCGCACAATTTTTTTTTTCAACTGTTCTCCAAGAATCTCTGCTAAGCACAATTTAAAAAAGATTAAAAAAATGCAAGAGTTTGAAATCTCCATAAACAATGATTCATTAATGTTTTTCAAATGAAACAGGAACTTAGGTAAACAATGGTTCATTAATGTTTTTCAAATGAATCAGGAACCTAGGTTAGTTTGCCTTGAGGTGGTGTGAGTTGGTTGAACATCATTTTCATGTGACAGGTCCATAAAAGTTAAAACCATTGATATTTATAAAAGGAAGGTTTTTCTCAACTGCTATTCAAGGTCAATACAAATTAGGTTGGAAATAAAAAATCATAATACATAACTGCATATGAAAAGCCATGCTAATAAGCACTCAGCATAAAAGAGTCTGCAATGACCTCCAAAGGAGTAGCACAGGTAATTTTTAAAATGATTCAGTAGAGGAAATTTCCTTTGAAAGAACAAATAGAAACTTTTCAAAATGAAAATGAAATTAAAAATTTGTTAGTTTATATTAGTTATATTATTTTTAAGAGTTAACGAAAGTTTTATTAAGGCATTTATCTTTAAGAATATAAGAAAGTGATATATTAATATAGATAAAAATGGCCTAATCATGTAGGAGCATTTGGAGGGTTGAGTAATTTTACGTCACCTATTTTTTTCCTTATCTTTTTTTTTCAAGTAATTTGGATTGTCATAATCATTTTGTTGTCGGTGCAAAGGTTAATTCTCATTGCAAAGTTCATTTTAGGTCACTCTTATAATTCAACGCCACAATGTTATAGACACTTTGTTTGTTGTATGGTAGCACCTACTACTAGAATTTAAAGTTATTATTTGGGGTTTTGGGTGTATGATGTAGCCTAATCAACTATATAGACAGTTTGTTTGTTGTGTGGTAGCACCTACTACCTGCAATTTAAAGTTATTGTTTGGGGTTCTGGGTGTATGATGTAGCCTAATTAGTTAAATGGACAGATTGTTTGTTGTGTGGTAGCACCTACTACTGAGAAATTAAAGTTATTGTTTGGGGTTTTGGGTGTATGATGTAGCCTAATCAACTATATATACAGTTTGTTTGTTGTGTGGTAGCACCTACTATGAGAAATTAAAGTTTTTATCTGGGGTTCTGGGTGTATGATGTAGCCTAATCAACTATATAGACAGTTTGTTTGTCGTGTGGTAGCACCTACTACTCCGAATTTAAAATTATTATTTGGGGTGGGTGTATGATGTAGCCTAAACAGCTACATTGTCCAAAAACACTCCCCAAAAAAATTAGACCAAAACACGTGCATGAAGGCATATATTATTGATCTTCTTATATGTCACTATATGATTGGTTATTTATTTGATGTGACTTATGAAGTGTACGGTTACCCATACATATGTACCTACATTTATTTGATCCTTATTAAATTTTTACTAGATTATTATTTCTCAATTACTAATTCTTTTTAAGTACACCTAACATTTGAGGCCTGTGGACAGATTTTTTTTAAAAAATTTTTTATAAAAAATTAATGAAATTTTATTAAGGCCGACAGGCAAATACGACTGCCGCCAAGGCAATTCCGTGCGGCCATTAACGCCTGTGAAGGAGATTGGAGAGCTTAGAGTGCATGTACGCCATTCCTCGGACTGAGGGGACGCCTGGAAAAAAGTCTCCAAAGCTTTTAAATTTTAGTTTTATGTATTTTTTTAAAACTCTTCACGTGAAAGTAGGTTGTTTTTAATGATTTTTTAAATCATTCCCTTAAAGTTTTTGATTTGTCCTAAGTCATGGTGAATGCTACGTGGGATTTCTAATTAAATTCTTTAAAAATACTTCTTTATAAAGTGGGCTCCTCCCTCTTCCTTGAAAGTGGTCGTATGCATGTGGGTATAAAAGTTTTTTTTTTTTTTTTTGAAAAGTATTGTAGCTCAAAAGGAAAACAAAAAAGGAAGAGATAAGCATGTTAGGATTGTCTCGAGGAACATGGAAGACAAACACGTGATCCTTAAAAATAGAGGGATGTTTAGGGGATCTTGTATCTTCTTAGACGAAGATTTGACACTAGCCCAATAGGATGAGTGAAGGAAGGAATGAGAGAAAGTGAAAACAGTAAGAGAGGCAGGAAAATGGGCTTGGCTGAAAAGTGGGAAAGCTCAAATTAGCGAGCGGTTCACGCACAAAAAATAGGGATGCAGGGCCCCAAATGAGCTTCTACAATTGGTAAGTTGGAATTGTAAAGGCTTCCCTTGGAGGAGAGGTCCGGGGTTGGGGCCCATTACAAAAGGGAAGGACATCGTTTTTCTTACAGAAACACATGAGCATGATGGTTGCAGGGTCCCTGATTTTGAAGGGTACAACAAATTTTCAGTTTGGAAGAAAGGGACTGAAACAAGCAAAGGGCACGAAGGGGTTATGGTGCTAGTTCAGGAAGCTTGGAATGGTATCATAGAAATGGTAAAAGAAGACCCAAATAAACAATTCATATGGCTGAACATAACAGATAGAAAAACCACAATAAGGGTGGCTACGTGCTACTTTGCCCTGAAGAATTCGAAGTTCTACAAGAAGAGAAATCTCGATAGCGAGGATCCTTTTGCGACATTAATGAAAGACATTGCTATCTTCAACACCTTAGGGGATATAATGTTAGTTGGGTACTTCAATGCTAGGACGGCAAACAATCCATGCCTCCAACTGGGCAGCAAAGAGGGAGAGTATAACAACCCCTTATGGCTTGAGGAGAATGGAAATTTGAGTTGGGTTAGAAATTCTAGTGATGGCAATGACAGTGTGACTCATTTTGGGGCTAAACTTCTTGGTCTTTGCAGCCTGTATAACTTGGTTATTTGCAATGGTGTGTGGGCTTGGCCGAGATCTGGTGGTGTCACTTGTAAAACTTACAACGGGCAAAGTGTGGTTGACTACGTTAACTGCTCCCAAAGTTCTTTATTCAGGACGTTGGAGTTCAAAATTAGGGACTGCCCCTTGGAACTAAAGTCTGATCATATGCCTCTATTTGTTAAATTTGGCCTTCTTGAAAACAACCAGCAAAGAGGGCAAGACCAAAACTTGCACAAGGAGGCACACGTGCAAGGTAAAATCATTGTGAGCTAATAGAATCAAGAGCTCTTTGTTGCTGCCCTTGAACAACACCTTCAGGGGGAGAAAAGCAACACAGTGGGGAAAGAAAATAGTGAAATCAGGGGGTTTATTGACAGCAGTATGTTGATTCTGATAATCCACAAAGCCTTAAAGGTTTGCAAGAGATCTCAACCTAAAAAGGGGATTACAAATACTTTCCCAACTAATTCCTAGTATGATGAAGAGTGAAAGGCTGCTAAATGATCCCTCAAAGAGAATAAAACTAACAAGGACAGTAAGAAAAAGTATGAGCAGTTGATAAGAGTCAAAAAAGAGAGATATATGATATCAAGAAGAAAAGAATTACTTTTGTTGGGTAAGCACAACTCAAAAGGCTTTTGGAGAGAGCTGCAACAAAAGCTAAAACAAGTTGAAAACAATATCTCAGGGGACCAATGGCTGGAATATGCCAAGATCTTGTATGAGCGGTCACAATTGAATGATAACCCACCCGTTATTATCACTTCTACCAAGCTCTTCTCAGTAGAAGATATTAAGCAAGGAATAAAGAAATTAGCGAGTGGTAAAGCTAAAGACATTGATGGGCTCCAAGCTGAATTTCTAAAGTGGGGGGCTGATTTTCTTGCTCCTCACATCAAGATTATCTTTAATAGCGTCACGTAGGTTGGTTTTCCTGTGGATTGGACAACTAGTGTCGTTGTCCCTCTTTTTAAGAGGTGACATCAATAACCCCTCTAATTACTGCACCATTATGATCAAGCCTCTTTTGGGAAAGTTATTTAGGAGCATGTTAAAGCGAAGAATCAGTGATTGGGCCGAAAAAGAGGGAAAGAGAGCTAAAGGGCAGGCAGGTTTCAGGCCTAAACACTCGACTATCGATCACTGCATGACTCTTAGGCACCTCATCGAGAAGGTTTGGGACACCCAAGGTGGGGAAGCTTTCTGTTGCTTTGTTGATTTTAAGAAAGCCTTTGATACGGTGCCTAGGGACAAACTTTGGTGTAGGATGGAGGAACTTGGGATTCTAGAGGAGTATCGAGTGGCAGTACATAAGCTTTATGAGCAGGTCAGGGCCAAAATCAGAACTAGAGAGGGTTTGTCTGAATGCTTTGGCAGTGACATTGGGGTCAAGCAAGGGTGTCCTCTATCCCCCACCTTATTTGGTTTATATATTGATAAACTTGAAGAGTGGTTAAACAAAACCAACAGTGAAGGCATTCAGTTGTCTTGTTATGTGGTGAAGCTCCTTTTGTACGCAGATGATCTTATTCTAATGGCAAAATCTGCCAATGGTTTGATCGCTCATTTGAAGGCTCTTCAACTATTTTGCCAAGAGGTCAGGATGCAGGTGAATACCGGCAAAACCAAGATCATGATTTTTTCGTTGAAAAGAAAGAAGCAACAGTTCAATTTCATCTTTGAAGGGAACACGTTGGAAATAGTGGAAGAGTACAAGTACCTGGGAATTGTTTTTCACAATAGGCTCAGTTGGGAGTCTTGTAGGGCAAGCAGGATTCTAGATGGGTGGAGAGCATCCTACTTGCTCCAGAACAGGTGTAGGAAAGCTGAACTTTGGGATTGGAAAACCAAGAAAACCCTCTTCGGGTTGCTGGTCATGCCGGTCGTCCTTTATGGGTATGAGGTTTGGGGGAGCAGCATGTCAAACCACAAATGGAAACAACTTGAAAGAATTTAAAAACATCTTATTACCAACAATTTTAAAGTCAAATCGACGGTCCCCTATGAGATTCTTTTAGCGGAAGCGGGTTTGTTTCCGCTAGAGGCCTCGGCAATTATAAGACTTTTAAGTTACTTAAAAAAGGTGGAAAACATGGACGAGCATCGCTGGCCCAAAATGGTGTTGGGGGAGAAACTTGACCGTAGGAAAAAGATGTGGATGAAGCAAAACAAGAAATGGATGGATAAGTGGGATATTAGCTTGCTTAATTGTCCTAACAATAAGGAAGAAATCAAAAAGTTTGTACTAGATAAATTCAGAACTGCCATATGGTCAAATTAGATTAGCAAAAAAAAAGAGCTTTACATTAGAGAGTTCAATCCTTCGAGGGAGGATGGTGAAAAAAAATATATGTGGGCTGCACTCAGAGGAAAGGTGAGGATTTTAGTGGCTCAGCTGAGGACCGGGTCCCATCGTCTTAGATGTGAGACAGGTGGGTGGACTATTCCCAAGGAAGAGTGGGCAGAAAGATCATGCATTTTTTGTGACAAAGGGGTGGTTGAAACAGAATGGCATTTTGTCACTAAGTGTACTGCATATACATATATTCGTGGTCAGTTTGATAATAGCTAGAATGTGAACAACCTTAGTGAGTTATTCGAGGAGCCTCGGTTCCTCAATACAACTAGTTTATTGGTCAAGATAAACAGCAGAAGATCTGATACCGAAAAGAGGTTGAAAATATCTTGAGGGTTTCTTCACGGGTCCCTTAGGCTGCTTGGCCTTATGGACGTCATTAAAATCTTTCATTCATTCATTCATTGGTCATATGGGATTGTATAAAATTTTCAGTTGTTGGTCATATCTTGTTTGATTTATTTTGTTGCAAGTTAATATTCAAGGAGTTTTTCAACCATTTTTTTAATATTCTATTTATTTTTCAACATTGATGTAGTGGTGAAGTCAATTTTGGGTAATAATGCTTCCTACTCTTAATATTTTCAATTTGTTTTGAGTATCCAATCCTCACTTTTAGACCTTTATGAGCACTTTTCTCATTCATTTGGTAACATTTTTTAGTGCATTTATTTTCAAAATGTCTAATTTTTTAATTAGAATTTAGATTTAGTATTAGAGTTATATTATTTTGGAGAAAAGAAATCTATTTTTGTTATTTTTATTATTATTGGGAGGTGAAAAGTATATGTTTCTACTACTCTAACTCAAAACATGGTTGTCAATCTAGTTAAGAAAATTGTTGAACTTATTGGTGTGGTTTCCACTCTAGATGAACCCTACTCAACGACCAAATGTGAGGTCAAGATAAATGATGGATCTTGAGATCCTTAAGTGCTTTATAGTTGGATTATTTACATGGAGACGTGGTTTGAGTATAATCAAGTCTCTAATGTCAATAAACTCCCCTTTACAAAATTGAAGCTCTCTAGTGCCACTAAGGTCTTGGTTATAAAATGTCAAGATGCTTAGAATCCCATCGACACATAGAATCAACTTTGTCACAACTTTGAAGGAGACATTCTATCCTTCCAACTATGACTATGATCTACATATCAAATGGATTTATTTGTGACAAGGATGTCAAAATGTTGGTGCACGATTAAATCTACCAATTCAACTAATTAAGGATATTACTCTAAGTGTTAGATCCGACTTCTTCTCTCATTCTCAAGGTCAAGAGCATATCATATTAGGAACACTTATTTAGGGAGTTAGAAGTATACTCCCCTTGTGACACTTGACATTGTGTTCAATCAAACATAGTTAGTAGAAGAGAAATTTTCTTTCCAATCCAGAGTGTCTCGGCCTTCATTTTTTCCTAGCAATTCCAAATCATCCACCTCTCAGTCACAACAATGTTTGAGAGACAAAAAGCCTTTCTCTTCTCCTAATTCTTGTTCACCTTCTTTCAATGCTAAGAAATTTGGCAAAATTTGCAATTATTCTAAGAAAAGGGGACATAACAAATCTAAATGTTTTAGATTAAATAAGAAGACATTAATTGTATAATCTCTTGATGAGGAAACATTGACCATTCCTATCAAGACTT
This sequence comes from Cunninghamia lanceolata, assembly GCA_027924645.1. Classification (NCBI taxonomy): domain Eukaryota; kingdom Viridiplantae; phylum Streptophyta; class Pinopsida; order Cupressales; family Cupressaceae; genus Cunninghamia; species Cunninghamia lanceolata. Next base: position 10,602,028 of record BSBN01000904.1, read on the forward strand.
TTGGTGATAATACAATTTATGTTGAGTTGAAAGGTAGATTGAATAATGTTGCCTTGATGAACCGTCATCCTACTTTAGGGGGTTGTGATAGTTTATTTTCCCTCGTGCCTACCTAACACACGAATTTTTAGTGGATTGTATCATTGACAATGGCTCACAAAAGAACTTAATTTTGAGTTCCATTGTCGATAATATGCACTCTATATTTTTCTTTTGGTCCCAAGTTTATTAAAAAAACACCTATGATGTGATTGACATGCATTGTTGTGGCCTATTACTTGGTGTATCCCTTATTAGTGTGATATGAAAGTTGACTATCATGCCTTTAACAACACATACACACTACAACAATAAAATTAAAGTATCTCATCAGATGTACTAAGCACACAACTAATTTACTACTCAATTGCAGAGAAGCCTTTACATCTAAGAGTCAACCCACAAAACTTAGTGCACCTAGTTCCATAGCAACATCTATAGAAAGAGTCACATATGTCTTATTGTATTCAATTGTTGATCCTAATTTGTAGTCATCCATGTAGGTGCCATGAGACTCTATGACACTTCCACTACACGTAATTAACAACCACACCCCATCATTGCTACCTAATATTTTTTGTGCTCCATAGTATCACAAATCAATTATGAGTCTTTTTGAGTGGATTGTGAAGCATTTTGGGCTTCCTCATGTTCTAGCCAATTTCTTTTGATTAATGCAACATGTCTTCTACATTGATCTTTCTTATTGGTCCATTGCTTAGGCATCCCCTTCTTGTCTTAGATTCAACATTGATGTTCTAGGACTTCATATGATCTCTCCTCCAGTTGTAGTTGTTTGAATGTGTGAAATTGTATTGGACAATGCTTGGGTGGATTTGTGAGGAAATGACATCTTTAAAAGGTAATTTATTATTATTTATGAGAAATATGGCTTTTGGGTTAGTATGGATATGGAGAAGTTTCTATAAGACCTTAATAGGTGGCCATTTGGGCATGAATAATTAACTAATTTTATTTGGATATAATTATGTCAGTTTAAGAATAATCTTGAGGTCGATGTGAATGTAACATGGCATGTAAGAGTTGTCCCCCTCAAGTTGCATTTGGATTAGATATTTCGGGTGAAGGATAAATATCTTGGACTTTATCTTATTATTAGAATTAAACTTTCTTATTATCCTCAAACTTGCTTTATGAGATCCTTATAACATGACATAGGCAATCCCTAGACAAAATCCATCCTAATCACCTGCCATTTCCATTCAAGAATATCATGAGGATACAAAAGTCTTGTCGGGTGCTAGTATTCATCCTTAACTCACTAACACTCTAGACATCTTGCCACAAATCTTACAGCATCATTCTTCATTCCCTTCCAAAAATATAAGGGTTTCACATCAGCTAACAACTTTGTCACTCCAGGATGACCTAAATATGGTGCTTTCCACATAGTTCTTCCTAAATATCCCTGATTTGGTACATAAATTCAGTTATTGAATCTTAATAACCCATCAAGTTCAAAATAAAATCCATCATACCTCGTATCTTAAGGATTTTCTATTAGAGCTTTTAGGACTTGTTCATAATACTCGTCTCCTACTGAGTTTTTCAATACTTGCTCTCTAAAATCAGAATGCACTAATAACATTGCCGCAATATGCCTTCTATGGCTCAAGACATCTAATACTCAGTTTTCTTTGCCCTTGATATAACCAATTTCAAAATCATAATCAGATATAAGCTCCACCCACCTTCTTTGTCGAGCATTTAGATTTGGTTGGGTGAGGATATACTTCAAATCCTTATTATCAGATTTAAGTTCAAATCGCTTGCCAAGAAGATAGTGTCTCCAGACTTGGAGAGCATGCACAACTGTTGCTAGCTCTAAATCACGTGGAGCATAATTTTTCTCATATGGTCTTAACTTTCTAGACTCATAGGCCACTACTTGACCTTCTTGCATTAATACACCACCTAATCCTTCTTCAGATGCATTGGTTATAACAACAAAAAGACCTTCTGGATTTGGAACTCAGAGGATTGGTGTCGAAGTCAACTTCTTCTTAAGGATTTTGAAGGCCTCTTCACACTTCTCTTACCATTCAAATCGCTTCCCTTTTCTTTGCAGAGAAGTAATGGGATGGGCAAATTTGGAGAAATTCAAAATAAACTTCTTGTAGTATCTTGCCAAGCCCATAAAACTACGGACTTCATGCACATTTCTAGGTGTAGGCCATTCTAGAATAGCTTTTATCTTAGAAGGATCCACTGCAATTCCCTTTTCAAAGATTATGTGGCCCAAATATTGAACTTCCTTCTGAAAGAACGTACATTTGGATCGCTTATCATACAACTTGTGCTCTCTAAGACATTGTAAGACTATCCGCAAATGTTGATAATGCTCTTCCTCATTGCAGGAGTAGATCAGGATATCATCAAAAAAAATAACACAAACTTATCCAAACAGTATCAAAAGACATTGTTCATTAGATTCATAAAAGTTGTTGGGGCATTGGTTAACCCAAAAGGTAAAACTGTGAATTCATAATGCCCATACCTTGTCTGAAAGGTTGTCTTATGAATGTCCTCATCCTTCAACATTAGTTGGTGATAACCTAACCTCAGGTTAATCTTTGAAAATATTGTTGCGCCATGCATTTGATCAAAAAGATCATCTATGCGCGGTAGAGGATACTTGTTTTTGATCGTTGCTTTGACCTTAGGTCAATCTTTGAAAATACTGTTGCGCCATGCATTTGATCAAAAAGATCATCTATGCGCGGTAGAGGATACTTGTTTTTTATCATTGCTTTGCTAAGCATACGATAGTCTATGCACAAACGTAGGGTACCGTCATTCTTCTTAACAAAGACCACTGGTGCTCCCCATAGTGACACATTGGGTCTAATCAACCCTTTAGCTAATAGTTCATGAAGTTGGGCTTTCATCTCCATTAACTTAGCGGTTGTCATCTGATACAGTGCCTTAGACACTAGTTCGAAACTAGGAACAATATCAATAAAAAAATTGAAAACCCTTTTCGGGGGCAAACTTGGAAGATCTTTAGGAAACACAACCTGATATTGTTGAAGAAAAGGATAGTCTTCCACTAAGGGTTCTTTTGGTTTCCCAAATTCCCCACCTTTTTATTCAATTCTTCCATTTTGACTGCAAGTATTTAGCAACCCTTTTGACTAGCTCTCTTTAGTTGCATCATGGAAATTTGTCTGATTTTCATTTCCCGCTGCACTACATGAATCAAGATGGCACTGCTAATGTCATCCAGACATTCGACTATCTTGGAAAAGTAGTCTACCTTTGCTCTATGCTGCCATAACTAGTTCATACCTAGGATGACATCATACAATCCTATCTAGGGGCTACATACAAATTGACTTTAGTAGAAGAAGTGGGTAGATTCAATCTAGATTCGAATAGGCATTGCTCTACCTGAGCTCTTGTCTTGTTTGCATATTCTACTAACCATGGTTTCACCATGAATCCAACTTGTTTAGGAATTTTACAAAGTAAGCTCAGTGAAATAAAATTCTCAGTTGCTCTTGTATCTATGAGAATTGAAACTGGAATGCTAAATAATTTACCTATAATTTCAATGGGAGTAATTTCGTATTTTGCTTGGCGGTTGTCCAAAGCGGCATGGATCCTTTGTTGAAAGGATTTTTGTTGTGATGGCAAAGGATTACCATGACATGAGTTTCCTTGGATCTTAGTGGGGCATTGATTAGCATAGTGGTCTTCTCCACATGTAAAACATCCTCTAGGGGACCTTTCTTTCTTGAAGAGAAGTTAGGATTATCATCATTATTTTTAGAATTATTGTCCTTGTTCCCGTCTTTGGGTTCATTTCTATTGAACCTGGAACCTTTACCATGGTTTCTCCCTCTAGATTCTTGATTTCTATTTCTCCTTTTAAAAGGTGTCAAAGAATGATTCCAATTGAATTTCTTGTGGGATTTCTCCCGATATGCAGAGATAGATTTGAGCTTTTTCTCTTGCTTGATGGCTTTCTCAAAGACTTGATCCATGGTTGTGGGTCCATGGACATCCACTTCTCTGCCAATCTAAGCATTCAAGCCCATAATAAACTTCCTTATTCTAAATCTTTCATCATTCTGATATTGTGGCACATACTCCAACAATCTGGTAAACTTTTCCCAGTATTTAGTGATAGTCATATCTCCTTGACGCAGATTTTGGAAATCTATTAGTTTCTAATCAAAATACAATTGGGGCAACCATCTTTTCTAGAAAATGGCCACAAACTGATCCCAAGTTAGACTTAAGGAACTCAACCCTAATTCTATTTTCTTATTCATCCACCATGTGGATGCTTCTCCTACTAACTAATAGGCTCCCCACACAGTCTTAGTGATCTCAGAGTAATTCCTTATCTCAAAATATTTTTCCACCTCTGTCAGCTAAGCCTCAGTTGCATCTCCACTCACAGTTCCATCAAACTTAGGAGGAGTAACCTTCTTCATGTCTCTAGATAACTAGTTGGTGAGATGAGTTTTTTCCTCATTACAAATCAAAAAGTCTTGTTTACTTACTCTTGGTTCACCAAGAAAATTGAATTCTTCTCTTTCTTCAGGGTGGTGTTCTTGATTATTCTCTCCCCCTCTAACTTCTTGTTGTAGGGTTTCCAATCTTTCTTTTGTTTCATTTAAAATTGATAGAATTTGATCTAATTTTGCCTTATGATTATTTGTAGGATCTAGGCCACCAGGGCTCCTTCTTGGTTGATTTTCAGTTTGTTCCATAACAATACTTATCCACACCTAAAATTTGCACAGAAATTTATCAAAACATTGAACATTTGACATGCTATCATAAAATTGTAAATTCATAAATACAAAAACTCAGAGATGCATCACATAAACATTTATTTATACTAAAATCCATTTAGATTTTTACATCTTATTCAAATACAAAACTTTTATGTTTTCATGTATAAGAAATGTCTACATATCACTTTCTGAGAAAGGGATTTCCTCGGGTTCCTCCTCCCCGTTAGAATCGAGTAACACAAACATTGTGGGTGGGTGTACTCATGAGTACTCAATCAACACCTCTTTTCCTATTATAGGCACACCCCGACCACACCCAAAAGGCATATCCCAGTGGGCGAATGGTTTACTAATCTTAACAACAGTAGGAGTTGGAAGCTTTTCTACTACTTCAATCTGTTTCCTCCTTTCTAGGCGGATATGTTGGAGTGCATCAGCTAGTGTCTCAAAATTAGTGAGCCAAGCTCCTTCTGCATAGCTCACTATTTCCTTCATTTTTGGCTCAGGAGATGGCTCTTTCTTAATGGTGATCTTAGGCATATCACTAGGTTTTGTTTTCTTGGCTCACTTTCTTGTCCTTCTCTTTCCTACCATTCTAGCACAAGAACAAATGTTTTATCATTAGCATATCTTGCCAATCTGTGAAACCTCGCAATGAGCTCCAAGGTCCAAGTGTTGAACCTGGTAGCTCTGATACCATGTGTAACATCTCGACTAGAATATTAAATAAACAATACAATTAATGCACAACCAATGCCATTTTTTTTAATAAAATGAACTTTATTCCATCATTAGTAAACTTGCTAATCCAAAGTTCACTAAATAATTACAAAATATGGTTGCTTCACATGCGACTTACAAATTCTTACATATTTGTTAAGTATAATAACAAATGGTCGCTTTCCTTGTGACTACATGTTTCAATTTCCATTTACATAATAAGTAATGTTTCCTATTCACAAGTCTTTGGCAGTCAACTGCAAGAGAGAGAGAGAGCACACCATGGTTCTTATCCTCCAACCACAGACCAATGGTCCCTCACACACCTTCCTTCTAGAAGTGGCCCTTCCCATCACAAGGGTATAGATACTGAGAATCAACTGATTCCTTGTGTCATATGAGAACTAATGTAGTGTCCTAGCTAATAACAATCAGGTTTACAACTCTAGTCTAGCTCTAGCTATGTATAACCCATTCTGATTGTTCAGCTATCTGATACATAGTGAACTGATATTTATTTGCAAGCAGTGACTTTTGCATTACTTTGGCCAAAGTTTCATATAATAAGTCGTATGTTCACACACTCTTTTCTCAACTTGGAGACTACATTCTTATAATTTAGTAAATAATATAACAACATATTTCGACTTGTTAACTTAGTACAAGTCTATCTAACTTAGAATATTCCCTTATTATAAGAAAAGTATAGGGTGAGATCTTTTGGTGAATTATAAGTGTACATTGAGCCCCTCTTTGCATCCTTGCAATCTCGGGTCTATGATGACCTGTCATTCTACTCAAAGACTTGTCGACCCATTTCCATGCTCTAAACATACATTCTCGAGATATACTCGATTCTGTCAAATAGTCAATACATTTGACATCTATAGACTTCTAAGACTCTTACCACTAAGATATATTTGCCTTAGTCTATAAAATATATTTGACTATTTATTATCGAAGTAAACATATAATATCACCATATTAAGATAAAAGAATGGTTTCCTCTTAACCAGATTAAAAGTAGTGTATGAGAACTCTCAGTTACTCAAAATAGTCAAAGTGATAATACATATTTTTTATGGCACAAGTATAATAGATTCTTGTGTATATCACCTGATTATGGAGTCTTTTCAAGTTAAAGTCTAATAATCAAATCATTGATCTTTCATAAACTACAAGCTTTAATAATAAACATAGAGTAATGATTCCTTCAAAACTTCAAACTGTTTAACTCCTTTTTAAAGATATTAAGATCTCTAACACATATGAGTCTTGGTCCATTTAAGACTAACTAGACTTCTCAATCTATTTTAGGCTAGCTGAGCTCTTGATCTTTTCTAGAGTAATTTGAGCTCTCAGTCTATTCTAGACTAATTTGAGCTCTCGGTCTTTTCTAGACTAATATGAGCTCTCAGTCTATTCTAGACTAATCTGAGCTCTCAGTCTTTCTAGACTAATCTGGCTCCCAGTCTATTCTAGACTGGCCAAAAAGTTTCATTCCTTAACTAGATAGGTTTAGAATGTTTATCACTAGTCAATCTTGTGTAGTCAACCACAACAAGCCATTCAATCTTATATTAGTTTATATCTAATGTTTATATAACAAATATACATAGATAATATCCCACTTATGGTATCATTCATAAAACAATAGGGATATCTTCAAGTTTAAATGACTGGCCATTATTTTATTGCTCAGCCTATACACAAGTTTCATTTACATTCTAACTTTCTTTTAACAAGATTCATACTTATTGTCTTTGCATCTATGTCCAGAATGTTTATATGGATATGGCCACCTATTGGCCAAGTATCAAAAGACAATAAAGAATAGGTTTAAAATAACTGCCAATTGGCTTTTTAACTCAGATATTCTTATTAATCTATAGGTCGATTCTAAGAAAAAATATTGTTATTTAAATTCATTATACTCTGCTAGAACAACATACTATAGACGTATATCCTCAATGGAATTCCATACCAATGGTATCCGCTTACCAATATCATAATTACTCGGTAATATATACAAAGGCTTCATTTTACCACAGAATTATCATTGTTTCCTTTAATGTCTGCGGCCTCTTGACATACACAAATACTGTTGCAAGTATGTGCCTAATCGATGTTGTCATTGATGTTAACATATTTATGTTGTCATTGGTGTCAACTATGATCTTACTTTGTTGCTTTCCTATAATGAGTGAGATGCTTTGTATTTACTTATGCAAATGATCTTGAAGATGAGGATATTGAGAAAATTAGCTCCTCCGACAGAAACAGTGAGTTGTAGTGGAAAAAGTGTATTGCATGCAGAAGAACAATCTAGAAGATTGCTTTGCATTTACTGTAGGATGAATATCTTTGTCTATGGATTGGAAATTATTTATAAGTCTATCTGAAGATGTTATATTCCAAGTTTGAGCCTCCGGTATGAAGATTTGAGTGAGTTATTCTCACGAGAGTGCAAACACTTTTCCTGTATGTTTGATGGTGACAGGGAGAAAGTGTTATGCTCCGCATTCCTCTGCATTGAAGTATTTTGGTCTATGGTTCTAGAGTTAAGTCTGGAATGATGATAAGTGCTTTCAACTATAATTGTTCCTGATTTGGCAATCTTAAAGCTATCCTTTCCTTATGACAGTGGCAGATAGTGTTGTTCTTGTGCTCTGGTTTGAAGAATCTTCTTGACAAAGTGGTTGGAGATCGTGCAGTTGTTCCTGGTGATTACAATGTGCTTGTGGATGTCTCCTGATTGTGTTCCTACCTTTGGATTGGTCCACAAAGAGAAAATTGGATCATGGATGAAGAATGTTCTTAGCAGACATAGTGTTCTCACCAGTTTTGGCTGACTTGGTTGATTACACTAATTGCGGAGCTGCGTTGAAGATTGTGGAAGCGTGTCGTGGCGTGAAGAATTGTGTTTGAGTCCCAGCTAAGGCGTGGCATGATCAACATACATCTTTACATCTTTCCCTTAGAAAATTTTTGTATTAGGTCTAGACCTACTTCTATGTATGTTTTTGTAATGCCGACCTTGGAGATTGTTCCAACGGTTGATGAATGTATTGCCGACCTTGATGTACATTCCAGGGTTGATGACTTGTGCTCTGGTTTGAAGAATCTTCTTGACAGAGTGGTTGGAGATCATGCAGTTGCTCTTGGTGATTACAATGTGCTTGTGGATGTCTCCTGATCGTGTTCCTACCTTTGGATTGGTCCGCAAAGAGAAAATTAGATCGTGGATGAAGAATGTTCTTAGCAGACCTAGTGTTCTCACCAATCTTGGCCGACTTGGTTGATTACACTAATTGCGGAGCTGCCTTGAAGATTGTGGAAGCGTGTCATGGCGTGAAGAATTGCGTTTGAGTCCCAGCTAAGGCATGGCATGATCAACATACATCTTTAGATCTTTCCCTTAGCAAATTTCTGTATTAGGTCCATACCTATTTCTATGTATGTTTTTGTAATGCCAACCTTGGAGATTGTTCCAACGGTTGATGAATGTATTGCCGACCTTGATGTACATTCCAAGGTTGATGACTTGTATAAAGACTTGTAATGTAATTGTGAAAATGAGATAGAGTGTGCGAAAATGAAGAGATAAGTGTGAAGGTGTGAAAGAGTAGAGCAGAGAAGTTATATTGTGCTTCAATGGAACTGGACCCAGGCATGGAGTAGATGCTACTTAATTAGTTCACCATTTTTGGCAGTGAGCCACCCCTTGGCAATGAGCCACCCTTTGGCAATAAGCCACCCCTTGGTAGTGAGCCACCCTTTGGTAGTGAGCCATTCTTTGCAGTGAGCAATTTGGGTAGTGAGCCTCTATTTTTCGGTATTGTTATAACTCATATATTTTTTGTGGGCTAGCACCCACTGTGGTTTTTCCCTTTGAGGGTTTTCCACATAAAAATCTAGTGTCTACTGTGTTGAATGTGTGATTATGATTAAGTCTATGGTTTCATGCTTTCATGGTTAAATCTGATTATCAACAATTAAGTAGTTGATGGTTTATGAAGTTAAGTTTTTGTGACAACTGATTCAAACCCCCCCTTCTCAGTTGTCCTGTGCATTTCAACAAATACAATATACGAAGACATAGAATAAACTTATTATCATCTGAACTATACTATAATTGACATACCTGTCACTTATGATGCAATTAATATACTTTCTTTAAGCTCCTTATATCCTCTCTAATCTGCTGATCCAGAAAGAGATATCCCTTTCTCTCTAATCTCTACTATTAAAGTTTGTACTCCCTATTGATTACAAACAAAATAGTTGCATTAACTATTTCCTACCTTCTCTCAACCATGCACAGTCTTGAGAGCTCAAAAGTAGGAGTTATGGAGCTATTGATCCCTCCCACTCCTCCTAGCATATAAGGAAGAATACAATGGGAGTCATTCAAGACTTAACCATCTTAACTTATACTGAGTTTTTAAATTTAACCACATCAAATTTATTAAATAAATAAGAATATAAACAATAATATACCTATTATTTAAATGCCACTATTGCATTCTTTTGAATGCTTCAATTATGCTATTTACGAGCATAATTATTGACATTGAAGCTTAGCAAAACCGACTTCGATCTTGACGATAAGGTTTGACTTGTTTGGTCAATTACTCATATCGACTTGACATTTATAGACATATACAACCTTTCTAATTGTTGACACAAAAGACTAAGCCATTGGCAATAAGATAATATTATTAATCTAGTACGAAAAGATCACAATGCTCAACAATATTATTGAGATGACTAATCCACATATAGATAAAGACTTTGTTAAATATTGACTTAACCTCTAATGTGAGTGTATGTGTGTTTCTAGATGGCACAAGGATCATTGTATTCACGCGATCTAGTACCCTCTCCACGGTGATACTCTCTCTCCTCATGTTGGAGGGAAAAACATTATTCCTACATCCACCTCAATCGCACAACCATAGTTAGTTTGTCACATTATTAAACCACATGCATATTAAGAATGTCATAGACAATTATTATTTGCATATAAGATAATATAAATCAATGCATTCTCTATTCTAACACAACATTACTTTCTTCATATTAATTTCACTGACTAACTATCTGTCCTCTTGAAATAAAATGATAAGTATGTTAGTTTGAAAATGGGGTGTGACAGATTAGATAAAATAAAGTGCAAGAATGCTTTGAAATCCTTAATACGTGGATGAATGGAAGCCAAAAGAAAGAGTTTATAGGAATCCATGATTAAAGATTTAATAAGGAAGCACAAATGATGGGGAGATACAAAGGATAATAATCAACTAAGGTTCAAGCCCTAGATGAAGTACTAGGAGTGCAATGAGCAAACAAATATGAAAAAAATAAAACACACAAATCTACAACTCAAAGAAATTAAGAACCTAACCCTAGGAGATAGGCATGTAAGTTATGAGTTCACCAAAAGGAAGGGAATTTTAAAACAACCCCTTCAAATGTACATAAAGGGGTTAATGGGTGGATAAATCAATTAAAGGCCAATGAACACTCTAGATATGAGAGTCGAGTTTGGTTAAAAGACTGATGTAAGCTAACAAGACTAAAATTAAGTATGTGCTGAAATAGAAATATGATGATTGGGGTTGTGTACATTGGGTGGAGAATGAACTTTACTTGACACGGTGCTACAATAGAGACATGTAACTGAGAATGTGATACTAAATTCTAGATCAAGGAGGAGAGACAATCCAGATCAAATAATTTGGGAGTCTAGGACACAATCACAACAACTATCATATCCATGGACATGATCTTGTCTCAATTTTTACAATTCTATCATGAGCGGAGTTTGATCTTCTATACTTATAAAAATTGTGTGCCTAATCATGCTTGAGGTAACGAAAATAGTGGTGGTTCTAAGGAGGATACTAGTGCTCATTCTATAAGGGTTTTAAGACCACTTGACTTCCTTGCACATTAATTGAGACCCGAGACTAAGTTAACAATATTAGAAGGGATTAAGCATGGTAATGGATGCCACTAAGATGATCAATGATATCTTCTTATTGAAGCTTGATGCAAAGAAATGAGTGACAATGTCCAAAGATGTATTTAGAGTATGCCTTGATAATGAGTTTGTCACTTGTTGATTATTGAGAGATTAATTATTGTTGATCTACTAACAAAACATGACTGGTGAATGATTAACTGCAAGAGGAGAAATGTTCTTTGATTCTTTGTTATTCCATTAGGTGATGATGTGAAAATGTCCTAGGATAATGTCTTTGCATACACCATCCTAGATGTATAATTCAATGTTTTGGTGGCCATGCCAATAGGTAATTCTCACATCCTAGGATTGTTAGCCTTGGAAATGATAAGTTTAAAATTTAGAAACAAGGGGATGTAATTGTGCCCTTGATAATGCTTAGGGGATAGAATCGTAACTACAATCTAGTCCAATATAGACAAGCTAATGGAAATTGGTTCCAAAAGTTTCAATAGAGATATGAGGCATAACAAAGTGTTGGATTGAGTCTTGGGTCAAGGAATTTTCCAAAATAGTCAAATTATGTGTTAAAATCCTGCATATAAAACATTGACACAAATGGCATAAAATGAAAGGAGAAAGGTGTAAGGTATGCACTTTTCTCCTCTACAATAATATATCTACATTTTAAAAAAAGAAACAAAATGTAACCTACCCTCAAGACTCCCATATTTAACAAAAGTTATTACTAGTATAGATATATCTTAAATACATCTATCTAAAAAATACTAAGAGATATCAATATAATATAATAAATATAACACATTAATTATATATTTATGAATTAATTATAAATTTAATTATAAATTTAATTATAAATATAGTATTTAAATATGTACTTGATATTTATAGATTTAAATTATTCTTTTTGTTAAGGTAAAATTAGCATACCCATGATAATTCTCATTTAGTTTTGTGTCCACTTTGATGGGAATGCCCTAATGCAATAACATATAGACAAGTGACATCCTCTTGTATTAGATTTGGCTCTGTTTAGGGTTTAAAATGAAGAGGATTGATTTTGATGGTTTTGTGTTGATCCTCCTTTCACCACTAAACATTCAAGGACATTCAACTGAGTAGAGAACTCTACTACAGATCTCCTATCACTTGGAGCATAGGGGGAGATTGGAATTGTGTAAATTTGTTGTTCAATTAAGTCCAATTATGTTTAAAACCCTAATTTCACAAATTCATAAACAAACAGACAAATTACGAAAAATGATTACACGCAAAGCTATCAAATGACAACCAAGTACATACCAGATTTCAAAGTTTGATGTGTAGAAAAATTAGGGACTAATGAGCGGGCACCCTAGTCCAGTGCCTCCTTTTTTGTCAGGATATGGGAATGTTATCTGCAACATAGATTTGTTGTTCTGAAGATTTCACTATTGCGGGATCCAAAGGACTAATTAGCGAGCACCCGAGTCTAGGTCCCTATTTTCTTCTTTGATCTACAATTCTGACAGTTTGCACTACTCTCCTACAACTCCACTTCTTTCGCTTTCGCAACCTGTAACCTGCAATCACAGAAAAATGGGTTGGGGGTTGTGGTGTTTAGAGGCTTTCCTCAGTCAAGCCCTGGAGAGACATTCAAGTCTTCCGAACGCCGTTGTTAGATAAAGAGTGCCTATCCATGTAGGATAGAGGTAAAATTCAAATGATAAATGATAGAAAACACAATTGATATCACCTTGTAGTGAAGATCTCCTGGAAGGAAGATGCTCTTCATGCCATGAGGAGATGGATGCCAAATCTACAAATACAAACACAATAACAACACAAAAAAGATTGCTCTGCAACACAATGAATGCCTTGAATCACTTTCACATAAAGCCACAAGTTCACAATATCCATCTATTTTACAAATGAATCACTAATCATGCTTATATATGCAACTACAAATATTCCCACTAAGAATTTCATAATTCAAACTTAGGATGTCGACATAGGACCTAAATAACAGTCATAACCCAACACCCAAAAATAGGTCCTGACCTAAAATAGGGCAGGACTAGGGCGTAGGCGCCCAAGTCCTCCCCCCTATTTCAGGCAGGAATCATGTCAAGTACATCCCCTAAGTCCCATTTGTCATGAAACTTCAGGGTTTTCTCATCGGGAGTCATCATAACCATGCAAGATGCTTTAAATGCATTCTAAAGGACCTGGGAGTAGAACCTTAAGAGGGAAAAGCCCCCAAGGGGACATTTTCTGACATAACATTTAGCCCCCACTTTAATGTATGTATAAATGCAAGGCCAATACATGCATTAAAGTATGGTCAACAAGTACAACAAACACGCCAAGCACAAAGAAGACAATCCAGTCAAAATGAAGATAGTAACAGGCACACAAAACATGGAGAAGATAGTTACAATCATGCAAAACACGGAGAAGATAGTATTGAAGACACAAAACACAATGAATATAGTGAATGCAATGAACGCAGTGATTATTTTCTTTTTCTTTTTCTTTTTCTCATATATATGAAATGTAGATGCAAGTACAAGGAAAGTAAACACACCACCCAAAATACAGGAGGGACTCATCGCCACTGGTCTTTAAACTGCATATGAGGCAACAGACACGCCATATAAATCCCAAAGCATAGGAGGGACTCATCGCCACCAGTCTTTAAGACTATGCTTGGGAACAAACACACAATACACACACACATGGAAGACACAGAGAAAACTTGGTAGACAAGCGATGGAGTGTACCTATTTCTAGGTTTATCACCATCTCAAGCACATTACAGACACACACCGACGATTAGACTTCGCCACAACAGTCGCCGAAGACACGCTTAAGGGTTAGGATAGTCACAGATCCGCTCCCCACCTACTCAGAGGACTTTTGAAAATGCAACCCCACCTGCATCATGGAGATGCCTTATAGTGAAAAGGGAGCATGGCATACAACCCCACCTGCATCACGGAGATGCCTTATGGTGAAAAGGAGGTATGAGTATACAACCCCACCTGCATCACGGAGACACCTTACGGTGCTAAGGAGGTATGAGTATACAACCCCACCCACATCACGGAGACGCCTTACGATGCAAAGGAGGTATACGAAGAAGATTTCAAGATTATTCAAACACACTTTACTAGCATCTAGAACAGATAACTTACCTTATATATGCCCCCACCTTAAGGTGGTTGATATCATGTCACACTATCAAGCATGTTAAGGTAGGAAGAAAACACACAAGGGAACACAGACTCTTGCAAATCCCATGCCCCCCGGAGGTGGCATGTACTTTATGATCGCCAAATGTTCCCACAAACACATTCCTGCAAAAAAAAGTCATGTTAGCGTCCATATAATCATGATAAACAAAAATGCATATGATCATTCACATAGAGAGCTGAGGTTATACTACGGATTCAGAGAATGAGTATAATCGTGGGGCTATACCGCAGAAATCTCAAAACCGAGTGTAACCAAGGCGAGATTCAAAGATAAACAAAGTACACGGAGCAACATTATTGGTATGGTTTGTTAGTGTGATAAGACAACATCAAGATCACACGGAGTGATTCTACTAGCCAAGCGTCAAATAATACATATTCCAACCTCGTCATCATGTATGGAATTGGTCCATTTTTTGATTTCTCGATGAAGGGACACTAGGTTCGTATCAATATAATATGTTTTTTGCCATCCACCCGCTAGATATAAACACTAGAGGAAGGGAAAGAATAAATCAAGAGAGGAGAAACAAGTGCCTTAGGGACAATCACATAGGAGGGTGCCCCCAAGTCACCATCCTCAACGCTATGTTTGTAAGACAACACAAAATAGTGAAAATAGAGGAGAGGTAATGTAGAAGAATGATGATACAAATAGAAGGTCACAATAGAGGCGGTCTCCCAGTATCCTTGACCAAGTACAATAGTATCAAGGGTCATCCTAGAGGCCTAAACAACACATAACACATCATGAGGGAAACACAACACAGAGGGGAGGTCACACACACGAGTCGATCATGCTACCACATAGGTGACCACCAGGGTTAGAGATACTTACCTGTAGAGACAAGCCAGTCTAAAATTTGGAACTTGCAAGCATCTTGGAGAGATGCTCTATCAAGTTTTGAACGAAGCTTGAGTGGTTCTTATGAGAGTCTTGTTTGTTGTCAGAAAGTCCATACAATGGGTGTTTCTCAAATCCTTGTGTATATAAGACCTTTTGTTGCTCGTGAGGAGGAGAACCACTATTATCTCCAACTGATGATAATCATCTTACTCTTTTCTGATTTTTAGCTAGCTTTGTTTGTTGAGCTTGTCTACCATAGTGACAAGGATTATATTGTACTATCTCAATCTTTTCATTTGTTATAGTCTCTTGCTTCGGTTGTTTTATTGTCTTTCTGATGCATTTTGGTTATTTCTCGATCCTTGTAAGGATAACAGAGGAGGAACCTCAACATAAATACCTTTTCCCATGGATGAGGTGGGTTAACCAACTTTTCCTTATCCACTTCTATCATACCCACAATGTTATCATAATCCAAATAATCATCTTCTACTTCCACTATATTCTGTTCCAACATGTTGTTATCGGTATGCTTAGGGAAAGGATTAGTAAAGATTTGCAAATTCTAATTTGTAGGAGCAACCAATTTGTTTCCATTATCATTCACACCTGATACCTGTATAATATTTGAATCGATGAGGTCTTGTATTTCATGTTTAAGATGCATACATCGTTCAGTATCATGTCCTTGTTGTCGATGAAAATGACAAAAGGCATTAGCATCAAAATAAGGTCCTTGTATTTTATTAGGGTCCATAGGTCTAATTGGGGGAAGCTTCATAAGATTATTACTCACAGCTTGATTCATGATAGAATGATAGGACTCGGATATCGGAGTAAATTTTCTCTGCTGATATGGTGCCTTCTTCGGATTAGTGATAGCAGACACATTTGAAAAATTGTCTGAATTTTGTCCATTAACCTTGATGAAACTCTTATTATTCCTCTTAAAGTTGTTTTGTGATGGTCCACCCGTAGATTGACCAACTTGAGCCGATGAGTTTTGGTTTTCATACTAACTAGACGAAAGTTGATAATCATGAAGGGCAGTACATAAGTGTTGAAAGGAGTTATACTTCATCAAGAGAATCTTATCACAGATGTTAGGTTGTAGATTTGTAATAAACACCTTCTGAACATCCTCATCCTTCATCTAATATTGAATTTGTGCATAGAGAGATTGATACCGACTAATAAACTCAGTTAACTTCTCTTTCAGACCTTGCTTGCAATGAACTAAATCAATCAAGGAGACTTGAGGTCTAATGTTTGCTTGAAAATATTGTAGAAATTGATCAACTAATTGCGAAAAAGAGTGTATTGAATTCGGAGCTAAAGAGCAAAACCATTCTAAATGAGTATCTTTGAGAGATCGCGGGAAAAGTTTTGCTAACATGTCCTCTTCAAAATAGAAATCACTACACATAGCTATGAATGTTGCCACATGAGTATTGGGATCACCTTTTCCACCATATTTTTTAAAGTGAGGGTTCTCAAACCTCTCAAGCATAGGGGTTCTCAAGATTGCATAAGATAGGGGATTACGGGCATGATAAGTTGGTATATTAGGTTGTGAAGAATTCATCAATTTTTTCACTTTTTGTTGTAAAGAAGTCATGCCTTGCAAAAGTTGGTTTAGGATGGCATCATTGGGAGATGCGGTTGCTGCGAGGGATTAGAACCAAAGTGAGGAGGTGATTGTGCCTAAGTAGTGATAAGTAGATGCTATGAATAGTTCAGTGGTGGTTGAACATAGTGATAGGTGGGAGGTGATGGCGAATAGTTGTATGTAAGAGGTGGCTGAGAATAAGTGGGATGGAGAGGTGGTTGAGAATAATTATTCATAGAAGAGGTCCCCTCAGAAACCAATTTCTGATAGTTAAATCCCACAACTTTGTAATTTTGTGAATTTGTTCCATTAGATACTCCAATGCCAGTGGTAGCATTACTACAAGCATTTGCATTAGTTGTTAAAATCATTGATGTAAATGTAGATATTCCCATAGTCGGTATAGGTGCTGATACTTGCGTATGAGATGGTGACGACATGTTCTTAATACCATTCGCACATTCAGTCACCATCATGACATTACTGTGTACCATATGTGTTAATCCTTGAACAACATTAATACCATCTTGTCCTTCTTTTATCAATTCTCTTACGTGGTGAATCACAGGTACAACTTCTTCGGTTATCCTTTTAGTTTCAACAAATGCTTGAAAATCGACTAACTCTTTATCCAGTTTGTTTATTTTCTCGTCAGGCACATGTGTGACCACCTCAATAGTGTCATCAACATCGTGAAATACTTGATCTTCCATAGTGGTTGTATGAGGTATAGTTTCTGACAAAATTTGTGTCTCTCCTTTTGTAAAGAAGGTATTCAATGGATTTTCGGAGGTAGGAATTTTTTTTTTCAAAAGCACTAGATCCCATAAGTCTTCTACGTCTTCTTAAAGGAATGTTTCTATTAGGGTAGTGGGTCATAGGACTCATACAAAAGCATGCAACACTCAACCCACAAACTAATAGAACAAACCCAAGGAGTAAGATATCTTTAAGATCTAAAATGCTTGATTTTTCAACTTTTTTCGATGCAAATAAGTGAAAGAAAGGGTGTTGTAAGGAAATTGATCAGAGGAAGAAAATAATATGTCTAATATCACTCTAATAAAGAAATAATATTCTTCACAACACACTTTTGATGTAAACCTAGAATGATGACAAGTCAAAACCTAGTGAAAATACATTAAAATATGCAAATTTTCACAAATTTTCAATGCAAAGACCCAATAACAAGGGTGTTGTAAATAATTTTAGGAGGTGCAATAGATTATAATAGTAATATCAGTCACCTAAATCCATAAAATTCGTCACAACACGCTTATAATGCCAATCTAAGTCAAACCCTAGTGAAAATATAGCCAAAATATGCAATTTTCACAAATTTTCAATGCTAAGGCCTAATAAAAAGGGTGTTGTAAAGAATTTTAAAAGGGCCAACTAGTGCAGAAAAACCGTTCACAACACGCCTAGGATGCAACTCTAGAGAGACAATAAGGCCAAATCTAGTGAAAATGCAAGGTTTTCAAACCCCAGACATGAAATTTTGCAAGAAAACCACTATGATGCAACACTACAATTATAAATCAGTCATAATGAGTGTTTTGATAGGGTAGTAAAATTTGAAACAATATTTTGACTACAAACCCTAGCTAATGCAAAACTAGGTTATATGGAAAAATGCATAATTTCAAGCAATTTTCAACAATTTGATCATGAAAAATGCAATATAAATGAATGGTGAATGAAAAATTTCTGTATTTTAAATCACATCTGATGATAATGACATAAATTTATTGAAATCAAATGCCAACTAATTTAAATTATTTGAAAATGCAAGCTAAAAATGCCAATTTTTTTTTATTTTAAAAAAAAAAAATTCAGTTTTTTTTTGTAATTTTTCAAATGCAATAGGATGAACAATGAAAAGAATGAATGTCAATTTGAAGTACAACACTTGAGCAGCAAGGTGCAAAATTCAAAAGAACACGGGTTCACCAAAATGTTTAGGGTTAAAAATGAAGAGGATTGATTTTGATGGTTTTGTGTTGATCCTCCTTTCACCACTAAATATTCAAGGACATTCAACTGAGTAGAGAACTCTACTAAAGATCTCCTGTCACTTTGAACATAGGGAAAGATTGAAATTGTGTAAATTTGTTGTTCAATTAAGTCTAATTATGTTTAAAATCCTAATTTCACAAATTCATAAACAAACAAACAAATTACAGAAAATGATCACACACAGAGATATCAAATGACAACCAGATACATGATATTTTATTTTAGGGATTAACTGCGTAGTTTTTGACTCAAACACATGACCCATATTTCATGAGTAGTGGTTCACATGAACCCATCTCTCATGTTAATGAATGGTTCACTTAGCACTCATTGCATCTAGGTGATGCACACAAGGGCGAAGCATCGGGACTTCTCGGGAGGTCACCCATCCCAGTACTACTCCGACTCAAGCGCGCTTAACCATGGAGTTTCCCCCAAGATCAAGCCCACTTAGCTTGCTACCCCATTTGCAAAACCTTTAGCAAGTGTTGTGTCTTATGAACCATTCATTATAGAGCCCCTTTTGCAATACCTCCTACTTATCAACCAGATACATACCAAAATTTAAAGTTCAGTGTATAGAAAAGTCAGGGACTAATGAGCGGGCGCCCTAGTCTAGTGCCTCAGTTTTTGTCAAGATCTGGGAATGGTATCTGCAACACAGTTCTGTTGTTCCAGAGATTTCACTATTGTGGGATCTAGAGGACTAATGAGCGGGCACCCAGGTCCAGGTCCTTGTTTTCTTCTTTGATCTGCAATTCTGACAGTCTACATTGCTCTCCTACAACTCCACTTCTTTCACTTTCGCAACCTGTAACCTGCAATCATAGAAAAGTGGGTTGGGGGTTATGGTGTTTAGAGGCTTGCCTCAGTCAAGCCTCAGAGAGACATTCAAATCTTCTGAACACCATTGTCAGATAAAGAGTGCGTATCCCTGCGGGATAGAGGCAAAATCCAAATGATAAATGATTGAAAACATAATTGATATCACCTTGTAGTGAAGATCTTATGGAAGGAAGATGCTCTTCATGCCATGACGAGATGGATGCTAAATCTGTAAATACAAACACAATAACACCACAAAATTCTGCTCTGCCACACAATGAATGCCTTGAATCACCTTAACATAAGCTTGTCAATCAAAATTACCATCTAGTTTACAAATGAATCAAATATCATGCTTATATATGCAACTACAAACATTCCTGCTAAGAATTTCATAATTCAAACTTAGGATGTTGGCATAGGACCTAATAATGGTCATAACCCGACACGTAAAAATAGGTCCTGACCTAAAATAGGGTAGGACTAGGGCGCGGGTGCCCAAGTCCTCCCCCTATTTCAGGCAAGAATCATGTCAAGTACATCCCCTAAGTCCCATTTGTTATGAAACTTTAGGGTTTTCTCATCAGGAGTCATCATAATCATGCAAGATGCTCTAAATGCATTCTAAAGGACCCGGGAGCTAAACCTTAAGAGGGAAAAGCCCCCAAGGGGACATTTTTCGACATAACAGGCTCACAATCCCATATATATTCATCTTTATTTATATCTATATCACCCCTAATTGCTCTAGTTTCCATACATTCATCCTTGTCTCTAAATCAACATTTTATCTCTTTAGATCATTTTTTGAGTGGCATAAGATTGATCTAAATCAACCTCGAAATGACCCTTGAAATCTAAGGCATTAAATTTAAATTTTAAACTTTCCCACCCCTTTTTACTAGTAGTTATAATCTTTCCGAACACACATTTTATACAACATGTTGTTATGTCATGGTATTTAAGGATATTCATTGTGCACTTAATTTCATAAGAGGAATGCAAGGTAAATTGATAAAAGAAGAATACTAATTAGAGCACACTTCAATTCTAATGAGCAATAAAGGATTCAAATGTGCATCATCATACACGCCATCTCGTGTCTATGAATAATATCTTTGATCATTCTCATCATTATTAATTCAGTCTACCAAGGGCTTTGACCTAGGAGGACCCCTTCACCTATCGATTTAGCAAGTTCCTTAATGGTGTCTATAGACACCACCTTAACTTCTCATATATCCAATAGATGAAGGCAAATAACATTCTTGGGCTCATTTTCTATTAGATCATTCTTGCATGTCCCAAATAAGTCTCATGTATTAGATTAGTTTTGTGGGAGTTAGGATTGATCGTGCAAGGCACACTATCAACATGTAGACTTTTATGTGCTAGTTTAGACCGAGATATTCATTAGATCGAAGTAATTAATTTTGTGACAATAGTGAATCATTCCAGAACAACATTGACATCATGTATCCATTATCAATCGTGAGCTAAGTACACCCATCCAATTTATTATATGTCCCATCATTATTATTTAGGTTATTGTTTGCTAATTAATTACATTTATTTAATTAGCCTAGATCGTTCTATGTAGAGGTGTTTTTCTCTTCACTTTTACATGATATTTTAGTTTAAACTTTCAATAAATTTGTATATATATCATTACATAAAGAGACATAACTACAATTGCAACAAAAAGGATTGTAAAAAAAAACCTTGTATATTAATTAAATATATAATTAATAAATGTTAATTTAAATAGAACATAAAATAAAATTATACACAAGCAAGAGTCTAAGTTGATATGAATAGTATATTTAATTATTAATTTGATATGTAAATGGCCATCCAATTTATATTAAAGGATTTTTGGGAATACACTCAATAATTACACTTTTCAAAACAGTTTAGCATAATTAACAAACAAATGACTGCCTCTTGTGAGAAACACCATTATATATATTATATATAATAATAAAAAATTAAAAAAATTCCCAATTAACACTTTAGGGGTTCCAATTTTTAATCTTCTACATAAAACACACATTGAAATAATTATAATTTTGAAGCTTCTAATTCTCAATCTTCAATAAGAAAACACTCAAAATCTATTCAGCCAAAAGAATGTTGTAGACATGATATTTCCACAGTCCATGATGATAGATCCACACTCCGTGATCTGAAACGTTGAGTCAAAAAAAGCAACACAGTTTTTTTCCAGAAACACAAGAATCTATCAAAAGAATGTTGTTAAGTTTGGGGGCAAGACTGATGGTCCCATAGTTTCTCCCTGATGATGGATCACGGAGTGTGATCCGAAATGTTGAGTCAAACAAAAGCAACACAGTTTTTTTTCCACAAAAATCTATCAAAAAAATGTTGTTGAGTTTGGGAGCAAGACTGATGGTCCCATAGACTATTTTTAGTCTCTGAACATTAAAAGCTATTCATTCAAATCTCCGTTAATAACCATCTCAGCTTTAAAGCTTCCAATTCTCAGCTTTGAAGCTTCCCATTCCACACAATGAATGGAAATCTTGAAAAACGATTCTGGGTGTGGGCCCAGGGCAATGCTTTCAGTCAAACTAACGCCGTTAAACTCGCACCTCGAAAACCCTAAATACGGCCAAATCCCACAAATGTCTTTCTTGATCGTGAAGCCGTCAACAAACCTTCGGCCACACAGAATTTGTCTCCATTGTCGAAAATCGAGCTGTTTGTCCCCTGTGGCACTCCTTTTTATGATTCCTTACATTTGCTCAGCACGCTAGGTAGATAGTTATTCAACATTTATGAGTTTCTCAGACCTAAAAGTACAAGAGGACGGCTAATCATCTGTTCATTATTTAGTGTCTTCGTTAATCGGTCTGGGAGCGCAAAGACCAAGGTTCGAAACCTCACAAATAACCAAATAAGGTATCGCCGCAGCCTGTTTTACACTTGATTTGGTATGATACGGATCTTGATTTATAATTGATAGGTTGCCCAGTTTTGCTTTGAATATGTTCAGCTGTGAAGGACAGTGTTTTTTTAGGTTAATTTAATGAATTGTATATAAAAAGTATATGTTAGTTAAGGCTAGTAATTTAGTAAATAATAGTTAGATATGGATAATTGGAAAAGTCAAAAATATAAATAGAAACAAAAGTATTTAGTTTTAATGATTTTAAAATTAATATGAATTTGATGTATTTTAAAATTTATTTTGGATCATAGTCAATGATCTATCATTAGGAAGAGGAGAGTTATGGTTTAGATAGTAGACTTGACCTTTTTAAAAAGGAGTAGAGGGAGGGTAATAAAGGAAGGAAAAATAAAGGGCAAGGGCAAGAGGTGAGGAAGGAAATTAAAAATATAAAAACAAAAAAATATGAGATGCATAAGTAAAAAGAAAGAATATATGTTGGAAACAAATAATTTCTAAAAAGAAAAGAGATTGTTAGAAAAAACTAGTGTTAAAAATATTCTATTATGATTGTGTAGGATCAAGTCTAACCAAGGCTTAAATTTGACAGTTGTATAGCTGTAGTTAGACATTTTAGTTGTAAAATACAACTAAAATTTTGAAAAGACCGTATCATATGAAAGAAGAGATTTTGGACAAACTGTCAAAATTTATATAGGATTATGATGATATATTTATTTGATTTTTATATAATTTACTTATACTAAAATATGTCATAGTATTTTAAAGGCACTATTGTATAGATAACTATCATTAAAAAATTGCTTGACAGTCAAGGTTGACTGCCAAATTTAAGCCCTGAGTCTAACAATTAGGGACAAATTTGTAACTATGATTTTGTCTTGCACCCTCAAACTTTACTTGTGTATTTGGTAGACTATTCTTTAATTCACTTGAGACACCTTGATGTACTTCTTAGTATTTATAGGGACTAGTGGTATTGATAAATACATTTGTTAGGTTGTTGTACCACTGAGTTGTGAAGGCTTTGTACCTTGATCAACCCCTTCAAATTGAACAATATTAAAAAGTCATATGTTTGAAAAAGTCATATATTTGTACTTATTGCTTACAAGAAATAACCAAGTGGTTTACAAAACCATGGGACAATAACTAGACACGAAGTCCAACCTTCTATTCCAAGATTTCTTATCCCCTAGAACATAGAAATAAGCCAAAGAAAGAGTTAAGGCTATGGTTGATCCCATTATTTGGGTCCTCGAATGAGTTAGAACCGGTTTTGCAGTATTTAGAAGAGACATAGCAATAGAGAAGTGGTCCGGATCCTTCCAGATATCTCAAATAATGATCTGTGGATCTAGATGCATGTTTGGGAAGTCAGTGTGTATCATCCACTCTCGTGGTTTGGAGGTCCGCAAGCAATCTTTCTAAGATGACAGTTATGGCAAATAGTATTCTTGAGGTTCTAGATGAAGATGCAAGTGATCCTGATGACTTGGAGGAGTGTGGATGTTTTTGTTGAATTCATTATGCTTGTGGAGGTCTCTGGATCGTGTGACTGTTGTGTTGGAGGTTCGCATTGAAGTTTGAGCTTGTTGGTGAAGATTTCCTTCTTGGTGTTGCTGTTCTTCCCAATCCTGGCCGACTGGATGATTCAAGCATATTGCGGATGTTCCGGAAGTAATTCTTTGGAGCGTGGTGTGTTGCTGAAAGAAGATTCAAGTCTTAGCAATGTTTGACCGACAGCTTAGTGATTCGCATTAAGTAAGATGTTTGGTGTGATTCACATGAAGTCCAAGAAAGAATGATAGCTCACCTATCATACAGATTTCAAATTCCTTTGCATCTCTTCTAAAAACTTCTTACACATTTCACCATTGTTGCCAAAGATCCAAGGTTGATGAAGCATATAAAGGAGTGTAGCTGAGTTGTGGAAAATCATCCTTGAGTGAAAATAATAAATCAAAAGAAAGGATCAGGAGCAGAGAAAAGAAGAGGAGGAGCAGAAGAGCAAAAGTAGAATAGAGTGAAAAGTTAGTGAAGAAGAGTTTGGAAGCATAACAAAAGTTTTATGAGCATTCAATGAAACTAAACTAGGCATGAAGTAGATGCTATTTCTCAGTTAATTCTTTCTATGTTAAACTAAAATTTCTTGTAGGTAGTGAGCCTCTTTTTTGAGCAGTGAGCTCGAAGGCAAGTGCCTTCCCATTCCTTTTAAGTACTTTTAATAGGGTACGAATCTTGTGGGCTAACACCCACCATGGTTTTTCCCTTAACTGGGTTTCCACATCAAAAATCTTTGTGTTAAATGTGTTGATTATGTTTCTGCTTATGTGATGTTGTTTCATGCTTTAATGTTTACATCATTAATCAATTTGCAAATTGTGAAAAAAGATTAAAAGGAAGAAAAGGTTAACTTTTGGGACAACTAATTCACCCCCCCTCTCAGTTGTCCGGTCTAATTCCAACAATTGGTATCAGAGTCAAATCCTCTAAAAGAAGCTTGACTGCTTGAGGAGATCCAATATGTTGACTTATAAGAAGGAAAGTCTGAGATTTGATGGAACAAATTACTCCCTTTGGAAGGTACGCATGCAGTGTCATTTGGAATGTATTTGTAATGACTTTTGGATGATAACAAAGAATGAGTATAAGATTCTGAAGAATGGCCCTACTACTCTAGACGAACTCAGGGAAGCTGAATGCAATATTCGAGCCAAAGAAGCTTTATTGAGTGCCCTGTCTGATACTGAATTGGCAAATGTCCTGGATTTGAAAACTACCCATGAAATCTGGAAAAAGCTAGAAAATCTGTATGAAGGTGACAAATATGTTAAATGTGCCAAGCTACAAAGCCTGAAGGGTAAATATGAAAGATTGGTAATGAGGGAAGATGAAAACATTACTTCCTACATGTAGAAAATAAATGAACTTGTGACCGGTATCAGAAATGCAGGTGGAGTATTGGAAGAATCAGAAATTGTTGCCAAAGTGCTCAGATCCTTACCTGCAGCATACAAGCATAAAGTTGCAGTCATTGAAGAAATCAGGATAGTAACAACTGTCATAAGAGATTAGTTAGTTGGTAAGCTTTCAGCATTTGAAATGAGTGAGTTTGGTGATTCTCTCCCTAAGTCTAAATCTGCATTTAAGGCCAGTGTGTATGGAAAGCAAAGATATGATCCAAGTGAAAGTTCTTCAGGAAGATCAAACTGATTTATGAAGACAAGGAAGGATCTTGAAAATGATGAAATTGAGATTGCAGATCTTGAAGCTCTTATTGCCAAAAGAATACCAAGAGGATCCAGTAAATATGAAGGAAAGTTGCCACTCAAATGCTTTGCTTGTAATAAGATTGGTCACTTTGCCTCAAGATGTCCAGAGAGGTTCTCAAAACCAAACCCTAACATATATAAAGGTCAGAAAAAAATGTTACTATGTCCAAGAAACTGGAGAAGGAGTTATAGATGATGCATCTGATCATGGAGGTTCCACTAAAGATGATTGGGTGTTCATTGCTATCAAGGAAGACGATCTGGTGTCTACTGAATCTACTAGTTGTACAAATGTGGAAAGTGCCTTGGCTGCTCAAGTTGTTGAAAAAGATGAATGGGTGATTGATAGTGGATGTTCCCATCATATGACTGGTGATAAAAGTAAGTTTGTAAGCTTTGAAAAATATGAAGGTGGAATTGTGAAATTTGGAGACAACTCACCTGGTAGAATTTGCGGCAGAGGATCCATCTCTTTTGATGGTAAGAATAACACCAATGATGTCCTATATGTGGAAAGACTGAAGCATAATCTTCTCAGTGTTGGATAGTTGGTTGATAAGGGTTATGATCTCTGATTCAAGGATGGAAAATGCGAGATCTTGGAAAGCTCCGGAACTGAAATTGCATCTGGTACTCAAACTAGAGGTAACATCTTTCATTTAAATAGTTCTGGCAAAAAGTGTTTGATTGTTTAGATAGATCAAAGTTGGTTATGGCATAGGAGGATGTGTCATGTAAATTTTGATAACATTGTCAAGATAAGTTCTACTCAAGCTGTAAGAGATCTTCCAAAACTTATGAAACCTGATAACAAATGTAGAGAATGTCAATTGGGCAAACAGAACAAAATTTCATTCAAAAGTAAAGAACAATTTTCAAGTGAACGGTTGGAACGTGTGCATACTGATCTATGTGGTCCTACTAGAATTAGGAGTGTGCAAGGAGACAGATATTTTATGTTGCTGATTGATGATTACTCCCGGATGATGTGGGTAACCTTCTTAAAAGAAAAATCAGAAACTCTTGACAAATTCAAGGTATTCAAAGTTATGATGGAAAACGAGATTGGTGTGAAGATAAAGTGTCTAAGATCTGATAGAGATGGATAATTTACCTCCGACGAGTTTGATTCATTTTGTGAAAAGCATGGAATTAAAAGATAGTTATCTGCTCTTAGGACTCCTCAGCAAAATGGAGTTGTGGAAAGAAAGAACTAGACCATTCAAGAAGCTGCCAGGACCATGATGATGGAAACAAATGTTCCTCAAGTTTATTGGAGAGAAGCCGTGAGTACTACTGTCTACACTCTTAACCGGGTGCAGATCAAAGGAAATTCTGGTAAGACACCTTATGAACTATGGTTTGGTCATCCTCCTACTGTAAGATACTTTAGAGTTTTTAGTAGTAAATGCTATATCAAAAGAGATGATGATCTAAGCAAGTTTGAAGCAAGAAGTGATGAAGGAATTTTTCTGGGTTACTCTATTCAAAGCAAAGCATACCGGTGCTTTAACAAGAGGTTGAAAAAGATTGTTAAAAGTGCTAATGTTAGAGTTGATGAGAGCAGAGAAGGACATTCCAGATCTTACAGATATGATTCAGATGATCAAGATGAAAATCCAAGTCAAGAAAGGTAAGTGCAAACTCAAATCTAGATCCAGGTTGATCCGGAAAACCCAGTAATTCAATAGGATAGTGCAGAAGTTAAGGAACAAGCTCAAGAAACAGAAGCTCAAACAATTCCCAAAACTCCCAGGTATGTAAGGATGATTCATCCTGAAGATCAAATTATAGGAGACAAAAATAAAGGCGTCCGAACTAGAAGAAGAATTGTTGAAGATCAAGAAGAGATTTGTCTGATCTCAAAGATTGAACCAAAAACAGTAAGTGAAGCCTGCAAAGATTAAAACTAGGTAAAGGCAATGACAGAAGAATTAATGTAAATTGAAAAGAATCACACTTGGGATCTTGTTTCTAGACCCGAGGACAAAAATGTGATAGGAACTAAATGGGTCTTCCGGAACAAGCTAAATGAAGAAGGTGAAGTTGTAAGAAATAAAGCAAGGTTGGTATGCAAAGGATATTCTCAAGTAGAAGGAATTGATTTTGAATAAACTCTTGCTCTAGTGGCAAGAATGGAGGTAGTTAGATTGTTTCTTGCTTTTGCTGCTTATAAAGATTTTAAAGTCTATCAGATGGATGTCAAGTCAGCATTTCTAAACGGAGAGTTAGGAGTCTACATTGAGCAATTGTAAGGATTTCAGTTGTCTGATCAAGGAGACATGGTCTACAGATTAAGGAAAGCATTGTATGGACTCAAACAAGCTCCAAGAGCCTGGTATGCAAGATTAGATAAGTATTTGCTAAAGCTAGGTTACAGCAAAGGCACTTCTGATAGTAATCTCTATTTCAAGATTAATCATGAGAATATTTTGATTGTTGAGGTATTTGTTGATGATATCATTTTTGGTGGAAATGAGAGTATGTGCAAAACATTTGCTGATCAGATGCAAAGTGAATTTGATATGTCCATGTTTGGTGAAATGAACTTCTTCTTAGGTCTGCAAATCAATCAGTTAGACAAAGGTATCTTTATATCTTAGTCTAAGTATGTGAAAGAATTGTTGAAGAAGTTTGGAATGGAAGATTCAAAACCAGTAGGTACGCCTATGGTAACTGGATGTAAGTTGAGTAAAGATGATGACTCCCTAAGGAAAATCAAAAAATGTATAGATCAATGATTGGAGGACTGCTCTATCTGACTCAGACTAGACCTGATATCATGAATGCAGTTGGACTTGTTGCTAGATTCCAAGCTGATCCTAAAGAATCTCATGTTGTAGCAGTCAAAAGAATTTTTAGATATCTCCAAGGGACAATTGATTATGGATTATGGCATCCAAAGGATAATGAATTCACTCTTCATGCATATACAGATGCTAATTGGGCAGGAGATGTGGATGACAGAAAAAGCACTAGTGGTGTTGCATTCTTCTTGGGAAGTAGATTGGTTTCTTGGCTAAGTAAAAAGTAGGAGGTAATTTCCCTATCTACAGTAGAGGCTGAGTATATAGCAGTAGCAAACAATTGTACTCAAGTCCTGTGGATGAAGCAAATGTTGAAGGACATCAGAATTGTGTTTGAGGAGCCTATCACAATCTTCTATGATAATTCGAGTGCAATAAGTATCTCAAAGAATCAGGTGTTGCATTCAAAGACAAAGCATATATCCATCAAGTTTCATTTCTTGAGAGAGAAGGTAAATGAGAATGAAGTCAAGTTGGAGTTTGTGTCCTCACAGGATCAGATTGTGGATATTTTCACTAAGCCTCTTCCCAAGGATACTTTTGAGTATCTCAGAGAGAAGTTAGGGGTTATTACCCCTCCTGATCAGAATTAAGATGCACTAGAGTGCATCAGTCCAGTGGAATTCACAATCATATATTCTAATCTAGATTGATGTTAAGGAAGCACTACTTAGGGGGAGTAGGCTACATGCAATTTTTGAGTTTGATCTAAAACAAAACTAAGAAGAAAAGACTGCAAATATGTGTCCTTTGCCATTGATGTCAAAGGGGGAGAGAAGTCATGTGAAAAACTAGTTACTAGTGAAAGGAGGAGCAGTGAAGATAGTGGTTGTAGAAGTGATAAGAGAAAGGGGGAGAAGCTATTGTCTTGATGGTTGAATCAGTTTTTCACATCATATGTTGCCATCAATGACAAAGGGGGAGATTGTTGCAAATATGTGCCTAATCGGTGTTGTCATTGATGTCAACATATTCTTGTTGCCATTGGTGTCAACTGTATCATATCTTGTTGCCTGACTAGAAGACTGGAATGTTGAGGATATTGAGAAAATTAATAAAGATCAATGGATGCAGATCATACAATAGTATAGAGGATTGTGTGAAGTAGCTCCAATCAGGATTTGAGAGGTCTGCATGAAGATTTGAAGAAACTATGGTCATATGAGTAGAACTAGTTTTGCAGTATTTAGAAGAGACAGAGCGACAGAGAAGTGGTTCAGATCCTTCCAGATATGTCAAATAATAATTTGCAGATCTAGAGGCATGTTTGGGAAGTCAGTGTGTATCATCATTCAAGTGGTTCATGGTTTGGACGTCTGCAAGCAATCTTTCTAAGATGACAGTCATGGTAGATAGTATTCTTGAGGTTCTGGATGAAGATGCAAGTGATCCTGATGACTTGGAGGAGTGCAGATGTTTTTGTTGAATTCATTATGCTTGTGGAGGTCTCTAGATCGTGTGACTGCTATGTTGGAGGTTCGCATTGAAGTTTGAGCTTGTTGGTGAAGATTTCCTTCTTGGTGTTGCTGTTCTTCCTAGTCCTGGCCGACCAGATGATTCAAGCATATTGTGGATGTTCTAGAAGCAATTCTCTGGAGCGTGGTGTGTTGCTGAAAGAAGATTCAAGTCTTAGCAATGTTTGGCTGACAGCTTAGTGATTCACAATAAGTAAGATGTTTGGTGTGCTGACTTTGATGTTTATTCCAAGGCTGATGAAGCATATAAAGGAGTGTAGCTGAGTCGTGGAAAATCATCCTTGAGCGAAAATAATAAATCAAAAGAAAGGATCAGGAGCAAAGCAAAGAAGAGGAGCAGAAGAGCAAAAGCATAATAGAGTGAAAAGTTAGTGAAGAAGAGTTTGGAAGCAGAACATAAGTTTTATGAGCATTCAGCGAAACTGAACCAAGCATGAAGTAGATGCTATTTCTTAGTTAATTCTTTCTGTGTTAAACTAAAATTTCTTGTAGGCAGTGAGCCTCTCTTTTGAGCAGTGAGCTCTAGGCAGTGAGCCCGAAGGCAAGTGCCTTCCCATTCCTTTTAAGTACTTTTAACAAGGTACGAACCTTATGGGCTAACACCCATCGTGGTTTTTCCCTTAACCGGGTTTCCACGTCAAAAATCTTGGTGTTAAATGTGTTGATTATGTTTCTGCTTATGTGATGTTGTTTCATGCTTTAATGTTTACATCATTAATCAATTTGCAAATTGTGAAAAAAGATTAAAAGGAAGAAAAGGTTAATTTTGGGACAACTGATTCACCCCCCCTCTTAGTTGTCTAGTCTAATTCCAACAAGTTCAAACCCCACTGGGCCAATGAGCTCACAGGCTTTACACATTCACTGGGCCAACGAGCTCGCAGGTTTGAACTTGTAGAGTTGTTACTAGGGGATGAGGTCCCCCGTGTTGTGGCCTCACCGGTTCATAGCTTCGAGTAAAAGTGTTCCTGTGGAGCCAGAGGGCATGTCGCATCGGCCTCACCGATCACGTTAAAAAGTTTACTAGTCGCATTATCTTAAAAAAAATATTTACTTTAAATTCACGTTACTTAAATCAAGCCACAAAATAAGAAATTAGTGGGGTATTCTTTAGGGATGTGATTTGCACAATTAAATAATAGATTACTATTTTAAAGCACACCTAAAAAGCATACGAAACTTTTTATTTTCCCTAAATTAATTTAATTAACCTCTGAGCATAAATGAATAATTAGATTTAAATTAATTAACCTCTAAACATAAATAAATAATGCAACAACACAATGAATTTTTTTTTTTTTAAAGATAATGCACCTGGTAAACTTTTTAACGTGACTGGCGACGCTGGTGTGACACGCCCTTTGGCTCCACGCGAATGCTTTTGCCCGGAGCAATGAACCGGTGAGGCCACAACTGGGGGACCTCATCCCCTAGGAAGAACACTTCAAACCTGTGAGGTCATTGGCCCAGCGAAGGCGTAAAGCCTTGCGAGCTTGTTGGCCCAGCAGGGGTTTGAACACTGGTGGCCGCCACTACATCCTGAGCGACTTAACCACCGAACCATGCCATCATCGGCACAACAACACAATGAATTTAAAGAAGAATAAAAGTAATATTTTATTACTAAAAATTAGGACAAAAGCAAAGACACATATAAAAGTTTATTCTTTTTTTATTTCCTTCATTTGGAGACTGCTTCTCTAATTTATTTCTTTATTGAGGGAAGAGGTTGGAGGTGAAGATTTTACTAGAATGCAATGGAGACACAATATTCCTCATCATTATTCTCTTTATATTTCTTTAATTTTGTTTTCTAGATTAAATTTGTTTTCTCTATTTTCTATTTGTTTATTTTATTTTTCTATGTTTCAGTTTTAAACCCTATTCACTTTGTTTTTAAATGGTGACTTGCACATTATTTCTTAAATATATACATATTTATTTTTTTAGAAAATATTGAATTATATGTATGCATATATGTATTATTTGTATATATACCTATGCAAATATTTAGAAATTAACCAGATGTGAGACTTATACATAAGAATTGAAAAAACAAGTTGTACCTACCACAAGCTGTATGTTTCAACTATTTATTAAATTTATAAATATAAGGCTACCAACATTTGTGCTTATATATACAAATCTAGATTTTTCCACATAAATCTACTGTAAACTTACACAACTAAGAAATGAATATAGTTGTAACTTAATTTTCAGCTGAGTATGCAAGGTGTAATTATATAGGTTTGAATAAACAATATTATTAACTTCCTTCTCTTCTCCTTACTTTGCTACAATAATAATACCAAAAGATCTAATCAAGTCCTTTGTAAAAGATGATTCCATATCTAGATATATGCATTTTAACTTATTCTACATAAATGCATTTCCCTTTTTCTAATGTTCATATATATAACAACAAAAACAATAATAAAAATAATCTTCATTCATGTAATGCTTTTTACACAAAATCTAAATTTACACATCCTCACAATGAGGGTTTCTACATTAGCCTTTTTGCTCCAAGGAGAGAGGTCTACTCCAATTGTAGTCCTCATCAACACAAGGTAACCATCATACTTGACTTCCACAAATCTGCAAATAGCTTCACATCCATGACCAAAAGAGATTTGCTCACTTCCCAATGGTAGGGCTTGCTCATAAGCCCACTCTCAAGCTAGGAGGCCTCAAGAAACTAGGTATTCACATCAATAAGAATTACACATACACAAAAATCAACAATCTCCCAATGGGTAACACAACACATATGAATCTCCTCAAGATCCATAGCAAATGGGAGTCAAGGGGATTCACTAAAATCTTGGAGGAAATAAAGAATAGCATCACATTCTTCTTTTTATCAAATACCCATAATCACCAAATCACATCACAATATTTCACCACCAATTCACACCTTCCACAACACCATGACCGTAATTCTACAAATTATTTTTCACATTCCATGATATAACACATAAAATATGAAGGAACTTAATGCCTTGAAATCACTATAACCCCCACATGATTACTCCTCATATTACCAAGAAAACAATTCACATCAATATGCAAAGACACTCAATGCCTTGAAATCAATATAGAATGAGTATGTTTCCCTAAGAGAGGGTCCACACCTCTCTCAATCCCATTACATGGGTTGCTCTTAACTCAAATAAGATGATCCACACCCAAATACAAATAAAATCCATCCTGAAAAGAGAAACAACACCATACACAACACTTAACATGAAAATAACTCATTCAACATCAAGGAATTCATACAAAAAAACTAACAAGTCTTTGAAACCATTATAGCAACAACAATAACCATACACATTCCATAAAGGCTTAAGAGCCTACCTCAAATATTTCAACCAAAATTGAGAAAACCCTTGATGCCAAAATCTCTTCAATATCTCCTATTCTCCAAGCTTCCAAGCTCTTTTTCCAACTCCTCTCTTCTCTAAGAAACCCTCAAAACTAAAGGTATAGTTTAAAAAATAGAAAATCCAACCCTAAGCAAGGCTTCAAAAAAGTTTAAATAAAAAATCATTATCTAAATACAATGAACCTAGGGTAAAGTTTGACTTTGCCACCAAAATTAGATCTACTTCTTAAAATCTCGTCATTTATCTTTTAAGACACATTTCAAGGCTCTAGACTCTTCCAAAACACATATTAAACACTTCAACATGGACTCATCTCATAGGTCACCACTTTAGGGGTTTAATTTTACTCAAACAATAAAGGAAATAGCATTAAAAGACCTCTAAAATTCCCTCTTAAGTTCAAATCTAAGATTTGACACTTAAGGGGACTTACCAAACCCTAACTTAACAATAATAAAAATAATAATTAAAAATTAAAAATTAATCAACAAGATTTTACACAACACATTTACACAAGAAGCCCTTAATCCCCTCTTAAGATAAGGCCTAGGTATACTGGGGAATCACAACAATGGTTTCTTTGGAAGCT
Source organism: Cunninghamia lanceolata (assembly GCA_027924645.1). Classification (NCBI taxonomy): domain Eukaryota; kingdom Viridiplantae; phylum Streptophyta; class Pinopsida; order Cupressales; family Cupressaceae; genus Cunninghamia; species Cunninghamia lanceolata. Next base: position 10,636,548 of record BSBN01000904.1, read on the forward strand.
CTATAATTTATTGGTCATGGAAATTAACCTGCACACTTGCACACAAACATCAATATATCCAAGATAATAGCTAAAGAAAAATTTATTATTAAATTAATATACACACCATAGATAAATCATAATTAACCAAAATTATAATGAGTCAATGAAAATCCAATGATATGTTTAATCTACTATCGAAATCACATTTACACACAGTCACATATAACACATAGCATCTACCCAGTTACACTGAGATTCATCAATACATAATTAAGTCCATTCCAAAATCAATCTATAGCAACAAGATAAAGTGAATTCTATACTTGAATATAGATAATGTAAACAAGTCCATAATCATTAGTTAACCAATTCATCATCAAAACAAACAATCAACTACTATTCTAAACATAGTATTTGTTAGGAAAAGTGTCTCAACCTTGCAACTACGAAAGGTTACTATTCTTCCCAGTTTTGCTCTTTTTGAAAACCCCTTATCTTGGAGAATGGTCTAGAACTTTCAAAGTTTCCAATAGGGCTAAAAATGGCGAGACTTGCTATTTTTAGTAACTCCACATTTGACCTCGGATTGACCCAAATTTTTTCCCAAAAAGTGTGGAATTACTAAGTAAACATCTTAGGTGAGTTTCAACTTAAGATCATATCTGGATTGCGAGTTATTAAAGTTTCTATTTTTTGAAACTGTTGAAAAAAGTTTCAAACTTAGTTTTTAGGCACTTATAGGTCCCTAAATGCCTCAAAAGTTATAGTAATCGATGAAGTGGGCTATAGCTTGATAGATCTCTTCACGAGCTTTTCTACACATTAAATGGTTTGTCAATCGGACACCCGGATCAAAAGTTATGACCTCCGGAAGTTGGACCTCCTATTTTTGGGAAATGTGAAAATGTGTTGGACACTCAAAAGAGTTGTAAAGGGGAGAGTTACACATGTTGGTGTGTGTTTTGGCACATCACAAGGCTGAAAGGAAGCTAGGTGTGCAGAAATCGCTTCCTACACTAATCTAATGAGGGGAGGAGAGTGCAAATTCAAATTTATCCTAACTATTACAGCAACATTAAACCATTAACATGAGATATTGTAGCAAACACATAAGGAAGAAAGAATGACAAAAGAAGAGAGACACAAGATATACGTGGGGAAAACCCTTATGAGTGAAAAACCCCACGCTCCAAAACATTGCTCAACTATATTACGTAAACAAAGAGATTACAATACAAATCAGAGCCAATGCTCTTGCAGGAGTCTTCGACACTTGTATCTGGAGATGATCTGACAGCATAACAGTACCTGTAAAACCTATAGTACATCAACTCCTCAAAGCACCTGTTTATATAGAGTTTACAAGGTAGTTTTGGCTCTATTTTGGAATGGGCGTCCAACATGGCCTCATGGCCGAAAACCCATGCCTATGGATACTTGTCCAACCTTGTAGAATATTCCTGACACTTGTCAAGTCATCCCATCGCAAAGAGGTCGCCTATTCCCAAAATGGGTAATGACAGATGCTTCTATGACTCTTACGACCGTCATAGAATCTGTCATAGCATAATGACTTATAGCTGTAAGAGAATCTATCATACACATGCTATAAATAGCATATTCTCTTACATCATGTCATAACCCACCTTGGGGCACCCAAAGATTCCTTCCCCAAAGATGATCTTCGACACTTGTCTGTACTTGTCATAGAATCTCCTATTTTTGACTCTTACATGTCATAAAACTGTCATAGGAATTTGTTATGACCGTTTCGGTCAATATTCCCTTACACAACATCCAAGATGCCGACACATGGCAAAATATTCTTACCACTAAGTGGGATGCCTATCTCCTCATGTGAGGACAAAATTACAAGTAATCATCTTCCATGTAGGATGACACATCACCATGCCACATCCCACAAGATGACAATATGAGTTTACAATTTAATTTACATTATAGGCAATGAATAAATAAATACAATGAAAATAATACAAGGAATTACCAAGGTTGAGACACCTTAATTCCCAACATTCTCCCACTTGTCGAACACCTTGTAAGAGCCAATAGAATTAACAGGATTTAACTGCTATAGACCGAGAGGCCCATAGACTCCGAACACCATCTAAACTTCTTTGTTCCCACGGGCTTCGTCAATGCATCTGAAACATTCTTCAAAGTATCTACCTTCTCCAAATTTACCTTCCCATCCTCTACCATGTCTCGCATGAAGTGAAATTGAACATCGATATGTTTTGTTCTGACATGGAAAATTGGATTCTTTGCAAGGCAAATTGCACTCTGACTGTCACAATTGATCGTAATTTGACCTGCATCAACACCAATATCTGAACACAATCTCTTAAGCCAAATGGCTTCCTTACAAGAATGAGTTGTAGCCATATACTTAGTTTCTGTAGTGGACAAAGCAACCATAGGTTGTCGCTTACTCATCCAACTAATTGCACCACCAAACATTGTGAACACATATGCACTGATGGATCTCATGCTGTTAATGTCACCTGCCCAATCAGAATCCACAAATCCACAAATACAAACTGAATGCAAAGGTCTTGTAGCATTACCATGATAGAATATGGAATACTCAGAAGTACCCCTCAAATATTGGAACACTCTCTTAACTACATCCCAATGTACCCATCTAGGATTAGCCATAAATCGACTAAGGACTCCCACTGCTTGGGCAATGTCTAGTCTTGTAGAGACCATAGCATACATCAAACTGCCAACAACACTAGCATAAGGTACTCTGCTCATGTTCTCCACCTCACTAGAAGATTTTGGACAATCACTAATAGATAACTGTGTTCCCAATGAAACAGGAACGCTCATTGGTCTACAATCTACCATGCTGAACCTGTCCAACATGATCTCCACATACTTACTCTAGCTTAACCAAAGTTTTCTATTTGCTCTGTCTCTTCTGATCTCCATTCCTAGAATGTACCTGGCTGCCCTGAGATTTTTCATCTTAAACTAAGCTGACAACTGATACTTCAAATCAAAAATCATATTCTTACCATTCCCAATCAACAACATATCATCAACATACAATGCAATGATGAGAATGTGGTCATTGTCAAACTTGTAATACACACAATGATCCGATTTTGATCTCAGATAACTAATTGACAACAACAAGGCATCAAACTTCAAGTACCACATCCTAAGAGACTGCTTCAAACCATACAAAGACTTCTTAAGCTTGCAAACCAAATTTTCTTTACCTTTCTCTATGTAATGCTTTGGCTGTAACATGTAGATTTCTTCCTCCAAATCACCATGAAGGAAAGTTGTCTTCACATCCATCTGTTCTACCTCTAAATCATAAGCAACTGTAAGCGATAACATAAATCTAATGGATGTCAGATTTGCAATTGGAGAGAAAATTTCACCATAATTAGTTCCATCCACTTGTAAGTACCCCTTCGCAACCAATCTAGCCTTGTACTTTTCAACATTGCCATCTGCACCGAATTTCTTCTTGAACACCCATTTGCAACCAACGGGTTTCCATCCATCAAGCAAAGGCACCAAGTCCCATGCTTTGTTTTTTTCCAAAGAAGCCATCTCATCCTCCATGGCCTCCTTCCAAGAACTTGCATCTTTTATGCCCATAGCCTCTTTCACAGTTCTAGGCTCATCAGTGTTAGAAAGTAAAGCAAAAGCACAACTAGAATCAAGTAATGAATAACCAAACCTATCAAGTTGCTTTCTTATTCATGTAGACCTCCTCAATGGCTGAGGTTGAGGTTCTACTTCTTCTTCGCTTCTAGAGCTGCTAGAGCTCTCCTCATCATCAAGCCTCATAGGGTTTGTCAGTTCAGTCTTCTCAGGGGTAGAAGGAAATTGAACCGTATCTTCTTTCTTTTCTGACTATTCTAGCTGTAGAACAATAGAAGAAGGTGTTAGATCTCTGAAGATAACACTTCTGCTATACAACATTTTTTTAGTCACGAGATCCCAAAGCTTGTATCCTTTCACACTAACACCATAGCCAACGAAAATACATTTAACAGCCTTGTTCTCCAACTTAGACCGTTTCTCCCTAGGCACATGTGCATATGCCTCACAACCAAAAACATGAAGATGCCTTACTGAAGGCTTCTTACCAGACCACACCTCCATAGGTGTTTTGCCAACAAGAACTGATGTAGGAGATCTGTTTACTAGATAGCAAGCAGTGACAACAGCTTCAGCCCAAAACTTTTGTTTGAGGCTTGCTCCACTAAGCATACTCCTAGCCTTCTCCATTAGTGTCATGTTCATCCTCTCTGCAAATTCATTTTGCTGTGGGGTATATGGAGTTGTCTTATGCCTTTCAATCCCTTGCTCCTTGTAGAACTTATCGAACTCTATCGAATAAAACTCACCACCATTGTCAGTTCTCAAACACTTAATCTTTTTACAAGTCTGATTTTCAGCAAAGGCTTTAAACTCCTTAAATTGACTAAAGACTTTAGTCTTGCTTCTGATAAAATAAACCCATGTCCTTCTACTGTAATCATCTATGAAAGATACAAAATATACAGATTTTGAAATCGAAGGAACATTCACAGGACCAAACACATCAGAATGAATTAGATCCAATACACCAGAAGGCTTGTGAGAACTAGAGTAAAACTAAACATGGTTTTTCTTTACATAAATGCAATGTTTGCAAAAGTCAAACTCTAGATTACAATCATTTAACCCCTCAACGAGGTTTTTATTTTTCAAGGTACACAGACCCTTCTCACCAATGTGGCCATATCTCAAATGCCGTAACATAGTCTTTTCAACAGGAAGCTTGGCTTCCATGGCATGTGCACTACCATTGGAACCAATTACAACAGATTTCTTCACTACATGTTCAGATGGTGGGGATGAAGTGACAATAGCTTGTTTCCTTGAGTCAGAAGAACTATTGCACTGTGAAGTGCATGCCTCTAGCTAAAACAAAGTACCCCTCCGAGTACCCTTCGCAAGCACCATAGATCCTCTTGTCATCTTCAATCCATCCTTCAAAAAGACAACCTGCACACCTACATTATTCAACATACTTACAGAAATCAAGTTCTATGCAAGGCCTGGAATGTGCATAACTCTAGTGATCCCCTTCACTCATCCATCAGGGAATCAGATTGAGACTCTTCCACGACCAACAATCTTCAGATGAGAGTCATCACCAAGGTACACCCTTCCACCATCGAACTCTTCATACTTAGTAAACTAGTCTCGATGCGAGGTCATGTGGAATGATGCACCAGAATCAATCAACCACACATCATTAGATGCATGGGTGGTTAGGGCTGTGATGAATGCATCACCATCATCTTTGTCGTAATCTGAATCAAGACCTTTCTTCTCCTCTTTGCATTCCTTTCAGAAATGCCCAGACTTGTACAGTTCCAACAAAGAGCCTTGGACTTTCTAGAAGATTTGGATCTCCGACCGGATTTGGATCTACCCTTCTCAGCTTTCTTGTCTTTCTTCTTCCCTTTCTCCTTGGGTCTTCCACGAACTGCAAGAGCCTCTTTGGATGATTTGGATGTCTTTATATGCATTTCTTCAAATAACTATGAGGACACCACATCTTCCATCTTGAAGATGGTAGTGGTGCTTCCGATAGCCATGACAAGGTGATCCCATGAATCTGGCAAAAAACAAAGCAAGGTCATGCAACGATCCTCCTCCTCTATTTTCACACCCACATATGTTAATTGTATAATGATCATGTTGAAAGCATTCATGTGATCCGCAACAAATCCTCTGTCTTCCATCTTCAGAGTGAACAACTTCTTTTTTAGGAAGAGCTTGTTTACCAAGGACTTGGCCTGATAAACATCACCCAACTTCTTCCAAAGATTCTTCGTTGTCTTCTCATGGATGTTCAACAGAATAGAGTCAGCTAAACAAAGTCTTTTGAGACCCTTAGCCTTCCGATCTTTGAGGTCCCAATCAACTTTTGACATTCCTATAGGTTTCACACCAGATACGGTTTCCCATAGGTCACGATCAACAAGTAGGTCCTCCATCTTGAGTTTCCACAACTTGAAGTTAGTGCCATTGAATTTCTCAACCTCTAACTTTCCGGATGTGGTTGCCATCTCCTTGCTGCAACAAGATACAGAATCCTTTGCACAACACTCCCACTTAATCTAAGATCAGCTCAAAAAACCCCTACCCAACAGCTAAGACCAAAACTGGCCAGGCTTTGATACCAACTAAAAGGAAGCTAGGTGTGCGGAAATCGCTTCCTACACTAATCTAATGATGGGAGGAGAGTGCAAATTCAAATTTATCCTAACTATTACAACAACATTAAACCATTAACATGAGATATTGTAGCAAACACATAAGGAAGAAAGAATGACAAAAGAAGAGAGACACAAGATATACGTGGGGAAAACCCTTACGGGTGAAAAATCCCACCTCCAAAACACTACTCAACTGTATTACGTAAACAAAGAGATTAGATTACAAATCAGAGCCAATGCTTTTGTAGGAGTCTTTGACACTCGTATCTGGAGATGATCTGGTAGCATAATAGTATTTGTAAAACCTGTAGTACATCACCTCCTCAAAGCACCTGTTTATATAGAGTTTACAAGGCAGTTTTGGCTCTATCTTGGAATGGGTGTCCAACATGGCCTCATGGACCAAAACCCACTCCTATGGACACTTGTCAGGTCACCCCATCCCAAAGAGGTTGCCTATTCCCAAAATGGGTAATGACAGATGCTTCTACGACTCTTACAACCGTCATAGAATCTGTCATAGCATAATGACTTACAGCTGTAAGAGAATCTGTCATACACATGCTATAAATAACATATTCTCTTACATCATGTCATAACCCACCTTGGGGCACCCAAAGATACCTTCCCCAAACATGCTCTTTGACACTTGTTTGTACCTGTCATAGAATCTTCTATTTCTGATTCTTACATGTCATAAAACTATCATAGGAATCTGTCATGATTGTTTCGGTCAATATTCCCTTACACAACATCCAAGATGCCGACACATGGCAAAACATTCCTACCACTAAGTGGGACGCCTATCTTCTCATGTGAGGACAAAATTACAAGTTGTCATCTTCCATGTAAGATGACACATCACCGTACCACATCCCACAAGATGACAATATGAATTTACAATTTAATTTACATCATAGGCAATGAATAAATAAATACAATGAAAATAATACAAGGAATTACCAAGGTTGAGACACCTTAATTCCCAACAAAGTCATATTTGATTGGAGATAATTTGGGCGCCACTTTTGGGTGGTTTTGGCTTATGGTTTTGTAATTACCATTGACGATTTACTGTATTGTATCTCCTATATATCAGGACCTTGAGATGGAGGTTGTGTGTAAGAGTCTTATAGATGTTGAGTTACCTCTTGGATCTCTGGTTGATTAATACTCATGTGAAAGCTTGCTCTGCAAGTATATTGTAATCTTCTTGATCCTTGAATAATATATTGGGCGGCTTTGGAGTGTGGGGTTTTTTACCTGAAAAGGTTTTGCCCACGTATATCTTGTGTTGTGAGTTTTGCATTTTGATGTTGTTATTACCTTTTTGTTAATGTGCATCTTAATTTGTAACTGTAAAAGTTAAAATTTGCATAAATCTTTCCTTAATAGATCAGTGTAGGAAGTATTTTCCGCATAACTTGCTTCCTTTCAGTTGGTGTTAGAGACTGACCACCTTTCGTTCTAGTTGTTGGGTAGAGGGTTTTTTGAGCTGATCTTCATTTGAATGGGAGCTTGTGCAAAGGATTTTAAAATCTTTGTTGCAGGAAAGAGATGGCGAGCACATTTGGGAGGTTTGAGATAGAGAAGTTTAATGGTAGTAATTTCAAGTTGTGGAAACTCAAAGTGGAGGACATGCTTGTCGATTGAGATTTATGGGATATCATATCTGCTACAGAACTAATGGCAATGTCTCAATCAAACTGGGATCTCAAAGATCAAAAAGATAAGGGTTTGATAAAACTCTCTTTGGATGATTCAGTGCTCCTAAATATCCATGAAGAGAAGACTGCAAAGGATCTTTTGAAGAAGCTTGGAGATGTTTATCAAGCTAAATCCCTAGTGAACAAGTTATTCCTGAAAAAGAAATTGTATTCTCTGAGGATGGAAGATGGAGGATCTGTTGCTGATCACTTGAATACATTCAATATGCTTCTTTCCCAGTTGACCTCTGTTGGTGTGAATATGGAGGAGGAGGATCGATGTATGACATTACTGTGTTCCTTACCAGATTTGTGGGATCACCTTGTTATGGCCATTGGGACTACCACTACCACCTTCAAGATGGATGAAGTGGTTTCTTCATTGTTGTCTGAAGAGATGCAGAGAAAGTCTTCCGAATCAGCTAAGGAGGCTCTTGCAGTTGATGGTAGATCTAAAGAGAAGGGAAAGAAAAAGGATAAGAAGAAGGAAGAAAAAGGAAGATCCAAATCTTGTGGGAGATATAAGTCTCCTATAAAGTTCAAGGCCTTGCGTTGGAATTGCGGCAAACCAGGTCATTTCCACAAGGAGTGCAAGGAGGAGAAAAATAAAAAGAACTATGATTCAGATTCTGACAAGTCATCTCAGGATGAAAGAGAAGCATTTGTTGCTACCTTGGAAACACATGCATCTGAGGATGTGTGGCTTATTGACTTTGGTGCATCTTTTCACATGACCTCACATTGGGGTTGGTTTTCAAAGTATGAAGAATACGATGGTGGAAAGGTGTACTTGGGTGATGATTCTCACTTGAAGATTGTTGGTTGTGGAAGAGTCTTGATTAGATTCCCTGATGGATGAGTAAAGGGGATCAATGGTGTTCTACATATCCCCGGTTTGACATGGAATCTCCTTTCTGTAAGTAAGTTGAATGATGTGGGTGTGCAGGTTGTTTTCTTGAATGGAGGATGCAAGATGACTAGAGGATCTATGGTGTTAGCTAAGGGTGTTCGGATTGGCACTCTATTTCAGCTTGTTGCATGCACGACTCAGTGCAATAGTGCCTATGTTTCGAAGAAGAGAGCTTTAGAGTCTTCATCCTCACCATTGGTACTAGCAGCGAAGATGACTGTTGCATCTACTTCTGATGGTCATTCTTTCTGGGTACCTAAGGGTGCTCATTCTATGGAGATGAACCTTCTAGCTAAGAAGACAATGTTATGGCACCAAAGGCTTGGTCACATTGGTGAAAAGGGTTTGAGGACCCTGAAAAATAAAAAACTTGTTGAGGGTATGAATGACAGTAATCTTGAGTTTGATTTCTATGAACATTGCATTTATGGAAAACAAAACTATGTTTAGTTTTATTCCAGTTCTCACAAATCTTTTGAGGTGTTGGACTTGATTCATTCTGATGTGTCTGGTCCTGTTAATATTCCTTCGATTTCAAAATATGTTTACTTTGTTTCATTCATTGATGATTATAGTATAAGGATATGTGTGTATTTCCTTAGAAGCAAATCTGAACTCTTTAGTAGATTCAAAGAGTTCAAAGCTCTTGTAGAGAATCAAAAGGATAGAAAGATTAAGTGTTTGAGGACTGACAATAGTGGTGAGTTTTGTTCAACAGATTTTGACAAGTTCTGTAAAGAACATGGGATTGAGAGGCACAAGACAACTCCGTATACTCCTCAGTAGAATGGAGTTGCAGAGATGATGAATAAAATGATGATGGAGAGGGAAAGGAGTATGCTAAGTGGAGCTAGCCTTGAAGAAAAGTTCTAGGCTAAAGCTGTTGCTACCACTTGTTACTGGGTTAACAAGTCTCCTACATCAATGCTCATTGATAAGACACCTATGGAGGTGTGGTCTGGTAAAAAGCCTTATTTGAGACACATTCAAGTATTTGGTTGTGAGGCATATGCACATGTGCCTAAGGACAAGAGGTCTAAGTTGGAGAACAAGGATGTGAAGTGTATCTTCTGTTGGTACTCATTTTGGTCTGGAGTTGAGCTTTGGTGTTTGCAGATTCTTCATTTAAACCCTAGGTTTTCTTGTCCACCAGCTTGAGGTCGCTTGTGTCTTGGCGATCACGTCGATAGCATAGTGTGTTCTTTATTTCGCCAAGACTTTGTGCTATCGGCGAAAGAAATTATTGTTCCATCGAAGGAGATGGTCAGGCTGATGAGGGTAATTCAAGTGTCCATCGGCGTGTGTATGGTCATCGGCAGAGGTGTTTTGTAGTTCGCCGATGCGTTTGATCTGGCCGATGGGATGCCATCGGTGAAACATTTGTTATTGGCATTACTTTTTTGGTCTCACCGATGGGGGATGCGAGGTGTCCATCGGCATAACAATGTGTATCGGCCCAGCCGACAGAGGATCCTCTGACGAGGCTAGTCTGGCCGATGGTGGATGGCTCAGAGGTGTGCATCGGGGAGAGTAGTGCTATCGATGAGCTGTTTCTTGGTCCCTCCGATGTGTTCAGTTTGGCTGATGTAGTGCTATCGGCGTAGCTTGGTGTATCGATGCAGCTATTTTTGCTTCCACCGATGGAGGGGGTCACCCCGATGGATTGGTTTGGATGTCATCGGTGTGATTTTCTATGTCGGCGAAAGATTGGAGTGTTACACCGACAGGGGAGTGTGGAGGCTTTATCGAGTAGACAGTGTTGATCAGTTAGAGAATTTGTGTTGGCCGATGGTTAGTAGTCTCGTCGATGACCGAGCAGGGGGTATCCATCGGCAGGAGTAGTGTGGTTGGCGAGGGAGTTTTTGGTTTCACCGACGCTTGGGGTCTCACCGACAGGGTGTAATTTATAGGAGCCATCGGGATGACATGGTGCATCGGGCTGATCATGGAGGGCTAGGCCGATGGGGATACTCTAGCCGATGGGGCTGTATTGGTATGACTTGGGTTGTCGACGAGAGGATTTTCGGATGCTCCGATGGTGTGGGTCACACCGATGAAGGTGGGAAGTGGAAGTGTCGTTGGTGTGACTTAGTGTATCGGTGGATGGATTTTTGATTGCTCCGATGGTGAGGGGTCTGGCCGATAGGCTATTGGCGGATGTTCATGGGTCGAGCGGGGCAAAACGCTCAACATTTAGTTTGCTCGTGACCATGTTTTTAAAATGCTAAGGAGATCTCCGCGGGGTGCATGTGGGACTAATCTTCCTGCATAATTTGAACTTTTAGTGAAATGCATTCTGGCGGGAAGGTGTCAAATGCACTGTTGATGCATTTTCCAGTGGCCGTGGGTGGTTGAGCCATCAATGACAATGCGCAGGGGCATGGGCTGGCGATTGACAACCATGTACCAGATTTGTGATGAAGAGTTCTTCAATGTTGGCACAAGGATCGAGCTCAGCTACTCTTTCCCCTTTTTTCTTGCTCTTTCCCATCTTGTCCTCGGTTGCATTAATTTTGGAAGGCCATTTCCTCAAAATGCTCTGTATTTGGCGATATTTTGGATTTGCCATGTAATTAATTGCTGTGAGTACACTATCTGGCTGTTTTAAGCAGGTTGTGTTTCTCATTTTTAGGTTGTTGAAAACTAGACACATCTGGCTCTGTAATAAGACACAACTGGTCTTGGTCACTCTGTGCAGGAGGTCTTGTGAGTTTATGAGTCTCATGTTTTGTGTTTCATGTATAAATTAACTGGTTTCATGTTGTTTTATATGAGAAATGCACTGATTGCATGTGTTTAATCACTTGTCTCCAAGCTGTAGCTATAATTTCTTTTGAGTCTAAATAACTAAGGGTTGTTTATGATTTGGGAATATGGGTTTTCTGTATAGAATGTTTAATCTCCTACCTTTGTTCAAGGGACAAATTAAAAGTTTCAGGTTGATCATTAAGAAAATATGTTACAGCAAGGATTCCTTTAAGCATGAATGACTAAACACTCTATTCTGGGATGTATCTGTAAGGCAGATATAATGAAATCCCCTTGATACCCAGTCTTGGTATGTTTATGCTGAACATTTACATGTGTATGTCTACTGACTCCAAGCCCTAGATAGGCACCAATCTAGCTCTGTGTTGAAGTTATACACCAGGTCTAGGTTTGCATCCACACATAAATCAAATTCAAACTTCAACCACAACCATTAGGACTGTAGAAGTAGTTTTAGGACCCAAATCCTCTGATTCACAACTGAACATAGGCCCAAAGCTAGCCCCTTTGTTCTTATCTCACAGTTTTGGTCTACTTACAGGAGGATTTATCTGCTTTGTGTCAGCATCCCAATCTTTGCATAGTTGTATCTCATGGGTGTTGAGTAGGGAATACCCCCCTAGGTTTTGCAGAGCCTGAAGAAGAAGAGGAGATAAAAATAGAGTCTATCTCCTATACTGTTGGCCCCTGGCCCAGAGATCCTGTTGATCACCAATGGCTACCTTGTAGGGAAATCTGGGAATGAGCATCCAGTCAGGGAAAAAACCAACATCTTCATCGATTATGGCATCGATGTGAAAGGGTACAAGCTTTGGGATCCAGTGGCTAAGAGAATTCTGTATAGCAAAAGTGTGATCTTAAGAGAGCTCAATCCTTCTTCTATTGTCTTGCAGCTTGAGAAATAAGAGAAGAAAGAGGATTTGGTTTAGCTTCCTTCCACCCCTGAGAAAGTTAAACCAAAAATATCTATTGAACCTGATAATGAGGAGAGCTCTAGTAGCTCTGAAAGTTTAGAAGAAGATGAAGAACCTCAACCTCAATCTTTGAGGACATCCACGTAGATAAGGTGGTAACATGATAAGTTTGGTTATTCATTGCATGATTTCAATTGTATTTTTTCCTTGATTTATAACACTGATAAGCCTAGAACTGTGAAAGAGGCTATGGGTATGAAAGATGTAGGTTCCTGGAAGGAGGCCATGGAAGAGGAGATGACTTCTTTGGAAAAGAATAATACTTGGGACTTGGTGCCTTTGCCTAAAGGATGAAAACCTATTGGATGCAAATGGGTGTTCAAAAATAAATTTGGTGTAGATGGCAGTGTTGAGAAATATAAGGCTAGATTGGTTGTGAAGGGATATTCTCAAGTGGAGGAAATTGACTATGGTGAGATTTTATCTCTCTTTGTAAAGTTGACATCTATTCAGTTCCTGTTATCTCTTGCAGCAACATATGATCTAGAAGTGGAACATATGGATGTGAAGACAACATTCCTTCGTGGTGACTTGGAGGAGGAAATCTATATGTCACAACCAAATCACTACGTGGTGAAAGGTAAAGAAAATCTAGTTTGCAAGTTGAAAAAGTCTTTGTATGGTTCGAAATAGTCTCCTAGGATGTGGTACTAGAAGTTTGATGCCTTTGCATTGAGTTTTGGATTTTTGAGATTGAAATCAGATCATTGTGTTTATTACAAGTTTGACAATGATCGCATTCTCATTATTGCCTTGTATGTCGATGCTATGTTACTCATTGGGAATGGTAAAAGTTTGATTTCTGATTTGAAGTCTCAGTTGTTAGCACAATTTGAGATGAAAAATCTAGGGGCAGCTCGGTACATTATGGGGATGGAGATCAGAAGAGACAGAGAAAACATAAAACTTTGGTTAGGCCAGAGTAAATATGTTAACACTGTGTTGGAGAGATTCAACATGGTAGATTGCAGACCTTTGACTATTCCTATTATGATGGGGACACAGTTATCTGTTGCAAATTGTCCAAAGTCTCCTTCTGAGATAGAGGATATGAGCAGAGTTCCTTATGCTAGTGTAGTTGGCAGTTTGATGTATGCGATGGTCTATACTAGACCAGACATTGCCCAAGCAATGGGAGTCCTTAGTCGATTTATGGTTAATTCTGGATGGGTACATTGGGATGCAGTGAAGAGAGTGTTCAGATATTTACAGGGTACTTCCAAGTATTCCTTATGCTTTCATGGTTATCCTACTAGATCTCAACATTCTGTAAGTATTCGTGGATATGTGGATTCTGATTAGGTAGGTGACATTGACAACAAGAGATCCACCAGTGCTTATGTGTTCACAATGTTTGGTGGTGCTATTAGTTGGACGAATAAGCGACAACCTGTGGTCGCTTTGTCCACTACTGAAGTTGAGTACATGGCAGCAACTCATGCTTGCAAAGAAGTCATTTATCTTAAGAGATTGTGTTGTGATGTTGGGTTTGATGTAGGGAAGATTATTATTTGTTGTGATAGTTAGAGTGCCATATGTTTGGCGAAGAATCCTACTTTCCATGCAAGAACTAAGCATATTGATGTCCAGTACCATTTTTTTTGTGACATGGTAGAGGATGGGAAGGTAAACTTGGATAAAGTTGACACTTTGACGAATGTTGCATATTCCTTGACAAAACCCGTGAGTACAGAGAAGTTCATATGGTATTTAGAGTCTATGGGCCTCTCGGCCCCTAACAATTAAATCATGGTGTTGATACTCCCTTTGCTCTTGCAAGATGTTCTACAAGTGGGAGAATGTTAGGAAAAGTGTCTCAACCTTGCAACTACGAAAGGTTACTATTCTTCCCAGTTTTGGTTTTTTTGAATACCCTTGATCTTGGAGAATGGTTTAGAACTTTCACAGTTTCCAAAACGGCTAAAAATGGTAGGACTTACTATTTTTAGTAACTCTACATTTGACCTCAAATTGACCTAAAATTTTTTCCAAAAGGTGTGGAACTGCTAAGTAAACATCTCGGGTGAGTTTAGACTCGGGATCATATCTGGATTGCGAGATATTAAAGTTTCTATTTTTTGAAACTGCTGAAAAAAGTTTTGAACTTAGTTTTTTGGCACTTAGAGGTCCCTAAACACCTCAAAAGTTGTTGTAACTAACAAAGTGGGTTATAGCTTGATAGATCTCTTCACGAGCTTTCTGATGCATTAAATGGTTTGTCAATCAAACACCTGGATCAAAAGTTATGACTTTCGGAAGTTGGACCTCCTATTTTTGGGAAATGTGAAAACGTGTTGGACACTCAAAAGAGATGTAAAGGGAAGAGTTACATGTGTTGGTGTGTGTTTTGGCACATCACAAGGCATCTTTTATTGGAGATAATTTGGGTGCCACTTTTGGGTGGTTTTGGCTCATGGTTTTGTAATTATCGTTGATGGTTTATTGTATTGTATCTCCTTGAGATGGAGGTTGTGTGTAAGAGTCTTATAGATGTTGAGTTACCGCCTGGATCTCTGGTTGATTAATACTCCTATGAAAGCTTGCTTTGCAAGTATATTGTAATCTTCTTGATTCCTGAATAATATATTGGGCGGCTTTAGAGTGTGGGGTTTTTTACCTAAAAGGGTTTTCCCCATGTACATCTTGTGTTGTGAGTTTTGCATTTGGATGTTGTTATTACCTTTCTATTAATGTTCATCTTAATCTGTAACTGTAAAAGTTAGAATTTGCATAAATCTTTCCTCAATAGATCAGTATAGGAAGCATTTTCCGCATACCTTTCTTCCTTTCAGTATTAGTGTCCACATAGTCAATTATCATAACATGGTGTATTAGCATATCCATGAGTGTCACAAGTAGAAAAAGTTGATCAAGATAAGATGAGACCATGAACAGGAGGAGTGGGCCTCACATTCTCCCCCCTAAGATTAGGCTTCCTCTTGGAATCCCTCAAAAGGTGAGGTAGAATAACCCACCACTTGTTCAAGGTAATGGGTTTCCTATTCCATGTTGAAGAACTATAAAGTTCCAAGAGCGTCAATAAATAATCAATACCTTGGTGTTTCCTTTCCTATAGAGTTCAACCATATATTGCTATAAGATGAACAAGCAATACTTCACTATGTACATTTACATCCATAAGACAAGGGTGCCATAATCCTACATAGTTCATAGATTGTGACACACAGAGTAAGGTCATACCAGTGCATAATAAAACCACAACAATTATTATGTTATTACTTACCAATTGACTAGTTATATATCCTTCCCTAGCTTTCAAATGCATGTTGACCAAAATAATTTAAGCCCCAAAGTAAAGAACCGTCCCACAAATCAAGTCATCAAAGAATGATTTCCTACCATATCAAGTATCTAATTTCTCTAAAACTTAGCTTACTAAACTTACATGTCCAGGAGTAATCAAACATATATCATAGAACAAAGAATTCCCATGACTCTCAACATGAAGATCAAATAATGGGATTTATGAGGATGACTAGTGATAAAATACATCCAAGTAGGCAGAGGACCATGAAGCCATAAGTCTAGTAATTCTAATAACCATGCAATTGTGGAATCCACTAAGCCACATCCAAGTAGTCATAGTATCATACAATCTCATATCAAAAGAGCCAATGTTGCGAGTATCATAGCCATATAAGGGTTAAAGCAAGAAGTTGAGTATACATTTCACAGAAGTTTTCTGTGGATGAAAAATGCCACTTGGAACGGGTACCCATTTTGAAAACAACGGGTACTCGTTTAGGATCGAGCTCCCGAAGCAAAACGGGTACCCGTTTTCAAAAAAATAAAAAAATTAGCAATAGGCATGTAAAAAAAACTTTTAAAAAATGGGTACCCATTTTCAAATTTTTTTTTACATGTCTATGGCTAATTTTTTTATTTTTTAGAAATAGGTACCCGTTATTTTTAAAACGGGTACCCATTTATAATGGGCACTCGTTATGAACAGGCACCCATTTATAACGGGTACCTGTTTATAATATTTTGAAATTTTAAACCCGCCAATTTGCATTGATTTTAGGCTTAAAAATCCAAGCCTTAGCTTTGGACCTGCAACTAGGAGACCATGAAAACATCAAGAGAAAAAACTAGTTTCACCACTATGGCTAATGATTTTTTTTTTAGAATATTTTAACGAAATTAAAACCCATTATAGATCTCAAAGTCTAGTTTTCAAATATGTAATTTTTTTTACTATTGAACATAATTTTCTATTTATTATTTATTTTCCAAACAAACTAACTTGTAAACTTGAAATAACATAGGTTACTACTTTTTTAATAACTTTTGGTTTGAAAGTTTTTTGAAAAAAAAAATTATGTTTGACCAAACTAGACATCATTCTCTACATGATGATTTTTTTTTAGTGAATTGATTAGTTTAGCTCAAATTATGTTGGCCGTACACGAGGGGTTTTAAAAAACACTAATTAGGGCCATTAAAAATTTAATAAAAAAAAATATCTATCAAAAAAATACAAAAAATATCCTAACCAAAATTCAACATCCTGAGAATCTTTCCACAAAAGGAATTAGAAAAATATATCGATTTAGGTCAAATTATTTTGGCCGTACACATGCATGCTTTTGCAAAAAACAGGGGACTTTTAAAAAGCCACTTTTGTACATCCAATAAAAAACCAACTTGCATCATCTGGGCACTAAAAAAAATACATATTTGAAAACTAGAAACAAAATTCTATATTTCTTATTTTTACATCATCTTAATATTTTATGTGCAAGTGCTTCAAATTGTCACTCCAAGTACGACAAAATTTGAAAAACAAGAAAAACACTTCCACTTTTTGGCCAAAAAATGAATTCATCTTCTTGCACTTACCCATAACAATAGGATAGATGGTATCAGGGCCCTCCTTAAGGACCCTTCCATACATTCCTAGTACCTTTCTCTTGTTTTTTAAAGGGATTAACCTCCAAGAGGAAAGTACAAATTATCACATTCATGTATCTATGGGAAAATGGCTTATAACCGCCCCATTCCACTCCATTTGTAGGACCCATTTTCACAAGGAATTTCTCAAGACACCTACTCCCCCATACAACTTGTTAGGGATCCCTTTGGATATAGTAGTTTAACACATAAAAATCCACACCTACCAGTAGTAGCAATATTTAAAAAAATACCTCAAAATAAGAAAATTATCAATAAGGTAAGATCTTAAATTAAATCTGCAAGGAAATTCATAAAGAAAATAAAGTTCAAATGTGGCCACCAATGCAACAACTCAAATTCAAACTAAAAGTCCAATTAAACAAGTACTTGAGGCAAAGAGGACCATTTTAAATTCAACTAGCTAAGCAACTGTTACATCCCCATTTTGGTATGCTTTTACTTTCACTTTTACATGGATAGAAGTAAATCTTTGAACAAGTATTTTTGTACATGAGTTAAGATGCTTTCTTAATGAGACTTAATGCAATTTTTTAGAGACATTAATTTCATGGAAAAATAGTTTATGTAATTATGTTTATTTCAAATGATTAAAGTTAATAGCATTTTATGTAATGAATTGTTATTTTTATGTTTTATGATTGGGACACTGGTACATTAATCATGAGCTATATGTGAAAGTTTTAAGCAGGAAAATAGGTATCTGGGACTCTCTGAGAAATAGAGAGAAAGTATCTTCAGGGGAGAAGAACATAGACCTTGGGTTACCAACTGGTATTTGCCAATTGAGTACAATGTGAATCTGATAGTGGACTCAAGTTAGTTGAGGTAAGTCTTATTTTTCGTCAAACCTGTGATTGACTTGACAGGATTGTCAACATCTTTTAAATTCTATCTTTTGAGTTAGTTATGTATCAACTTTACCTTTTGCAAAAAATGACGTCACAATAGAGCGTCATCCGTTTACGACTAATGCAACTTTTTGACATTTACGTCGTAAATGGTTGCGTATGCGTCATCAAACGTAGATGGATAAATTGTTATCACCTAGCATCGCAATGCATATTTATGGCAAGTCCGACTGATGTGAAATATTGTGTTTTCATGAAGGGGAGATACACTCGACCCTATAACACTTTATGTAAGTCCTTCAACTTATTTATTTTATTTATCATAAATGAAGTGGTATATATAGTTTAAGACTATTAATAATACCATGATGATTATTTTATTTCTCAAGGATAACTAGCAGTTTATGAGATTAGCTAACGTACCTATAATGCTGATATCAATCTATTTTATCGACACCCTTTAAGAATCGGGGTGGTGGGTGTAATAATAGTTATTAAATCTTGTTTTGTGTGGTATAAAACCTAAGTCTTTAGTGAAGCCCGCGGCCTATATTCATATTTTGATTCTTAAGTAACTTTTATTATAAAACTTAGAAGTTTGGCATTATCACCTTAGAGGATCGATCTCATGATGAGATATTGATTTGCATACACGTATACCCTATGATAGTAATATCAACCTTCACATCCATTTTATTCTGAGTCACCCTCAAAATTATGGGGAGGTTGTTACAACTATAGTTATCGGTAGGGATGGCAAAGAGATAAAGATCCAAAAACCTATCGTTTGGATTGGTTGGTAAAAATGGTTATCCTCGAATTGATGATGAGGCTAGAAAATAAGGTGACAACATGTTGTGTGGTTACACAACACGCCCTGCTTTGACTTGACAAAACAGGGACCCAACTTTTGGCTTGGCTTGTTTTGTGCTTTCTGGCGGTTTGGTAAAAGTAAGTCATGCAGATCATCATGCATGGAGAAGCTTGGTAAGTCATCATCATGAGGTCAGTTTGTCAAAATTCATATTTCATTCCAGTAACCTCATATTTAGAAAGAGCATCAAATTTCATGCAGGTTCACCTTTTTGCATCACCCTGATATTCATTAGGATGTGAAAGTTATAAATGGTCAAAATCCTGGTCAAACCTGATATTCATAGGGGGGAGGATCATTTTTCTTAGCATCAATCATATTGCAGAAGATCATCCCGATCTAATTTATCACCCGATAAATCATGCGGTCCAAAATATCTGGATGTCAATCTTAGGTGATAGTGACCTTTAACAGTCAGCAACCTTATGTGTTCTGCGAGGGTCATATTTCTCAATGTAACATGATATTTTTCAATATCCTCCGGCTGCGAAATATCCCCCTAAGCCATTATCCTGATGATGTCATTCAAGTCTGATAAACAAAGAAACAAACATAATGATGACGTAATCATCATTTTTACCTCTCGGGGGCATATTTCTTAAACATGATCCTTCTCGCATAACATGATGATGACGTCATCCTGATATTCCGAGAGAGAGAGGTTATAGTTTATCTGGTCATCATCATTTTTGTAACATCACCCGACATATTGAAATATCCTCCTAATGTATAAAGCACGACCTAACGGTGCGTTCATCACCCGATCTTGTCAAGATAGTTTTTTCCTCTTGAGGAGGATGATCACATTGCACTCGGGATGATATTTGAAATATCACCCCGATATCCAAATACTATCATGTATTCGAATATATCCTGTCATACAGATATCACCTAGCTCTTGTTGCCGCCATTGACATTTAATGAGCGCAGAGGTGGTAGGTAGTTCCCACCGACCACAAAACCTGATGACACACCTGGCAAAATCCTGAGTTTCCGTAAAAGATCAACGATTAAAATCTAATACGTCAGGGTTTGCCCTAATTTTGCCCTAATTGCAAAGTTAAAAAGTAAATTCAATTGTCATTTTTACACTTACTTGGCGATAAAATCATTTTTACAGAGTGCTAGCTTTCCAAACCCTCGTACAGGCGATACTTGGACGAACAGAGCTTACAGACAGGAAGAAGCGCAAGATTATCACCAGAATTAAAAGTATTCTCAGAAAATTGCTGGTATAATCAAAGGGATCTGCATAACCAGGTAAGTAATTGAAACGCTCATCTTGTTGCTTCTGCATAATCAGGTATGATGTTGCAGGTTCTAGTTTATACATCCCATGATAAGTAAATGTTGAATAAGTATAGTATGCATGATGTTAGTAGAGATAAATTGTCATGTGCATGCTTGAGAATATCCATTGTAAGACAAATCTTGTTAATTGCAGATATCCATGGCTGACAAGAGGTTAGCTAAGTGTGAGGCTGAATTTAGTAGGCCCATGTTCGCATATCCTAAAGGAGTCATGTTTAAGTATGGTGCCATAACGGATACGCATCAAGGAAGTACCAATTTGGAAGCCTGGTCCACCAAAATGAATGATGAAAAGAATAGAAGCACCCTGTTGGATGCAGTGTTCGTGTCAGGAATGTGGAATGCGGCTGGTTTTCCATACTCCATGGAGTCTCCGGAGCTAGTTATTGAGTGTGCACGAAACTACAATCCACAAACAAGATAGGTGGTGAAGCATGGGAGAATATATGCAGACCTGTCCATCAAGGGTCTTTCCAAGACATTTGGATTGCCATTGGGCAGGAAGGTTAACAGCATAGATTTGAAGAAATCTGAAGTTGAATATGAAAACAATAAGAAGAAAGCAAGAAAAAACATGTATCAGTTGAGGGCTAAGAACAAAGCATATCCTGCAGCAGCCAAACTTCCTGTGCACTTATATAAGTATGATTTTGACGACGAGTATCAATATATGATTGCATTGCTTAGCAAGGTGACAAGCTAGCCTGATGCTGGTAGTTTTAAAGATTGGATGTACGGTGTCATCATGATGTGCATATATGTAGATATTAAGCCACTATGGGGCCAATTGATAAGTGATGCTCTACATGAGCAGCTGACGAACCTGGGAGGTTCAAATTGTTCCTTTTACATGACATCATACATTGTCTACTCCTGTGCTTACAAAGGCACATTTGATGCATTAACAATGGTTGGAAAGATTGGTGGAACCACCAATGATGCTCATATTTGGGATCATCATCCCCAGTTACAGAGAGTTAATTACCTCCAGGATTACAAATTGGTAAATGATGCATTCTCTATGCATCTGGTGAGAACCATGGAGGAGGACAGGATGAAAAGATTGAGCATGGAAGCTCAAGAAGTAATCTGCAGGCATGGAGCCTGGTACATCCAATTTGCAACATTTTCTTACATGAGAATTGAGGGCTTTGAAGGACAACCCCTCATGCTGCCAAGATACCCCATTGATGCAGTGGTATTAATGGAATTTATAAGGCAGAGCTCCACAATACTGAAGGCATACAAGGATGCTCATAAAATACCACCAATTTTGTTTCCAGTAACCATTGGCTAGTATATGTGCCCAGATTTAGAAAATATCAAGAAGGTCATGGTTAGTTTGAATAAAATGCAATTGCAACCATTCCCACTGGTAAGGCCATACGATCCTTATGGAAGGATACATAAAACAATAGGGAAACCTATTCATCAGAGGCACCTAGAAGACTTCTGGGCGGATTGTGAAGATGAAGTAGAAGCCAGAAGAAGAAGGTACCAAAGGTTAACACTGAATCAGATCAAAACCTTTGACTGCATCTCCATTCCTTTGCAGTTGAAAAAGGATGATGGCAAGATAATGGCAGATGAGTATGAAGAAAAGAAAATATATAATGATACCATATCTGCACCTGATCTAACTATACAAGAGGATATATCTTTGGATCCTTTCATTGCTAGGACATTACAGCTAACCTAAGCTTGGGTTGATGAACAAATTGATGCATTGAAGAAGAAAGGTGTGGCCATTACTGTAAACAATAAAAAGAAGAGACAGGATATTCCTGATGAGGAATATGATGATTTTATAATTGAAAAAAGGAAATCTAAAGGAGAGAGGCTGCCTCCACAACAACAACAAATTAAAAGACCCCCTAGGGGTAAGAAAATTGATAATGAACCCAAAGGGATGATTATTGAAAGAGCAGTGTTTCTAGCTGAGGATGCAACAACATCAAGATCAGGATCAACATCACCACCACAGGTGGATAAACAAAAGGCCAAAAAGATTCAAGGGCTGGTTACAAAAACTGCTGAGACCCAAGAAGAGGGTCAATCCTCACAAAAACAAATAGGAGAGGATATCCCCCTGGAGGAAGAGCTTGAGGAAGAAGAGGCCCCTTTATTATTCAAAAGGAAAAGAAAAGCACAACAGGTGGTGGTAGCTGCCACACCTAAGAAACCAAGGACCTCCATGAGAGGTGGGATAAAGCAATCCCCTATAATGTTGAAAGGGGCAAGTAGTGAAGTTTTCCATAAGGAATTTCAGCACAACGTACCCCTCCCCACTATTGTTCAGTTCAAGACTGAACAAATGGAAGAACAGATGAAAGAAACCTTGCAAATGTTTCAAAGAAGTCATATCTCACTGAATGAAATAGTTAATTTATCTGATGATGAGGTGGTGGAGGATGTAGCTTCACAGAAGATGGAAACCCTTGCTGTAGGTACGCACATGACTTCTCATGGGACTCCATTAGTTCAAACAATATTGGAGGAGATGAAGCAAGTGGAATCTAAAAAGGAAAAGAGTCTAGAGAAGATAGTTCAAGAAATGGGGCTGGACACATTAGTTAAATAGGTGACAAGTCCTGCAGTAGTGGATTTGACATATAGACAGGATGTAAGTCCTGAACATCCAGCAGGTGCACCTGATAAAGGAGAACATATGGAAGAAGTGAAGATGGCAGAACCAGAGGGCCATGCTTCAGAAATGAGCCAACAACACCAACATGATACATCAGTTAAGCCCGTTATAGTAGAGGTTCAGGAAAAGAAAGCTGATGAGAAAGATGTATTAGAAGATCATGCTTCTAAAGTTCAGGGAGTAAGTAATGCAGGTGCAGAACAAATCGTGGTTTCAGAACAAATACCAGCACCTAAGGAGGATTCCATAATATCCACTGCTATGAATATTCCTCAACAGGAGGAAAAGTCAAAAGTGGATGAAGTAATAAAGGAGAAAGATCATGATCATCATGTAGATGCATCACAAGATCCTCCACATCAGGATGATGCTCCTCTGGAAAAGGAAATTCCTCAGCAAGAGGATGTATCATAGGATCGCCCCCAGTATGAGCATCATGAAGAAGAAACAAGAAAATCACCTTCTCCATCACATATGCTGATGAATACAAGAGATCAAGGTGAACATCGTGATGATGCTAAGAAACATGATCAGGTACCTTGATGGTTGGAAAAGGAAGTCAACACAGAGGTTGGTTTTGAGATTCAGGAATTTGATGTATCCACTTTATTTTCAGAAAACCTGATAAAACCAAAGAGGAAGGCGAGAATGACTTCGACCATTAAGAGAGATCCAATAACTGGAAGAAGGACTGCACAGATAGCAATCCCTACTGTAGATAAAGAGAAGGGTAAAATTACTTTGGAAGAATTCTAGATTAATATAGTTGACTTAGGGTTTGCTAATGAAGACCAAGAGGGTCAAGAAGGAAAAGACATTATAGATTCTTTGATTCAAAAGGTTAAGAGAGAAAAGGAGAAAAATAAGTAACACAAAGAGCACATTGCTCAGTTGCATGCATATATAGGAAGGTTAACTAATTTTGAAGATAATTCCACTGATAATGCAGTCCCATTGACTTCTATTTCCCAAGAGGAGGTGAATAAGTTGGATCTCATGAAACATGAGTCATCCATATTGAGAAAGTGGATGTACTCCACATTTGATATAGCAGAAGAAGTGGTAAATGCCTCTTTGAAGAGGTGGAATTCTCTCAGTGGTTCCAGGAAAAAGTTAGACAAGTTGCAAATGGAGACAGGTAAAAGGTCTTTCCAATTGGAGAAGATATTGGATGTCCTGGGAGAAATAAGGAGGATAAATCCTCAATTGCTCATCAACAAGCAGGTGCTGAATAATAACATTGCATTATTGATAGATATATGGTATAAGGATATTCAATTTGAATGTGATATACTCAAAAGATGCAACAATAAGTTGAGAGAAATCAGCATAAAATTACATGATATGATGTCTTTTGAGGCAAAAATTTTGGAAACGTTGGAAGGAAAAGTGGAAGGAAATGTAGAAAATCAAGATGAGGAGTTTGCAATCCAAGCTCTACATAATAACTTCCAATTCGTTGCTGATGATCCACTAGGCCAAATGATAGAAGAAATCATGGATAGACTGGTGAGGACCAAGGTGAAAATAGAAAATTATAATGAGACATTACACAATAGAAGGAATAAACTGGATAGCATCAGAACTAAATACTAGGCGCATAAGCATGCTATTATCAAATCAAAGACCTAGGATGGTGGAGAAATAGATAAAATAGTGCAGTTGTATGAAAGTGTCTAGGTAATCATGCAACCTCATATACACAGCCGACATCATCAGGATGATGAAGGTACAGGAAGTGATGCTCCTGATGAAGGAGCGCATGGGTCAGATAAAGTAGATGATGATGCATCGTGAAGTAAATATCAGCATCTAATACTTAGTGAAAATAAGTATTTCAGATAGTTGCCAGCTGGCAACTTGTGCCATTTGATAAAGTTGACAAAGTCAAAGGAAATACTCACCGTAGATATTCATAGATAAATCAAGATCGTAGATCTTTTTGTAACGGATTCCTCACCTTGTTCTAAAAAAGGTGCAGGAATGCCTCATTTCAAACATTCGAAACTTAATTGAAATCCGTCTGCTGAAATATTCAGGGCTCATTTCAAAGCTTTTTTGTATACATTTATATCCTTGCATACTTAATGAATGAGAAGACTGTTTTGATTACAATTCATAGTAAATCTTGAGTAATCAGTGTGTGAATTCTAGATATATGCTGTGATTTGCTGTGTCCCTTGGAGTGCATATCTACTCGCATATGTTGTTTTCATACAATTCCTTTGAAGTTAGCATCAACTGTATCTAGCTGTGGAATGTCCTGGTGAACATATGGTTTGGTTTTCTTCTCTTCATGACTGTATCTGATGTACATGTGGTTCAATAGCTGAAGGTTCAACTTTAATTTGAAGCATTTCTTTCAATTTCCTTTAAATTTCAAAGCATTTCACCATCATAATTGCAAATAATTGATAAGCTCAAGCAAATAATGCAAATATGTGGACATCTCATAGATAATTGAAAATATTTAGCATATTTGAAGCTAAAGTATGTATAATTGATGAATATCATGCAAAGATTTAAATATTTCTATATCATTTGATCAAACAACTGCATAAAATGACCTCTTTGTGAAGAATCTTTGCAGAAATAGTGTCATGATGATGAACCCAACGTAAGGCCCCAAAATGGAAACAACAACGCACATCAACCTCTGAGTAACGTCAGACGATTAAGACCTAATCACCGGAGACTTGGGATCATGAATTCTCTGAATTCATTGTATCTTTCAAGATGAATAAAGGTTAATGTGTAGTTTTATTCTATGCTTGTTTATGACTAACATCATGACCAACATAAATTGGCGCTAGAAGGAGGGCCTTATCTGAAAGAAGACGCTCATCATCATTATTTTCAGGTTTGATGATACAGAGAGTAAGGTAACCCTGAATGCATTCGTGAATTTCACATATTGCTCAAGTATTTACTGCAGCAAGCTTGTAGATGCTCATTCTGTGTAAAGATTTCCAGATCAAACGTAAATATTGCAAGCTTTACAGTAGATCATCATGAATTCACAAATATCAGCCAATGTTAAGTAAATCTATTCAAGCTTTGAACAATTTTGCCTTAGAAACTTGATATCTCATGGTAAGAGTCATCATACCCCAAATATCACCTCATATTTGCACTATCTTTGCGAATATTTCGTAGATATCCAGTCATATCAATCATCTGACCGCAAATATCACCTCAGCTGGTGAAATCCAGCCAATATTTACGATCATCTAGCTAATTTCCCACCAAATTTGAGAAATACTAGCTCACAGGATGAATACCACGTCAAGATCCACCAGACCTTTTGAAAAACTACCTGTTAGAGGGTTCAGACCTAGAACTGTGGACACCCATCACACTCCAGGGTCTAGTGCATCAGTAGCTTCACCAGAACCTCCTCCTGTAACTCCTATTGGTTTGCAAATACCTTCTGGGATATTTGTGACACCTCCTGTTCAACCTCAACCCCAGGTCCAACCTCAGCCAACTGTACCACAGGTTCAACCTCCTCCGGTTGCGATGTCTTTCTTTACAACAGAGTCACCTTTGACCTTTACTGCATATCATGAGTTACCAAAGAATCCGGATAAACTTTGTCTAAAATATCATCCTTATCAAGATGCTGAAGATCATATTAGAACTTTTAAGGAAGCCTGCTGTCGAGCTAGAATAGAACATCAGGATGTTGTATGCAGATTATTTCCTTTTTCCTTAGGGGAAGAGGCTTATAATTGGTTTATTAGTCTTGGTCAGGGTTTTGTCGGATCATGGGCTATCTTAGAGAAAGCTTTCACTGACAGGTTCAAGGTACCAATTGATCCTTCAATGAACTATCACCTATTTGCCACAATCAAGAGGTTTGAAGGAGAACCTATTGCCAATTTCAATGCTAAGTCCAAAAAATGCTATCCAAGTTAGTTGCCCCATATGTAGTAACAAATGCTGCTGCTAGGAGTATCTATTACTCAGCTCTGGATCCATTGACTTCCATGTTCATCTGGAGAACTCACCCTGAAATCACTACCTTGACAGGGGCTTTTCAAGAAGCTATCAAAGTGAATCAACAGTTAGTTCCTGCCCCTACTCCAAATGTTGCATTCCCTACATTGCCTGGCATGTATCCAATTTATCCTCCACAATATCCTGCATATCCGGCTTAGCAATATCCGACCCAGCAATATCCTAATGGAGCTATGATGCCTCCAGCAGTCATACTAGCACCCTTGCAAATTCCTCCATTAAGTATCATGCCACCTCCTAATGGGAGTGGCTAGACGCCACAATATCCTGCACAAACTTAGACACCTCAGGGTGCTGACCTATCCAACAACAACCATGGATCCTCTTTCTTCAAGCCTCAAACTGAAAATGTAGTAGCTAAAGCTCAAGAAGAGAAGGAAGAAATCAAAGAAATCTCTGCTCAACTAAGAAAACTAACTACATAAGTGACACATTTGAGAAATCAGAATTTCTATTCCCAGTCTAATCAAAACAAAGGTTATTCCAATGACAGACCAAATTATCCTAACAGAGGGTACAACAATAGTAATTTCAATAATAGTGGTGGAAATAACAATAATCCTCAGAGACAGCCTAGAGTGTGGAACTCCAGGCCAAATAATGGCTCATTGCCATCACCCTTAGATAACCAGCCACCTAGCGAAGCGAAACAGACTACTAGAGTCAATCTTGCTGAGGCAACCCTCACCAATTGGTGTAGAATACACAATACAAATGCTCATGTAGAATTGGACTGTCCACACTTTAGAATTGCTGCTAGCATTTTCCAGACAAAAGTTTCAAATACTTCTGGAAATCCACCTCAGGTGGAGGGAAATGAAATCGTCCCTTGTGGATATGACTCTGCATTTGTATTAGAGAGTTATACTGATCAGCATCATCAGCAGGATGTGTCATCCCGCCAGCACTATACCCTGGCATGTGAAGAATCTACCATGGCTTTTGATTCAAATTATGTCTTCCCCTTTGAGGATGAGAATGAACCTTCCACCGAACATGAGGGGGTGCATGCATACCAGCAGCAATATCAGGGTAAGCATAATTATAATTTGAGAAGTAACTCCAATAGACCTCCTGGTCCATTGACATCTTCTCTACCTCCAAATAACTTCAACACACCTCCTGATCCCAAAGCTAACAATAATCTGAGATTTCCAAGGTGAATGCCCAATATCTGTCACCTCATAATGCAGCATCTAAGGCTGTTGCCCTACCTCATGAGTCTGATAAACTTGTCACATATCTGGCAGATGAAATGAAGAAGGTAAAGATCAGCCTGTCTCTGTTAGAGTTGTTGAAAACTCTTGCAATCAAGAAGGCATTCATGAAATCACTGGATGATCCTGCTCCTAAAGAGGATATTCATTCTCCAGGCCAATCTAGTAGTAAAGATCATGCTGCTAGAGATAATAATATTAAGCCTAAAGTGCCGGCTACTGTCCAAGCTGTAGAAACCTCACATATGACATTATACCGAGATAAAAGTGAGTCACCACCTTTCCTCCTTACCATAAGGCTGTTTAGCAAGAATTTACACAACTGTTTAGTGGATTCAGGTGCATCTACAAATGTGATGCCCTTGTCTATATGCAATGCTTTAGGACTGCATCCTGCTAAATCCCTAAAGAAGGTGACACAACTAGATAAAATAGAAGTAAGTGTGGTAGGTGAATTGACTCATATTCACATGCAACTAGCATCTGATCCCAGGATCCAGTATTACATTGATATCCAGGTAGTTGACATACCTGACACATATGGGATGCTGCTTAGTAGAGATTGGTCAAAGACTTTGAATGGATATATAGCTACTGACTTTAGTCACATGTGGTTACCTTGGAAAGGTATACCTAACCAGATAAGAATAGATGCCGAGCCTAGAATGAAACACATGATAACTGAGTCTAACAAAACAAATGAGATCATGTATGTAAATGTTGAACCTAGAGTTTATGCCATTAGACCGCAGACTATCAGGATAGAAGAGATCCCGATGCTTGACTTTCATCATCATCATCATCATGATCATCAGGAAGACATGCCGGTTGTAGAACTTGATAGTAATTTTGAGAACGAGAATGAAATAGATCACTTCAGAAACTTTGAGATGCATTTGTCCAAGCAGGTAATACGTTGTCAGTTGTTAAATATTCCTGTTTATGAGATTCTAATTGATGGTTGGTGCAGATTACACGACGAAGCACATTCAGAAAAAACTTGTGAAGCATGTTTAGATATGATGGAGTTGGAGCAGACATGCAGTGGGGCATCATCGTCATATTCTGAGGTAAGTTCTACATCTAGTGATGATGATGATACTGATTCTTGTTTGTCTTTTGCAGGAACCACAGAAGAGGTGATAGATCATAATAGAGATCATATTCAGAGAACAGAAGAAATTCTGGTGTATGACCAAATAAGTGTTAAGAAGAAAGAAAAGATCACCCCTAGGAGTGATTGTCTGATGGAGTCAGATTATGAACTGTCTAATGAAGACAAAGGTAGTAACCTGACCAGATTCGAAGAGTTTTTATCAAGAGAAATTAAGAAGATGATAAAACAAAAGAAGCATCCATAGGATGCACTAACTGAAGGATGGTGTAGGTTGCATGAGGCACCTCACTCGGAGACTACCTGTTCGCTGTGCCTACATGTTTTAAAGAAACATACAGAGCCTGATCCAAAAGATCATCCTCCTGATGATGAAAAACAAGAAGAAAAATCAACTTCCCATGAGAAAGAAAAGATGAAGTCTGAGAAAGCTGAAATTCCTAAGTTAAAATGGATATCAGATGGAGCAGCTGCCAGAGCTGCAAAGAAAAGAGAAGGTTTAGCTAAGCCTCATGCTGAAGATAAACCCTGGATCCTTAGATTTGATGGATCCAAGTCCAAACAAGGAGCTGGAGTAGGGATTGATCTTATTGATCCATCAGGAAAATCTTACTTAGCTGCATACAGACTATAGTTCCCCTGCACTAATAATGTGATAGAGTATGAAGCTCTGATTCATGGGATACTGTTTTCTCTCAAGAAGAAGGTAAAAATTTTGCATGTCTTTGGGGACTCAGAATTAGTTGTCAGACAGGTAAGAGGAATCTACTCTTGCAACTATAAGAGATTGTCAAATTATAGACACAGAGTGTGGGATTTGATTGAAGATTTTGATGCATTTAACATCACCCATGTTCCTAGAGAACAGAACCATAGGGTAGATGCACTTGCCCAGGCTGCCAGTACATTGGAGCCACTATCTATATCAGGTCTAAAGAGATTTTCAGTAGAACTGATATTAGTGCCATCAGTACCTGATAATGTTACTAATCTTCAGGTCTTTGATGATGATCAGCATATCCTTGATTTCATCTCTAACAGGGATATATTTGATGCTCAGATCATAGATGAGAACAGTGTGGAAGATCACGTTTGGGAAGAAGATGAAATATTAGAGTTACCTAGCAACAGGATTCCCAAAGGTATGATTGAATTAGAAAGAGCCTTTGATTTGGATAATATGCTGAAACAGAAGGATCTTCCCAAAGCTGATGGAGGTCAATATTCACAAGTGAATATTGGACAAAGTGAAGAAAAAAGAAATGTCTTGATAGGTAAGGTTTGCACACCAGAAGAGTTAAAAGGAATAACTCAGGCCCTTAAGGATTACATCCATGTAATTGCATGGACTTATGATGAGTTGAAGACATATGACACATCAGTCATAACTCACACTATACCTCTCAAGCCAGATGCTAAACCTTTCAGATAGAAGCAAAGGCCAGTCAATGCTTTGCTTGAACGAATAATTTTCGAAGAAGTCAAGAAGTTGTTAAATGTCAAGATAATCTTTCTTGTAAGGCACTCCACTTGGGTGGCTAATCTAGTCCCAGTTAGAAAGAAGAATGGAGACATCAGGCTATGCGTAGATTTTAGGAAACTGAATAGAGCATCAGAGAAGGATAATTATCCCTTACCATCATTAAATGAAGTTCTGCAGATTGTTAACGGAGCCAAAATGATGTCCTTTCTAGATGGTTTCTCGGGATACAACCAAGTGATGGTTGATAAGATTGACAGATTAAAAACTGCCTTCACCACCAAGTGGGGGATATTTGCATATAGACATATGCCATTTGGACTTATAAATGCTGGAGCTACATTCCAGCGAGCAATGGACATAGCCTTCAGAGGCTTAATAGGAAAGTGTATAGTCATATACATGGATGACTTGACAGTATTCTCCAAAGAAAAGGGGAACCATGTAGCAGATCTCAGAAGTGTGCTGAAGAAATGTGAAGAATATGGAATATCCTTGAACCCCAAGAAATGCATATTTGGGGTAACAACAGGGAAATTATTAGGCCATTTGATAACTGAAGATGGAATCATTATTGATTCTGCCAGAGTGGAGTCTATTATGAAAATACAACTCCCTAGAAGCAAAAAAGAACTTAAGTCTTACTTTGGTAAGATTAACTTTGTACAAAAATTCATCAGTGGTTTTGCAGAGATAGTCAGACCTCTAAACGCCATGCTGAAGAAGGATGCCAAGATTGAGTGGACAGCAGAGGCCAAAGCTACTTTTGAGAACATAAAGAAAGCCATATCAGATGCTTCTATCCTCATCAGTCCCGATTACACAAAAGATTTTTACATTTATTCATTTGCCTCAGAACATACCTCTACAGTAGTGTTGACTCAAAGGAATGAAGAGAAAGAAGAAAAACCAATTGCTTTCATGAGCTGTCCCTTCAAAGATGCTGAATTGAGATATGTAGATGTTGAAAGACAAGCGCTTGCATTGGTCAGGGCAGTAAAGAAATTTAGGCATTATATACTAAGAAGCAAAGTGATTGTAGTAGTGCCTGATGCAGCAGTGAAGATGCTGCTAATGCAGAGTGAACCTAGTGAGAAAAGAGCCAAGTGGATCACTGTATTACAAGAGTATGACATGGAGATTACACCAATGAAATTGGTAAGAGGATAGGCTTTGAGTCAAATGATATCAGAAATTGATCCAAACATCACAAGTCAGCAGTATGTTATCAATACTAAGGACAATAAAAAGTGGTATTCAGATATCAGGCACATCCTGATCACTGGAAGGTGTCCTCCAAGAATGTAAGCTTCACAGAGAAAAGCCTTGAAGATAAGGTCACAAAATATATGATGAAGGGAGGAACCTTATTCAAAAAGAATTATGAAGGAATATACCTGAGATGCTTAGAAAAGCTAGAAGCAAATAAGGTTTTATCAAAATTACATGACAAGTTCATAACAGCACATGGATCAGCCCTGGCCACAACACATGCAATCCTCAGAGCAGGATATTATTGGCCCACAATTTTTAAAGATACAGCTGAACATGTTAAATGTTGTCATGTGTGTCAGGTTGCTGCCAACAGAGAGAAATAAGCTGCACAACCCTTGCAGCCAGTGATGGAAGAGCGCCCATTTGCACAATGGGGCATGGACTTCATAGGACCAATCAATCCTCCATCATCCTCAGGCCATAGGTATGTCTTAATAATTACTAACTATTGTACCAGATGGACTGAAGCTGTCAGTAGCAAGACTTGTACTGCAGATAATGTTATTAAATTTCTGGAAAGCAACATTGTTACCAGGTATGGAACTCCTTATGCTCTAGTAAGTGATAATGGTTCTGCCTTCACTTCAACCAAATTGTCAAGTTGGGCTTTTAATCATGGGATCATACTCAAGTTCTCATCCAACTATTATCCCCAAGGGAATGGATTAGCAGAATCCACCAACAAAAAATTGCTAAATATCATAAGAAAATTAATAGAGAAGAATCCTAGGGAAAGGAATTCATTTCTGAAATATGCCTTATGGGTAGACAGAACTAGAATGAAAACTGCATTAGGAAACTCACCCTTCTAATTAGTATATAGGGTAGATCCTATCCTCCCTGTTAACTTGAAAATTCCTACTTTGCAGTTTGCCCAAGAGTACCTAGGCATAGACAATAGACAAGAAGTCAGGTTGCTTCAGCTGATGCACCTGGAAGAGAAAAGAAGTCAAGCAATTGACCAATTTGCAAAACATCAAGCTGTTGTCAAATGCTGGTTTGACAAGAGAGCTAGAGTTAAAGCCTTCAGGATATCTGATTTAGTCCTGATGTGGGATAAAGCCCATGAGAGGAAAGGAGACCACGGTAAGTTTGACAGATTATGGATAGGTCCCTTTCAAATTTCTGAGATACTAGGAGACAACACTTATAGGCTCAAGAATTTGACAGGTGAGGATGTCCCATTGCCAGTCAATGGACAATTCCTCAAACATTATTTCCAAGCCTAAGTGATTTCATGATAGTCATGTGTATCATAATGTACATTTGTATAGTTGCTTGTACAGTTGTGTTTTGTTGTTTT
Source organism: Cunninghamia lanceolata (assembly GCA_027924645.1). Classification (NCBI taxonomy): domain Eukaryota; kingdom Viridiplantae; phylum Streptophyta; class Pinopsida; order Cupressales; family Cupressaceae; genus Cunninghamia; species Cunninghamia lanceolata. Next base: position 10,670,176 of record BSBN01000904.1, read on the forward strand.
GTTTGTTTGTTTGTTTTGTGGTTTGCTTGTTGAGCTTTTGTTTTGGCTAGTCAAGATGAGGAAACCTACCATCTTAGAAAATAACTAAATTGTTAGGATTCAAGTGATGAGATCAAATTTAGACATAGGTTATGATGAAAATGATATATGGTTAAGTGACACTGAAACCATCGCAAATGCCATGACTCAAATCAAATGAGTGAAAAAGGAAATCCTAGAGATAGCTAAGATGGCAGTTAGGATTATGGCTGACTCATGCCTAGATAACAAACCTTTGATTATGAGAGACTCTCTTATACCTTCAAATACTGAGATCATTGTACTTACATCTAGTAGTGAGTCTGAGGGTTATACACCCCTTGATTATGTGTCTGATGATGATTTAGAGGGATATACTCCCCTTGTAAAATGATAAATGAATCATAATATGTATGTATCTATGAGGAATGTATATACTCTTAAACAAACCATAATAAAGATGAGTTTGTTTTTGTATCGACCATTGTTTGTGTGAATTAATTACATTATGATTATTTGAGATGTGTTAAAATCAGGAAACTAATAGATAACTCAACATTCCTAGGTGTGAGAAAAAATATTCAACTATGGTGCGAACAAGAACAAACCAGGGAGAGAATCAAGAGGATAACAATTCGCAAGTAAACTCCATAGATAAACTGGATCAAATTTTAGCTATGCTTGCTGAAACAAAGAAAGGCTGGGTAGTTTAGAAAAGAAAGTGAATGAGCAAGGTAACTCAGAAGGGGAAAATGAATTTTCTCATAGTGTGAGTGGGGGAAGACAACATGACCATAGTACAGCTAGTGAAAACCCAGAAAATAGTGAACTTCAGAAGGAAACAAAGGATAGACTTGCCCTTGAACTATCCAAGGATATGAAAAAGATCATTCCCCCTAAGTTTGATGGAAGGTTCAGAATCAAGAAGTTTATTATGGGATTAAATGCTCAAATTGGTGGGGAAGTGGATGTACATGGTCCGACAATAATGGATCAGGTATATGAAAAGGCAATCAAGCAGGAGCAAAAGCTAAAATCTATTTTAGTGTATCGCGAAAGAAATCGCAAAAGATTCAATAAGACCCCAACTACCCAACCATCTAAGAGAAGAAATGACAAGGACTATGAGGGCAAAAGAAATGGTAAAGGAAATCAGAAGACTAAGAGTGGCTCTGGAAATGATAAAAAGAATGATAACTAAAAAAAAATGATGATACCACTGGAAGGCCATCAAAAAAGAGAGCTACCCTAGGAGGTTGTTTCACTTGTGGAGGAGATCACTATGTTAACCGTTGTCCAACCAGGAAAAAAAATGGACAGTAAAGGAATACTGCCTTACCTTCTCAATAATCAGCCTTCCAACAAAGAATTCATGTAGCTCTTGACAATCATCAAGCAGAATATCATATCACACCCATCAAAATGATAGGTACCTGGTGCAGGAGCACCTAGAAAATCCTATTTTCTTTTGTAATAAGGTCTATTTGACCAATGCATTTTTATTTCAGTCTAGGTCTTTTAGGATTGTAAGTCCCAAGTGACTTAGGTCACATTTTTCAAATTGTTATTCTCATGACGGTTGGTCTCCCAGCCACTTGGAATTGGTTGGTTTTCCTCAGGGCGAGTTTATAAACCCAGAGGAATGAACCAAATGATCATTGTAAAAATAGATCATAGCGAGAGATCAAATGTAATAAGATCAAAGAAGGGTGTGAATGTGATTATATTGTGCTCAGGAGAAATAAAGCAATTCTTTTATGTCCATTTGATTTTCGTTTCTTATAACCGCAAATCGTGTAACTATAGATTTCTGTTCTTTCTGTGTTTTCCATTGTTGTCGTATGTCGTCATGAAGCATTCCACTGGTGAGATTTCTATTGAAATCAGTGGAATGGCTTCGATGTACCAGTATTCATGTTGTTCCTTGTTTTGTTTTGTATCAGCGGAGTAGAGGATCCAGGCCAAGTGTTTCGCACAGTAGGTTGACCTAGCATCTCCATGTGCCAGGGTTCGGGAGAAGCAAACTGTGCATTGGTGTATTGGCGTAGCAAACCCTAAGGTGGCTGATGCTAAATGTCTCACTGACGAATGAAGATCAAAGGTGACATTGGGGTGATCGGTGTATCGGCAGCTCCAGAGTAGGTTTCGCCAACAATACAAGTCTCGCTAAGGGTGTTGGGTCATCGGCGCATTGGTTAGAGTTCGCAAGTGCTCACCGACGAGGAAGGTCACACCAAAGGTAAATGCCATCGGGAAGAGTTGCTATATCGGGGGACAAGTTAAAGGTTACGCTGACATGAAGATTCATACCGACGCAGTTATGTTTAATTGACGTGGGAGCTGTCACAGTTAAAGAGAGGAGGAACTTAACCACCATCGGGGTATCGGCAGAAAGATGGAAGACTCAGCCGATAGAGGAAGTCTCGCCGACGATGGAGAGTTGAATGACTCGGCGTGAGTCCTGTGTTAACTTGCCAAAGATAAGGTGAAGTGGAGTTATTGGTGTAAGATAGACCGACGGAGAGACTTTAGGAAATTTTTCCGACCAATAGTTGTCTGGCCGATGGAGTTGAATCGGTGGCTCATTTCTTAGGTCTTGCCGACTGAGAGGTAATTAGGGCCCATTCTGCATTTCTCGCTGTGCGCTCCCCATCATATTGGTATCAGAGCTAAGTTTTGAAGATCACTTGGGTGGTGTGGTCTTAGTGTATGTCAGACAGAGAAAGTAAAACAGAGGCAGAGAGGATGCCTCCCAAAAGTATGTTGCAGGACGCCATCAAGGCGTTGATCAAGGAGATGCTTGAATCCAAGTTGGGAGAGTTCAAGTAGTCCAAAAGCAAAGATAGGGAAGATGAAAGTGACAGTGATGAAGGAGATACAGAGATTGAGGAAACCAATAAAAAGATAGAGGAGATACCAGTAAACTAGAGGGCATTTGTAAATGCATTGAAGTCAGTCAATAGGGACACCATAGATGGGTTACCTATGTATAGTGGAAGTATGGAAGCTGAAGAGGTGATTGACTGGATTGAGGGATTGAACAATCATTTCGAATACAAAGAAGTCCCTGATGATAAGAGGGTTAAGTTGGCAAAGGCAAGATTGAAGGGATCTGCTCTTGCATGGTGGAATTATGAGCAAGGAGAGAGAGTCAAGGAGGGGAAGAATATGATAACCTCCTAGGAAGGGATGAAGACCAAAATCAAGGCACAATTCTTACCTCTGGACTATAACGTGTAGATGTATAAGAAATTGCAGAACCTTAGACAGAGAGACCTTGATGTGAATGCATACACACAAGAGTTTCATAAACTTAGTCTCAAGTCAAAGAGACAAGAAGAAGAGTCAGAGAAAGTGGCCAGGTATTTGAATGCCTAAGGATGAACATCCAAGATGAGATCAGGATCTTAGCACCAGAAACAATGAATAAGTGTTTCCAAATGGCCTTAAGGGCTAAAGAGAAGATAAAGAGAAAGAGTGAGCAAAATAATAGAGCTAGAGGTGGAAGGAATTTTAGAGGCAGAGGCAGTTTTGGAAGAAGAAGTCCTAACCAGAGGCCTGGTGGTGAGTCTAGCCAAGAAGAACAAGTTGGAGACTCCAGTAGTAGAGGAGGCTACCGAGGAAGAAGGCCTAAGGGAAGAGGTGGGACAAGTGGATTAGGTAGAGGATCCAAATTCGCCAATATGAGATGTTATAACTGCAATCAGATAGGGCACCCGACATATAAGTGTCCAAAGAAGGCCTCAACTTCTCATGGTGGTGAGAAGAGAACCACTTTGATTCAAGAAGATGCAAGGAGTGTGACATCTCCTAAAGTGAATCTAGCATCAGAAATGGGAGAAAATCTGATGATCAAGAGGACGTTGCTCAAGGAATCAGTGCAGACTAAACCATCTCAAAGAAGGGCTTTGTTTAGAATCAACTACAAGATCCAAGGTAAGGTTTGTAAAGTTATTATTGACTCTGGTTCTACTGATAATATTATATCTTTGGAAGCAGTGAATAAGTTGAATCTAGAAAAGATACCCCATAGCAGTCCATATAAAGTCAGTTGGTTGAATAAAGGGTAGCACACACTCATCAATGAACAGACATGGGTAGAATTCAGTATTGGGGGGTATAGAGATAAAATCTTGTGTGACATCCTTCCAATGGATGCTTGCCATCTTTTGTTAGGCAGACCATGGCAGTTTGACAAGAAGGCTCATCATGATGGAGAAAAGAATGCTTACTCATTCCAAAAGGATGGTGTGACTTATAAGATACAGTCATTGGTAGAAGAGGATCCACAACATGTAGGGTCTAGTGTAATGATGGTGGGAGAAAAAGAATTCATGGACACATTAAAGGAAGGTGATGGAGTAGGTTTTGCTTTGATTGTGAAGCCTAAGGGGGAAAAGAAGAAAAGTGTGAGAGAAGTAGGGCCTAAGGAGGTCAGAGATTTGCTTGAGAGTTACAAAGGAGTGATTGCAAAAGATATACTGGATTCCCTACCACCTGTCAGAGACATTAGCCATCAGATAGACCTCATACTAGGAGCAGTACATCCTAATAAGGCAGCATATAAAATGACCCCTCAGCAGAATGAAGAGATAGCAATCCAGATTCAAGAACTCCTAAACAAAGGGCTAATAAGGAAGAGCCTTAGCCCATGTGCAGTGCCTACTATTTTAGCCCCAAAGAAGGATGGGAAATGGAGGCTTTGTACCGATTCTAGGGCCATAAATAGGATAACCATCAGGTATAGGTTTCCTATTCGTAGAATAGAAGATCTAATGGATTGTTTGGGAGGTGCTACTTATTTCTCCAAGATAGACTTGAAGAGTGGGCATCACCAGATAAGGATAAGAGAGGGGGATGAGTGGAAGACAACTTTCAAAACCAATGAAGGGTTGTACGAGTGGCTTGTGATGCCTTTTGGTCTTTCAAACGCCCCTAGCACCTTTATGAGACTAATGAATGAGGTGTTGCAGGAATTCATAGGGAAATTTGTAGTAGTCTACCTTGATGATATCTTGGTGTTCAGTAAGAGCAAGGAAGAACACTTGAAACATTTGGAGATAGTCTTGAAGAGGCTACAAGATCAGAAGTTAATGATAAACTTGGGAAAGTGTGACTTCATGAAACAAGAATCAGTTTACCTAGGCTTTGTCATCTCTAAGGGTGATTTGAAAATGGATTCTTCCAAGGTAGAGGCTATTTTGAATTGGCCTACACCTAGGACAGCAGGAGAGGTCAGAAGTTTTCATGGTTTGGCCACATTTTATAGAAAATTTCTTAAGAACTACAGTGATATTTGTGCACCTATGTTGGAGACCATCAAGGGTGGTGGTAAAGTGAAGTTTGTGTGGACAAAAGAGGCAGATCAGAGTTTTGAAAGTCTGAAACAGAAAGTTGCCAAGTATCCTGTCTTAGTACTTCCTGATTTCAATAAGGTTTTCACAATTGAATGTGATACAAGTGGGCTGGCCATTGGAACAGTGTTGAGCCAAGAAGGCAGACTAGTAGCCTTCTTCAGTGAAAAGTTAAATGAATCCAAGAGGAAATACTCCTCTTATGACTTAGAGTTGTATGCCATGGTACAAGCTCTAAAAAAATGGAGGCACTACTTGCTTCCTAAGGAATTTATTGTATACACTGACATCATGCTCTCAGTTTTTTGAATGGATAGGAAAAGCTCATCCATAGACACATGAAATGGGTGGAAAGTCTTCAAGCATACACCTTCATCATCAAGCATAAGAAAGGAATAACCAATAAGGTTGTTGATGCTTTAAGCAAAAGGGTGTTGACAGTGCAAGAAGTGAAGCTACAAAGCATGGGTGTTGAGGCACTCAAAGGGTTGTATGAAAAGGACCATGATTTCAAGGAGATTTACAAGGTATGTAGTGAGTTTGCTAATGCTTTCCACAGTGAATTTTCAGATTATACATTGTAGGATGAACTTTTATTTAAAGGAAGTCAACTATGTATCCCTAAGTGTTCAATGAGGGATAATATAGTGAAGGAGAAATATAGTGGTGGTTTAGGAGGACATTTTGGGCTCAATAAGACCTTAGATCTTGTAAGAAGGTTTTACTTTTGGCCGAGGATGCAATCTGATATCAGAAGGTTTGTTGAGAGTTGTTTGATTTGCTAGAGAGAAAAGGGAGTCTCAACCAATGTAGGACTGTACCAACCTTTGCCCATACCAAACAGACCTTGGGAAAGTTTGAGTACTGATTTTATGATGGGATTGCCCAAGACAAGGACAGGTTATGATAGTGTGTTTGTTGTGGTAGGCAAGTTCAGCAAGATGGCTCACTTTATTCCTTGTAAAACCACAAATGATGCTAGTTACATTGCAGGTTTGTTCTTTAAAGAAATCGTCAGGATTAATGGGTTACCTTTGAGTATTGTATCTGACAGAGACAACAAATTTGTGGGAGATTTCTGGAGAACCTTGTGGAAAAGATTGGGTACAAATTTGTCTTTTAGTTCAGCCTATCATCCTCAGACTGATGGCTAAACTGAGGTTGTGAATAGGTTATTAGGCAATCTGCTGAGATGTTTGACAAGAGAACATGGTAGTAGTTGGGATGTGGCACTCCCACAAGCAGAGTATGCCTATAATGATTCTACAAATAGAAGTACCAGTCTAAGTCTTTTTGAAGCTTTTTATGGTAGTCATCCTAGAGGAATTTTTGAATTGCGCGATGTTCAAGGGTTGGACAAAAGGAGTGGACATGCTGATACATTTGCAGAGGCTATGAAAGAGATCCATCAACAAGTCAGAGATACTCTACACCAGAACAGTCAGAAGATTAAGGTTAGAGTGGATTAAAGAAGAAGGGATGTGCAGTACCAAATAGGAGATATGGTCATGGTTCATCTCAACAAGAACAGACTGCCCACAGGAAAACACAGCAGTTGATGATTAGAAAAATTGGACCTTGTCAGATTCTGGAGAAATATGGTTCTAATGCTTACAAAATTGAACTCCATGATGATATTGCTATTTCACCTATATTCAATGTTGCTGATCTGACATTATATAAGAGTCCTGATATAGGAGACGATACAACAGATTTTGTCCAAGACAATGCAGAGTGGGTGCAGTATTTACCACCTCAGGAACCACCGAAGATGGAGTGCATCTTGGATAGCAGGACAACCAAGAAGACAAGAAATCAGACCTATTTTGAGCACTTAGTCAAATGACAAGGACTTCTAGACTCAGAGGCCACATGGATGCTGGAAGCAGACATCAAAAAGCAGGGTGGTGATTTGTAGCAGTTAGTCTCTAAGAGGACTTGAGATAACTTTCACTCGGGGAGTATGGTGTAGGAGCACCTAGAAAATCCTATTTTCTTTTGTAATAAGGTCTATTTGACCAATGCATTTTTATTTTAGTCTAGGTCTTTCAAGATTGTAAGTCCCAAGTGACTTAGGTCACATTTGTCAAATTGTTATTCTCACGACAGTTGGTCTCCCAACCATTTGGAATCAGTCTCCTAGCCGCTTGGAATCGGTTGGTTTTCCTTAGGGTGAGTTTATAAACCCAGAGGAACGAACCAAATGATCATTGTAAAAATAGATCATAGCAAGATATCGAATGTAATCAGATCAAAGAAGGGTGTGAATGTGATTGTATTATGCTCAGGAGAAATAAAACAATTCTGTTCTTTCCATTTGATTTCTGTTTCTTATAACCTCAAATTGTGTAACTGTAGATTTCCATTCTTTCTATGTTTTCCATTATTACCGTATGTCATCGTGAAGCATTCCACTGGTGAGATTTCTGTCGAAATCAGTGGAATGGCTTAGATGTACTAGTATTCATGTTGTTCCTTGTTTTGTTTTGTGTCGGTGGAGCAGAGGGTCCAGACCAAGCATTTCGCACAGTAGGTTGACCTAGCATCTCCATGTGCTAGGGTTCGGGAGAAGCAAACTATGCATCGGTGTAGCAAACCCTAAGGTGGACGATGGTAAATGTCTCACCGACGAATGAAGATCAAAGGTGGCATCGGGGTGATCGGTGTATCGGCAGCTTCGGAGTAGGTTTCGCCAACAGTACAAGTCTTGCTGAGGGTGTTGGGTCATCGGTGCATCGGTCAGAGTTCACAAGTGCTCACCGACGAGGAAGGTCACACCAAAGGTAAATGCCATTGGGAAGAGTTGCTATATCAGGGGAGAAGTTAAAGGTTATGTCGACGGGAAGAGTCATACCGACGCGGTTATGTTTAATTGACGTGGGAGCCATCACGGTTAAGGAGAGGAGGAACTTAACCACCATCAAGGTATCGGCAGAAAGACGAAAGACTCAGCCAATAGAGGAAGTCTCGCTGACGATGGAGAGTTGAATGAATTGGCGTGAGTCCTGTGTTAACTTGTCGAAGATAAGGTGAAGTGGAGTTATCAGTGTAAGATAGACCAACGGAGAGACTTTAGGAAATTGTTCCGATCGACGGTTGTCTAGCCGATTGAGTTGAATCAACGGCTTATTTCTTAGGTCTTGCCAACTGAGAGGTAATTAGGGCCCGTTCTGCGTTTCCCACTGTGCGGTCCCCATCAGTACCTTATTTGGAGTTCTTGTTTCCATTTTGATTGATACTGGAGCTACTGAAAACTTTGTATCACCTAGAGTTTTGAATAAATTTCCTAGAAGAGCTAGATATATGTCTAAACCTTGGACTATGGAATATGCTAACCAAACCAAGGCTCAGGTAGAGCAATGTTTGTTTGAGGCCATGATTGATTTTTCCAAGTTTTTCAATAGAGGTGAACCTGTGTGTAGCCCCCTTAGGTTCCTATGATGTCATTATAGGAATGAACTGGTTATGGAAGCATAGAGCTAGAGTTGATTGTTTTTCAAAAGCAATTGAGTGTTTAGATGACTTGGGGAATAAAGTCAGTCTTCAGTGTATCCAAAGAGATGTCAAGATTATACCTATTTCTTCTAAACAATTAAAATAGCTAGGCATAAAGGCTATTAGCTTTTTGTAGTTAAAATGGAACAAGTTGAAGAAGGTCTTGAAAACTAGAGTATGTCTTTTGAAGAAAAGTATCCTCATCTCTAAGACTTCCAAGATGTTTTTCTTGAGGAACTTCTTGGGTTACCTCCCAAAAGGATTTTTGACTTTGCAATCGATATCAAACCAGGATCTAACCCTATTTACAAAGCTCCATACCATATGACAACTACTGAATTAATTGAATTAAAAGCTCAACTACAAGAATTGTTGGCTAAGGGTTTGATTAGACCTAGTGTCTCACCTTGGGGAGCACCAGTTATCTTCGTTAAGAAAAAGGATGGAACTCTAAGATTATGTATTGATTATCGTATGCTCAATAAGGCAACGATAAAGAATAAGTATCCTTTACCACGTATAGATGATCTTTTCGATCAAATGTGTGGAGCTACGATGTTCTCAAAGATTGATTTACGATCAGGATATCATCAATTAAGATTGAAGGATGAGGATATCCATAAAACAACCTTCAAGACAAGGTATGGACACTACGAGTTCACAGTGTTACCTTTGGTTTGACAAATGCCCCTGCAGCATTTATGAATCTCATGAACAATGTGTTTAGAGAAGTTTGTTCTAGTTTTCCTGGATGATTTTCTCATTTATTCTAAAAATGAATGTCAGAAAGCATTTAATCTATTGAAAGAAAAATTAACAACTGCTCTAATTTTGAAAGGTCTTAACCCTGAAAGATAGTTTGAAGTAATAACTGATTCCTCAGGGGAGGGATTAGGGGGTGTACTTATGCAAGACGGGTGAGTAATAGCCTATGAATCAAGGAAGTTAAAAACTTATGAGAAAAATTATGCCCCGCATGATTTAGAGCTAGCAGCAGTAATTCATGCTTTGCAAATGTGGCATCATTATTTGTTTGGAAAAACTTTTGTACTTAAATTAGATCATCAAAGTCTTAGATACACATTTTATCAACCACATCTCAATGCATGACAAAGAAGTTGGTTAGAATAGATATCTGATTATGACTTTGAAATAAGCTACATTAAGGGAAAGGAAAACAAAGTAGCTGATGCCTTGAGCTGGAGAAGGCATATAGCTTTGATTGTTTCTATTCATGTAAATTTTAAAGACTTAGTACTACAAAAATTGTCTGGGGATGAATATTATTAGAAATAATCCTAAAGACTCAAGGTATGATGGATTTGATTTTGAGTCCAATGGATTACTGAGATACAAAGGAAGAATTTACATTCCAAAATCAGCGAAATTGAGATGTGTGGAAAGATGTCCATTGTGCGCCTTATTCCAGACATCCAGAAGTAACTAAAATTCTAGCACATGTAAAACCTCTTTACTTCTGGAAAGGAATGAAGAGTGATGCTGCAAGTTGTCTGGAGTGTTAGAGAGTAAAAGCAGAACATCAACATTCCATAGGATTATTGTATCCACAAGGCATACTCGAGTGGAAATGGAAAGTTATAAGTATGGACTTTGTTCAGGGTCTGCCAATGTCTAGGAACAGACATGATGCCATTTTGGCTGTGGTTGATAAACTCACAAAGGTTGCACATTTCATACCAGAAAATCTAATTGACAGAGCACCAGTATTGGCTCTCAAATTTGTTCAAGAGGTGTTTAGATTACATGGAGTTCCTGAAAAGATTATCTCGGATAGAGATGCGTGAATAACTTCAAGGTTTTAGCAAACCTTGTTTTTAGTGCTAGGAACCAAACTTAATATAAGTGCAACATATCATCCTGAAACAGATGGTCAAACTAAGAGAGTTAACCAAGTTTTAGAGGATTTGTTACGAATGTATTGCATGGATTAGCAATACAAGTGGGAAGAATATTTACCACTGGTGGAATTTGTTTATAACAATTCCTATCACTCTACCATTAAGATGGAACCATTTGAAGCATTGTATGGAAGGAAATGATGAACTCCTATAAGCCGGGATAAGCTGGAAGATAGGATTAGCATTGGTCCAGAGATGCTAGCTGAAATGGAAGAAAAAGTTAAAATGATCAGGAAAAGGCGTTATGTTGATAGCAAGTGGACACCTAGATATTTCTCTGTTGGAGAGAAAGTCCTTTTAAGAGTTAAACCATAGAAAAACTCTATCAAATTTGGGAAATCTTCTAAATTAGCTCCTCACTACGTGGGACCCTTTGAAGTTCTTGAAATTATCAATCTAGTTGCCTACAAGATTGCTCTACTACCAACCTGATCTAAAATGCACAATGTCTTTCATGGTTCATAGTTAAAGAAATATTTTGCAGGAGATAATCCTATTTTGAATTAGAATGCATTTCAGATGTAGGAACCACGGGTGGTCATGACTGAGCCTCTTAGAGTGCTCGAAACAAGCAAGCTCCGCTTGCGTAATAGAGAAGTTATGCAATGTAAAGTGCAATGGGACCAATATGCGGAAGACAGTGCCACTTGGGAGGATTACTATGAAATTTATCATAAATTTCCTTATCTTTTTCATGCTTTTAACAATTAAACTCAAAACTTGTTTTAAAACTATATTTTGATACACTAAATCATCAGGGATGATGAATCTTTATGGAAAGATATGTTACATCCCCATTTTGGCATGCTTTTACTTTTCACTTTTACATGGATAGAAGTAAATCTTTGAACAAGTATTTTTGTACATGAGTTAAGATGGTTTGTTAATGAGACTTAATGCAATTTTCTGGAGACATTAATTTCATGGAAAAATAGTTTATGTAATTATGTTTATTTTGAATGATTAAAGTTAATAGCATTTTATGTAATGAATTGTTATTTTTATGTTTTATGATTGGGACACTGGTACATTGATCATGAGATGTATGTGAAAGTTTTAAGCAAGAAAATAGGTATCTGGGACTCTCCGAGAAATAGAGAGAGAAAGTATCTTCAAGGGAGAAGAACATAGACCTTGGGTTACTGATTGGTATTTGCCAATTGAGTACAATGTGAATCTAATAGTGGACTCAAGTTAGTCGAGGTAAGTTTCATTTTTGGTCAAACCCGAGGTTGACTCGACAAGATTGTGGATGTCTTTTAAATTCTATCTTTTCAGGTAGTTGTGTATCAACTTTCTCTTTTGCGAAAAATGACATTGTCATATTAGAGCGTCAGCTGTTTACGACTAATGTAACTTTTTGACATTTATGTCATAAATGGTTTCGTATGCATCATCAAATGTAGATGGATAAATTGCTATCACCTAGGATCGCAATGCACATTTATGGCAAGTCCGACTGATGCAAAATATTGTGTTTTTGTGAAGGGGAGATATACTCGACCCTGTCATGCTTTATGTAAGTCCTTCAACTTATTTATTTTATTTATCATAAATGAAGTGGTATATATAGTTTAAGACTATTAATAATACCATGATTATTATTTTGTTTCTAAAGGATAACTAGCAGTTTATGAGATTAGCTAACATACCTATAATGTTGATATCAATCTATTTTATCAACACCCTTTACGAACTGGGGTGGTGGGTGTAATAATAGTTATTAAATCTTGTTTTATGTGGTATAAAACCTAAGTCTTTAGTGAAGCCTATGGCCTTTATTCATATTTTGATTGTTAAGTAACTTTTATTATAAAACTTAGAAGTTTGGAGTTATCACCTTAGAGGATCGATCTCATGATGAGATATTGATTCACATACATGTATACCCCACAATAGAAATATCAACCTTTGCGTCCATTTTAAGCTAAGTCACCCTCAAAATGATGGGGAGGTTGTTAAAACTATAGTTATCAGTTGGGATGGCAAAGAGATAAAGATCCAAAAACCTGTCGTTTGGATTGGTTGGTAAAAGTAGTTATCCTCGAATCAAGGATGAGGCTAGAAAATAAGGTGACAATGTTTATAAACATAGGAGTTTGTTGGTTCTGGACAGAGAATACATACTTTTAGCTAGAAGGTATCGAAGTGAGACATGAGGAAGAGAGGTTGGAGTGGTGACATGAGCTTCAAGTGGGAAAGAGAAACCTTCATACCAGATGTAGATTCTTTACTAGGTGGTTACTGTTTCTTGAAAGATTACTCTTCATTCGTTCATACAACATTGTGCTGTGGTGTTTGCTACCAGTACCATAGAAAAAGATTATCTCTGATACTTGTTTTATTATTAGGTGATAGTATTAAGAAAACCGTGGCACTTACTATGTGTTCATTGTAAGGTAACTGTGCATGCTAGCTATGAGATAAACATTGAAAACAATTATAAAGCTGTAGTTCTAAAGAGTTCTTTTCTCTTAAATTAAGCTATCAAATCTCATCTTTACTTGTGCTTTCTTTTAGAACTCCTACATGTCGGAAGGTCAAGAAAGGACCTATATGGCTCCATAGGATTAGTAAATCATAGATTTAAGGATACCATTATCTTTTGTACTATTAGAACCATGAGCCTTTTATACACTGTGAGATAATGATTTCACAATGTTAAAAAGTAACCCATTATGAGTATTAAAGCTAAGCTTCTATGTATTCAAATTACAGTCTTCTTGTTTATGACCCGCGATATAAGGATGAAAATATATTGGGTCAGTGACCAATGATTAAAATAATCTGAGGTCGTGTTGTAGTAATATTTAGTCTTTCTTAAAGAAAATTATTACAACACCATAGATGAAAGATGAGTAGAAGTTCGATATTCATTTAAAAATGAACTCTTTCTAACCTTAGGTTATTTATTAATCTGATATCAAGGTATAGGGGGAATAAGACCCTAGCTATTTATAGTTATTTTAAATTGATCTTATTAACAACTGGTTTATGTCCTCTTACAATATTGGAGTTTATTCAAACTAAGTCAACCAACCTAGGTGGATAATTACTTAAACAATTTGTATCGTGTCAAACCTTATCAATGATATAGTTAAGTTTTCTTGAGAAAGATTAACCTAATTGATAAGAAACTTGAACAATATCTTAGAGAGTAGTTTATTTGATGCAGGGGCATCCCTGGTTCAAGAGCAATCTTGCATCAACCAAAAACATTTACATTTCAATTTGTTTACAGTTCACTTGTTTCTTTTCATTTTCCAGTTCGGTTCAGGCAGTTCAGTCAGAAGCAGTTTCTGCATTTTGGTCCGCATTCTGTAATAGTTGCATTTTAGACCTTGCGGAGCTAGACTTAGCATCTAGATTCATTCATCTACAACATATCCAGAATTCAGAGATCCGCACATCATTAACAGAAAGATATCATTATCAGAAGATCGACTTTTTTCTCAGAACATAGCATCCTGACAATCTCTGACAATCAGCTAAAGGAGAAGACTTGTAGAGCATTCCTTGACTTGCAGAGCTTAATGACACATCATTCAATGATCTTTGGTTTGTGGCCGACCTTCCCTGAAGATCTCCACATTATTCCATTCATTTGAGGAAGTGTTCTATGCATTTAGGTCTAACCTATCTATGTACACACGTTATAGCTCTTCATTGGAGTTTGTGATCTTCCTTGGCTGACACGGAGGAATCTATTGTTCCAAAGATGATATATATCCTGTGCATAAGTTCATATTTTAGATTTTGTGCAAAGGAGTTGCAAAGCTATATCCTGTGCATATTCTGTAATTAGGCCTTTAAGCCCTAATTGTAAGCCCGCATGTTGCTGACCAATTTGTATTTGAATTCTAAGATATACTGAATGATTGAATCTGCATTTGTTCCATTTTTTTGAGTTGTTTCCATTGTGTTTACTCTTGCTACACGATCCAGATAGTTCATTCTATGAACCCTCCTACCATGACCGCACCAAGTGGTATCAAAGAGAAAATTCAAATCTTTGGGAGTGAATTAAGTGAAGTTGGCGAGGGAATTCCATAAGATCTTGCTATGGACAGATCGCCAAATTGAGGCAGGTTACTTGTGTTGCAACCAATCACTGATTGAGAGACAGTTGTCACCTTGTAGCTCGATCGCTGAACTTGAGGCAGTTTGCACTTGATCCTAGGAAGAATGCCACCGAGGAGAGTTGCTGCTGTTGGAACAATGGCTGGTAGAATGGATGAAATGATGGAGATGATGAAAACAAAGCGAGTTCATTTGGATGTTGTTGAAGAAGATAGGCGAAGAGGATTGACACCGAGACCTAATGTTGAAAGCGATGATGAAGAAGAATTTCAATTTATTGAACAAACTAGCGAAACCCTAGGAGGTGATGAAGAGGAAGAATCAGATGAAGTAAGGATGTTGCGAGCTATTTCAAACATTAGAAAGAGACCTAGAGTTGGTGTGTTGAACTATACTGGTAATTTGAATCCTGAAGAATTGATTGACTGGATAAATGACATGGAAGAATACTTTGAATATGAGGAAATTGAAGATCCGAAGAAGGTGAAATTTGCAAAGACAAAGCTGAAAGGACATGCTACTATATGGTGGAAAGAAGTTCAGATGGAAAGAAACAAAAGAGGAAAAGAAAAGATTACAAAATGGGATAGGATGGTGATAAAGTTGAAGAATCAGTTTATACTGCTGACTATGAGTTGGAGTTGTTGAAGAGATTGCAAAACCTGAGACAAAAGGAGAAATCTGTGAGGGAGTACACTGAAGAATTTCATAAGAACATGACATAGGGAAGCAAGCAAGGAGAAAGTGGCTAGATACATCAATGGACCGAGATTAAACATTCAAGAAGAACTAAGCTTGGTAAGGATGACATCTTTAGAGGAAGCATATCAGTTTGCCCTGAAAGTTGAAGAGAAGCTAAATAAGAGGCATGATCAGAAGTAGAGAGGTAGGACATTTTCCGGAGGAGATAGATCATATCCGGAGTAGACAAGTTTGACAGCCCATTCAAGGAGGATAGAGATAATAATACCTACCGGAGAAGTGACAAAAATTTTCATCACAGAGGTAATTCTAATGCATACCGGAATGAAGGATACAACAGAGAAGGAAGAGGATTTGATAAGAGAACATTCAAAGGTACTTGTTTCAAGTGTGGAGGTGAAGGACATAGAGCATTTGAATGTAATCAGGGTAGTACAAGTAAGAGGATAGAAAACAGTGGAAGAGCAGCTTGTGTGGAAGAACCTGTTGGATCACCCTGTTCAGTTGGCAAACCTGAGAAAGGAGAATCATTGGTGATGAGGAGAGAATTATTTCAAGCAGAGACAATTGAAGAACCACTGCAGAGGAAGAGTATGTTCAGAACTAGATGCAAATCAGGAGGTAAGTGTTGTAAAGTTGTGATTGATAGTGGTAGTTTAGATAACCTAGTTTTAGAAGAGATGGTGACTAAGCTGAAGTTGGAAAGATTGAAACACCCTAAGCCCTATCAGATAGCATGGATTCAGGATGATCATAAGGTACTGGTGAGTGAACAATGTTTGGTGAAATTTCATATTGGATCTTATCATGATGAAGTCTTGTGTGATATTATGCCTATGGATGTTTGTCATATCTTGTTGGGTAGACCTTGGTAGTATGATAGAAAAGATATACATGATTGGAGAAAGAATACATACACTATAACAAAAAATGGAAAGAGAATTACTTTGATTCCTTCGGAGGATGATCCTAAGAGTGAAGTATGTGGGAATGCTAGAATCTGTTTGGTAGATGGAAGAAAATTTCTAGATAGTTTGAGACATGAGAATATGTGTTATGTCTTGATTCCTAAGAAGCTTGAAATGTTGAAGGAGACTGAAGAGACACAACCGAAGGAGATAAGAGAACTACTGACAGAATATGAAGACATCATATCAAATAATGTACATGAAGGATTACCACCTATAAGGAGTATCAGTCATCACATGGATGTTATACTGAGAGCAAGTTTGCCTAACAAAGTAGCACATAGAATGATACCGACAGAGAATGAAGAATTAAATAGACAGATATAAGAGTTGTTAAGGAAAGGTTTGATCAGAGAAAGCTTGAGTCCTTGTGCAGTACCTGCAGTGTTAGCACTGAAGAAAGATGGAGAATGGAGGATGTGTATTAATTCTAGAGAAATAAACAAGATTACAGTTAAGTACATATTTCCTTTAC
Organism: Cunninghamia lanceolata; assembly: GCA_027924645.1. NCBI lineage: Eukaryota > Viridiplantae > Streptophyta > Pinopsida > Cupressales > Cupressaceae > Cunninghamia > Cunninghamia lanceolata. Next base: position 10,687,187 of record BSBN01000904.1, read on the forward strand.
CTATGATGGATAATATCATGAATTGTTTGAGTGGAGAAAGATATTTCACAAAGATAGACTTGAAGAGTGGATACCATCAAATAGAATCAGAGAAGGTGATGAGTGGAAGACTGCTTTTAAGACAAATGAAGGACTGTATGAGTGGTTAGTGATGCCCTTTGGATTGACAAATGCACCGAGTACTTTCATGAGATCGATGAATGAAGTCTTGAAGAAATTCTTTGGTAAGTTTGTGATTGTATACTTAGATGACATTTTGATTTTTAGTAAGACAAAAGAGGAACATTTGTGGCATATTAGATAAGTTTTGCAGAGGTTGAGAGAAGAGAAATTGTTGATAAACATCAAGAAGTGTAGTTTCATGAAGGAAGAGTTGGTATATTTGGGATTTGTGATTTCTGTGGAAGGATTGAAGATGGACCCTGAGAAAGTGAAAGCAATTGTTGAATGGCCTACACTGGAGAGCATTGGAGAGGTTAGATCATTTCATGGTTTGGCTAGTTTTTACTGGAAGTTCATCAGAAATTTTAGTTCAATATGTAACCCTATGACAGAGACAATGAGAGGTGACATAAAAGATTTCAAGTGGACATCAGGAGCAGATAAAAGTTTTGAGTTGTTGAAGCAGAAAGTGATAGAGCAACCTGTTTTGGCATTACTGAATTTCAATAAGGTATTTCAAGTTCATTGTGATGCAAGTGGAAATGCGATTGGAGCAGTATTAAGTCAAGAAGGTAGACTTGTAGCATATTTCAGTGAGAAGTTGAATGATGCAAGGAGGAGATATTTAGTTTATGATCAAGAGTTCTATGCCATAATCCAAGCCTTGAAGAAGTGGAGACATTATTTGTTCCCTACGGAGTTTTTGTTGTATATAGGTCATCAAGCTTTACAGTATTTGAATAGTCAAGGTAAGTTGAATTAGAGACATATGAGATGGGTAGAGTTCATGCAGAGCTATACTTTTGTGTTGAAGCATAGGAGTGAAAAATCAAACAAAGTTGTTGCTACATTGAGTAGAAGAAGAAACTTGTTGAGAGAGATGAGAGTTGAAGTATTGGGTTTTGATGAATTGAAGAACATGTATGAGGGAGACATTGATTTTGCAGAACCTTGGAAAACATGTAAGGAACCTTTTGTGATAGATAGGAGTAAGTGTTTGGACTATTTCATTCAAGAAGATATGTTGTTCAAAGGAAATCAGTTGTGAATACCTAGAAGTTCAATGAGGGATAATTTGATCAAGGAGAAGCATAGTAGTGGATTGGTAGGACATTTTAGCATTGATAAGATAGTGGCTTTGGTGAGTGAAAACTACTTTTAGCCTCAGGTACATAAGGATGTTCAAAGATTTGTGCAAAGTTGTAGAGTTTGTCAAGTTGCAAAAGCGAGTAGTCAGAATACTGAATTGTATAAACCTTTGACAATACCAGAGAGACCTTGGGAAGACATAAGCATGGATTTTGTAATGGGGTTGCCGAAGACACATAGATGACATTATTCAATATTTGTAGTGGTTGACCAATTTTCAAAGATGGCTCATTTCATACCTTATAAGAAGACAACTGATGCAGTGCATGTAGCTGACCTATTTTTCAAGGAGATTGTAAGATTGCATGGATTACCTAAGAGTATAGTTTCAAACAGAGATACAAAGTTTGTTGGATACTTTTGGAATAGACTTTGGAAGAAGATGAAGACAGATTTGAAGTTCAGTTCAACTTTTCACCCACAGACTGATGGATAGACATAGGTAGTGAATAGGAGTTTGGGAAACTTGTTGAGATGTTTGGTTGGAGAGAAAGCTGGAAGTTGGGATTTGATTCTTGCACAAGTAGAGTTTGCATACAATAATTCAATAAACAAGAGTACCAGAAGAACACCTTTTGAGATTGTGACTGGAGTAAACCCTAGAGGAGTTATAGAATTGAGGGATATCAGCATGGGAGAAAAGAGGAGTGCAGAAGTAGAAGAATTTGCAGATCAAATGAAGACAGTACATAATCAAGTGAAGAAGCATTTGGAGGACATGAACAGTAAGTATAAGGAAAAGGCAGATGAGAAGAGAAGACATAAGGAATTTGAAGTAGGAGATGAAGTGATGGTCTATTTGAGAAAAGAAAGATTTCTAGTTGAGACATATAACAAGTTAAGATGAAGAAGTTTGGACCATGTAAGATACTTAGGAAATTTGATTCAAGAAATGCATATGAAGTGGAATTACTGGAGACCTTGGGTATATCACCTATTTTCAACATTGCAGACTTATAATAGTATCATGAAGTAGAGTTCAGTGATAGCATGGAAGAAGACTTGAAGAAGCAGTTATCACAACAAGAACCGGAGCAGATTGAAGACATCTTGGATAGTAGAGTTGGGCGTAGCACTAGAGGAAGATAATACAAAGAATATCTTGTGAAGTGGAAAGGCAGACTGGAAGAAGATTCATCATGGATTTCTTAGGTTGAGGTAGACTATCTTGGTTCTCCCCTAGCCCTAGCAAAATGAGGGACTTAATTTTTAAATAACCCTGGATGTCTGATGTAGGAGCATCCCTAGTTCAAGAGCAATCTTGCATCAACCAAAAACATTTGCATTTTAGTTTGTTTACAGTTCAGTTGTTTCTTTTCATTTTCCAGTTCGGTTCAGGCAGTTCAGTCAAAAGTAGTTTCTGCATTTTGGTCCGCATTCTATAAAATTTCTATTTCAGACCTTGTAGAGCTGGACTTAGCATCTAGATTCATTCATCTACAACATATCTAGAATTCAAAGATCTGCACATCATTACTGGAAAGATATCGCTATTAGAAGATCAATTATTTTCTCAGAACAGAGCATCCTGACAGTCTCTGACAATCAATTGAAGGAGAAGACTTGTGGAGCTTAATGACACATCATTCAATGATCTTTGGTTCGTGGCTGACCTTCCTCAAAGATCCGCACATTATTCCATTCATTTGAGGAAGTGTTCTATGCATTTAGGTCCAACCTATTTGTGTACACATGTTACAACTCTTCATTGGAGTTTGTGATCTTCCTTGACCAACACGGAGGAATCTATTGTTCTGGAGATGATATATTGATGTAATAGATCCTTAGGAAAGAAGTTATCAAGTTATAAGCCTTTGAGCCCTAATTATAAGCCCACATGTTGCTGACCAATCTGTATTTGAATTCTATGATATACTGAATGATTGAATCTACATTTTTCCCATTTATTTGAGTTTTTTCCATTGTGTTTACTCTTGCTGCATGGTCCAGACAATTCATTCTGTGAACCCTCCTACTATGATTGCACCATTATTAATAAACAATCTTCTAGACAAGTTATCAAAACTTGAAATGACCTTGTCATCAAAATAGTCCTAGTGGTATTAACCTATTTTTCTTTTCAAGTTATCACTTTGTTATTCTATCATGTTGGGATAGGATAATTGTTATACATCAAAATAAGATAATGAGTGTCGTTATGCCATAGAAGCAATAAGTATCCTCGTATAAGATGAAAAACCCTAGAAGTCTAAGGAACAAAGCCCAATGTTTATTCAGATAACCTGTCTAGTCGAGGAGACTAAACGAATTAATGAGTGCATAAAATCTTTTGACCAAGTCAATTGTAGGATTGCAATATTATCCAAGTCAAGTTGGGGTGGGTGAAAAAATTGACTGCATTTATTGCAAACATTTTTCATATTGAAACTTTGGCCAAAGTAATGCACATGCCTCTAAGTGCATTGTCGATTCACTATATCCAAGATTACCCAACCTATTGGTAGGATCATACTTGGCTAGAGGGTACCTAGGGTTGTATGATTAATAGTGTTACGTAGGATACAACACTGGTACTCGGATGACAAATATCGTAGGTCACCCTAAGTCTATGATCTTCGTGAAGGGTAGGGCCACTTCTGAAATGGAAGATGTGTAGGAGATCGTTGGTCTGTGGTTGGAGGAAAAGCACTCCGAAGATGCTTTCTCTCTCTCCTTAATGAGGCATGCTGAGGCTTGTGATAAGTATGTCAATAATCCAGATGTAACAAACTTTTGGTAAGATGACTTGTAAATTCTAATGTTTTGTATAATTTAATATTTTTCAATTACTTGGTATTGGAAAGACAAGTTTATGTCTTGTTGAAATTATTTACCCTTCCGGAAAGAAGATTGGATCAAATTATTACACTTTATTTTCAAGTTAATTATGGAAACAAAATTTTATTACTATTTTTTCTTAGGAATCTTTTTTACCTTATGGTAATTATTGGGATTTTTTGTTTTGTGAAGTATGGATATTACAGTAACCCAAAGTAATAAAATTTAATAATGTTGGCTAATAAATAGAAAATTCACAAATAAATAAATAACAATTCAACAAGCACATAAAAATTTGCACAACATGATCACAATGTGGCTTTTACAAGATACTTAAGGAGATAAGGAGAATGTTGGTCTCAACCTCATGAAATAACATTCAATAAAAACTTGACATCAGACAACCCCATGACCTACTCAACCTAGGGCATGCTTAGCAACCATTGCTAAACGTCCAGTGTTTGAAGTATCACCTATGTAAGAGTATTTGTAGACTTCTAGCGTAAAGATAGTATAACTCAAGCTCCCACAGGGGTAATACATGTTACCCATTTTTATTTTCTAGCTCAATTAAGTGGAGCTAGTTAAGTTTTATAGTTTTAAAGGCACATGTCTGTTGTTAATGAGTGTTTTGCTAAGAGAAAAATGCCATAAAAGAACTTCAAATAAATGCAGTTGTTTATAATCAAGAAGAACCATACAACATTGCATATTTTAAAAGGCGTTTTCATTATTTATGAATGTCAAATGAAATGCTCCCACACAAGCCGTGGGAATGACTACCATAATGCATTAGAAAAGGAAATGATGCATATAGAAATGAAAGAATATACAAAGACAAGGGATCTGTCATTACCTTGTAATGACGAACCCCCACAGTTGAGCAGCTTCATCTTCATCTCCTTCATAGAGGTTGCCCTGCTACTCCAAAATGCCTGCAAAGAGATAGGAGAAAATTGAGTTAAAGCTCGGGATACCTAATCCTTGCATATACATCATCATTACATGCACAATTTACTCCTATAATGCATTACATCAATCTGTAATAATCATATGTATCGAAGGAAAACAAAGAACAAATCTGAAACTCATGGTTTTGTCTAACAAGTTTGTCCAATGTGCAGATACATGTAAAGTTTCATTGTTGATTACTTCATTTAATATTGCAGTATGTGGAGAAAATGGGCTCCCATGAGGGTCGAGCCAGCATGCTCAGAATAATGACATTAATGCAGAAATATTCAATAGACCAAGCATCATGATGTTTTCATCCTATGCATATTGTTGCTTTAAAAGATGTACCAAACACATGATGCCTGAGTGGGACAACCACCAAAAAAATATAATTTAAGTGCCATAGAGGATACAGTGCAGCTACATCACAGATTAACATCTAAAACTTCATGAAAAGTCAAGAACAAGTGCATCAATCATTCGACATGATATGTATGGAGGTATACTTGAAAAGACATCATAGACTAGAGCAGCAAAAAGATATATGCAGCAGTGCATATTCAGATGTATTCATGCCTCAACAAGTCAGATGGAGTGAAATCATCATAAGAGGAGTAAAGAGGAGCAATTGCTCCTATAAACTATGCTCACTTCAGAAAAGAACTTGTCAAAATCAGATAATCGTGTTCAAAATGCTTCATCATACACATGCTACAAAATGAGAAGTGATTTTATTCAATAGGTGTCAATATGAAAGGATCAAAGAGCTTCAAGAATCAAATGGAGTACAGCCATAGAAGGTATTTCTTTTCCATCTTTTTGTTGTGATTGAAGTATGAATCTACTGTTCTACATATACCTCATAGATATAACATCTATATAATGGAGCACCATCATAACAGTTGCAATTGAATGTCATGAAAGTGCTACAGATACAAAAATAGAACAACAGAGTAAAGAATGCCACAGAAGGACAACAAACAATATGATTATGATCATATACAGAGCAGCAAAAGTCCATAGAACAACTCATTCTTGGATAGTTATAACTGATGAAGAATATTACTTAGAGATCAATGCCAAATGCCATGTATGGCTTTATGAGTTTAAAACAATAGACATTTATGTTCTTCTACAGGAGATACAGAAGATTTGAAAACCATAAATGATGTTTTCAAAATGATGCAACAACATAAGAGAAAGTACAAGAACAACATATACAAGGTACAAATGATACTTATCATTTTCTTTCTGTTATCTTCATTTAAATATATGTCAAAGCACATACAAGGGCAATTGGAACAACATGAAGGAAATGTACAGAAGCAGATAATGTATTGGAACGACATTGGAATAGAGTAACTATTGCTATAGGATAGAAAGGCAGTATGACTTCATCATGAAATAAGTATGCCTTATGTAGAGTACCATACATGAAGTAAGTCACACAGAGAGATTTGCTACAACATTGATATAATCTAGATACAAGTGCAAGTCATGATCAAGTATAACTAATGTAATGGAGAAGGATTGAAACAACTTTCAAATGATCAAGTCATCACGATATATCTTTTATCCAAAAGAGAGTGCAGACAAAAGGTCAAAGAGCATCAGGATTATAGAAGCTTTGAGGGAACTGATAACACACTGTACAAGGAATATGCAGTGGAAGGTACAACTATGTATAGGGGATAAAAGATATTAAATACAGATGTATTATACAAGGACATCAAGTACCTCATATTCTTCTTTAAATATATTATACATATTGCAATGCATTCATATTCCATGAATGTAAAAGGATAGATAGAGTACAATATCAACACGTAAAAGCTTGCAATTATGTATCAGAAGGTATAACAAATGCATTCAATTCATCATATTCAAAAGAAAACAAATGTGTATCAGAAATGTTCCGTCTGGTAAAGGACAGTCATAAGATGCTACAACAATCTCAAAAGTGAAAGGTACAACCATATCAATGTTATGCTATAGCTATAGGAGGTAGCTTATCCAACATTTGCCATGAGTCATCAAAGGTACTAGTGGACTATAGAAAGTCATGTCAGATTTATCTACAGGAAGTGCAAAAGGAGATCACATGGATGTCATCACTACAGAGTGCAATTGGAACAACAAAATGAATCATAATCTCCCTCTAATGATGCCATATCCCATATTATCTTGCAATTAGAAGGATAAATGAACTGTAGACAACAAAGGTGCTTTGTTTGTACAATGAAATCAAATGGACAATGAAAGGTGTTATTTTGGATCAGCAGGATAAGAGGATGCAACAGATGCAACAAGGTGTATATGTTTTTATTTATGCATGATGTGTGTTCATATCATTAACTATCAAAGGATCAATATGGGGGCAGTCATGTCATGATCAGATACAGGGGCTTCACATTCAAAGGATTGAAGCAATGTATCCTAGAGCATTATAAGTTTAAACATCAATTGTTATAGAAATGTAAATATGACATCATGTAAGTGTGACTTCATATACAAAGGATATAGCTATATGATATACAAATGGAGCACACAAGTGACATCAAATGTTTTTTGCCATTATAAAAGAGATTAGAAGAGCAAGATAACTTTGTTGTCTTCTATACAAAGAATAAAAGACATGTTCATATTATAAAGTTCTACCTAGGAGTTGTATTGTTACAAAATCCTCATCGAATTGTAGAAGGAAAACTAGGTACAGGTGACAATGAAGATTTTTTTTAGCTTATGAGAGCTTGTGTTTTGCATTCTCAGAAAGAAGAATGGAGATATACCATTATTTTCTGCATATTGAAAATGATAAAAACCCAGTTCGTATACTTGAAATCTGCTGCCAGAATTTTATGTTTCTTGCAAACCCTTGTTATATTTTGCATAGACAGTTTGAAATGCCACAACAACAATAGAAAAGAGATGTATTTTCTTCATACAAAGTCATACCCACAGTCTATGCATAGGAACATTTTCCTTCACAACTTTTTTTTTTATGGGTTGAGCTCGTTTAGAGCGAAAATGCAGATACAAAGGGAAAATGAAAGTTTTGAGCTCAGACAAAAACAAATACTCAAGAATGCCCATTTGTATGTATGGTTGTGGCCTCTAGTACCAGATTGAGTCTCTGGGGTTTCAAAAATGAAGAAAAGTTGCAGATGTTTAAGGAAATGAAGTTTTTTCAAACTCATGCAAACACCAAATACTCAAAAATGCCATCAAATCGCAGCCTCTGGCAGCGAAATACATAGTAAAAATCCAGAAATAGAAGCAGATCGACACATAAATACTTACATTCTTTTCTTGCTGAAGATCATACATCTAAATCAAAGGCAAAAGCTCAAACTCATGCTTCCATGGGGGCCCCAACGAAGGAGGGAGAGGTCACAAGAAAGAGAGGTTACAAATGCATCATAAACCTGCTGTGGCCGCGGCTATAGTGCTAAAAAAAATAGTGAATAAAGTCAAGGAAGTAGCCCAGTTCAACAAATGATTACTCACCTTCTTTTCACTGCCAAAAATCCAAAAGAAAGACCCCTCAGGAAAGCTCAAAAGGCAGCAGAAAATAGTGCAGATTGAACGTCCAAACCCTAGGTGATCCTTGGCCGCCAGAGAAGGTTTTCCCACCGAATGTAAAGAGTAAAATGATGCAAACGATAGGGTTTTCGTGTTGTTTTGTTTTAGGGTTGCTTTGAAGCCTTAGGATTCGATTGTGATTTTTATCACATCAAATTGCATTTTTAATTCCATGACTAATGCCCATTGTGGCATTGTGGTCCTTCCACATTTTCTAACTTAGGATATTTTGGGCCCCTTTTGCATATAATGCTTAGGTATTTTTGCCTTTGAAACTATTTTAGTTACCTTTGAGATGAATACACAGTCTTGAGTATACCTTGTAATGCATAAGAGAGATCTTGCAAGTGCATGGGAGATATAAGGTGGTATTAAGATATGAAGAATAATGCATGTTTTTGTAAGGTATGAGTAGCATGAGGTGTGTGGTAAGGAGAGTCGTGTTTGTGCCTAGGAGATATAAGAGACTTTATTTTCTTTTTTGCATAATCTAGAAATAGATAAAACATTGTAAACAAATAGTAAAGTAATGAATTATAATTACTTTATTACTTGTCATAAAAATGCAAAAAGTGATGATAGGCAAATCCATAACATGTAACAAAGTAAGTCTCATTGATTACTTTATCTTCTTTTTTTTAACAATATTTTATTTATCTCCAAGCCATGCAAAATCAGGAGATTGAATATTAATGTCCTAGTGCCATTATTTTCTGGATAGGTTTGTAATACATTTGAAATGTAAAACATTAAACTAAGTGGTGTAATTATAAACCACTTAGTTAATGTTAATTAAATGCAGAAATAATTGTATTTATGTCATTTATTGTGCAAGGGACAAGTTGAGGAGGCTTTCAGATGTGGTCAAAGAGTTATGGTTGAGCATTTATTATGCAAATGCCAAACATTTATGATGCTATAGGAGAGGTTGACAAATAGGTAGAGAAGTTATTTCATGGATTTGACTTTTTTTCAGTAGCATTTAAGGGCATTAAGACCCTGTTTTTGGATCTTTTATGGTGGGTGATGACATGCCTTGACTTTGTCTTCATTGGGAACTAATTTTGGAGGGCTTTGGACAGATGTTTTGAGAGCTTTTATGAGATGCACGACCATGGAGGTTTCTTGTCCTTAGCTTTTCACAACTATTTGGAGAGTATATAGTCATTCATTTGACTCTTTTGTAGGGAGTTCTGATCATGCAATTTCTGGAGTTAGTGATTTTCTGCAGTCCTTACTCAGTTTTGAGCATGTTTTGTAACTCTTTTGGGATATGAAATACAAAAAAGACCTTGGATACCATTGGTTATGAGTTTTTACCTTCTTATTCTTGTAGTATTGTGTATCATCAAGTGATTGATCAAGTCATTTGTGAAGTAGTTTTATTTCCTTGTGACTTTGTCTCATGTTTCAATACATTTTCTGCCAAAAAGTATGTTTATGGAGGTTGCAAACTATGTCGTAAAGCTACGTGTGACTTTTTAACTATGAAGTTATCTTCCTTTTAAAGGTTAATGCATTTAGGCCTTTTGTGAAGTATTTATGCAAAACATGTAGTAATAGGTTGTGTAAATTTAGTTTCTGTTATCTGTAACCAAGTGTATAAATTTGAGTTTTCATAAACCATATTAGTTGTGTATCACCCTTGTTTTATTTTCCAGTTTTCTTTTCATTTTTGCAGCATTCCTTTTTCCCTTTTCCTTTGCAAATCCAATAGTTTCTAGGTGATAACCAGGGAGGAAGCCGGCCTTCCCAGAGGTTCTTTCCATCATAGGTGACCCATAGGCCTAGAAAGATCTCATGTTTCTCTAGAATGCTAAGTTCTGCAACTTAGCAAGGGTGCAGTTTTGAGAGACAACAATTTTTGGCATGCCCGGTGGGATAGTTAGAATCAAAACAGTTCAAATATTTCATTTTTTATGGCTGGTTTTGATATGCAACCAGTAATTTTTAGACCTGTAAGATGTTGAAAATCTGCATATTTGGTGACTCTGAGCTTTGGTTTAGTAAAACCAGTGCATTTCAGCTTATGAAAAGGATACAAACCAAAAGTAGTCTTTCATCCTTTGAGTATTTGCAATTATCCCCACCTAGCAGAAGAGGGATAATAGATGAGAAACCCAAGACAAATCGTGTTTATTCTAGGAGAGCCAAGTCTACTCCTCCTGTTATTAGAACTCATACTGCCCCAAGAAACCCAGTTACAATGATTCCTAGAGCTAGACATTTGTTCCATTCAACCAAGGCAGCCCACTGAATTTAGCTCAGCATGATGACATTCCTGTAGCTGCTTTGAAAAGCTTACCATATTTTAATGATGAAGATCAAACTACTCCAGCTAAGCATATAAAAGATGTTGCAAACCTGTGTGTTGTCCATCATGTGACACAAGAAAATGTTGCAATTAGATTGTTAGTAGCTTCCCTCAAAGGGAAGGCTCTGTAGTGGTTCAGAAGCCTACCAGTTAACTCCATAGATTCATGGGATTGTTTAGGAGAGGAGTTGTCCAGTTTCTTTGAGGACAAATCAGACCATTTGTCATTGGTGGAGCAACTGTCTACAATTAAGAGGGCTCCCCACATGGTTATGTTGGACTTCAACCACCATTTTCAAAAGACATGGGATAGAATCCCACAAACGGTAAGGCCTACTGTTGACCATGCTTTCTTATTTAATTTGAGAGATTTGAATAGTGATATCTCTGTTATGGTTCAATCTATGGGAGGAACTTCCTTACCACAAGCTTATGCTATAGCTATAAGAGCTGAGAACAGCCTCATACAGGCTGGTAAAATTTCCCCTAGACCTCCTTTGCCAATATTCCCTGCTATTCAGCCACCAATACCAATGCATGTGCCTCCTATAGCTATTATACTAGTTGTACCAATGTTACCAACACCTAATATCCAGCCCAATAACCAGGAAAATGTTATTCAACCTCAATCTTTTGAGTTACAAGAGATCAAAGGGCTGTTACAATCTTTTGGTAACGAGATAGTGAACATTAAGAGGCAGCAAGGTGAAAGTTTCAGGCCTTATAAGCCCCCATTTCAATCTAATTACCAGCAAAACCACTCAAATACGCCTCCTTATCAGCCAAGTAATCAAGGTCCAAGACAAGCCTTTAACTCTAGGCCTTATCAAGCTTACAACCCAAATGTTGCTAGTTCCTCGAAGGAAATTGTACCCACGCAAAATAATTTGGCTCAGGACTATGACTGGTGCTTTCCTTGTAATCAACCCCATAACCAAAATACCTATGCCAATGGAGTGATAAACCAAGCTTTGATGGTTCAAAATAGTCCAGTAGTGTAATCAAATGTACCTATAGAAGCTCTTGTGCAGTAACAAGAAGAACATATACATGAGACAACACTCCTAAACTGGCAAGGAGAAGAATTTTGTGGTATGAACCAAGTTGGTTCTTCAATTGCAGCCAATACACGCATCAAGAAGAAGGCTATAGATGAAGGGCAACAGTTTGATAAAATTCAAACTCATGCATCAAGTGCCAAACATGGATCAAGGTGTTCCTAGCCCATCAAATGCTGAGAAGATTCAAATTCTACCAAGCAGTCAATCTTTGGTAGGCAAGGAGCAACCTAATCCACCAATTCAGCCAGCTTTTACTCAAGGTGATGTGACTGCCCCCAAAGGCCAAGTTATGGCAGGTACATCTGCTTTCAATATCCTTGAGCATATGAAAAAAGTGAATGTATCTATATCTATGTGGGATTCCCTAAGTATCCCTGGCCAAAAGGACTTGCTTCAATCAGCCTTATCAAATTTAAGTTTGTCTCAATAGTCTAGTATGGATAAGTCTAAGACTGTGTTGACAAATACCACTGGAAATGATAAAGAATAGAAAGCTTCAAAGGTTAATCCCCCACCATTTTATGTGTCTTTGATCATAGGGGATCATTTAGTTCATAACTGCATGATTGACCTAGCAGTTTAGTCATGCCCAAACAGATTGTTGATAAGTTAGGAATTGAATATGAGTCATTAAAGAAGGGAGTTGTTCAGCTGGATGGGACTGTTGTTAGTACAATAGGTGTCATAAAGGGACTGAGTTTGACTCTTCATGCCTGTCCAAATTTCTCTATCCCATAGCACATCTATGTCATTGAGTTACCTCCTTATTTTGCTATTTGTTTGTCAAGGGGTTTTACTGCAAAAATAGGTTACTTGTCCTCAGATTGGTCTCATATGCTGTTTAGAACTAGGTACAACACTAAGGTGACTATCAAGTCAGAACTCATTGCTAAAGACCATATTGAGCCTTACACTCCACGTCCCATCAATGCCAACTTGGTTGCAAGTGAATAAGAGGAGTAGCCTGCTATTTAAGAAGGTAGTACACAAATTGAAGGTATACCAGAAGTTCTTCTTAATGAGTGGGCAGATCAGACTCATGTGGTTGGTCCATGCGAGCACTTAAAAGAGGCTAGTTTGGGTGTGTATTTGATGCATGAAGCTGATTCATTTATGCCTAACATTGAAAAAAGTGCAGAACAACAAGATGGGCAGCAAGACAATGAAGTCTGGGAGTTATTTTTCGATGGCTCAAGAAATAAAGTGGGTGCTGGTGGTGGATGCATGATTGTTTCCCCAAAGGGTGAGAAGTACTACTCAGCTTTTAGATTTTGTTTCAGCTATACTAACAACATGGCTGAATACGAAGCTCTTATTCAAGGTTTGGAATGGGCAAGACAAAAGGGTATTGGCTGTCTAAAAGTTTATGGGGATAGCGAATTGGTTGTTAATCAAGTGAGAAACCTCAATATTATAAGAAATGATTTGCTTAAATCTTACAAGCATAGGGTATGGGACCTCTTGGAGGGATTTGATGCATTTAATTTGATATCCATACCTAGAAATCAGAATAAACATGCTGATAGGCTGGCTGCTGTAGGGACTGGATATGATATTCCAGAAGAGATAAGTAGTGATAAGACTAATCAGCATGTCAAGGTTGTTGTTAGGCCTGTTGTACCTGATAATAACATACACTGGCAAGTGTTTGAAAGTGACCAGCAGATTGTGTACTTCTTAAGAGAAGCTAAATTCTCTCATACTAACCAAGAGAGGCTACAACACCAGTATGGTGACCAAATCATTTAGCTCAAGAATAACAAGATGCCAAAGGGTTTGATCACCTTAGAGTCCATTTTTAACACTGATGATGAAGCTACAAAACCCAAGGCCAACATACAAGTTCAGCAAGATCACTATGAAGAGGTTGAAGTCTTCAGGGATAAGCTTCTTAAACTGGGCAAGGTATGTACAACAAAAGAAAAGCAAGCATTTATTCAACTTTTTCAAGAATTTAGTGACATTTTCGCATGGGAGTATAGTGATTTAAAAGGATTTGATCCCTGGCTTGCTCAACATACTATTGAACTTGAGCCTAATGCCAAGCCTGTCAGGCAGAAACAAAGGCCATTGAATCCTAAGTTACATCCTCTTATGAAGAAGGAACTGAACAAATTGATTGAGAGTAGCATAATCTTTCCTATTAAGCATACCTCATGGGTTTCCAACCTTGTACCGATTAGGAAGAAAAATGGAGAGATACGACTATGTGTAGACTTTCGTGACTTGAATAGAGCTTCCTTGAACGACTATCATCCTTTGCCTTCCATGAAATAGATACTTCAAGTAGTCTTAAGATCAGAGAGGTTTTCCTTACTAGATGGTTATTCTAGTTACAATCAGATATTAGTGAAAGAGAAAGACCAGTACAAAACAACCTTTACCACAAAATGGTGGACTATGGCCTACAAGAAGATGCCCTTCAGTTTGTCCAATGCTAGAGCAACCTTTCAAAAGGCTATGGATATGGCCTTTTAGGGGTTAATGTACAAGACTGTCTTAGTCTACCTTGATGACATTCCTATTTTCTCCAAAGAGGCTAAGGATCATCTAAACCACTTAAGGTAGATTTTTGAGAAATGTAAGGAGTTTGGGATATCACTTAATCCCAAAAAGTGTGTATTTGTTGTCCATGAGGGCAGATTGCTTGGTTATGTGGTGTCAAAATAGGGTATCACCATTGACCCTAAAAGAATAAGTGTGATTTTGGCTCTCCCTTTACCAGCGCACAAGAAAGGTCTACAAAGTTTCATTGGTAGAATCAACTTCGTTAGGAGATTTATCCCTGATATTGCTGATTTGTTAAGTCCACTAACTGCTATGTTGAGAAAGAATGTGTCTTTTAGCTGGACTAGAGAAGGAAAACGAAGCTTTGAGCTTATTAAAGAGGCATTGACAGCTGCACCTACACTTCTGAATCCTAATTTTTCTAGAGATTTCACGTTGTACGCTTATGGTAATGTTGACTCTGTTTCTGCTATGTTGGTACAGAATAATGATTCAGGTTTGGAGTAGCCTTTAGCTTTTTTCAGTCAAGCATTGAATGATTATGAGCTAAGGTATACCTTTGTAGAGAAACATGTGCTTGCTATTATAAGGAGTTTAAAGAAATTTAAACACATGTCAAATAATAAGATTAATCTAACGGTTGCTCATCTAAGTGTGGAGGAATTTCTGTTGAGTAAGGATCTCAGTGATAAGAGAGCTGGTTGGGTAACTAAGGTAATGGAATATGATGTAGACATTAAAGTTACCAAGCTGGTTAGGGGCAAAGGGTTGTGTGAATAACGTGCTGATGGTGTTATCAGCAAAGAAGAACATGAACAAGAAGCTATTCTATCATTGCAAGATCAAGAGCAAACAATTGTTTTAGTTCTTGTTATTAGTTGGGTGCAAGAAATGGTTCATTTCTTGCAAACTGGTGAGTGTCCTTAGGGCTTGGATAGAGCCAAAAGAAGGTACTTCAAATTGTAGTCTATACCTTATGTACTCATTAACGACTTGCTTTTTAGGAAAAATTTCAATGGAGTATTGCTGAGATGTATTGAACCTAACCAAGTTGAAAGAGTGTTGCATGAATTTTATGAGGGGTCAGCTGGAGGCCATTTTTCACCTAGAGCAATAGCTCTTAAGGTGATGAAGGGTGGCTATTATTAGCCCAGTTTGTTTAAGGATGCACACTTGTGGGTCAGAAAGTGCAAAGAATGTGCTCTGTTTGTTGAAAAGGAGGAGTTGGCAGCCTTACCTTTGCAGCCGGTTCAGGTTGAACAACCCTTTATGAGGCGGGGATTAGATTTTACTGGAGTTATAAACCCTCCATCCAGTGCTAGCCATAAGTGGGTTCTTATGGCCACATATTATTTTACTAAGTGGACTGAAGCAGTCGCACTTAAAGAGGCCAATGAGTCTGCTGTTCTAAATTTTTATGAAGAGCTAGTTATCAGATTTGGAGTCCCTGAGTCTATTATTTCAGGTAATGCCCTTGCCTTTGTTGGTTTTAGAATCTCTGATTGGGCTGTAAGAAATGGTATTTATCTAAATACATCTTCCAATTACTGTCTGTAAGGCAATGGCCAAGCAGAATCCACCAATAAGAACTTAATTAGAATTATCAAGAAGACCATGGAGGGTAACTAGAGAGCCTGGCATACACAATTAAAATTAGCATTATGGGCTGACAAAATTACTCCAAAATGGTCAACAAGGCATTCACCTTTAATGTTGGTGTATGGCAAGGAAGCAAGGCTTCCTATCACACTTGAGTTACCCACACTTGATTTGGTGAATCGGCTGGACATGTTAGAAGAAGACCCTATAACAGTAAGGCTAGCTCAACTAGTTGAGCTTGAAGAGACCAGGAATAATGCCATGAGAAATATAGAGTATCATCAAGCTCAAATGAAGAGGTCATTTGACAAAAGAGCATCTCCAAGAATATTCCAGGAGGGCGACATAGTGCTGAAATGGGATGAATCAAAGAGCAAACCTAGAAAGCACTCTAAGTTCGATGCTTTTTGGAGTGGGCCCTATATTATTTTAGAATGTAAACAACATAATGCCGTCTAGCTGAGCTGTCTAGGCTGGATGGTGACATGAAGCCAATCCCAGTCAACGGGATTCACCTCAAGCATTGCTTCTGAGGTATGATCTTAGATGTTTGTACATATTTCATGAAGTTTTTGATGTTAAATAAGTGCTGTTGCACAATAGATTAGATGTAGTTTTCATTTCCCTAAGTGAGTTTTTGCACAGTTAGTTGTTCCTGGGTCTAGTTGTGCGGAAGTTGAAACTGTTGTAATGTACTACAATTATATGAAGTAGGCAGCCATCACATGAAACAATGAATACATGTATTCACTATCACACATCATACCTATCTCCCTCATAGAACTGTAATAAATTGCAGTAGTTTGCTAAGGAGTTGTTCTTGTTGATTACCCCTTCTAGTTCATCAAGTAGATATATATCATTAATGATAGTGATTTTTTTGTTGGTTCACTGTCACCAACCATACACATGTACTTGATGGATTAGAAGAGGTTGCAGTCTAAAAATGAGTTGTAGCAGTGGAAAGGAATGTTTTTCAAGGTTTTGTCAAGTAAGAGTGACTCTATGCCCAACGGATAGTTTTAGGCAGCTAGTCTGGGTACTTAGCAGGCAAGCACCATGCAGATGTCGCCAGAAATGTTACCCATTTTTATTTTCCAGCTCAATTAAGTGGAGCTGGTTAAGTTTTATAGTTTTAAGGGCACATGTCTGTTGTTAATGAGTGTTTTGCCAAGAGAAAAATACCATAAAAGAACTTAAAATAAATGCAATTGTTTATAATCAAGAAGAACCATACAACATTGCATATTTTAAAAGGCATTTTCATTATTTATGAATGTCAAATGAAATGCTCCCACACAAGCTGTGGGAATGACTACCATAATGCATTAGAAAAGGAAATGATGCATATAGAAATGAAAGCATATACAAAGACAAGGGATCCGTCATTGCCTTGTAATGACGAACCCCCACAGTTAAGCAGCTTCATCTTCATCTCCTTCATAGAGGTCGCCTTGCTACTCTAAAATGTCTACAAAGAGATAGGGGAAAATTGTGTTAAAGCTCGGGATACCTAATCCTTGCATATACATCATCATTACATGCACAATTCACTCCTATAATGCATTACATCAATCTGTAATCATCATATGTATTAGAGGAAAACAAAGAACAAATTTGAAACTGGGCTCCCATGAGGGTCAAGCCCAACATGCTCGGAATAATGACATTAATGCAGAAATATTCAATAGACAAAGCATCATGATGTTTTTATCCTATGCATATTGCTGCTTTAAAAGATGTACCAAACACATGATGCATGAGTGGGACAGCCACCAGAAGAATATAATCTAAGTGCCATAGAAGATATAGTGCAGCTACATCACAGAGCAACATCTAAAACTTCATGACAAGTCAAGAACAAGTGCATCAATCATTCGGCATGGTATGTATGGAGGTATACTTGAAAAGACATCATAGACTAGAGCAGCAAAAGGATATATGCAGCAGTGCATATTCAGATGTATTCATGCATCAGCAAGTCAGATGGAGTGAAATCATCATAAGAGGAGTGAAGAGGAGCAATTGCTCCTATAAACTATGCTAACTTCAGAAAAGAACTTGTCAAAATCAGATAATCGTGTTCAAAATGCTTCATCATACACATGCTATAGAATGAGAAGTGATTTTATTCAAGAGGTGTCAATACGAAAGGATCAAAGAGCTTCAAGAATCAAATGGAGTACAACCATAAAAGGTATTTCTTTTCCATCTTTTTGTTGTGATTGAAGTATGAATCTATTGTTCTAGATATACCTCATAGATATAATAGCTATATAATGGAGCACCATCATAGCAGTTACCATTGAATGTCAAGACAGTGCTACAGATACAAAAATAGAACAACAAAGTAAAGAATGCCACAGTAGGACAACAGACAATATGATTATGATCATATACAGAGCAGCAAAAGGCCATAGAACAGCTCATTCATGGGCAATTATAACTAATGAAGAATATTACTCAGAGATCAACACCAAATGCCATGTATGGCTTTATGAGTTTAAAACAACAGACATTTATGTTCTTCTATAAGAGATACAAAAGATCTAAAAACCATAAATGATGTTTTCAAAATGATGCAACAGCATAAGAGAAAGTACAAGAACAACATATACAAGGTACAGATGAGACTTATCATTTTCTTTCTATTATCTTCATTTAAATATAAGGGCAATTGGAATAGCATGAAGGAAATATACAGAAGGAGATAATGTATTGGAACAACATTGAAATAGAGTAACTGTTGCTACAAGATGGAAAGGTAGTATGACTTCATCATGAAATAAGTATGCCTTCTGTAGAGTGTCCTCTATACATGAAGTCACATAGAGAGATTTGCTACAACATTGATATAATCTAGATACAAGTGCAAGTCATGATCAATTATAGCTAATGTAATGGAGAAGGATTGAAACAACTTTCAAATGATCAAGTCATCACGATATATCCTTTATCCAAAAGAGAGTGCAGACAAAAGGTCAAAGAGCATCATGATTATAGAAGCTTTGAGGGAACTGATAACACACTGTACAAGGAATATGCAATGGAAGTCATATCTATGTATAGGGGATAAAAGATATTAAATGCAGATGTATTATACAAGGACAACAAGTACCTCATATTCTTCTTTAAATATCTTATACATATTGCAATGCATTCATATTCCATGAATGCAAAAGGACAGATAGAGTACATTATCAACATGTAAAAGCTTGCAATTATGTATCAGAAGGTATAACAAATGCATTCAATTCATCATATTCAGAAGAAAACAAATGTGTATCAAAAATGTTCCGTCTGGTAAAGGATAGTCATAAGATGCTACAGTAGTCTCAAAAGCGAAAGGTACAACCATATCAATGTTATGCTACAACTACAGGAGGTAGCTTATCCAACATTTTCCATGAGTCGTCGAAGGTACCAGTGGACTATAGAAAGTCATGTAAGATTTATCTACAGGAAGTGCACAAGGAGATCACATGGATGTCATCACTATAGAGTGCAATTGGACAAGCAAAATGAATCATAATCTCCCTTTAATGATGCCATATCCCATATTATCTTGCAATTAGAAGGATAAATGAATTGTGGACAGTAGAGGTGCTTTGTTTGTACAATGAAATCAAATGGACTATGAAAGGTGTTATTTTGGATCGGCAAGATAAGAGGATGCAATAGATGCAACAACGTGTATATGCTTTTATTTATGCATGATGTGTGTTCATATCATTAATTGTCAAAGGATGAATATGGGGGCATTCATGTCATGATCAGCTACAGGGGCTTCACATTCAAAGGATTGAAGCAATGTATCCTAGAGCATTATAAGTTTAAACATCAATTGTTACAAAAATGTAAATATGGCATCATGTAAGTGTGGCTTCATATACAAAGGATATAGCTATATGATATACAAATGGAGCACACAAATGACATCAAATGTTTTTTGCCATTATAAAAGAGATAAGAAGAGCATGATAACTTTGTTGTCTTCTATACAGAGAATGAAAAACATGTTCAAATTATCAAGATCTGCCTTGGAGTTGTATTGTTATAGAATCCTCATCAAATTGTAGAAGGAAAAGCAGCTACAGGTGACAATGAAGATTTTTTTAGCTTATGAGAGCTTGTGTTTTGCATTCTCAAAAAGAAGAACAGAGATATACCATTATTTTCTACATATTGAAAATGATAAAAACCCTGTTCGTATACTTGAAATCTGCTACCGGGGTTTTATGTTTCTTGCAAACCCTTGTTATATTTTGCACAGACAATTTCAATGGCTGCAACAACAATAGAAAAGAGATGTATTTTCTCCATACAAAGTCATACCCACAGTCTATGCATAGGAACATTTTCTTTCACAAGTTTTTTGTTATGGGTTGAGCTCGTTTAGAGCGAAAATGTAGATACAAAGGGAAAACAAAAGTTTTGAGCTCAGACAAAAACAAATACTTAAGAATGCCCATTTGTATGTATGGTCGTGGCCTCTAGTGCCAGATCGAGCTTCTGGGGTTTCAAAAATGAAGAAAAGTTGTAGATGTTTAAGGAAATAAAGTTTTTTTGAACTCATGCGAATACCAAATACTTAGAAATGCCATCAAATTGCAGCTTCTGGCATTGAAATACATAGTAAAAATCTAGAAATAGAAGCAAATTAACACATAAAGACTTACATTCTTTTCTTGCTGAAGATCATATATCTAAATCAAAGGCAAAAGCTCAAACTCATGCTTCCATGGTGGCCCCAACGAAGGAGGGAGAGGTCACAATAAAGAAAGGTTACAAATGCATCATAAACCTACTATGGCCGCGGCCATAATGCTCAAAAAATAGTGAATAAAGTCAAGGAAGTAGCCCAATTCAACAAATGATTACTCACCTTCTTTTCCTTGCCGAAAATGCAAAAGAAAGACGCCTTAGGAAAGCTCAAAAGGCAGCAGAAAATGGTGCAAATTGAACATCCAAACCGTAGATGATCCTTGGTGGCCAGAGAAGGTTTTCCCATCGAATGCAAAGAGCAAAATGATGCAAACGATAGGGTTTTCGAGTTGTTTTGTTTTAGGGTTGCTTTGAAGCCTTAGGATTCGATTGTGATTTTTATCACATCAAATTGCATTTTCAATGCCATGACTAATGCCCATCGTGGCATTGTGGTCCTTCCACATTTGCTAACTTAGGATATTTTGGGCACCTTTTGCATATAATGCTTAGGTATTTTTTCCTTTGAAACTGTTTTAGTTACCTTT
The DNA here is from genome assembly GCA_027924645.1 of Cunninghamia lanceolata. Lineage (NCBI taxonomy): Eukaryota > Viridiplantae > Streptophyta > Pinopsida > Cupressales > Cupressaceae > Cunninghamia > Cunninghamia lanceolata. Next base: position 10,708,546 of record BSBN01000904.1, read on the forward strand.
GAGATGAATACACAGTCTTGAGTATACCTTGTAATGCATAAGAGAGATTTTGAAAGTGCATGGGAGATATAAGGTGGTATTAAGATATGAAGAATAATGCATGTTTTTGTAAGGCATGAGTAGCATGAGGTGTGTGGTAAGGAGAGTCGTGTTTGTGCCCAGGAGATATAAGAGGCTTTATTTTCTTTTTTGCATAATCTAGAAATAGATAAAACATTGTAAACAAATAGTAAAGTAATGAATTATAATTACTTTATTACTTGTCATAAAAATACAAAAAGCGATGATAGGCAAATCCATAACACGTAACAAAGTAAGTCTCATTGATTACTTTATCTTTTTTTTTTCACAATATTTTATTTATCTCCAAGCCATGCAAAATCAGGAGATTGAATATTAATGTCCTAGTGCCATTATTTTCTGCATAGGTTTGTAATAAATTTGAAATGTACAACATTAAACTAAGTGGTGTAATTATAAACCACTTAGTCAATGTTAATTAAATGCAGAAATAATTATATTTCTGTCATTTATTATGCAAGGGACAAGTTGAGGAGGCTTTCAGATGTGGTCAAAGAGATGTGGTTGAGCATTTATTATGGAAATGCCAAACATTTATGATGCTGTAGGAGAGGTTGACAAACAGGTAGAGGAATTATTTCATGGATTTGACTTTTTTTTAGTAGCATTTAAGGGCATTAAGACCCTGTTTTTGGAGCTTTTATGGTGGGTGATGACATGCCTTGACTTTTTATTCATTGGGAACTCATTTTGGAGGAGATGCACGACCATGGAGGTTTCTTGTCCTTATCTTGTTATAGCTGTTTGGAGAGTATATAGTCATTCATTTGACTCTTTTGTAGGGAGTTCTGATCATGCAATTTCTGGAGTTAGTGATTTTTTGTAGTCCTTACTCAGTTTTGAGCATGTTTTGTAACTCTTTTGGGATATGAAATACAGAAAAGACCTTGGATACCATTGGTTATGAGTTTTTGCCTTCTTATTCTTGTAGTATTGTGTATCATCAAGTGATTGATCAAGTCATTTGTGAGGTATTTTTATTTCCTTGTGACCTTGTCTCATGTTTCAATACCTTTTCTGCAAAAAAAGTATGTTTATGCAAGTTGCAAACTGTGTCTTAAAGTTGCATGTGGCTTTTTTAACTGTGAAGTTATCTTCCTTTAAAGGTTAATTCATTTAGGCCTTTTTGTGAAGTATTTATGCATAACATGTAGTAATAGGTTGTGCAAATTTAGTTTCTGTTATCTGTAACCAAGTGTATAAATCTAAGTTTTCATAAACCATATCAATTTGGTGTATCACCCTTGTTTTATTTTCCACTTTTCTTTTCATTTTTTAAGCATTCCTTTGTCCCTTTTCCTCTGCAAATCCAGTAGTTTCTAGCTGATAACCAGCTAGGAAGGCAACCTTCTCCGGAGGTTCTTTCCATCATAGGTGACCCATAGGCCTGGAAAGATCCCATGTTTCTCTAGAATGCTAAGTTCTGCAACTTAGCAAGGGTGTAGTTTTGAGAGTCAACAATACCCAACGTCATTTTTGCACCGAAGTGCTACAGATCCATAACTGAAAGTAACTAGGAATCAATGATGACATCAAGTACCCACATCCTAGTAGCTACTTCTTTTACCCATACCAATTAGAAACACCAAGTATATGAACCCAAAATTGAGAATAATATCCAAATACAATGACACATTAGGGACCACCCTCAACCCATGCAACATAAATAATAAGAGCTAGGTTTGCTCTACAAACCAACCAGTGTGGTTCTATATGAGGGGAGTCAATCGGGACAAATGTCCATGGGGAGTTATAAACTCCTAATGGGAACACCTCCCTTTCTCAACCTCTAGGTACACTAGCGTGCCCTCGATCTAGTGGAAGAGATGACATTAGGGAAAACACAGAACACTAAAAACATAATGGTATGAAGAGTGACCCACACAACACATTAAACTTCCACATGTTTTATCATATTATGCTACATAGATATTGCACACACATAAATTCCACTTATTCCTACCAATTTCACACATCAACTCAGTGGTTTGCATTCAATTCTTACACTTTAACTAAGTTAAATATAATTACTTACACATACAGAACTATCACAAGAGGGAAAATACATGTCTTAATCCTACCAGATTCATACTTCTTTTTGATCATTATAGAATCTAATTCTTCACTAGTATTTTTGAATTGCAATTTCCAACTCATTTCATAATCAAACATAGATTACCATGGGTGCATATAAAAGTGTTGCATTTATGCAACCTACTTTTTATCACCTAACACAATCAACAACATTCACTTCCAATTCAATCTTCATTGTTGCCAAGAACACAAGGACACACACATAAGGTACAATATACTAAGCATGCTTCAACTCTTTATCAATACCAACTCATACAATGACCATCCACAAAGAGTTTTCTACTCATAGTACTAACAAATGAAAGCATTCTAATACACAATACTGATTGATTCAAAAATGAGTGCATATATATACTTCTCTCTACATGCTTCTAACACATTTAATTCTAATCTCTCATTTATTTTCATTATTCTATTTTAAAGCAATAAAACATAGGGATAATGAATACTTTGAACTTCACAATTCACCATGGTAATATTTATTTATCAAAAAGGGTAAACAATTTTATATAGAGCAAGGTTACTATGGTTCGAAAAAGTTTCCTTTTACTGACAAAAGAAGCATAAGCCAAGTTCTAAAAGGGTTTGATTTGCCGATAAAGCAAATATGCAAGGAAGGGAAAAGTTCAAGAATGTTTCATTTTGTTGATAAGGCAAAATTGACTAAGGCATAATGAAGATAAGTGTCTTTGTCAGGAAATCAGCCAAAACTAAACTTTCCACAACTTCGTGTTTTTCCCGTTTCGCCGAAAAAGCGATAAAAGGATAAAATCACAAGTTTGGCAAATTGGTCTTTTGCCAACAAAAGTGTTGGAAACAAGGCAAATAACTGAGAGGAGGGGGGGTGAATCAGTTATCTCAAAATTTCCTTAACTTTCTTTCCTTTTTGTTATCTTAATATTCAGTGTTATATCAATACATGAAAGCATATATAATCATAAGAACAAAAATAGAATCAACACACATAACACAAGGATTTTTACGTGCAAACCTTGGTAAAGAAAAAACCACGGGGTGACTAACCCAAGATTGTATTCTCTGTTAAAAGAATAAAGGAGTACAAAATGGCACTTGCCAATTAGGGCTCATTGCCCGAGCACATTGCTCACAAGAGGCACACTGCCTACAAGAGACTCACTGTGTACAGAACTTACAGAAGATAATCAAGTGTTTGAACTGATAAGAAGCATCTACAAATGCAAGTTACTAATCTGTTGGTTGAATCCATGCTTCATTTGTGATGTGTATCAAAAACATAGGCATAGAAGTCATTAATCATGTCGGCCAACAATGTATAATCCCATAAATTGCTTGATCAACACCTTTTACTCGTCCGGATTGAAGTCTGATACTCTAGCAGTTAGTTCTTCCTCTGTTTGCTCTGCCTGATTGAAATCCAACACTCAGATGCTCATATCTTTTTCTTGATTTATCACCGGAGGCTAAATCTCTGGAGTATAGTAGTCATGATACCCCTCTTGACTTGTCTAAGTCCGCAACTTATTGAGTTACACCATCTAAGAGATCCGGTCCTGATTGTCGAACCTTGTTACATACTCTGTTCTTGTTCACCAGACCAAAACATTCTTCAATCTGACTTTCAGTGAAGGCATATTATGTACTACGAATGTGGGATAGAATTTGTTGCCATCAATGACAACACTTATGAAGCCACACAGTGTCTCTTGCCAACAATCTCCCCCTTTGGCATTGATGGCAACACTTAGTGAAAAATGGCTGAGTGTCGTAGTAACTCCCCCTTGGTTGATGCTCTGTCTTTTGCACTATTTTACTAAAGCTCCCCCTTAGCTGGATTCCACATTTTTCACTACTCCTCACTCCCCCTTGACATCAATGGCAAAGGGCAGAATCCACATACCAAAATTTTGTAAAAATTATCCTATACATGGCCGCATAAGTATATATATATATATATATATGTTATAATTACATATACTTAAGTATATCCGCAAAAGTAGCCTTCAACTGTACAAACTCTGTGGCCCAGCTCTGCTTCATCCTATTCAAAATGGAGATGTCAACAAAAATGCATATGCTTCTTCTCTTCTTAAATCTGTTGGATCACTGGTTTGGGCTGTGGTCTGAGCATCTGTCAATGCCTCATGCATTGCCTCTAGATTAGGGATAATTATCCCTCTGAGTTCACCTATTCTATTCATTATGTTCTTCTTTTCTGCCCATTCTCTTTATTTATTTTATTATAACAATAGCCTGACATTCTTGATTCATTAAAGAGGAGGAAAGAGGGTCAAAATTATGAACTAGGCTTGACAATTTTTCTTCTTGTTCCTTTACTTTCTCCTCAATATCTTTTGTCACTTTAGGCCAAGTCAGACAAAATTTGAATAGATCTCCACCATCTTTGAGAGCATTTTCAAGGCTCTTTTTCCCAATATCTAGAGTCCGCCTATCATTAGCAATAAGTCCTTGCACCTCAGTGAATCTTTTTCCTAGAAACTCCTTCCAGACGTTTGCTTCTACTAATTTCTCTAGAGATTCAAAATGAGTGTTAACAGAATTTACTAAGTTTTTTAAATTACCAGATGGTGAGGCCGAAGGGTCCTTTTGATAGGATGACATGATCTTCTCGAGCATCTCGGATGCAATCTCCAATAGTTCACAGTCCTCCATGTGAGATTTTAAGAGTTTTTCTTTTGCTTTGGCTTGAGCAAAAGATGTTATTTTCATTGTCTGAACCGGGGAGAGAGAATCAAAATTCAGTGGTCCTTGAAATAGCTCAGGTTCATCCAGCTCCATCATTTCTCTGTTTAAGAAGTTCTTCACTGTCTCTACAGTGTCTCTTGCTAGAGATTGAAACTTCTTTGAAATATCAGAAGAGTCATCATTAGTCTTTTCTGCCTGTTCTTCTTCTTTTCCCTTAACCTCTTCTTCTTGAATCTTCTTCTCCTCACTTCTACCTTCTCCTTTAGCTTTAGAGTCTGGAATGTTTGTCATAGCTGCAGTGGGATCCGAAGGAGAGATGTCACATGCGTTTACTACTTCATGAACTTCCTCTTCCAGAACAAAGGAATCTAAGTCCTCAGACTTCTTTTCATCTATTTTCTTTGATCCTTCTACATCCTTGTCAGAAAATTATTCATTAATTACATTTAATCCTTTAACATCCATGGTAGAAGGTTCTTCATCTGTTTCCGCTACAATAGGAAGATTGAATCTTTTCAAAGCATTCCAGAGGATATCTTTTGTTTCACTTGCTACTTGGTCAGTTTCTCCAAGCATAAGTTTATTCATTCTTACCTTACTCTAGAACTCATCCTTACAGCCTTTGAAAATCATGTCCATTTGTTTTGGAGTGATAGAAAGGTAAAGCTGAATCATTATTTGCTCCCGGATTTCTAAGTCTTTAATCATTGCATTCTCTTTTCTCAGCTCAAGTACCTTTTCTAGGCTCTTAGGAATCAATGATATAATTTCAATGAAAGCTTTATTGTAAATGTTCAAATACCTGACAGTAGCTTCTTCTAGAATTCTCTTGTCAGCATCACTGTATGCATCATAGAACTCAGTCACCGGCTGCAGGTTCCCATCCACAGTAACTGCCTTGATGATGTCATCAATGGAAAGAGTGGGCTTTTCAACAAATTCCTCTGCCTTCTCTTCCTCATTTTTGCTAGCAGAGAACTTTCCGGATGTTCTCTTCTTTTTCATTTTCTTGATTTCTTCATCTGATTTTGTTTCTTCATCATCTTTATGGCTTGTATATGTTCTTGAGGCTTCGATCTTCATTCTCTTTTCACTTTTTCCAGATGGTTTGACATATGGTTTAGTATCCTTTGAGCTTTTAGGAGTGACAGGTGCAGAGCTCTTGGAAGATCTAGTTTGGGAGGGGGATTGCACCGTGTTGGTACCTAAATATGTATATGCAAGCACCTTCCCAAAAAATCCAAAAAGTTCTAAGTCCTTGGGCCTCCTCAGCATTTTTTAACTTCAGCATCATTTTTTCTTCCGAGGAGGTCATCATCATCATATTTCTGGTTATCACCCTAATGTTGCTTGTGAGGGTCATCATATTTTCTGCCTGCCTGATCTTCTACCCGACGGGTGATATTTTAATATCGGGTGATCTTAGTTAAGATCATCCTGATGTTGTTATTGCAAAGTTCCAAGTATGACCCGATCTTCTGCAGGGTCATCATATTTGAACATCGGGTGATCTTGGTTAAGATCATCCTGATGTTACTTTATCACTTCATGTTCTTTCATCACCTGATGTTGCTGACGTCATATTCTTGTCAGGGTGATATCCGCTTATCTATCGGCTTCATCATATTCCAAGGAAGGGGGTGATATTTTCAAGTACCAGTCATATTAATACATCTCCCCGATCTTACAATGGAGCTACAGTGCACCCTAATATTTTGTGGGGGGGTGATATTCCAAAATATCGGGTGATCTTACGAATATCACCCCGGCACCAATATGATGGTGACGTCATCCGGATATGAGGAGATGCGTGGTATGCAGATATGATGGTGACGTCATCATGATTTTCATTGGCTAGACATATGGTATTGGCAAAGCAGGAGGATCTTCCTCCGATGCATCAGGTTTTGCCGATGAGGGTGAATATCAGGGTGACATTTCACATGAAGATCAAGATGTTCATCAAATTGACTTTTCATATCGGCTGGATAAACATGAGGTTCGCCGATATTAGAGGTCTAGCCGACAGGTGATGGTGTGAGGCTTGCTGACGTCAGGGTGATTTTGTTCATCGGCAGGACATACGATGTCAGGAGGACAAACATGAGGTTTGCCAATGAAGTGGTCTGGCCAATGGAGGATGATGACAAGGTTTACACTGGTGTCATCGGGAGCAAAAGCACTGACATCATATATGCTCATGACCTAGTATATAAAGTATTAGAGAGGTCGCCGTGGGGTGCATGTGGGATAATTAGTTCCCACATAAATTTGAAATATCAGGATGATATATCTTGGCGGGAAAGTTTCAGGAGCGCACAGTTAACTATTTTTGCCAAGGCCGCGAGTAGGTGGACATTAATGGCAGATGTTACAGGGTATGGGCGTTGGCGTGGACAGATCAGGTACCTGATTGAATTTGTACATCCACGGGCAGCGGCGCAAGGCTCGAGACCTTTCCCTGTCTCCTCTTCCACCTGCTGCATTGAATGTTTGAGCGCCATTTCTTCATAATGAACTATATCTGGCAGACTTTTGAGTCACCCAGTGATTAATGTTGAGTACCTGCCTTGCTGTATATAGCAAGCTGTGTTGCTCATTCGTTGGTTGTTGAAGGCCTGGGGCATTTTTGTGTAAATAACAAAGAACAGGGCATGATCCTGGTTGTTCTATCTCTTTGGAGTTTATGAGTTGCATGATGAATGTATTTTGCACATATGTTCAGTTTCATTGTTGTTTTCTATGAAAAATGGTGTAATGCATGTGTTTACCTGTCTGTCTCCTTTGCTGCATATCATTCTTCTTCTAAATCTGATTGCTAAGGGTTTCATAGATTCTAGGGTATAGATTTCTATGCTGCATGCTTGATCTGTAACTTCCATTCAAGGAGTGGATTAAACTATTTTAGATCAATGTATGGAGAAGAATGTATGTCAGTTGGGATGTCTGTAAGTATAGGCAGCTAAATACCCATTCTTGGGTGATGTTTGTAAGGCAAGTATCAGCTCCAACCCAATGAAACTTGAATGCCAGTTGCAAACCATCTCTTTTATACATCTAGTTGACTCCTTGCCCTGAGATAGGCACCGGTCTGCTTCTGGGTTAGTAGTTATGATCCACATCCCCCTTGTCTTGCATCCAAACATCACTTCCAACCTTTCCATAATTTCAACCCGTTAGTTGTAGGAGTAGGATTAGGACCCCTACATACTTTCATACCCAACCAGACACATATGTCCAAGATGTTGCCAACCTTGTGATCTATCATGCAGATCTTGGTCCATACATGAGAGTATTCTGCATGTTGTTGTCAAGTTAGATCTTTTTATCATCGAGCTAGTCAAGGTTACATCTTTAGCTATAGGGATACCCCCCTTGGTGCGGCAGAACCAGTAGTGAAGGGGAGGAGCTCACGCAACCTCCTGTATTAGTTGGCTGGATCTACACGTGCATAGGAACTGGCAAACCCTGATGTTGATTCAGAAGAAAAAACCAACACATTGGAACGTTTCCTTTCTTTCTTCTTATTTTTCTCTCTCAGCCTTCTCCATTTTCTCTCTATTTGCATCTATAGCCTCCTTTGGTAGGCCAAATATTTTGGCAATTTCTTCAACTTCCCTTCTTACTTTCCTCTTTATCTCTGGGTGTCTTAACTCAACATGTATTTTTACACTTAGCTCTTGAAAGGTCCCAAACCTTTCTGCTTTAGTGTCCTTGGGCTAGCTCAGCAGGTGTTGAATATGTAGCTCTAAGATTTTTTCATTGACTTTATACCCCATAGGCATTATCCACACAGTCCTTGGCTCAACTGCCTCCATTAGGCATTGATCAGTGTCAACCATAAAGCAAACTATGTCCTTGTATTTCTCAACTATGGACTATGAAATTCTCTCTCTGGCTTGCATCATGCTATGGAAGTTCTTGAAGTAACCCCAGAGAGCTATGTTTTGGGATTGAGCATCACCAAGTCCATACATGTAATCTCTAATCTAAATTGCAACCGGTTTATCATTTTGCCAGACCTAACCATGTGATCCAGGTAGCTCATTCATATAATAGAAGAACATTAGGCTACCATATTTAAAGGAATTTTTCTTATCCTTTTTGATCTTCTGTAAGTTCTCCAACAACTGATTTAGAAGAAGTTCACATAGATCATAATCTGCATCTTCCCTCAATGTTTGATATGCTACATAGATTGCTGTGCCAGACACATAATTCTCCATACTTGAATGATAGATTTTGTAGCTGGTCATCATTGAGGCAAACTTGACATCTGGATCTATGATATCATCTATGGTCATTGCTCTTTTGTCAAATTTAGATCCGGTGGCTTCAATTACTATTTGGTTATTCACATATTTAAGTGCAGGTAACCCATCAGATGAATGCAGTCTGATCACTGCCCTAATGGCATCTTTAGTTATCTTGAAGGGCCTCACTAGCCACATAAAATTATCATGCATCCTGCTTAGAACATACTGGACCCAATCATCTTCTGCAAAACATGGAAAATGTATGCAATGTCCGAAGTGTTTGTCCCAAAGGGCCTTGAATTCAGGTTTGAGTTCAAAATTCTCATCTATTAGTTGTTTGTGATAAAAGTCCATCAATTTTGAGTCTCCAAATTCTTCAATGTTGGCATGGATATAAACCCTAACATCTTCTACATGCAATACTCCATGCAGAATGCTAGATAATGCGCCCAAAGGATCAACTTCTAGAGATTTATAAGGGTGTTTCTTGAATTTAGGTCGCAGTCTATCAGAGATATTGACAACCATTGGAGTAGCCATTTTGCAAGAGATTCAGAGAGATTTTCAGAATGGAAGTACCTTTTCACGCTTTAGGGTTTTAAGCAGGAGCCAAAACAAATCGTTGGTTGAATTCATTTTTTAGTTGATCTTGAGTGAATTGTAGAATTTTATTTATAGAGCTTTTCTATTCTTCTTCGTGAGTGCAAGTGTGTAAATAATGAGTGAAAGAATACTTTTATCCTTGCACAAACCTTAATTTCCTTTTGTAATAAATGCACAACTTAAGTTATCAGGTTGCCTTGTTTTGAGAGAGATCTTCTTGAATCACTGCGTCGAACTTAGAATCATTGTCAGTGAGGATTGACAACGTATCTTCTTTTCTTCAATCATGCCATGGGTCTACAGATCAAAGCATTTCAATTTTGAATCATACCGGATCTATTTGTGAAATTCTACTTTACCGGATAGCTGTCAGAACTGGATTAACTTGAGCAGTTAAAATCTTGTAAAACTCCATGCGGATCTTTCATATTTTGATTGAAGGTTATTTAGATGTTTTTCTGAGAACCCTTTAATCTGCAACGTCAGATGTTTACTCAATGTGCCAAATTTAGGCACTAGTTGACTGGTTGGGGGAATTTATTTTTCTCTCTGACTCCCCCTGAGCCAGAGCTCACCTTTTTAGTTTCCGGAAGGAATATCAGCACCAGATTCTGGTGCGGATCCATCCCCAATACTTTTTGTACTCTTCTTTACCCAAATCTTGCTCATCTCCTTTTGAACTTCATCCCCATTCACTTTACCTTTGCCCTTATCTTGTTTCTAATCATGTTCCACCAGACCTTTTCTATCCTAATTTTTGCTTTTACAAAATTTGGCAATATGATCGGATCTATTGCAATTGTAACATGTAACATTTCTTTGCTTATTTGATTGATATCCTCTTAATCTGCATTGATTAGCCATATGTCCTATTCTATTGCATGCAAAGCATCTACCATTGAATAAATTGTTTATTTGCATATTTCTACATTCATGAGATTTGTGACCATACCTTTTGCAATTAAAACATTGTTCGGAGAAGGATGGATTATTCTGATTCATTCTCCTCCTGCACTGAGTTGCTTTATGGCCGAAATTGTTGCAATTGAAGCAGTATCCATTAAGGGATGGATATCTTTGGGCATTTGGTTGCCTTATCGGAGGTCTTCTAGGCCCGTTCTTTGATTTCCTGATCCAAAGTTCTTCTGACCAGATCCAAATCTTTCACCTTTCTCATATCCCAAGCCACGCTTATCATCTACCCTCTTTTGGCTTTCAAGAAGAACTTCAAGTTGGGCTGAGCTTATCTTGAATTTTTCTTTGTATTCATTTGCAGTTTGAAGATCTTGTTTAAGTGTCTATCTGATTCTCAAGTTGTTCTTCATTGTCTCTAGCTTCTTCAAGATCAGATTCAAGATGCCTGATAATTCTGTCCATTTTGTGGTAGTCCTCTATTTTCTCCTTGAGGGATTGTTTTAGATTATCTTCAATCTTTCTTTTTTCTTCAATTTCTTGGGTGAATTTCATAACCCCTGATTCCATTTCATGCCTTACCATAATGACTTCTTTTGACAGCTTCTCACATAACTTATTTTTCTCATCCAAATCTTCATTAGTATCATTGACTTCACTCTGATTGGCTAATTTTTCAAGTAGTTCCTTTCTCTTTTTCACAGAAATACTAAGTTTTTCTTTTAGCTCATTTATGAATTCATCAGCTTGTTTGAGTCTTTCTCTCAAATTATTGACTTCAGAGTGGCATTGTTCAAGATCATCTAGGGTAGAATGAAGTTGTTCCTTCATACCATATGCATCCATTAAGATTCCCAGATCTTCCTCAAGCTATTAGGCCTTGTTCAGAGGAACTTGGCTCTGATACCAATTGTTGGAAACAAGGCGGATAACTGAGAGGGGGGGTGAATTAGTTATCTCAAAATTTCCTTAACTTTCTTTTCTTTTTGTTATCTTAATATTCAGTGTTATATCAATACATGAAAGCATATGTAATCATAAGAACAAAAATTGAATCAACACACATAACACAAAGATTTTTACGTGGAAACCCTGTTAAGGGAAAAACCACGGGGTGACTAACCCAAGATTGTATTCTTTGTTAAAAGAATAAAGGAGTACAAAATGGCACTTGCCAATTAGGGCTCACTAACCAAGCACACTACTTACAAGAGGCACACTGCCTACAAGAGACTCACTGTCTACAGAACTTACTGAAGATAATTAAGTGTTTGAACTGATGAGAAGCATTTACAAATGCAAGAGTTCAGTTCCAGTTAGGCACAATATACTAATCTGATGCACTTCATTTTTCCTCTATTCAATGTTGTTGTTCAGTCACATACCGGACTTGAATTGTTGTTCTCACACTTATTCCTTTTTTTCTTCGCACCTTATTACTTTCCACCTTCACCACACACTCTTAATGCTAGAATCCATCTAGTATATATATCTGCATCAAGGATTCTCATCAACTTTCTAGTTGGCAACAAAAACACTCAAGATATTTGCAAGTTACTGATCTATCGGCTGAATCCATGCTTGATTTGTGATGCGTATCAAAAACATAGGCATAGAAGTCATTAATCATGTCGGCCAACAATGTATAATCCCACAAATTGCTTGATCAACACCTTTTACTCGTCTGAATTGAAGTCTGATACTCTGTCGATTAGTTCTTTCTCTGTCTACTCTGCCTGATTGGAACCCAACACTCAGATGCTCATATCTTTTTCTTGATTTATCACTGGAGGCTAAATCTTCAGAGTACAGTACTCATGATACCCCTCTTGACTTGTCCAAGTCCGCAACTTACCGAGTCACACCATCTGAGAGATCCGGACCTGATTGTCAGACCTTGTTACATATTATGTTCTTAGCAAAGGGCAGAGTTAGGAAAAGTAAAGAATTGCCAATAAGGGCAAAGATGCCCTTGTTTGGCAAAGTTCATTTTTGCTGATAAAGGCAAAATAGCTCATAGTTCAACAAAAGTAAATGTTGCCGATAAGAGTGAAAAGGAGAGCAAAAAGAAAAGTTCAAAGAAAGTGACTTTTGCCAACTGAATGAAAAGATAAGAGGAAAGAGGAAAACCAAACAACACAAGCCAAGTTCTAGAAAATGCAAATTTACCGATAAGGCAAAAATGATGACTTGGATGGTCAAGAAAAGCGATGAGCAGAAATTGCAGAAATGAAAAAGATTGGCTGATAAATTGGGAAAGTGCAGGAGGGTACAATCAATAATCAGATGCTTCAAAATAGAAAAAAAGGACAACACATTGGAAATATTGTCAATACTAGAAGTAGATAATTCCCTGAATGCATGACATGATTTCATGGATACATAAATGCAGATTTGTACTCAGCATTAATGAGTTGTAGGCCATAATTGTGCAGGTTGTTCAAATAGTGAAATTATTCAATGCACAAAGGATAAATTAGATAAGTCAGAGGCTATAGGTGGGAAAGAGAAGATTAGAAGCTTCCTTATTTATTACTCAGAGTACAATTGAAATGCAAGCGATCTTTGTCAGATTGATTACAGAGTCGGCAGGAGCATGGGTCTCAACCCCAATGTGCAAGTCTACTAAAAAATTTGGAATTAATGCAATTTGGGTGCAGTCCTTCGTAGGATGTGGTACCTGGGGGACTGCACTTAGTTTGAAATGAAATTGCTATATATGTAGGGTTGTGATTTGTATGAAGGGTGGGTCATTTTGGCAATTTGTCAGTAGGATTGTGAGCCCTAGAAGGTAGATTAAGAAAGGATATTATGTAGGCTATGTTTATACATGAATCAATCATGAAGTGTATGTAATACAATAAAAACCTTTGTATCAGATTGTTGCTTTTCTCCACTACTGTAGGTGTTTTTCTTAGTAAATTGTAATCGTAGTTTCAGTTTGCTTTTACCACATTTCATGGTATGATTGTAAGCTCTGATTTGATGAATGTGACAATTCTTAATTCATTCCCAAGCTTTTTGAAGGATCATTTCAGTATTGCATAGGGAAAAACATGGTATGGTGAGTGATTCTTAAGTATTTTCATTAATCTGGTAGTGATTTCTTTGCATTTGATACGTTAAGCAGGTAGTTATACACTTTTATATGATTGTTTTCCTCCGTTTTACATTAGACTCCCAATGGATAGGCACCAGTCTGAGTAGCCTTAGATCACCCATCTTCAAAACAAAAACTATACACCATATTTTTAGAAGTAGAATTAGTCTTCATGCATCCTCGCAGTGTAGTATTGCAAGGAAGGGAAAAGTTCAAGAATGTTTCATTTTGCCGATAAGGCAAAATTGACTAAGGCATAATGAAGACAAGTGTCTTTGTCAGGAAATCGGCCAAAAGCTGAACTTCCACAAGTTTGTGTTTTTCCCATTTCATCGACAAAGCGATAAAAGGATAAAATCACAAGTTCGGCAAATTGGCCTTTTGCTAACAAAAGAGGCATCAAGGAGAAGGTTTGGCAAAACAAAATTTTGCTGATAAAGGAAAGCAAAGGGCAGAGTTAGGAAAAGTAAAGAATTGCTGATAAGGGCAAAGATGCCCTAGTTCAGAAAAGTTGATTTTTGCCGATAAAGGAAAAGTAAAGAATTGCCAATAAGGGCAAAGATGCCCTTGTTTGGCAAAGTTCATTTTTGCTGATAAAGGCAAAATAGCTCATAGTTCAACAAAAGTAAATGTTGCCGATAAGAGTGAAAAGGAGACCAAAAAGAAAAGTACAAAGAAAGTCACTTTTGCCAACTGAATGAAAAGATAAGAGAAAAGAGGAAAACCAAACAACACAAGCCAAGTTCCAGAAAATACAAATTTGCCGATAAGGAAAAAATGATGACTTGGATGGTCAAGAAAAGTGGCGAGCAAAAACTACAGAAATGAAGAAGATTGGCCGATAAATTGGGAAAGTGCAGGAGGATACAATCAGTAATTAGATGCTTCAAAACTAAAAAGAAGGACAACATATTGGAAATGATGTCAATACCAGAAGTAGATAATTCCCTGAATGTGTGCCATGATTGCAGTGATACATAAATGCAGATTTGTGCTCAACATTAACGAGTTTCAAGCCATAATTGTGTAGGTTGTTCAAATAGTGAAATTCTTCAATGCACAAAGGACAAATCAGATAAGTTAGAGGCTGCAGGTGGGAAGGAGAGGATTAGAAGATTCCTTCTTTATTAGTCAGAGTACAATTGGAATGCAAGCGATCTTTGTCAGATTGATTGTAGAGTCAACAAGAGCATGGGTCTCAACCCCAACATGCAAGTCTACTGACAAATTTGGAATTAATGCAATGTGGGTGCAGCCCTTTGTAGGATGTGGCACCTGGGGGACTACACTTAGTTTGAAATCAAAGTGCTATATATTTAGGGTTGTGATTTGTATTAAGGGTGGGTCATTTTAGCAATTTCTTAGCAAGATTGTAAGCCCCCAAAAGATAGATTAAAAAAGGATATTATGCAGGCTATGTTTATATATGAATCAATCATGAAGTGTATGTAATACAATAAAAACCTTTGTATCAGATTGTTGTTTTTCTCCACTACTGTAAGTGTTTTTCTTAGTAAATTGTAACTGCAGTTTCAGTTTGCTTTTACCACATTTTGTGGTATGATTGTAAGCTCTAATTTGATGAATGTGACAATTCTTAATTCATTCCCAAGCTTTGTGAATGATCATTTCAGTATTGCATAGGGAAAAACATGGTATGGTGAGTGATTCTTAAGTATTTTTAGTAATCTGGTAGTGATTTCTTTGTATTTGATACGTTAAGCAGGTAGTTATACACTTTTATATGATTGTTTTCCTCTGTTTTACATTAGACTTTGTAGCCCAATGGATAGGCACCAGTCTGAGTAGCCTTAGATCACCCATCTTCAAAACAAAAACTATACATCATAGTTTTAGAAGTAGAATTAGTGTTCATGCATCCTCACAGTATAGGATTGTACTTATCAGCTATATAGGGGTCATACAATAACTAGATTTTCTTAGTTCAGTGACAGATTTGAGGCTAAGAGGGTAATCTGGCTTTGGTTGTTCTTATTTTTAGTTGTTCATTTGGTTTGATTTTAATACATACTCAGGTATAAAACCCCTTGGAATATCCCTCCAGAGTTTAGGCTGAGATCGAAGAGCAGAGGAGTTTACCCGTTCATGTAGTTGGCCAAAATTGCCCAAAACTTGTTGATAAACCCCTTCCTTTCACCCTGATGACAATCCCTGGCCTAGGTGATTTAGGAAAGTTTTAGAGTTTCATGTTGCTGTTATTTTGGGAACCAACATTTCGACGCCATTGTCAGGGAACTAATATTTTGATTCAAATCTAAAATCCTTGGTAACAATGAATCATTTTAATTCTAGTTGCTGATATTGAAATATAGTTTTGTTCAAATTTTCTTCCCAATAGGGGAGTGTCGACTTTGTTTTGATAACACAGAGTTAATTTCAGTTTGAAAGGAATTTCAAAATGGATAGAGGAAAAAACTAGGAGCATTCTGGACATGAGGAATCATCTAGCAATGTTGGAAATAGAAGGAATAGATATAGGGAAAAGAGACCCCATGGGGTACCTGCAAGAAATACCCAAGACAATGTATTTGTTGACCTCAAAAGCCAATAGAACTATGCTTCTAAAGATTTTGCTGATAACATGCTAAGAAGAAACAAAAGACAGAATAGAAATGATTATGATGTTAGAAGGAATGAGAATGTTATTAGTAGAGGAGGTAGAGGTGCTTCTTAGGGTCCACATCTAAGAACATCTGGGATGCCTAGTGATAATGAAGAAATTTATCAGGATGCCAAGCATCCTAATTCTCCCATAAGGTCATTTGAAAGCCAGCATGATGCTATTCCTAGTGAAGGTGATCAACAACAGCCTGATGATGAAGAAAGAGAAAGAAGGATTCAAGATGAATTGGATCTATTTAATCACCTCAGAAATAGACAGAGGGAGGTGCAAGCTTTACTTGAGTAGCAAGAAGCTTAATTAGCCCAGTAGGCCCATCAAAATTAGAATGCTCAGCAGCAAGGCTTGAATCAAAATACATAGCAACAAGGCCTGAATTGAAATGCAAAGCAACAACGTGCACATCAGCAGCCACATAATCAGCAGAATAACCAGAGACAACAACATCTTATGGGACAACATGACATAAATCAGAACCTTGCTCAAAATATTAATATGTAGCTACCACAGAATCAAGTTAAGCAGCAGCATGGCAACATTCAGCATGTTGGGCATGCACAATGAAGACAAGCATAGAGGTTTATTGCACAGAGGCAACCATTGGGTGCTGAAAGGTACAAGCAACTTAATTTCATTGGTATTCCTAATTTTCCTAATCTCATTCCAACTGAGATTAGAGGGAAGATTCCAAGATTTCAGGGTAACAATGTTGTCACTAGTGAGGAACACCTAAGACATTTTATTAATGTCACTGATGAGTACGTGATGCAGGGGCATCGCTCTCCATCTAATTTTGGTTTGAATTTTTGTTTCAGTTTTGGGCTTCGGTGGTGTTTTGTTGGTTTGAGGGTTTGGAGGTGTCTCGGTGTAGCCTCCTGTTGCTTTTAATGCCAAGATCTATTCCTGTCGCCAATTAGTAGCTCACTTGTCATTTGTAATGCAAATGTTAGCTCATATCGCCAGTGGCAGATGGTATTGACAATTACATATCTTCTAACTGATGAGTCAGTTACAAAAGGAAGAGGGATGGTTGAATATGGTGAACATGGCAGAATTGTAGAAGCAGAAAATAATCTTATTAATGGTTACAGAATGAGTCAAGGGCAGTCATTTGGTGGTTGAATTATTACAAGTTAGGAAATGACAGCATCTTTGAATGGCTGCAGATACAAAAGAGGTATGTTTGCTGTAGAGAGAGACCCGAGAGGCAATAAAAGATATAATATCTCTGTGAAGAAGAGGATGGTAGGAAGGGGTTGATTTGTAAAAGAAATATCAGCTTTGTGAATAGAGAGCAGGAGTTAGCCAAGAGGCTGAGGGGGAGAGTGTATCAGCCAAGAAGAAATGAATAGAGGCCGTAGAAGAAAAAGCCGAGACAAAGAGCACAACAGCCAAAATAGATTTTGAAAGGAAGCTAGGTGTGTGGAAATCGCTTCCTACACTAATCTAATGAGTGGAGGAGAGTGCAAATTCAATTTTATCCTTACTATTATAGCAATGTTAAACCCACTAATAGAGATATTGCAGAAAACACATAAACAAGAAAGTAAGAGAGAAGAAGAGAGACATAAGATATACGTGGGGAAAACCCTTACGGGTGAAAAACCCCACACTCCAAAACACAGCTCAAATGTATTACGTAAACAATGAAGGTTACAATACAACACAGAGCCAATGCTCTTGCAAGAGTCTTTGACACTCATATCTGGAGATGATTTGACACCATAGCAGTACCTGTAAAACCTATAGTACATCACCTCCTCAAAGCACCTGTTTATATAGAGTATACAAGGCAATTTTGGCTCTACCTTGGAATGGGCGTCCAACATGGCCTCATGGCCCAAAACCCATGAGTATGGACACTTGTCCAACCTTGTAGAATGTTCCTGACACTTGTCAAGTCACCCCATCCCAAAGAGCTCACCTATTCCCAAAATGGGTAATGACAGATGCTTCTATGACTCTTACAACCGTCGTAGAATCTGTCATAGCTGTCATAACTTACAACTATAAGAGAATCTATCATACACATGCTATAAATAGCATATTCTCTTACATGTCATAACCCACCTTGGGGCACCCAAAGATGCCTTCCTCAAAGATGATCTTGGACACATTTCTTCACCTGTCATAGAATCACCTATTTCTGACTCTTACATGTCATAACTTTGTCATAGGAATCTGTCATGACCGTTTCGGTCAATATTCCCTTACACAACATCCAAGATGCCAACACATATAAAAATATTCCTACCACTAAGTGGGACACCTATCTCCTCATGTGAGGACAAAAATACATGTGGTCATATGCCATGTAGGATGACACTTCATCGTGCCAACTCCCACAATATGACAACATAGGATTTGCATCCAATTAATACAATAGGCAAATAATAAATAAATACAATGTAAAAATACAACGAATTACCAAGGTTGAGACACCTTAATTCCCAACATTCTCCCACTTGTCGAACACCTTGTAAGAGCCAATAGAATTAACAGGATTTAACTGCTATAGGCCAAGAGGCCCATAGACTCCGAACACCATCTGAACTTCTCTGTGCCCACTAGTTTCGTCAATGCATCTACAATCAAGGTATCTACCTTCTCCAAATTTACCTTTCCATCCTCTACCATGTATCACATGAAGTGAAACTATCATTAATATGCTTTGTTCTAGCATGGAAAGTTGGATTCTTCGCAAGGCAAATCACACTCTGACTGTCACAACTGATCGTAATCTGACCTACATCAACACCAATATCTGAACACAACCTTTTAAGCCAAATGGCTTCCTTGCAAGCATGAGTTGCAGCCATGTACTCAGCTTCTGTAGTTGACAAAGCAGCCACAGGTTGTCGCTTACTCATCCAACTAATTGCACCACCAAACATAGTGAACACATAGGCACTGGTGGATCTCCTGCTATCAATGTCACCTGCCCAATTAGAATCCACAAATCCACGAATACAAACTAAATGCACAGGTCCTGTAATATTACCGTGATAGCATATGGAATACTCGGAAGTAACCCTCAAATATCAAAACACTCTCTTAACTACATCCCAATGTACCCGTCCAGGATTAGCCATAAATCGACTAAGGACTCCCACTACATGGGCAATGTTTGGTCTTGTACAAACCATGGCATACATCAAACTGCCAACAACACTAGCATAAGGTACTCTACTCATGTCCTCCACCTCACTAGAAGATTTTGGACAATCACTAACAGATAATTTTGTCCCCAATGCAACAGGAACACACAATGGTCTACAGTCTACCATGCTGAACTTATCTAACGCGGTTTTCACATACTTACTCTGGCTTAACCAAAGTTTTTTGTTTGCTCTGTCTCTTCTGATTTCCATTCCCAGAATGTACCTGGATACCCCAAGATTTTTCATCTCAAACTGTGCTAACAACTGAGACTTGAAATCAGAAATCATACTCTTACCATTCCCAATCAATAGCATATCATCAACATACAATGCAATAATGAGAATGTGATCATTGTCAAATTTGTAATACAGACAATGATCTGATTTTGATCTCAGATAACCAATCGACAACACAAAGGCATTAAACTTCAAGTACCACATCCTAGGAGACTGCTTCAAACCATACAATGACTTCTTAAGCTTGCAAACCAAATTTTCTTTACCTTTCTCTATGTAATGCTCTAGCTGTGACATGTAAGTCTCTTCCTCCAAGTCACCATGAAGGAAAGTTGTCTTCACATCCATCTGTTCTACCTCTAAATCATAAGCAACTATAAGAGATAACATAAATCTAATGGATGTCAGCTTTGCAATGGTAGATAAAATTTCACCATAATCAATTCCCTCCACTTGTGAGTAACCCTTCGCAACCAATCTAGCCTTGTACTTTTCAACACTGTCATCTGCACCAAATTTCTTCTTGAACACCCATTTCCATCCAATGGGTTTCTGTCCATCAGGCAAAGGCACCAAGTCCAATGTTTTGTTCTTTTTCAAAGAAGCCATCTCATCTTCCACGGCCTCCTTCCAGGAACCTGCATCTTTCATGCCCATAGCCTCTTTCATAGTTCTAGGCTCATCAGTGTTTGTAAGTAAAGCAGAAGCACAACTAGAATCAAGTAATGTGTAACCAAACCTATCAGGTTGCTTTCTTTTTCGTGTAGACCTCCTCAATGGCTGAGTTTGAGGTTCTGCTTCTTCTTCTAAGCTTTTAGAGCTGCTAGAGCTCCCCTCATCATTAGGTCTCACAGGGTTTGTCGGTTCAGTCTTCTCAAGGGTAGAAGGAAAGTGAACCACATCTTCTTTCTTTTCTGTCTATTTTAGTTGTAAAACAATGGAAGAAGGTGTTAACTCTTTGAAGATAACACTTCTTCTATACAACACTTTTTCAACCACAGGATCCCAAAGCTTGTATCCTTTCACACCGACACCATAGCCAATGAAAATACATTTAACAGCTGATGCCGAGGTAAAACGCAACGGGAGCTTACAAATGGGAAGGAGGAGTCATTAACACAAACAACATGTTAAAATACCTATCGGCTTATCATCATCATCATATTTCTTGCTAACACAGACAGCATCATCATATTTCGAACGAGCATGAAATATCCTCCTGCTGACTACTGTTCACTTCCTTATCGCCTTTCACCTTTCGCTTGTCAGCAGCATCATGATATTCGGCAAGCACAAACAACCTCCTGATGTTCACTGTTCATCTAGCGCCAAACTCTATCTTCATCATCATGATGTTCAACATCATCTTCATCAGCAGGATATAAAATATCCGGTTCCTCCAATATATCCTGATGACGACAACTTCAAGCACCTTTCCCTCGATGCTTACGTCACCCCGATATCTGACTACTCAAACAACAGCATCATGATATGACTTATCCGGTCATATTGAAACATCCTGATGATGTTAACCCAACTTTATGCCAATGACTTACGCCGATGCCAAAACACTTAGCGACAGCAGGATAAACTTGCATAGGGTGATATTCGCAATATCCTGATGACGATGACGTCACATGCACCTGATGATGATGTCAATGCACCTGATGATGATGTCAACAGGATATAAGACACTTATATCCTCCGCAACATGATAATGAATATCCTGATGATCTCTTAATATCCTGATGATGACCTTTCCGGTCCTTAGCCAAAAAATAAACTTTCACTTCCGCATACGATAGCGATATGCGGATGATGGGTACACACGAAAGATGATCCTGATGACGATATACACACTGAGTATATATCCAACTTATATCATCCTGATGCACTTGAAACATGCAAACTTCATCAGCTTCATAACCCGATCTGGATAGCGATATACTCACAGATGTTGATGCGATTCACTCCGACTGGAAAAGCACATGCAGACCCCTATATATCCGTCCGCTGCATGCAAACTCACAGAACCGCACAATTTCACACAGAAAATATGATGATCGGGCCGGATCACCTTCAGATCAAAACTTAACAGTTTATCTTCTTGAACCTAGCACATGAGGATGCTAGGTTGATTCATAGCATGCTATCAACTGATCTCTCAAACAATGAAATGCATAAACAGAAAAATAAATGCAAACTAAACTATCATACATGACCATTCCACCGATTCACAGAATCAACCGGTGGAAGGGTTGAAAGAATCCATCAACTTGTAATTAGAACAGAAATCAAAACAGATATAGCTGATAAACCAGATAATGCAATTGATGAGATCTTATTCAGATGAAACACAAATGTCCTGCTTCTACAATACTATCAAACAACAATGTTTCACAATGTCTGGACTGATCTCTGGATCTCACTCAATCACCAGTACTACATAACACAACTACTACTCTCTCTCTGATATGATATTCTCTATCTGATCTCAAACCCTAACTGATCTGAGTTATTTATAGCAATATCCTACGAGTACTACCAACTCGATTCCCAGCGGCTGGGAGCTTCCAAGCGGCTGGGAGAGGACAACTCAGACTACCTGATCACGAACTCTAACTACCTGCACACTCTCCTAGGCTGATCTAATACATATGCATTGGTCCAATGGACCTTATTACATTATGAAGTCAAACATGCTAAAAATAGACTAATGTCCTGTCATGCAGACAATTAACCTATATCCTGTCTTGTAGGGGTGCTCCTACACCATACTCCCCAGAAGAAGAAATCTCAAGTCCACTTGAGATGAGAGTATGAAGATCTGCACCATGTTTCTGGATCTGCTCTTCAGTCATCCATACTGCTTCAGAATTAGGTTTTCTCTTCCAAGAGACTAGATACTCCAAGTACTGTTTGTTCTGAGTCTGTTTAACCACTCTGGTGTCCAAAACCTTCTGCAACTGTGGAGGATCATGCTTGGGAATGTTATCATTGACTGTATCCTGTAGGAGTTCCTGATCTGCATCTGGATAAGACTTGTATGGAGTTAAATCACATACATTGAATATATGGGAGAAACCAAGATCAGGAGGGAGTTGTATCTCATAAGCATTCTGTCCATGCTTGTGCAAGATCTGACATGGTCCAACTTTTCTCTGCATGAGTTTAGTATATTTTCCCTTAGGAAGTCTGTCCTTCTTCAAATGAACCCATACCAAATCTCCAACATCAAACTGAACATCCTTCTTCTTTGTATCAGCATATTCCTTATACTTCAAGGTTGTGTGCTGTAGTTGGGTCTTGACTTGATCATGAACCTCTTTTATGGCTTCTGCAAAAGCTTCTCCTTCTGCACTAATAGGGTCTACTGTAGGTAGATCTCTCAATTCCAAAATTCCTCTTGGATGCATACCATAAACTAGCTGAAAAGGTGATTTCCCTGTGCTCCTATTGACAGTATCATTATAGGAAAATTCAGCTTGAGATAGAATATTATCCCACTTTTCTCCATGTTGTTTTGTCAAACATCTAAGCAAATTTCCTAAGGAACGGTTCACTACTTCAGTCTGTCCATCCGTTTGAGGATGATATGCAGAGGAAAAAGACAAATTTGCTCCAAGTTTCTTCCAAAGAGTTTTCTAGAAGTGACCAATAAACTTCACATCCCTGTCTGACACTATGCTCAATGGCAATCCATGGATTCTGACAATCTCCCTGAAAAATAAATTTGCAATGTATGAAGCATCAGCAGTGGTTTTGCATGGCAAGAAATGTGCCATTTTGCTGAATCTATCCACTACAACAAAAACACTGTCAAATCCTTTCCTTGTCCTTGGTAAACCCAAGACAAAATCCATACTTATGCTTTCCCATGGTCTGGAAGGAATGGGTAAGGGCTGATATAAACCTGCATTAGTCGACCTGCCTTTAGCTTTCTGACATATCACACATGTCTCTACAAACTTTCTGACATCTGATTGTAACTTAGGCCAACAGTAATGTCTTCGGACAAGATCAAGAGTCTTATCTAGACCAAAATGACCTGCCATAGCTCCACAATGCTTCTCCTTAATGATGTTTAACCTCATAGAACACCTTGGAATACATAACTGTCCACCTTTGAACAACAATCCATCCTGAATAAAAAATTCAGAGAATTCAGCATGATATTTCTCTCCAAAAGAAGTACATACATGATTTATCTCTCCAAAATCTTCATCAGTCTCATACATGGTCTTTAATGAATCAATGCCAACACTTTCTAACTGAATCTGGTTGACTATTAGAATTCTCCTGCTCAAAGCATCTGCAACTTTATTCTTGACTCCTTTCTTATGCTTCAATGAAAAAGTAAAAGCTTGTAAGGTTTCTACCCATTTCATGTGTCTGTGGTTCAGCTTTTCCTGGCTGTTTATGAAACTCAGAGCCTGGTTATCTGTGAATACTATGAATTCCTTTGGCATCAAGTAATGCCTCCATTTCTTGAGTGACTGGACTAAAGCATACATTTCCAAATCATATGATGAATACCTCTTCTTAGCATCATTGAGCTTCTCACTGAAAAATGCAATAGGTTTACCTTCTTGGCTGAGTACTGCTCCAATGGCCATGTGACGGGCATCACATTCCACCTGAAAGATTTTGTTAAAGTCTGGAAGTGCAAGGACTGGCTGCTGTGCCACCTTCTTCTTCAATGTTTCAAAAGAATCATCTGCTCCTTGAGTCCAAACAAATCTGCACTTCTGTCCTCCTTTGATGGTATCAAGCATGGGTGCACAAATATGACTAAACCCTCTTATAAACTTCCTGTAGAAGGTTGCTAACCCATGGAAACTTTTGACATCATTCATAGTCTTTGGGGTTGGCCAAGACAATATGGCACTTACCTTCTCCTTATCCATTTGTAACTTTCCTTGTGAAATGACAAAACCCAAATATGTGATCTCCTCTTGCATGAACAAACACTTATCTAAATTTATCATCAGTTGCTCTTCATGTAACCTCTTAAGAACCAAATCTATGTGTCTGAGATGTTCTTCTTTTGTGTTGCTGAAAATCAGAATGTCATCTAGATATACTATGACAAACTTACCAATGAACTCTTTCAAAACCTCATTCATCAACCTCATAAAAGTACTAGGTGCATTAGATAAACCAAAAGGCATAACCTTCCATTCATATAACCCTTCATTAGTTTTGAATGCTGTTTTCCATTCATCTCCTGGTCTAATCCTGATCTGATGATATCCACTCTTTAGATCTATTTTTGTAAAATACTTAGCACCTCCCAAACAGTCAAGTAAATCCTCTATCCTAGGGATTGGAAACCTATACCTGATTGTGATCTTGTTAATAGCTCTGGAATTTGTGCAAAGCCTCCAAGTACCTTCCTTCTTTGGTGCTAGTACAGCTGGTACTGCACATGGACTTAAACTTTTCCCAATCAGACCTGAATCCAATAATTCTTCAATTTGTCTGGCTACTTCTGCATTCTGTTCTAGAGTTAGCTTATAGGCTGCTTTGTTTGGAAGTGTTGACCCTGGAATTAAGTCTATGCAGTGACTAATATCTCTAACAGGTGGTAGGGATCTTGGCATTCCCTCTGAGATGATACCTTTGTACTTATCCAATAGCTCTTGGATAGCTGGGTCTATGAACCTTTGCTTCTTCTCTTCCTTGACTTCTTGCTGTTGTTCTTTATTCACCCTCATACATGGGATTAGGGCATATGCAACTGCACCTTCTGCTGCTACTTCTTTCATGAACTGTTTACCTTCCATCAGCATTACCTTCACCTCTTTTCCTTTAGATTTCTCCTCCTTCTCTGTTAATGGTAGTAACTCTGTCACCTTACCATCTTTAGTGATTGTATAGGTATTTCTAACACCATCCTGTTGTGCCTTCAAATCATACTGCCATGGTCTACCAAATAAAAGATTGCAAGCATCCATTGTGGTAATGTCAAACAACAACTTATCCTTATATGCTCCAATCTGAAATTCTACCCAAGCCTACTCTTCTACAGTTGTCTGCTGACCTTTGGTAAGCCATGAGACTTTATATGGGGATGGGTGAGGCAATCTCCTAAGCTTAAGCTTTGTCACCATTTCTTCAGACACAAAATTTTCAGTAGAACCAGAATCAATTAAAACTTTACATGCCTTACCTCCTGCTTTGCAAATAGTCCTAAAAAGAGACTTTCTTTGAGGGGATTCTTTGTCAGGTACCTTCTTGGTAGTCATTGTTCTTCTCATCATTAGAGACTCTCCACTTTCTGGGTATCCATAATTATCAGGAGCATTCACACTCTGAAAAGTATTAGAGCCTGTCATACTTTGATTATCACGTTCTTGGATCGGATTTGTTCTCCTTTCTCCTGTTGAGCTTGTGGCCTTTTCTGGACATCTGCTGGCTATATGGCCTTCTTTGTTACAGTTATAACATCTGATGGATCCTCTGCCCTGGGATCTTCCTCTGAAAGGTCTTCTACCTCTGAAGTTTCCTTGCTGACTATAATTTTCCCTATGGTTCTGACTATTGTTTCCCTTACTATTGTCATGACTGGATTCTCCTTGATATCCATGTCCATGTCCTCTACCTCTAAAAGGACCTCTTCCACCCCTTTGTTGTCTTCCTCTTCCTCTATTGTGTTGTTCCTGTTTTCTCTTTAACTTCTCTTCCACTTTCAATGCCAACTGAAAGCATTTCTGAACTGTATCTGGATTATGTAGACTTAAATCTTCCTGAATATTGAACCTCAATCCATTAAGGTATCTGGCTACCTTCTCTTCTTCACTTTCCTTTACCTTTGTTTTCATACAAAGTTTCATGAATTCTTCTGTATATGAGCTGACATCTAGCTCCTTCTGCTTCAGGTTTTGCTTCCTCTTGTGTAATTGGATACTGTAATCCAATGGGACATAAGCTTCCTTTACCAATGCCATCATCTTCTTCCATGTAGCGACTCTACGCTTTCCTTCCTGTACTCTATCATCTTGGACGAAATTCCACCATGTCAAGGCAACTTCTTTCATTTTTGACTGGGCTATTTTCACTCTCTGTTGTTCTGGTATCTCCTCTGTTTCAAAGAAATTGTTCAAGCAGTCTATCCACTCCATCACTGAATCAGGTTCCATCTTTCCTGTAAACACTGGCAAATCCAGTTTCACATCCATGGTTCTCCTTTCCATGGCCTTGAGGGCGTTCAACAGTGGTCTCTGGTCTGCAGGAACGACCTCCTCGCTCCAACTAGGGATCTCTTCTTCTTCCCTATCTTCTTCTCTACCAGAACCTACTCTGCTCCTCAACTTCACTAACTCATCCTTCAATTCCTGATTCTGAGCCTTCACGGCCTTGCTCTCTGCAATCTGTTTCTTCACCAGAACTGCCAACTCAACGTTGGTCATCCTTGCTGGCATCTCAGATGTTCCTTCGTCACCTGACATCCTGCTATATCCTTATCTTTTCCAGAAGATCCTTCCTTTGCTCTGATACCACTATGATGCAGAGGTAAAATGCAACGAGAGCTTACAAATGGGAAGGAGGAGTCATTAACACAAACAACATGTTAAAATACCTATCGGCTTATCATCATCATCATATTTCTTGCTAACACAGACAGCATCATCATATTTCGAACGAGCATGAAATATCCTCCTGCTGACTACTGTTCACTTCCTTATCGCCTTTCACCTTTCGCCTGTCAGCAGCATCATGATATTCGGCAAGCACAAACAACCTCCTGATGTTCACTGTTCATCTAGCGCCAAACTCTATCTTCATCATCATGATGTTCAGCATCATCTTCATCAGCAGGATATAAAATATTCGGTTCCTCCAATATATCCTGATGACGACAACTTCAAGCACCTTTCCCTCGATGCTTACGTCACCCCGATATCTGACTACTCAAACAACAGCATCATGATATGACTTATCCGGTCATATTGAAACATCCTGATGATGTTAACCCAACTTTATGCCGATGACTTACGCCGATGCCAAAACACTTAGCGACAGCAGGATAAACTTGCATAGGGTGATATTCGCAATATCCTGATGACGATGACGTCACATGCACCTGATGATGATGTCAATGCACCTGATGATGATGTCAACAGGATATAAGACACTTATATCCTCTGCAACATGATAATGAATAGCCTGATGATCTCTTAATATCCTGATGATGACCTTTCCGGTCCTTAGCCAAAAAATGAACTTTCACTTCCGCATACGATAGCGATATGCGGATGATGGGTACACACGAAAGATGATCCTGACGACGATATACACACTGAGTATATATCCAACTTATATCATCCTGATGCACTTGAAACATGCAAACTTCATCAGCTTCATAACCCGATCCGGATAGCGATATACTCACAGATGTTGATGCGATTCACTCCAACTGGAAAAGCACATGCAGACCCCTGTATATCCGTCCGCTGCATGCAAACTCACAGAACTGCACAATTTCACATAGAAAATATGATGATCGGGCCGGATCACCTTTAGATCAAAACTTAACAGTTTATCTTCCTGAACCTAGCACATGAGGATGCTAGGTTGATTCATAGCATGCTATCAACTGATCTCTCAAACAATGAAATGCATAAACAGAAAACTAAAATGCAAACTAAACTATCATACATGACCATTCCACCGATTCACAGAATCAACTGGTGGAAGGGTTGAAAGAATCCATCAACTTGTAATCAGAACAGAAATCAAAACAGATACAGCTGATAAACCAGATAATGCAATTGATGAGATCTTATTCAGATGAAACACAAATGTCCTGCTTCTACAATACTATCAAACAACAATGTTTCACAATGTCTGGACTGATCTCTGGATCTCACTCAATCACCAGTACTACATAACACAACTACTACTCTCTCTCTGATATGATATTCTCTATCTGATCTCAAACCCTAACTGATCTGAGTTATTTATAGCAATATCCTACGAGTACTACCAACTCGATTCCCAGCGGCTGGGAGCTTCCAAGCGGCTGGGAGAGGACAGCTCAGACTACCTGATCACGAACTCTAACTACCTGCACACTCTCCTAGGCTGATCTAATACATATGCATTGGTCCAATGGACCTTATTACATTATGAAGTCAAACATGCTAAAAATAGACTAATGTCCTGTCATGCGGACAATTAACCTATATCCTGTCTTGTAGGGGTGCTCCTGCACCAACAGCTTTGTTCTCCAATTTAGACCATTTCTCCCTAGGCACATGTGCATATGCCTCACAACCAAAAACATGAAGATGCATAACCAAAGGCTTCTTACCAGACCACACCTCCATAGGTGTTTTACCAACAAGAGATGATGTAGGAGACCTGTCTACCAGGTAGCACGTAGTGGCAATAGCTTCAGCCCAAAACTTTTGTTCGAGGCTTGTTCCACTAAGCATACTCCTAGCCTTCTCCATTAGTGTCATATTCATCCTCTCTATATATCCATTTTGTTGCGGGGTGTATGGAGTTGTCTTATGCCTTTCAATCCCTTGCTCTTTGCAAAACTTATCGAACTCTGCTGAACAAAACTCACCACCATTGTCAGTTCTCAAGCACTTAATCTTTTTACTAGTCTAATTTTTAGCAAAGGCTTTAAACTCCTTAAACCGACTAAAGACTTCAGTCTTGCTTCTGATAAAGTAAACCCATCTCCTTCTACTATAATCATCTATGAAAGATACAAAATATACAGATTTTGAAATTGAAGGAACATTAACAGGACCAAACACATCAGAATGAATAAGATCCAATACACCATAAGACTTGTGAGAACTAGAGTAAAACTGAACACAGTTTTGCTTTCCATAAATGCAATGTTCGCAAAAGTCAAACTCAAGATTACAATCATTTAACCCCTCAACGAGGTTTTTATTTTTCAGGGTTCTAAGACCCTTCTCACCAATGTGGCCATATCTCAAATGCCATAACATAGTCTTTTCAGTAGGAAGCTTAGCTTCCATAGCATGTGCACTACCATCAGAACTAGTTACAATAGATTTCTTCACTACACGTTTAGATGGTGGGGATGAAGTGACTGCAACTCTTTTCTTCTAGTCAGAAGAACTATTGCACTGTGAAGTGCATGCCTCCAGTTGAAATAGAGTACCCCTCCAAGTACCCTTCACAAGCACATTAGATCCTCTTGTCATCTTGCATCCATCCTTTGAAAAGACAACCGGCACACCTACATCATTCAGCATACTTATAGAAAGCAAGTTTCGTGCAAGGCCTAGAACGTGCATAAATCCAGTGATCCCCTTCACTCGTCCATCAAGGAATCAGATTGAGACTCTTCCATGACCAACAATCTTCAGATGAGAGTCGTCACCCAGGTACACTCTTCCACCATCGAACTCTTCATATTTCGTGAACTAGCTTCGATGCGAGGTCATGTGGAATGATGCACCAGAATCAATCAACCACACATCATCAGATGCATTGGTGGCTAGGGATGCGATGAAGGCATCACCATCATCTTGTGACTTGTCAGAATCTAAATCTGGGGTTGATTTATTTTTCTTTTTCTTCTCTTCTTTGCATTCCTTTCGGAAATGCCTAGACTTGCCACAGTTCCAATAGAGAGCCTTGGACTTTGCAGGAGATTTGGATCTCCCGCGGGATTTGGATCTGCCCTTCTTAGCTTTCTTGTCCTTCTTCCCTTTCTCCTTGGGTCTTCCACGAACCTCAAGAGCATATTTGTCCAACTCAGATGTCTTCCTCCACATTTCTTTAGATAACAGCAAGGACACCACATCTTCCATCTTGAAGGTGGTAGTGGTGCTTCTGATAGCCATGACAAGGTGATCCCATGAATTTGGCAAAGAACAAAGCAAGGTCATGCAATGATCCTCCTCCTCCATTTTCACACCCACAAATGTCAAATGTACAACGATCATGTTGAAAGCATTCATGTGATCCACAATAGATCCTCCGTCTTCCATCTTCAGAGAAAACAACTTCTTTCTCAGGAAAAGTTTGTTTACCAAGGACTTGGCCTAATAAACATCACCCAACTTCTTCCAAAGATCTTTCGTGCTCTTCTCTCATGGACATTCAATAGGACAGAGTCAGCTAAATAGAGTCTTATGAGACCCTTAGCCTTCTGATCTTTGAGGTCCCAATCAGCTTGTCACATTGTTGTAGGTTTCACACCGAATATGGTTTTCCATAGGTCACGATCAACAAGTAGGTCCTCCATCTTGAGTTTCCACAACTCGAAATTAGTGCCATTAAATTTCTCCACCTCTAACCTTTTGGATGTGGTTGCCATCTCCTTGCTATAACAAGATACATAATACTATGCACAGGACTCCCACTCAACCTAAGATCAGCTGAAAGAACCCCTACCTAGGAGCTAGAACAAAAAACTGACCAGGCTCTGATACCAACTGAAAGGAAGCTAGGTGTGCAGAAATCACTTCCTACACTAATCTAATGAGAGGAGGAGAGTGCAAATTCAATTTTATCCTTACTATTACAGAAATGTTAAACCCACTAACAGAGATATTGCAGCAAACACATAAACAAGAAAGTAAGACAGAAGAAGAGAGACACAAGATATATGTGGGGAAAACCCTTACGGGTGAAAAACCCCACACTCCAAAACACAGCTCAAATGTATTACGTAAACAATGAAGGTTACAATACAACACAGAGCCAATGCTCTTGCAGGAGTCTTCGACGCTCATATCTGGAGATGATCCGACAGCATAACAGTACCTGTAAAACCTGTAGTACATCACCTCCTCAAAGCACCTGTTTACATAGAGTATACAAGGCAATTTTGGCTCTAACTTGGAATGGGCATCCAACATGGGCTCATGGCCCAAAACCCATGCCTATGGACACTTGTCCAACCTTGTAGAATGTTCTTGACACTTGTTAGGTCAACCCATCCCAAAGAGGTCACCTATTCCCAAAATGGCTAATGACAGATGCTTCTACGACTCTTACAACCATCATAGAATCTGTCATAGTTGTCATAACTTATAGCTGTAAGAGAATCTATCATACACATGCTATAAATAGCATATTCTCATACAAAATGTCATAACCCACCTTGGGGCATCCAAATATGCCTTCCTCAAAGATGCTCTTGGACACATGTCTTCACCTGTCATAGAATCACCTATTTCTGACTCTTACATGTCATAACTTTGTCATAGGAATCTGTCATGACCGTTTCGGTCAGTATTCCCTTACACAACATCCAAGATGTTGACACATGGCAAAATATTCTTACCACTAAGTGGGATGCCTATCTCCTCATGTGAGGACAAAAATACATGTGGTCATATGCCATGTAGGATGACACTTCATCGTGCCAACTCCCACAATATGACAACATAGGATTTGCATCCAATTAATACAATAGGCAAATAATAAATAAATACAATGTAAAAATACAAGGAATTGCTAAGGTTGAGACACCTTAATTCGCAACAGATTTGGTAGGCTGAGGGATCAAGGCCGAATAGAACAAGAGTCGGGGAGTGAGAAGTTATGAGGAATGGCGAGGAAAATCAAGCAAGGTTGTCATGGGCAGTAAAAAGATAGAGCATCTCTGTGAAGAGGGTGATGTTAGAGAAGAAGGCCGAATAGAGAAGGCCGATATGGGTAGGACGAACGGTGGTCGATTTGAGGAGGAGACTGAATAGGGAAAAGTAGAAGGCGTAAAGGGAAGAGGATGAAATTCTGAGAATGAATGATGTCGTGGGAAAAATAGAGAATGCAGAATTGAGGATTAAGGGAAGTAAACCATCAACAGGAAGGACTGTATGTAGAAGAGTCAGTGTGTGCATTGTAGGAGGTGATTGGTAAACCTTTGTTGGCCCAACCCATCTGGGCATTGTATGAATTTAAACTTTGTAAATTGTTCTTCATTGATAATGGGTATCTTGTTATTGATCTGAATATTTGTTTTGTGTTATGCATATGATAGTTACTTTTGTTGGGCTGATACAGTCCCTTATCATGAGTTTGTCCCATGGTGATATATTGGTTCCTGTCGTCTTGTAGACTAAGTTCTAAGTGTTAATTGCAAGTTCCTGTCACTTAACTGAGATTGCTTATGTTCTGCTATATATTGGTAATCTTTATTTGTTCCTGCCTAGTTCCTGTCACCTTTGTGACAGGAGGACTATAAGAATCGGTTTAATATGGAAGGACCTAGTAATCAGATAATAGAATGTATGAGCAAAAGAAGGCATGTTTTGAGAACTCTGCTATTAGTACGAGATTGAAGATGAAGATGTGATGATGAAGTTGTCTGTGCACTCATTGGAAGAAAGTGCAAAAGAATGATACAAGACTCTCCCTAACAATAGCATTGATTCTTGGGAGGAGTTCATGAGATTTTTCAGATAGCAGTATGGGGACAAGATTGATCCCAAATTTTCCATTCATGAGGTCACAGCCATCAAAAAGGCCATCAATGGGACAGTAGCTGAGTTTAACAATCACTTCATCATGACTATGAGAAAGGTACATCCTCATATGAAACCTAATTAATCAATGTGTTTAGTTTTATATTGTGGTGCATTTGATTCAAAGCTTGGTTATTGTTTGAGGGACAAGAACCCACAAACATTAAGAGAAGCTTATGCTATAGCAATAAGTATTGAGAGCAATATGAGAGCTTTAGGCAAGCATATTAAAAGGGCTGATGTGAAATTATCCCAGCCTGACAAGGTCATTTTCAACAAACCTCTTACTACTGATGATAAGTTTGACAAACTTATGGGGGTAGTGAAGGATCTGAGTTATAAGGTTGCTAGAAATGACAAAGGGTTGCCACCTTAGGGTGCTACAACACATTGTAATGAAGGATAGAGGCTTCATAACAAGCCTTACAATACTAATTGGTCTAAGAGGCCACAACAGAATGATAGGTAGGCTACTCCAAGGCATGTGAGTTTCAAGCAGCGTGAAAGGGACACCCTTGATCCTTTGAGAAAGGATTAGATTAATTTCTAAGATGAATCTTTGTGGTATCTAATGAGTCTAGTTATTGGCTGATTTTCTTATGTTTTTATGCAAATTCTCAGACATTCTCAAACATTTGTCCTATACATATTCCAACAATTTGCTATCTTTTATGTTCATTATGCAGGCCTAAACCTGATTATTAAGTATATGGAATATGATTTTAATATTATGAATTGTGCATGATTATGTGTGGGAATATATGGATTGTAAAGGGTATATGTGCTTGATTATGGTTGTTAGTATTGTGTAGATGTTTTGTGAACTAACTCTTGCAATTGGAGAAGATGGATTGTAGATTGCAACAACTGCAAGGTGCAACCCGCAGCCAAAGAGTTCCTAGATAGCAGAATAGGGGAAGTTCCAAAAAAATGAAACACAACAACTATAGCATGGAGACACTTGATGAAGATAATCATGCATCATGATAGCAATTAATAAAGACAATTGAAGGAAAAGGACTCTGTTGCAGTTAGGAGTTCAATGTGACTAATTCAACCAGTCCACGTTCCAATTTCATTAGGACTCTTCTTCCTTTCTCTTTCAGTTGTTGTTGTTTGGCATTTATCACACTCTGGTTTGTATGGAGTGGTGGTTTATGATTTCAGTTAAGAGCCCTTGTTCTAATAAACTCCCCCTTGCCTATATGTATGGCTCGGTGGTTGAGGTAGTTTAAGTTTTTTAGTTGGAAATAGATTGTTCAATAGAAGATATAGGTACTAGATCTTTTCCAGTTCTATGCAGACAATGTTGTTATTTTGATTATGAGTTCATGAATAATATATTTCAGCAAGATCTTATGTGATTCAAAAAGGATTGTGCAATGAATGGATTAGAATCAAGTATGATTGTGTAAATTTGAAGAACTAGATTTGAGTTAGAATAGTGGAGACAACCACCCGAGCAAGGGCCACTCAGGGTAACTGTCCCTCACTTCATTTTCTGTATGTTACTATGTTATAATAGTCAATTCATAAATGCATTAGATTCTTCAAGATTTTATAGCTATTTAACTTGTGCTCCGGAGTGTAGAGTGTATGTTAGGAGTATAGGACAAATTATCAATACCAAGTCAAAACCCTAGTGTTCATTTCTTTACAGTCATTAGTTATAGTCTTCTATTGCAAGTACCCATAGCAATAGTATTAGCATTGCTTCTTTTATCATTGTGCAGTTTGAATTATAATAGTTGTATTAGGATGAGTTAAGTAGTCTGAATCTTTGAAAGCACATATAGTGCCAATGCCATCACAAGATTACTAGCCCTAGTCGATAATTCAAGGAATGTATTTTCAAGGGTTATAGTGGACTATTCAGTTAGGTTGTTCCTTTGAATTTTGTGATTACTACCAAGTTTACTAGACG
This sequence comes from Cunninghamia lanceolata, assembly GCA_027924645.1. Classification (NCBI taxonomy): domain Eukaryota; kingdom Viridiplantae; phylum Streptophyta; class Pinopsida; order Cupressales; family Cupressaceae; genus Cunninghamia; species Cunninghamia lanceolata. The sequence continues at coordinate 10,743,709 of BSBN01000904.1, forward strand.
TAGTAAAGACTCTACATAAAGGCGTGGGTAGAAAAATCATGAGTTTGAGACTGCAGAACTATGAAAGATGCAGTATTTAACAGTTGGACTCATTCACCACTCTTATTAGTATGTGCAAGATAGATGAAATAGTTTAACCCCTGAGTTGCAAAGAAAAGAATCCCACTATGTTCACAATTTTATGGCCATGTTTGAAGAGTACATAAATATATGAATATTGCCAAAGGATAGGGACTTGAATGGGTACCACTTACCTTCCAACCACCAATGCTTCTGTACCCGGTGCCACATTGGACAGAGAAGAAGAATGTGGAGTGTGAAAAGGCAGAGGCTACCATAATGAATAGGTTGGCATATCATAATGGCTTTTATTTGGAATAGAATGAAGGAGTGGATGCTATTACAGACTTTAGGGAGATTACTCTTCTTTACAACCTCCAGTCCTAGTTGATTTGCTTGGGGATAAGAAAATGGGTAGTTGGGGGGAAATGATGAGTCTAGTTATTTGCTAATTTTCTTATGTTTTTATGCAAATTCTCAGACATTTGTCTTATACATATTCCTACACTTTTCTATCTTTTATGTTCATTATGCAGACCTAAACCTGATTATTAAGTATATGGAAATATGGTTATAATATGATCAATATTGTATAATTATGTGTAAGAATGTATGGTTGTTAGTATTGTGTGCATGTTTTGTGAACTAACTCTTGTAACTGAAGAAGGTGGATTGTAACCTGCAGCAACTGCAAGGTGTAACCTATAGCCAAAGAGTTTCCAGACATCAGAGCAGGAGAGGTTACAAACTAAATCACACGTAACAACTAAAGCATGGAGGCACTTGATGAAGATAATCATACATCATGATATCAATTAATAAAGACAATTGAAGGGAAGAGGATTCTGTTGTAGTTAGGAGTTCAACATGACTGATTCAATCAGTCGATGTTCCTCTGTTTCAGTAAGATGTTCCAATTTCATTAGAATTCTTCTTCCTTTCTCTTTCAGTTGTTGTTGTTGGCATTTATCACACTCTAGTTTGTACAGAGTGGTGGTTTATAATTTCATATAAGAGACCTTGTTCTAATAAAATCCCCCATGCCTATATGTATGGCTCGATGGTTGAGGTAGTTTAAGTTTTTGAATTGGAAGTTTTAAGTTTGAAGTAAATTGTTCAATTGTAGATATAGGTACTAGATCTTTTTCCAATCATATGCAGACAATGTTTTTATTTTGATTATGAGTTCATGAATAATATATTTTAGCAAGATCTTATGTGATTCAAAAAGGATTGTGCAATGAATGGATTAGAATCTAGTATGATTGTGTAAATATGAAGAACTAGATCTAAGTTACAACAATGGAGACAACCACCTGAGCAAGGGCCACTCAGGGTAATTGTCCCTCACTTCATTTTTTGTTACTTTGTTATAACAGTCAATTCATAAATGCATTAGATTCTTCAAGATACTCTAGTTGTTTAACTTGTGCTCCGGAGTGTAGAGTGAATGTTAGGAGTACAGGATAAATTATCAATATCAAGTCAAAAACCCAGTGTTCATTTCTTTACAATCATTAGTTATAGTCTTCTATTGCAAGTACCCGTAGCAACAATATTAGCATTGCTTCTTTTATCATTGTGTAGTTTGAATTATAATAGCTACTTTAGGATGAGTTAGGTAGTCTGAATCTTTGAAAGCACATATAGTGCCAGTGCCATCACAAGCTTACTAGCCCTAGTTGATATTTGAATGAAGGTCCTTTCAAGGGTTATAGTGGACTGTTCAATTAGGTTATTCATCTTAATTGTGTGATTGCCACCAAGATTACTAGATGTAGTGATACAAGATGCTTTTCTAAAGCAATACTATGTTCCCAGTCATGATTCAAATACTACCATGTTATCGCCAGACAATAACCTAGAAGCAGATACTACTAGTTCTCATCGTGACTCAATAGAGGAGCTACACATCTCACCTCCTGAGGTCACTCAAGTATAATTTCTTAACCTTCTTCACATGCACACACAACACCAGTGCCGCAATCTTCATGGAGACCACTTCACTATGTAGTAGGGACCTGTAGATGATGATACATGCAATAGCTATTTGTCAGAACATTCAAATTTTACACCGAGTTAATTGCACTTCCTCCATGATTACTCCACTTTTCCAGCGCATGCAGCTGCCGCTCGTCATCTCACTGCATGCAAGCTCCTCCAACTCATTCACACGCACCGGCATGTCACTCATGCCATCTTCCATAATAATGATTCCACGTCTAATCAAATTAATGTTGCGTTCAGATTTCACAAATCTACACTTGCGCGAAGTTCAATTCACTTCACCTCAATAGGTACACATACTAACTTTCCGTTATTAACATAGATTTTCAATAGATTCTATATGTGTCTTGCATTTAATTCAACATAATTCTCATTATTAAACTTATTTCCATATTCTATCACCCTTCCCTTCATCCGTACAATGCCTTGAAGTGAGGTCACTTCAAGATTTTAGTTGGGGGGGAGATAGCGTATGTTCAAAAATGATTGTTCGCCACCATCAGTTACAAAACACAGACCAATACAACCCTTTTCCTTTGCCTTCTTACATCTATAACCTTTTGTCCTGTTAATTTCCTAAAATCCCGAGTCAGTTCAGGCTGGTTTGAGCTTGGTGCATACATGTATAATATAACAAAGGATTGTGCAGAGGGTTGTTGAAATTGAAAGTGCACGCAAATATAACAGAGGGTTAGTAAAAGGGTTGTGAAGAATTTGAATTTGAGTTTAATTAGCAACATGGGAGGAGACCTTATTAGACAGGAACCTACAGTGCATAATATAATATTGGAAGACCAATTAGCCTTGCCAATCTTTACATAAGCGGGATGACTTGATTATTTTCTTAAGCTCACGGAATACAATGAAGGCATGACAAGGCAATTTGCAGCCTCACTGTACCATGATGAAGCCACTATCAAGGGTTTGAAAGTGGATGCTTGAGAAGCTGCAATTGTTGAAGTATCTGGTCTACCCAGAAACATAGAAGAATTCCTTGTCAAGGCAGATGCAATAGCTGCAAGAGATGAATTCAGCGAGGCAGGGGAACATCTAGACTCAACGTCACAACATACTAAAAGACTATCACTACCATAGTTATGGGCTTCTTGTGATCTTCATATTATTAAGTACATTACTTGTGATGGTAGGCAGTCCATGTTATATACTATGCATTTTAAGTTATTGAGTCACCTTCGCCATAACAGAATAGTCAATGTGCCCAATTTTCTGTATAATTTGTTAAAGAGAATGGGATATGAATACCAACGGAAGTCAAATAAGTTAGCTCTGTCACATGATTGTTTGATCACTTAGTAAAAAGAATCCTTAGGGTTCAGTACCCACAGGTGCCCTGGGAAAGATTTTTGAAATGTAGAAACATTAATGACATTCTTAATGAGCCTACAGTACCAAGGAATGTAGAGTCACCTACTGCATCTTTGAGGGAAACTCCTATTACACATGTTGCTTCACCTACCTACAGCAAGGGAGAAACAAGGGAGCAAGATGTGCCAATTTCACCACATGTAGCATTTGACAAACCTGTAGTAGAAGAGGTAAATCAAACCCCATCCTCTAGCAAAATACCCAACACCAAAACACCAAAACCAGAAAAAAGAAAGGTGGTTCTTATTTTGAGCCTCTAAAAAGGACAAAGAAGAAACCCACACCACTAAGGCGTTCACACCGCCTAAAGAGGAAAGGTGTTATGAGGGGTGCTGTTGAGAAGCCAAGAGAAGAAAAAGAAGATGTTGTGATAGTAGAAACTAACCATGAACAAGAGGTCAATGTGACTAAAAATGTGCAAGTCCCCATAAAAAGGAATTGGTATATATCTACTACCTTTGAATCAAAATCAGAGGATATTTTTGTTGCCAAGAAAACTAGAAAGAAAACCCAAGATAACATTGACAGTGAGGGTTATGAACCCATGGGGGGTGATGATGAGCATTATTTAAAGGATGATGAATTATTGCTTGAAGATAGAAATGTCAGAAGAGAATTGCAGGAAGCCTTTGTGAGAATTAAACAGCTAGAAGAACTGGTCAAAACTTATGAGTAGAGGGACAAGGAGAGAGAAGCAAAGATACAAGAATTGGAATAAAAAGTAAACACTCATAATTAGGGGTCAAAACTAGATATCCTTGCAGAGCTAACAATAGTTGTTTCAAGAAATAAGGAATTAGTCACTGAAGATAGAAGACCCCCTGTTACAAAAACCCCAACCTGTCATACAATTGTGTCCATAGGATATCAGCTATGGAAAGTTACTCAAGATTTTTCTAAACGAGAAGAGGAGTGGAAGAAAGAAAAAGAAACCATGATTGCAGAGCATACCTGGGCATTGGAAAGGAAAGACATTGAATTGAGGAGAGAAGCAATCATGATGGAAGAGGTAGCAGATAAAGGTGCAAAAATTATCAAATGCAGGCCTCCAGCCAAAACATATGCTTTGTTTTTATAGGAATTTTTTTTGAGTTTTCAGTTTAGTAAGTTGATCAGTAACAAACCAATTGCCATGAGTAGAAAAATGACTTTTTCTGAAAGTTTTTGCTACTGCCACACCAGAAGAGCAAGACCAATTATGCGAGTACTACTTACATAACTATGTTGTACTTGAGGATGCTAAATGGAACCCACTAATGTTTGTAGGTGATTTACAAGTAAGGGCACTTGCAGCCTATTTCAAAAATGAGAAGTTGAGGGGTGAAATCATGCAAGCATACATGGAGAGAGAAAAATCAATTGCTCTCCCAATAAGGAGAGAATCTAAAACCCCTTGATTAATCATTGCAGAATGGAGACAACTCTTGGAACATAAAGGTGTGGGCAGAAAAATCATGAGTTTGAGACTGCGGGACTATGAAAGGATGCAACATTTAATAGTTGGACTCCTTCACCACTCTTATTAGTATGTGCAGGATAGATGGAACAATTTAACCCCTGAGTTGCAAAGAAAATAACCCCACTGTTCACAATTTTATGGCCATGTTTGAAAGAGTACATAAATATATGGATATTGCCAAAGGATAGAGACTTGAATGGGTAACACTTACCTTCAAACCACCAATGCTTTTGTACCCGGTGCCACACTAGATAGGGAAGAAGAATGTGGAGTGTGAAAAGGCAGAGGTTACTAGAATGAACAGGTTGGCATATCATAATGGATTTTATTTGGAATAGGATGAAGGAGTGGATGCTATTACAGACTTCAGGGAGATTACTCTGCACTACAACCTTCAATCCTAGTTGATTTGCTTGTGGAAAAGCAAATGGGTAGTTGGGGGGAAATGATGAGTCTAGTTATTGGCTAATTTTCTTATTTTTAATGCAAATTCTCAGACATTTGTCCTATACATATTCCTACACTTTGCTCTCTTTTATGTTCATTATGCAGACCTAAACCTAATTATTAAGTATATGGAATATGTTTTTAATATGATGAATTGTGCATAATTATGTGTGGGAATATATGGATTGTAAAGGGTATCTATGCTTGATTATGGTTGTTAGTATTGTGTGCATGTTTTGTGAACTAACTCTTGCAGCTGGAGAAGATGGAATATAGCCTACAACAACTACAAGGTGCAGCCCGCAGCCAAAGAGTTCCCAAATAGCAAAATAGGGGAAGTTCCAAGATAAATGAAACACAACAACTACAACATGGAGACACTTGATGAAGATAATCACGCATCATGATAGCAATTAATAAAGAAAATTGAAGGAAAATTATTCTATTGTAGTTAGGAGTTCAACGCGATTGATTCAACCAGTCCACGTTCCTCTGTGTCAGCAGGAAGTTCCAATTTCATTAGGACTCTTCTTCCTTTCTCTTTCAGTTGTTGTTGTTTGGCATTTACCACACTTTGGTTTGTACAGAGTGGTGGTTTATGATTTCAGTTAAGAGACCTTATTCTAATAAACTCCCCCATGCCTATATGTATGGCTCGGTGATTGAGGTAGTTTAAGTTTTTTAGTTGGAAGTTTTAAGTTTGAAGTAGATTGTTCAATCACATATATAGGTACCATATCTTTTTCCAATTATATGCAGACAATGTTTTTATTTTGATTATGAGTTCATGAATAATATATTTCAGCAAGATCTTATGTGATTCAAAAAGGATTGTGCAATGAATGGATTAGAATCAAGTATGTTTGTGTAAATCTGAAGAACTAGATTTGAGTTAGAACAGTGGAGACAACCACCTAAGCAAGGGCCTCTCAGGGTAACTATCCCTCACTTCATTTTCTTCATGTTAATTTGTTATAACAGTCAATTCATAAATGCATTAGATTCTTGAAGATATTCTAGCTATTTAACTTGTTGTGCTCTGGAGTGTAGAGTGTATGTTAGGAGTATAGGATAAATTATCAATATCAAGTCAAAACCCTAGTGTTTATTTCTTTACAATCATTAGTTACAGTCTTCTATTGCAAGTACCCGTAGCAACAATATTAGCATTGCTTCTTTTATCATTGTGCAGTTTGAATTATAATAGTTGTATTAGGATGAGTTAGGTAGTCTAAATATTTGAAAGCACGTATAGTGCTAGTACCATCACAAGCTTACTAGACCTGGTCGATAATTCAATGAAGGTCTTTTCAAGGGTTATAGTAGACTGTTTAGTTAGGTTGTTCCTCTTAATTGTGTGCTCTTAATTGTGTGATTGCCATCAAGTTTATTAGATGTAGTAAAGACTTTACAATGTCAATCTTGTTTCCTTCCCCATGACCCAACTAATTGTGTGGTGGCTCATTCATTGAGCAGAGAAGAAGAGTTTTCAAATGAAGAGGGTGCAGCTGAGTACTATGAGGAAGAGATGAATCAGTTTGATACTGAGGGTTATGAACAGATTGATCGGGATGCTGATTGTGGTAATAATGAGGAAGATGATCATATTTTTCAATATGATTATGATGAAGGTCTGAAAAAATACCAATTGCCAGCCCATAATTTTAGGCATCTAAAGGACCTTATGAAAAAAAACATCAACAATCTAAGCCCTCGAAAGAGGATATGAAAGAATTGATAGACACAACCATCTTGCAAGTCCAAGGTGGCTATCAGCTGAGGAACATAAATGTCCCTGTTCAGAATGTCCCTGCCAAATGACATAAATATAATGAGAAAGCAGACAAAGGTAAAGGCCACATGGAGCAAAAAAAGAACAGTGCTCCAAAAAAAAACATCGAAAAACATCTCAGATAAGAAGAAATCCCCCACGCCAAACCCAACAGCAAAACACAAATATGTGTAAAAGAATCTAGCACCAGTCCATCTTGTAGATACCACGCCTATTTTGGGAGTCCATTACCCAAAAGGAGGTTATAAACAGGATCATCCCAAAACATCAATGGAGCCAGAAAAGGAGAAGACGAGTGAAGAAGGTAAGGATATTTCATCCAATCAAGATATACCTTACATTCCTTCAGCAAATGATATAACTATTTCAAGTGATATGCCCTTACCCAATTATTTCCTTATTGACATGGTACAAGTTATTAGCCAAATCAGAATTTTCGTGCCAATAGTGGAACTCCTTAGGATCCTTGAACATATGGATAGGGCAGAATCTCTCAGTACTATTGTAGATGCACAAAAACAACCTGAAGTTGTTCCCAACATTAATGATGAGGGTGTAGGAAATGAGGAAACAATGGAGGTTTATTTAGGGTCTTCCATTGTTAATATCAAGATGGGGGTTGACCCTTTTTACACCACTCTAATTATAAATGGATGGATGTTACATAATTGTATGCTCGATTCAGGGGCATCCAGCAATGTCATGCCACTGGAAATTATGAATGAATTGGGATTGAAAGTGTCCAAATCTTTTGGCAAGTGTTTTGTCATGGATTCTAGGGAGGTCAATGTCATAGGCTTGGTCAAGGATGTTGAGGTCAAACTCGCTGCCTACCTAGACAAGTCTTTACTCATGGACATAATTATTGTGGACTACCCAACCAAGTGGGGCATGTTGTTATCTAGGAAGTGGGCTACTTCGATGGGTGGTAGTATCCAAATGGACCTGTCATATGCTGCCATTCCTGTCCAAGGCGTGGAAGTAAAATTATACAGTGAGAAGAAGGTAGAAGACCTACACATTGAAGATAGATATAAAACAAAGGAGGATCATGTGAATTTCTTTGATACTAAAATTGATCACTTTATGGCATATTGCAAAGATGATGATCCTGATGTGAATATTTTACCTTCAGACCCTGTTGTTGTTGTTCATGATACATCTAATTTGTGGATGTTGCACTTTAATGGTGCATGCTCAAAAGATGGTTCTGGTGCTGGGATTATTTTAACATCCCCAGAAGGTAAGCAATCATGCATGCCATTCAGATTGAATTTTTAATGTACAAATAATATGGCAGAATATGAAGCAATGTTGTTGGGTCTGAATGTGGCACACAAACATGGCATCCAATGTCTAAAAATTTATGGAGATTCAGAGCTGACTGTATAGTAGATCAGAAAGACTTTTGTTGTTAAAGACAAGAGGCTAAAAGCACACATAAATGCTATATGAGATACCATAGAGTTGTTTGATGCCATTGGTATTGAGTGGATTGATAGATCAAGAAATGAGGAAGCAAATGCCTTGGATGTAGCTACGTCCAGGTATAATCTCCAGTCTAATTTTCTTCTTGACCATCAAGCCATTGAAGTACTTGCAAGATTGACCATTCCAGACAACATATACAAATGGCAAGTATTTAATGACAACAGTCAAATTTTTAGTTATTTAAACTATATGGATGAATTTGAAAGTCAAGAAATTGACTGGCAACTAATGATTGAAACGGAAAATGGCAAAGAAACATTGTTTGGCAGTGAAGTGGTACAATTGAAGACCAATACCATTCCCAAGGGACTAGTAGCATTGGAAAGAATGTTTGACAGCTCTAATCGTTGGAAGAGCAATGGTAAACTAGTTCAAGAAGATGGCCTAAAGGGTGTTAACCTTGGAACTAAGGAAGCACCAAAGATGGTTTACATAGGAAAGAAACTAAAGCCTTATGAAAAGCAAATGATGATTGATTTGCTAAGGAAATTCAAAAGGTGTTTTGCATGGTCATATGATGATTTGAAAGGAGGATTTGTTTCAGCATACTACCCCCCTTCAACTTGATGCAAAATTGTTTAGGTAGAAACAAAGGCCTATAAATCCCACCATAGCTCCCAAGATGCAAAAGGAGCTCCTAAAAATTAAAGGGAGGTATCATCAAACCTATCAGACACTCTGAGTGGGTGTCTAATCTTGTCCCAGTCAGAAAGAAAAATGGGGAGGTTAGACTATGTGTTGACATTAGAAATCTGAATATTAAGTCTCTCAAGGATAACTATCCTCTTCCAAGCATGGATCATTTATTATAGAGGGTGGTTGGTTTAGAACGAATGTCAATGATGGATAGGTTTTTAGGTTATAACCAGGTGTTGGTCAAGGAGTCAGAACAATACAAAACATCATTCACCACTCCTTGGGGTACATATGTGTATCTGAGAATGCCATTTGGTTTAAAAAATGTAGGATCTACATTTCAACAAGCAATGGATGTGGCCTTTGCTAGCCTCATTGATGAGATCATGGTTGTTTACCAAGATGATTTGACTACATTTTCAAAGGCTAGAAATGATCACTGCAAACATTTTTAGTTCATTTTTTAGAGATGCTTAGAGTATGGGATCTCTTTAAATCCCAAAAAATATCAATTTGGAGTTGAATAAGGAAAGTTGCTAGGACACATTGTGTCAAAGGAGGGGGTTAGAATTGACTTAGATAGATTTAAGGCCATTGGCCTTATTCCCCAGCCCAAAAAAATCAAAGCTATTCAGTCCTTCCTTGGTCAAGTTATTTTTGTAAGGATATTTGTTCCTAATTTTGCTAAAAAGACAAAAGCCATCTCCAAGACGCTTAAGAAGGGACAATCTGTCATATGGGACAAGGAATCACCTGAAGCTTTTCTTGATATAAAAGAGGCTCTGAAAATACACCAGTACTCGTAAGTCCAGACTATTCCAAGCCTTTCCAACTCTTTTCCTTTGCTTCATTTCATATTGTTGCTACTATGCTGCTACAAAAGAATGAAGATGGATACGAGCAGCCCATAGGAATTTTTAGTAAATCTTTATAGGTTGTTCAGTTCAATTACTCCATTATAGAGAAGAACACTTGTGCATTGGTCAAGGCTACAAAGAATTTTAGACCCTATTTCACAGGGGCCAAGATTATTGCATATGTTCCACACACAGTAGTGAAAGATATATTCATGCAACAAGAGGCTTTAGGTAAGAGGTGCAGGTGGATTAACAGAATCCAAGAATATGATATGGACATACAAGTCACCAAATTGGTAAGAGGCCAAGACTTAGCCAAGCTGATGGCAAATTAAAATCTTGAAGCAACAAAGGTAAATAAAATTGAGGAAAATGATGTAGTTCCTCATTGTTCATTAGTTGACAATCCATGGTATAAAGACATTGTTTTTTGTCTTGTGAACATGCATTGTCCTCCAGGCATGACTGTTACATAGCAGAGGACCCTTAAACTTTAGTCCCAGAGATATTTCATGGTTCAAGGAGTGCTAATGTGTAGAAACCATGAAGGGCTATTATTAAAATGTCTGAACTAGCAACAAGCAGAGGCTATTGTTGATGAATACCATCAAGGAATATGTGGTGGGCACTTCCATGCCAAAACCACAACACATAAAATCATCAGAGCAGGCTTTTGGTACCCAAATCTTTTCAAGGATATTACCAAGCAAGTCATAAAGTGTGATGCTTGCCAACGCTTTTCTGGCAAGATGAAATTCATTGGATCTTTACCTCTTATGTCAATTACAGTTGAAGCACCATTTCAACAATGGGGCATTGATTTCATAAGAGAAATTCAAGAGAAATCCAGTAATGGATTCAAGGGGATCTTTGTGGCCACTGATTATTTTACCAAGTAGGTTGAGGCTATTCCCACTCACAATGCCACATCCAAGGTGGTAATTGATTTTCTTTTGAGCAATATAATAACCATATTTGGAGTGCCGTAAAGAATTGTTACAGACAATGCCATGTGTTTCAGATCTCAGGATATTGTTGATATGTGTTCCAGGTATGGAGTTAAGTTGATTCATTCATCACCATATCATCCCTAGAGTAATAGACAAGCTGAGTCCAACAATAACAGTCTAATGAAGATTGTAAAGAGGACATTGGATTAAAATAAGAAAAGATGGGATGATAAATTGAAATATGCTTTATGGGCTAATAGGGTAACATTCAAGAAATCCATTGGAAGGAGCCCATTTGAGCTAGTATATGGAGCAGAGGCAAAAATGCCAATGTCATTGGAATTGCCTGTATATTGAAAGGAAGCTAGGTGTACAGAAATCGCTTCCTACACTAATCTAATGAGGAGAGGGCTATGCAAATTCAATTTTATCCTAACTATTATGGCAATGTTAAACTATTAACATTAGATATTGCAGCAAAACACGAACCAGGAAGTAGATAGAAAAAGAGAGACAAAGATTTACTATGGGGAAAACCCTTATCGGGTGAAAAACCTCACACTCAAAAACTTGCACAATGTATTAACCAATCTGAAATATGTTTACAATACACTTGCAATGCAAGCTTCAATGGTCTTCGACACTCATGTCTGGAGTCAAACCGGCAGCATAACAGTACCTGTAAAACCTGTGATACAACTCCCTCTCCAAGCACCTGTTTATATAGAAAATACAAGGCATTATTAGACCTTTCTTGGAATGGGCATCCAACTTGGCCTCATGGCCCAAAACCCACGCCTAAGGACACTTGTCCATAGCTCCCATCCCAAAGGGGTCGCCTATTTCCAAAATGGGCTATGACAGATGCTCTTATGACACTTACGACCGTCATAGAATCTGTCATAGCAGTTACAACTTACAGCTGTAAGAGAATCTATCATACACAGGCTATAAATAGCATATTCTCTTACAACATGTCATAGTCCACCTTGGGGCACCCAAATATGCCTTTTTCAAAGATGCTTCATGACACATGTCTTCACCTATCTTACAACCTTCTATTTCTGACTCATACATGTCATAGATTCGTCATAGGAATCCATCATAACCATTTCAGTCAAACATCCCCTTACACAATATGGAAGATGCCGACAAATGGCAAAATGCTCCTACCACAAAGTGGGACGCCTATCTCCCCATGTGAGGACAAAATTATAAGTTGTCATATTCCATGTAGGATTTACACATCACCGTGCCACATCCCACAATATGACAATTGGAATTTACAAATATTTACAACATAGGCAATTAAATAATAAATACAAACATTAATAAGGAAATGAATTTACAAGGTTGAGACACCTTAATTCCCAACATATATCAGTTGTTGCAACAAATCAGTGAGGATGGGGATGATGCTTTAACTCTAAGAATGCATGAGTTGACTGAGTTAGATGAGGTTAGGAGGCTAGTGCATGATAAAAACCAATAGCAATAGCAAAAGGCCGAATATTTGTTCAACAAGAACATAGTAAAGAGAAGTTTTCAGATTGGTGACTTGTGTTGGAAAATAGGTGTTGTACACCTTGCATAATATTGTATTATTTTATTCAGTTACCACTTGTATAAGTTGTATGTAACATTGGGTTAATTATTTTATGTGTGTGGGACACATAGAGTGATTAATTGATTATTTGTATTATTTGATTAATTGGGAAAACTTAGTACCAATAATCAAATGAAAGGGTCAATGGTTTTATAGGCTAATGGTTTTGTGTATCCATGGTTTTTTGGACACATGGTTTTATCCAATACCACAAGTTGTATTTGTGTGAGCTTGGTCTATAAAAGCAAACACAAGGTTAGTGGTTTGGGTGGGCTTGGCTATTTCATTGTAGGTGGATTGGAGGTTTGTGAGAGGCTGTCATTGTATTGAGTTCTCTCCTTTAAGTGCATATTGTGAAGCATGGCAGGTGATGTGTGGATTCATGCTTGTACACATGGAGGATGCATTGGAGGTGCTTGATGGATTCAAAGGTATTCATTGAGACTCATGGCATGTATTGTAATATCTTTATTGCTGAATAATACATATGAGTGTGGATGCTTTTAGAGGATGGCTTTTTCCCTCTTGAGGGTTTTCCCAGGGTGTATCTTGTTTTATCTTCTGCTTGTTCATTTGATCTTTGTATTATGGTTATTTGTTGCATCTTTTTCTCTTATTGGGTTATTTCGAATTAGTTTTATTTGACCTGCAAATTCCTAACATGTGGTATCAGAGCCATGTTTATGGTTGAGGGAGGTGTGAGCTCCCTGGATGTGTATAACCCTCGTGTGTGTAGATCAGGTGCAAAATGGAAGCCATGGTAATGCATGTAAGGATTTGGGACATTACAAGGTTTTGTGTAGGTTGTATTGCAAATTGGGGGTTCTGGGTATTAGAGATTTGTTATGTATGTTGCAGATCTGATGATTAAAAAATCATGGTTGAAGAGGGTTTTCTTGGTTTCGCTTCATGAGGGTTTTAAGGAGGAATTTCTACAGATGACCTCCTAGGACAAAACAAACCTCGCCATTGAGTCCAGGAGGCCCGAGAGGCGAAGAAAACATATATTTTACCCCAGTTTGGTTATAGGAGCAAAAGGCAAAAAAAATTTTATCCCCCACAGGTACGGTGATACGACCATACAACTGTAGAGGTACGCTGAGAAGGAAAAAAAATTTCCCACATTGGTTAAATTTTTCTATAGTTGAAAATTTTGGATTAAAGAAATTGAAACTATAGAAATGATATTAAAAATCAAGATATGGATTTTTTGAAAGGATTAAAAAAAAATTGTTTTTTTTTTTTGGGGGGGGGAGGGGTAAGGGTACACAGACCGCCATACCCCCACCCCTACCCCTGCACAGAGGATTGTCAGCCTTTGGCTGGCAGTACTAGGCTGGTAAGGCCGAATGGCATCCAGTCCCGGTTGTCGGACCGACAAGGTAGAGTCGTGCGGGAAGTCTTCAGCCTTCCACTTGCGGGCTCCTGAAACCCTAGGTCAAGCCATGGCCATAGGCCGTGGCCATAGGCCAACCGACAGATAGGACCTTTTTAAGTTTTTTTATTAGCAAGTTTTTAAAATATGATAGCAGTGGTGAAATAAATTTATTGACAGTGATTTAATAATTTTAAATCCGGACCTATATTAAAATCAAACCTCCACTTTAATGCTGATGGGGTCTGTGGAAATTAAACATGTTTGGAGAACAATTTCAAATCTGCCAATCAGAGTTCAATGACATCAGTAGTCAACCCCACATTAGCGCCACCTAAGTTCCCAGTCAATGCTTGCATCAGTGCACAGTCAGCGATGATGTCTAGCGATAGTACAGTTGTACGGATGGGTCCTGCTAGGGGACCACTTTTAGCCCTAGGAGGGCATTTTCTTCCAGGGGGCATAACTTTCACATACAATATCATTTTTACAACTTCTTATAGGCATCAGAAATGTCTCTTCGACACAATAGTATAGGTTTGGTCATCATATTTTTCTGTTTGTGTCAAAATTTGATGCCTAAAGCCGACATTGCTCTAAGATAGTTTTATGCTCATAACTTTTGCATACGGAATCAAATTTTTTAATTTCAGATAGGCGTTAGAGAGCTATTGTAGTGTAATATAGTTTGGATCATGTATATTTTCAGTTTGGTGTGTAGAGAGAGATTGGTACTTGTAGGAGCCTGAGATTCAAAGTGCGTTTATGAGTGCATTCTGATGGATTTTTTGGCACAAACTTGTGGGAGTGCATGTTGTTATAAGACCATCAACATAGTATAGTAGCTTTTCAGATTTGGTGCTTCTAAATATAGGTTTACGGGTGTTTTAAGAGTTTGGAATTTGATGGAGACAGACACACAGGTTATCTTCAGGTTTGAGGACATGGTTGATATGCGTGTGAGATTTGGAGTGTCGTTTCAGTGGGAGTTGAGTACAGGTACAATGATGACAATGATTATGGTGTCATGGATATGTAGGTACACTTTTGCATTGGCATGACATGTTCATGTATGCAATTGACAGATATGGGCTATGATGTTTGATTCATGATTATAGATGGTGTTGTGGTGTTGTTTTAGGGGATTGTTCTTATCTCCTGTATGCTTGATTAGTTCCTTGACTATGATACTCATTTGTGGACTTGTTGGCAAATCGAATCTAGCGTTGATTTGGTGTTTGAGTCTTGGAGTCTACAAGTTATCTTCTTTGATATCTCAGTTTGCATGTTTACTAGTGTTATGATGAGTTTGCATGTTACATTTGTTTGGATCTATGAGTTATGTAGTTTTGTAGGCTAATCACCTATTTGACTACAGTGGGATAACTCAGATGTGGATTGTCTTTATCCACGAGATTGATTCGGTGTTTATGCAGACTTTGTTAGTTGGCCTTGTCTGTGGTCATTTGTACATTGGTATGTTGCATTGGGATGAGAGGATGGATGATTAGAGTGCCTGGATAGTTGGTTGTTGGGACTTGTAGCTTGTTTATCACGATGTCATGGAGAGCTTGGATACATGTTTTTATGTGAGCTTTTGACAGTGATGGTTTTATTTTCTTGTTTGGAGATTTTGGTTCACTCGACCTTTTAAGAGTTGTTGATGTTACAACAAGATTCCTTGATTGGTTTGGGGCCATGGATAATCTTCATTTAGGAGATGGTTACTTTGTTGTCATGGAAGCTTGGTATCATGATTCAGTGGGAGCTTTGGCAACGATGTGGATTCATCATACGTGATGGATGATCTTCTGCAGTGGTTGTGGGTGTCTTGGATAGACTCTTGGATTATGATTCTTGTTTCAGTGAGAGTGCTTTGACATCCTGATTTCCATTGTTAGTAGATGGTTATCTTCATATGATTGGAGATGTTGGCATCTTGGTTTACCATGGAGGACTTATTTGAGTCTTTGGTTGAGGTGTCAGTTTATGACTTGTCAGTTTGACATGTTTATCCTTTATTTAGAGATGTTGATATTGTGTCATGGTTTACTCTTGATGCTAGCATTAGAGTTTTGGCATGATACAGGTTCTCTTGAGACAGGATGTATGCACTGTTGCATGTGATCTTCTTGGAGGAGATGGTTAGATCATGATGTCATGATGGGCTTCTTGATTATGCAGATGTGCAGTTGGAGCATTGACATTGATCGTGTTGGTTCTCTTGGTATTGAGGACTTTGGTCATTTGCTTCAGAGGTTCATGATAGTGCGGTGTTGCATTTGGGGTTTGGCATGGATTGATCATGGAGGTGCTCATGGATACTTGGAGACTTAGGTGAGGCTGGTGTTCTCTTGGGATTAGAGACACTTGTTGAGATGATTACTCTTTAAAGGTTTCAACAGATAGACTGAGGAGCCTACACCTGGATATGGACGTGAGTTCATTATGGATCTAGATGAGATTGTTCTTGGAGAGAGTCATTGTGGCTTGGTATATCCTGGAGGAGCACTCTTATTCCGCACTCTTGGTCTACTTGGCGGTTTACCATATATGGGGTATTTCCCATCCTTTTAGATGTATTTTTCTTTATGCTTTATCTTCTCATACATATGAATCTTGAGCTACATTTACTGGTTCTGGAGGGTTCATTTGAGGGATGCTAGCATGGTTATCTCCTTGTTCATATGGTTTGATTTATGATGTTCATTATGAGGAGTTTAGGAGATGTGATTGGGCTTATTACTAGTTTTGGAATGGTTATGAGTTTGATCTTCCTTAATTAGAGAGGCTTACATCCATGTTGGTTACATGTTACATATGTTCATTTGATCTTATGAGATTGAATGGTTGGGTGTTGTTGAGGATTTTCATTTGGGGTTGTAGAGGAGATCATACTTGGCACAACTTAGCACTCTGAGGTGTTTGTAGAAGGACATTATGATTCACAGGTTTTCTCTCTTTTTCTTATGGCTACTTCCTGGAGGATCATGTTGATTTGGTTGGACTTGGGAGAGTTATGGTGACATGTTGTGAGAGAGTATGCAGTGATTTATCATGCATGTGTGGATCATTATGATTGTTCTTGATACTACATTGGCTTGTTGATTAGCCACACCTTGGTTTGAGTGTTGATTGATAGACTTGGAATGCCTTGGATTTATTTTCAGATTTGACATTGCCCATGCAGTAGGAGTTCCTGGATGTATGTGTTCTTCATTGACATGTTTTATACATGGAGCTTGTGATTACGGTATATGGGTTGGATATGTTGTTGTCACAAGTTTATTGGTGTTGTTGATACCTATGAGGTATGGATGGTTAGATGTATTAGCATATGTTGTGGGTGCTATTTCCAGTCATGTGGGTTTTTACCTTTGATAGCCAGCTTGGAGCCTTTTGTTATCTCTTGGATTTGATGCATGTGTTCATTGGATTGGTGCATCTTCACCTTGGCATGTTCCTTTTCTTCCATAGGTGGCACGTTGGAGGATGACAGGAGTTCTTGCTTGAGATGGTGGTCACTTTGTTTTGTTGCAGGTATCTTGATGGAGCACGAGAGCATGCTAGAGATTCATGTCATTTCATGTTTGCCTATGATGATGTATTTCATTGATTGACCCTTATGCAATGTATACAACATGTGGGAGAATGTTGGGAAATAGGTGTTGTACACCTTGTTGGCAAGAGACACTATATGGATTCATGGTTGTTGTCATTGATGGCAACAAAGGTCATCCCACATATCCGCAAGTCATGATGTGTCTCTACCGGAAGTCAGAATAAAGAATGTTGTGGTCCGGTGAAGAAGAACAGAGCATGTGGCAAGGTCCGACAAATTGGTCCGGACCTCTCAGAGGAAGTGTCTTGGTGCAGTGCGGATTTGGGGAAGTCAAGAGGACTACCTTGAGTGGTATATTCCAAGGATTTAGCCTCCGGTGATGGACAAGGAAAAAGATATGAATGGTTGAGTACCGGATTCCTGAGAGACAGTGAAAACAGAGGAAGAACTGACTGGCAGAGTATCAGACTGCTTTCCGGATGGGTTACTGTTGATGACAGAGGTTGTGAAGGCATGAATCATGTTTGGCCGACATGATTAATGATATCTACAAGTATATGCTTGATCCGCATTGCTTGGTGAGGAAGGATTCAGCCGACAGAATGAAAGTTTATAAGAAACTAGACTGTTCCGGATGCCGACTAAAAAGGTGATGAAATTACTTGTGCGGATATATATAGAGGATGGATTTAGTTGTGAAGTGTGGTGTTGTTGTGGAGATATATGCGAAGAAGTCCAGATAAAGAGCAGAGGTAACAAAAAGGATCCGGTATGTGAAAGATAGCAGAATAAAGAACAGAGGAAAGATGAAGTGCAGCAGATCAGTGTACTGAGCCTAACCGGAACTGAACTCCAGCATATGCAGATGCTTCCAATCAGTTCAAGACTGTGATTCTCATCACTTTGTAGACAGTGTGTCTTCTTGTAGGCAGTGGGCCTCTTGTGAGCAGTGTGCTCGGGCAGTGAGCCCTAATTGGCAAGTGCCATCTTTGTAATTTCCTATTCTTCTAACAGAGAATAATTTTGGGTTAATCACCCCGTGGTTTTCTCCCTTAACAGGGTTTCCACGTCAAAAATACTGTGTCATATGTTTCTTGTTTTATGGTTAATGTTTTATGTTTGATTTTATGCTGCATCAATTAAAAGGAAAGTTCAATAAGGGAAATAATTAGGATAACTGATTCACCCCCCCCCCTCTCAGTTATCAACA
Source organism: Cunninghamia lanceolata (assembly GCA_027924645.1). Classification (NCBI taxonomy): domain Eukaryota; kingdom Viridiplantae; phylum Streptophyta; class Pinopsida; order Cupressales; family Cupressaceae; genus Cunninghamia; species Cunninghamia lanceolata. Next base: position 10,762,547 of record BSBN01000904.1, read on the forward strand.
ATTGGTATCAGAGCCAAGTTCCTCCTAATAGAGCCTAACAGCTTGAGGAAGATCTGGGATTTCAAATGGATGCATATGGTTTAAGAGAGCAACTCAAGACTGCTCTTGAGGATCTTGAACAGTCAAATTCTGAAGTCAGTGAATTAAAGGAAAGACTCAAACAGGCTGATGAATTCATGAGAGAATTAAAAGACAAATTAAGTCTCTCTATGAAAAAGAGAAAGGAGCTGCTTCAACAGTTGGCAAGACAAAGTGAAGAAAGCAATACAAATGAAGAATTGACTGAGCAAACCAAGTTATGTGAAAAGTTATCAAAAGAAGTCATTATGTTAAGACATGAAATGGAATCAGGAACTATAAAGTTTACTCAAGAGATTGAAGAAAAAAGAAAGGCTGAAGACAATCTAAGACAATCTCTTAAAGAAAAATCAGAAGAATGCCACCAGATGGACAGGATTATCAGACATCTTGAATCTGATCTTGAAGATGCCAAAGATAATGAAGGAAAACTTGAGGATCAAATTGCCTCTCTCAAAAGAGATCTTCAAACAGCAAATGAATATAAAGAGAAATTCAAGATAAGTTCTGCTCAACTTGAAGTTCTTCTTGGAAGTCAAAAGAGGACAGATGACAAGTATGGTTTGGGATATGAGAAAGGAGAAAGCTCCGGATCCGGTCAGAAGAATCTTGGATCAGAAAATCCAAGGAGCAGGCCTAGAAGACCTCCGGTAAGACAGCCAAATGCTCAAAGATATCCATCCTTCAATGGATACTGCCACAGCTGCAAGCACTTTGGTCACAAAGCTAATCAGTGCAGAATGAGAATGAATCAGATTAATTCATCCTTCTCCGGACAGTGCTTCAACTGCAAAAGGTATGGACACAAATCCCATGAATGCAGAATTATGCAAGTAAACAAATCATTCAAAGGTAGATGCTTCACATGCAATAGAGTAGGTCATATGGCTAATCAATGCAGATCAAGAGGATATCAGTCAAATATGCAAAGAAATGTTATTTGCCAAATCTGCAATAGGTCCGATCATAATGCTAAAGTCTGCAGAAACAAGAATCAGGACAAAAGAGGTCCGGTGTATAATCAGAATCAAGACAAGGGTAAACAAAAGATGAATGCGGATGAGGTTAGGAATCAGATGAGCAAGATTTGGGTGAAGAAAAGTTCAGAGAATGTAGAGGTTGGATCCGCACCAGACTCTGGTGCTGATATTTCTTCCGGAAATTAAAAGGTGAGCTCAGGCTCAGGGGGAGACTCAAAGAAAATCTTGTTCCCCCAGCCAAACAAGTGGTGCCGGATGTGGCACAAGATGCGGATCAAAGGGTTTGTAGATATGAGTCTTGAGATACTTCAGTCAAGTTTTCAGAGGTCCGCATGAAGTTATGAAGAAGCTGTGATCGATCAAATAAGACCTGTTCAGGGAGATGCTCCGGTATGATAAAGGATTACAAAAAGGTCCGGAAAGATCCGGAAATGCACTATCTTGTTCTGCGGATTGGACAGAGTGTTTGGGATGTTCTTGCAATATGTTATCTCGATTCATTCATGATTGAAAGATCCGGATGATATCCACAGATCAGGACTAATCCGGGATACTCCAAGCTATCCAGACAAGGCAAACCGGAATGATGTAGGTGAAGCATTTATTGCAGACAGATATTAGGGTTCGCGGAGCAATTTAAGGGATTTCTCAAAGGTCATTTGCTCATTCTGCACTCGAGAAGAAGCGAAAAGTGGAGCTCTGCAACAAGGTTCATCAAGCACACTAAGGATCTCCTGCCGAAGCTATTGCATAAAGAAATCAATCCAACCACTCCGTGCAAACCGAAGGCGCATAAGGTATTCTCCGTTTTTCATTACCTCACTGCAAATCTTTGAAGAATGGCTACTCCAAACATAGTTAAGATCTCTGATAGACCTCGCCCCTCATTCAAGAAACATCCTTACAAATCATTGGAGGTAGATCCACTAGGAGCCTTCTCTAGTGTTCCTCACGGAGTTTTACATACCGAAGACATTAGGGTTTACATACATGCAAACATTGAGGAATTTGGGGAATTCAAATTAAGAGACCTCTATCACAAGCAGCTGATAGACAATGCTTTTGAGCTTAAACCAGAGTATAAGGATATCCAGAAGAAACAATTTGAGCAATTTATTCATTTCCCCTGTTTTGAAGAAGATGAATGGGTCCGGTATGTACTGAGCAGGATGCATGACAACTTTCTATGGCTAGATAGACCCTGCAAGATTACAAAAGAGGCAATTAGAGCAGTAACTGGTCTATACTCTTCCGGAGGGGTACCTATCCTCAAGAACAACATTGTAACTGAGGCCACCGGATCAAAATTTGACAAGAGGGCAATGACCATTGAAGATATTTCGGATCCGGATATCAAATATGCATCAATGATAATAGGATACAAGATCTATCACTCCAGCAGGGAGAATTCTGTATCCGGAACTGCAATATACACTGCTTATGAAATGCTAAGAAAGAATGCAGAATATGATCTCTGCGAACTACTGCTAAGCCAATTAATGGAAAACATACAGAAAATCAAGAAGGATAAGAAGAATTCCTTTAAGTATGGTACTCTTATTGTATGTCTATTCTTCTACTTCATGAATGAGCTACCCGGAACAAGTGGATGGGTATGGCAGAATGACAAACCTGTTGCAGTCCAGATAAGAGACTATTTGCATGGACTTGGGGATGCAAAAGCGAGAAATACAGCTCTATGGGGATACTTCAAAAACTTTCAGAGCATGATGCAAGCAAGAGAGAGAATTCCCCAGTCTCTCATTGAGAAATACAAGGACTCAGTGTGCTTTATGGTTGACACTGATCAGTGCCTAATGGAGGCAGTGGAGCCAAGGACTGTCTGGATCATGCCCATGGGGTATGAAGTAGATGAACAGATAGTGGAGCTGCATGTTCAACACATGCTAAGTCAGCCCAAAGATCCTAAGGCAGAAAGGTTTGGAACCTTTGAGGAGCTGAGTGTAAAAATACATGTAGAACTCAGGGAACCTGAGATTAAAAGAAAGGTGAGAAAAGAAGTAGAGCACATTGCTCAAGGCCTAGGCATCTCAAAGGAGGCACTTGATGCCAGCCGGGAAAAGAGGAGGAAGGCCGAGAAAGAAGAGAAAAGTAAAGAAAGTGCTCCGGTTGGAGCTCCCACCCGGACCAGATCAACAAAGAGATCTGCACCTCCCTCAACCAAAAGTTCAAAACCGGAAGTCCAGGCATCCGGTAAGAGATCCAAGACAAAAGCCACAAGGGCTTATGGAAGCCAAAAGGATGAAGAGGAAACAGAGTCAGATGAGGGAATAAAAGAAATAAAGAAACAGAAAAAGAAAGGATCCGGTAAGCCCTCCACAGGCCAAGACAAGGAGGAAATGGCAGAGGTAACTGTTGAAAAGCCCACTCTGTCACTAGAGAGCATAATCAAGTCGGTCACGGTGGATGGAAACCTTCAACCAATGACTGAATCATATGATGACTTCAGTGAGGCCGACCAAAAGACTCTGCAGGAGGCCACAGTAAAATATCTTAACATATATAATAAGGCTTTCATTGAAATAATATCTCTTATTCCTAAAAGCCTAGAAAAGGAAATGGAAGTAAGAAAGAATAATGCTCATGCTAAAGATCTTGAGATCCGGGAGCAGATAGCTATTCAGCTATATCCTCAAATTGATCCCAAGACCATGAACATTATCTTCAAAGATTGCAAAGATGAGTTCAGAAGCAAAGCCAGGATGAATCAACTCATGCTTGGCGAGACTGACAAAGTGGCCCAAGAAACAGAAGAGATCCTCCGGAAGGCCTTCAAAAGGTTCAATCTTCCGGTTGTAGAGGATTTAGGTACAGAAACAGCTGAGGACTTGGGACCCTCTGCTCCAGAAGAAGTGGCTCATGAACAAACTAGCATCTCTCCTCCGATTTCCCCTACAGTCTCCGGATCCAAAGAAGAAGAGCAATTACAGGAGAAGGAAGCAGTGGTGAAAGACAAAGAGGTTGACAGTTCTAAGACTGCAGAAGAAAAGAAACATCTGTCTCCGGCAAGAGACACTGCACAAACTGTTCAACAATTTTTGAGCAAAGAAACTCTAGAGATTGATGAACCGGAGCTTCTAAAAGGCCCATTTGATTTTGACTCTCTCTCTCCGGTACAAACAATGAAGATAGCTTCATTTGCAAATGCCAAGGCAAATGAAAAGCTCCTGAAGTCTCATATGGAAGACTGTGAGTTGATAGAGGCTGCTTCCGGAGTACTTGTAAAAATTATGCCATCAATCCAGATAGATCCGACAGCCTCCTCTTCCGGTAATCTAAAAACCTTAGTCAGCAGTGTTGATACACATTTTGATTCTCTAGAAAAATCAGCTGAAGAAAAGGTCCGGAAGGAATTTTTGGATAAAAGATTTTCAGAAATATTAGAATTAATCTCTAAGGATAGGAAGATTGTAAGCATTGGAATAAAGAGCTTAGAGAATGCTCTTAAGGATGGCGGTGACATCTATAAATTTTGCATATCCTGGTCAAAGGCAACAGCAGCATTTGACAAGAAAATAAAAGAGGAACAGGATAAGCTACAAAGCTTATCTCAAAGTTTTGATCCTCTCTCTTCCTCTATAATAAATTAAGAATGTCAGACTATTGCAGTCTTGAATGAAATAAAGAATCTTGAAAAGGAAAGAAAGAACATCACTAACCGGATGGGAGAACTTAGAAGGATTATAATCCCTAAGTTGGAAACTATGCATGAGGCCATCAGTGATGCTCAGACCACCGCCCAAACAAAAGATCCGACAGATCTCAAGCGGGCAGAAGCTTTTGCATTTTTGCTAAGTGGTCACATTTCAATTTTGGACAGAATGAAGCAAAGTTGGGCTACAGAAATGATTCAATTGCAGACATCCTTTGCAGACATTCTTCAGTATATGTGAGTATGTAAATATGCGGCTATATATAGAAAATTTTTGAAAATTTTGGTGTGCGGACCCCACCCTTTGCCATTGATGTCAAAGGGGGAGTGAGGAGCAGTGAAAAATGAGGAATCCAACTAAGGGGGAGTTCCGGAAATTGTATATAAAGACAGAGCATCAGCAAAGGGGGAGCATAGTGAAAACACTTAGTCATTTTTCACTAAGTGTTGCCATCAATGCCAAAGGGGGAGATTGTTGGCAAGAGACACTATATGGATTCATGGTTGTTGTCATTGATGGCAACAAAGGTCATCCCACATATCCGCAAGTCATGATGTGTCTCTACCGGAAGTCAGAATAAAGAATGTTGTGGTCCGGTGAAGAAGAACAGAGCATGTGGCAAGGTCCGACAGATTGGTCCGGACCTCTCAGAGGAAGTGTCTTGGTGCAGTGCGGATTTGGGGAAGTCAAGAGGACTACCTTGAGTGGTATATTCCAAGGATTTAGCCTCCGGTGATGGACAAGGAAAAAGATATGAATGGTTGAGTACCGGATTCCTGAGAGACAGTGAAAACAGAGGAAGAACTGACTGGCAGAGTATCAGACTGCTTTCCGGATGGGTTACTGTTGATGACAGAGGTTGTGAAGGCATGAATCATGTTTGGCCGACATGATTAATGATATCTACAAGTATATGCTTGATCCGCATTGCTTGGTGAGGAAGGATTCAGCCGACAGAATGAAAGTTTATAAGAAACTAGACTGTTCCGGATGCCGACTAGAAAGGTGATGAAATTACTTGTGCGGATATATATAGAGGATGGATTTAGTTGTGAAGTGTGGTGTTGTTGTGGAGATATATGCGAAGAAGTCCAGATAAAGAGCAGAGGTAACAAAAAGGATCCGGTATGTGAAAGATAGCAGAATAAAGAACAGAAGAAAGATAAAGTGCAGCAGATCAGTGTACTGAGCCTAACCGGAACTGAACTCCAGCATATGCAGATGCTTCCAATCAGTTCAAGACTGTGATTCTCATCACTTTGTAGACAGTGTGTCTTCTTGTAGGCAGTGGGCCTCTTGTGAGCAGTGTGCTCGGGCAGTGAGCCCTAATTGGCAAGTGCCATCTTTGTAATTTCCTATTCTTCTAACAGAGAATAATTTTGGGTTAATCACCCCGTGGTTTTCTCCCTTAACAGGGTTTCCACGTCAAAAATACTGTGTCATATGTTTCTTGTTTTATGGTTAATGTTTTATGTTTGATTTTATGCTGCATCAATTAAAAGGAAAGTTCAATAAGGGAAATAATTAGGATAACTGATTCACCCCCCCCCCTCTCAGTTATCAACACACCTTGCATAATATTGTATTATTTTATTTGGTTACCACTTGTATAAGTTGTATGTAACATTGGGTTAATTATTTTATGTGTGTGGGACACATAGAGTGATTAATTGATTATTTGTATTATTTGATTAATTGGAAAAACTTAGTACCAATAATCAAATGTGGGGGTCAATGGTTTTATAGGCTAATGGTTTTGTGTATCCATGGTTTTTTGGACACATGGTTTTATCCAATACCACAAGTTGTATTTGTGTGAGCTTGGTTTATAAAAGCAAACACATGGTTAGTGGTTTGGGTGGGCTTGGCTATTTCATTGTAGGTGGATTGGAGGTTTGTGAGAGGTTGTCATTGTGTTGAGTTCTCTCCTGTAAATGCATATTGTGAAGCATGGCAGGTGATGTGTGGATTCATGCTTGTACACATGGAGGATACATTAGAGGTGCTTGATGAATTCAGAGATATTCATGGAGACTCATGGCATGTATTGTAATATCTTTATTGCTAAATAATACATATGAGTGTGGATGCTTTTGGAGGCTAGGTTTTTCCCTCTTGAGGGTTTTCCTAGGGTATATCTTATGTTATCTTGTGCTTGTTCATTTGATCTTTGCATTATAGTTATTTGTTGCATCTTTTTCTCCTATTGGGTTATGTGGAATTGGTTTTATTTGATCTACAAATTCCTAACACGTGGTATCAGGGCCATGTTTATGGTTGAGGGAGGTGTGAGCTCCCTGGATGTATATAACCCTTATGTGTGTAGATCAGGTACAAAATGGAAGCCATGGCAATGCATGTAAGGATTTGGGACATTACAAGGTTTTGTGTAGGTTGTAATCCAAATTGGGGGTTCTGTGTATTGGATATTTACTGTGTATGTTGCAGATCTGATGATTGAAAAATCATAGATGAAGAGGGTTTTCTTGGTTTGGCTTCATGAGGGTTTTGAGGAGGAATTTCTACAAATGACCTCCTAGGACAAAATAGACCTCGCCATTAAGTCCAAGAGACCCGAGAGGCGAAGAAAAACATATAATTTGCCCCAGTTTGGTTATAGGAGCAAAAGGCAAAAACAATTTAGCCCCCACAAGTACGATGGTATGACTACAGAGGTATGCTAAGAAGGAAAAAAAAATTCCTACACATTGGTTAAATTTTTCTATAGTTGAAAAATTTGGATTAAAAAAATTGAAACTATAGAAATGATATTAAAAATCAAGATATGGATTTTTTGAAAAGATTAAAAAAAAATTGTTTTGGGGGGGTGGCGGTACACAGACCGCCATATCCCCCTGCGCCTGTGCAAAGGGTTGTCAGCCTTCGGCTGGCAGTACCGGGCCAGTAAGGCCGAAGGGCCCCCGGTCTCGGTTGCCAGACCGGCAGGGCAGAGCCGTGTGGGAAGTCTTCGGCCTCCCATCGGCGAGCTCTCGAAACCCTAGGCTGGACCGTGGCCATAGGCCAGCTGGTAGATAGGGCCTTTTTAAATTTTTTTATTAGCAGGGTTTTAAAATATGACAGTGGTGGTGAAAATAAATTTTTTGACAGCGATTTAATAACTTTTAAATTTGGACCTATATTAAAATCAAACCTCCACTTTAATGTCGATGGGGTCTGTGGAAATTAAACATGTTTGGAGAACAATTTCAAATCCGTCGGTCATAGTTCAATGACATCAGTAGTCAACTCCACGTTAGTGCCAACTAAGTGCCTAGTCAATGCTTGCATCAGTGCACAGTTAGCGATGACATCAGCAATAGTACAGTTGTACGGATGGGTCCTGCCAAGGGGCCACTTTTAGCCCTAGGAGGGCATTTTCTTTCGGGGGCATAACTTTCACATACGATATCGGTTTTTCAATTTATCATAGGCGTCAGAAATCTCTCTCCAAGAACTACATAGTAGTGTAGGTTTGGTCATCATATTTTTTAGTTTGTGTTAGAATTTGGTGTTTGAAGCCGACATTGCTCCGAGACAGTTTTATGCTCATAACTTTCGCATACGGACTTGGATTTTCGATTTCGAACAAGCCTTGGAGAGCTATTGCAGTGTAATACAATCTCGAGCATGTAGATTTTTAGTTTGATGTGTAGAGAGAGATTGGTTTTTGTTTGATCACTTGTAGGAGCCAGAGATTCAAAGTGCGTTTATGAGTGCATTCAAAGGGATTGTTTGGCACAAACTTGTGGGAGTGCATGTTGTTATGAGACCATCAACATGGTATAGTAGGTTTTTAGATTTGGTGCTTCCAGATACAGGTTTACAGGTGTTTTCAGAGTTTAGACTTTGATGGAGACAGGTACATAGGTTGTCTTCTAGTTTGAGGACATGGTTGATACACCTGTGATTCTTGGAGTCTCGTTTTAGTGGGAGTTGAGTACAGGTATAGCGATGATGATGATTATGGTGTCATGGATATGTAGGTACACTTTTGAATATAGTCAAATGGTGTTATCTGCTCTAATGTTTATGACTGTATTTTGCCATGTATATATGTTGTGGCTGTAAAAATGTGTGTGTGTGTGTGTGTGTTGTTTCCCTTGTGTGTTTGTGGTGTTTGTGTCTTTTTGGTCTACTCGGAGATTTGAATTCTCATTGTGACATTGCTTGTCACATGTCCCCAACTAGAGCCAGTGTTGTCACCTAAAAACTTTTATTCCCATTCTATCCATTTTGCCCCCAAAATCCAAAAAATATGTGAAAATTGCTTAGCCAAGGTCACCATTAGATAGACAATCCAATTCTAAGCAACTTTGCCTTTTGAATGGTGTCGAATTTCCTTAATACAAAAAAGTTATGCTGGTTCAAAGTTTGGTTCTTGTGTTTTTGCCTTAGTCAAATTGGTTTATGCCTTAGAATTTTTTTAATTTTTCCTTTGGTCGGCAAATCAGCTTTTTCCTGAACTCCTAACAAATCATAGGTTCGACAATTTGTCGATTTGCCAACAAGGCGATAAAGAGAAAAGGAAGAGTGTTGCGACAAAGATAAAGGCCAAAGGGGAAGTCTATTACTGAAAGATAAAGTTCAGATACCTTGGAGTTTGCCCAACAACCATTTCTCTGATAAGGCAAGGGGAAGTTCTAGAAAGGTATATTTCGTCGATAAGGGAAATATAGAAAAAGGTTTCTATGGTTTGAAAAAGTTTCCTTTTGCCGACAAAAGAAGCATAAGCCATGTTCTAAAAGGGTTTGATTTGCCGATAAAGCAAATATGCAAGGAAGGGAAAAGTTCAAGAATGTTTATGTTGCAAATATGTGCCTAAGTGATGTTGTCAATGATGTCAACATATCCTTGTTGCCATTGGTGTCAACTATATCCTATTTTGCTGCCTGTGTAGAAGACTGGATTGTTGAGGATATTGAGAAAATTAATGAGGATTAATGTATGCGGACCATATGGCTAAGTAGAGGATTGTTTGAAGAATCTCCAGTTAAGCTTTGAAGGGTTCGCATGAAGATTTGAAGAAGCTATGACCATCTAAGTAAGAACTAGTTTTGCAGTGTTCAGAAGAGACAAAGTGACAGAAAAGAGGTCCAGATTGTTTCAGATATGGCAAATGATGATCTGCAGATCTGGAGGCATGTTTGGGAAGTCAGTGTGTATCATCCATTCAAGTGGTTCATGGTTTGGAGGTCCACAAGCAATCTTTCTAAAGTGACAGTCATGGCAGACAATGTTCTTGAGGTTCTGGAGGAAGATGCAAGTAATTCTGATGATTTAGAGAAGTGCGGATGTTTTTGTTGAATTCAATGTGCTTGTGGAAGTTTCTGGATTGTGTGACTGCTATGTTGGAGGTCCGCATTGAAGTTTGAGCTTGTTAATGGAGATTTCCTTCTTCGTGTTGCTATTCTTCCTAGTCTTGGCCGACTGGATGATTCAAACATGTTGTGGATGATCTAAGAACAATTATATGAAGCGTGGCGTATTGATCAAGGAAGATTTGGGTCCCAGTTATGTTTGGTCGACAGCTTAGTGATTTGCATTAAGTTAGATGTTTGTAGTGCCGACCTTGATGTTCATTCCAAGGTTGATGAAGCATATAAATACTTGTTGATGAGTCATGGAAAATCATCCTTGTGCGAAAATAATATAATCTGAAGAAAGGATCAAAAGGCAAAGCAGAGTAGAGGAGAAGCAGAAGAACAAGAGCTATTTTGATGGAGTTAGAGAAGAAGTATTTGGGTCAGAGCAGAAGTTTTGTGAGCATTCAATGAAACTGAACCAGGCATGAAGTAGATGCTATTTCTCAATTAATTCCTTCCGTACTAAAAATAATTTCTGTAGGCAGTGAGCCTCTCTTTTGAGCAGTGAGCTCTGGGCAGTGCACTCGAAGGCATCTACCTTCTATTCTTTCTAAAGTACTTTTAACAAGGTACAAATCTTTGTGGGTTAACCCTCCCCATGCTTTTTCCCTTAATTGAGTTTCCACGTCAAAATCTTGGTGTCAAGTCTGTTGCTTATGTTTCTGCTCATATGTTGTTGATCCACGCTTTAATGTTTACATCATTAATCTGATAGTAAGTTAATAAAGAAGGTTAAAAGCAGAAAAAATTTATTTTGTGTGACAACTGATTCACCCCCCCTCTCAGTTGTCCAGTCTAATTCCAACAATTGGTATTAGAGCCAGATCCTCTAAAAGAAGTCTGACCGCTTGAGGAGATCCAAGATGTCGACCTATAAGAAGGATAGTCAGAGATTTGATGGAACAAATTACTCTATTTGGAAGAGTCGCATGGAGTGCCATTTGCAATGCATGGGTGATGCTTCTTGGCTGATAATCAATGATGAGTATAAACCTCCAGAGAAAGGTCCTTGAACTCCAGATCAACTCAAAGATGCTAAAAATAACCTTCAAGCAAAAGAAGCCTTGTTAAGTGCCCTGACTAATTCAGAAATGACAAATGTCTTTGGACTAAAAATTGCTCATGAAATCTGGAAGAAGTTGGAGAATCTGTATGAAGGCAATGAATATGTCAAATGTGCCAAGCTACAAAGTCTGAGAGGAAAATTTGAAAATTTGAGAATGAGTGAAAATGAAAACATCACAATCTACATGCAAAAGATAAATGAACTTGTGTGTGGTATCAGGTGTGCTGGTGGAACTTTGGAAGAATCAAAGATTGTGGCAAAAGTGCTCAGATCTTTACCTAATTCATACAAACATAAGGTTGTTTCTATAGAGGAGATTAGGATTGTCTCAGAAGTTACAAGAGATCAGCTGGTTGGCAAAATTTTAGCTTTTGAATTAAGTTTGATGATTATCTTCCTAAGTCTGAATTTGCATTTAAGGCCAGTGTATATGGAAAACAAAGATATGATCCAGGTGAAAGCTCTTCAGCAAGATCAAACAGATTTGTGAAAGCAAGGAAGGATCTTGAAGATGATGAAATTGAGACTGCAGATCTTGAAGCTCTTATTGCCAAAAGAATGCCAAGAGGATCTGGTAAGTATGAAGGAAAGTTGCTACTCAAATGTTTTGCTTGTAATAATATTGGTCATTTTTCCTCAAGATGTCCGGAGAGGTTTTCAAAACCAAACCCTAACAGATATAAAGGTTAGATGAAATGTTACTATGTCCAAGAAGCTGGAGAAGGAATCACAGATGATGAATTTGATCATGGAGGTTCCACTAAAAATGATTGGGTGTTCATTGCTATCAAAGAAGAAGATCCGGTGTCTACTGAATTTGCTAGCTGTGAAAATGTGGAAAGTGCCTTGGCTACTCAGGTTGTTGAAAAGGATGAATGGGTGATTGATAGTGGATGTTCTCATCATATGACTGGTGATAAAAGTAAGTTTGTAAGCCTTGAAAAATATGAAGGTGGGCTTGTAAAATTTGGAGATAACTTAGCTGGTAGAATCTGTGGTAGAGGATCCATCTCTTTTGATGGTAAGAATAACACCAATGATGTTCTATATGTGGAAGGGCTGAAGCATAATCTTCTCAGTGTTGGACAGTTGGTTGACAAGGGTTATGATCTCTAATTCAAGGATGGCAAATGCAGAATCTTGGAAAGCTCCGGAATTGAAATTACATCTAGTACACAAACTAGAGGTAACATCTTTCAATTATGTAGTTCTGGTAAAATTCGTTTGATTGCTCAGACAGATCAAAGTTGGTTGTGGCATAGGAGAATGTGTCATGTGAATTTTTATAACATTGTCAAGATAAGTTCTACTCAGGTTGTGAGAGATCTTCCAAGACTTATGAAACCTGATAACATGTGTAGAGAATGTCAATTGAGTAAACAGAACAAAACATCATTCAAAAGTAAAGAACAATTTTCAAGTGGGCAATTGGAACTTGTGCATACTAATCTATGTGGTCCTGCTAGAATTAGGAGTGTGCAAGGAGATAGATATTTTATGTTTTTGATTGATGATTACTCCTGGATAATGTGGGTAACTTTCTTAAAAGAAAAATTAGAAGCTCTTGACAAATTCAAAGTGTTGAAAGTTATGGTGGAAAATGAGATTGGTGTGAAGATAAAGTGTCTGAGATCTGACAGAGGTGGAGAGTTTACCTTCGGTGAGTTTGATACATTTTATGAAAGGCATGGAATAAAAAGACAGTTATATGCTCCTAGGACTCCTCAGGAAAATGGAGTTGTAGAAAGAAAAAACCGGACCATTCAAGAAGCTTCCAGGACCATGATGATGGAAACAAATGTTCCACAAGTTTATTGGAGAAAAGTTGTGAGTACTACTATCTACACTCTTAACCTGGTGCAGATCAATTTTGGTAAGACTCCTTATGAACTCTGGTTTGGTCATCCTCCTACTGTGAGATATTTCAGAGTTTTTGGTAGTAAATGCTATATCAAAAGAGATGAGGATCTAGGCAAGTTTGAAGCAAGAAGTGATGAAGGAATTTTTCTAGGTTACTCTACTCAAAGCAAAGCATACTGGTGCTTCAACAAGAGGCTGAAAAATATTGTTGAAAGTACTAATGTCAGAGTTGATGAGAGCAAGGAAGGACATTTCAGGTCTTGCGGATATGATTATGATAATCAAGATGAAAATCCAAGTCAAGAAAGGCAAGTGCAAACTCAGACTTAGATCCAGGTTGATCCGAAAAATCCAGTCATTCAAGAGGTTAATGTAGAAGTTGAGGAACAAGCTCAAGAATCAGAAGTTTAAGCAAATCCCAAAACTCCCAGCTATGTAAGGATGAATCATCCTGAAGATCAAATCATAGGAGATAGAAATAAAGGTGTTTGAACTAGGAGAAGAATTGTTGAAGATCAAGAAGAGATTTGTCTAATTTCAAAGATTGAACCAAAAATAGTAAGTGAAGCCTGCGAAGATGAAAACTGGGTAAAGGCAATGGAAGAAGAATTAATGCAGATTGAAAAGAATCACACTTGGGATCTTGTTTCTAAACCTAAGGACAAAAATGTGATTGGAACTGAATGGGTCTTCCAAAAGAAACTAGATGAAGATGGTGAAGTTGTAAGAAACAAAGCAAGGTTGGTATGCAAAGGATATTCTCAAGTAGAAGGAATTGATTTTGAAGAAACTTTTGCTTTGGTGGTGAGAATAGAAGCAGTCAGGTTATTTCTTGCATTTGCTACTTATAAAGATTTCAAGGTCTATCAAATGGATGTCAAATCAACATTCCTAAATGAAGAGTTAGAAAAAGAAGTCTATATTGAGCAACCGGAAGGATTTCAGTTGTTTGATCAGAAAGACATGGTCTGCAGATTGAGGAAAGCATTATATGGACTCAAACAAGCCCCAAGAGCCTGGTATGCAAGATTAGATAAGTATTTGCTAAAGCTAGGATACAATAAAGGCACTGCTGACAGTAATCTTTACTTCAAGATTGATCATGAGAATATTCTAATTGTTGAGGTATTTGTTGATGATATCATTTTTGGTGGAAATGAGAGCATGTGCAAAATATTTGTTGATCAGATGCAAAGTGAATTTGAGATGTCCATGTTTGGTGAGATGAATTACTTCTTAGGTCTGCAAATCACTCAGTCAGATAAAGGTATCTTTATATCTCAGTCTAAGTATGTGAAAGAATTGTTGAAGAAGTTTGGAATGGAAGATTCAAAGCCAGTAGGTACGCCTATGGTAACCGGATGTAAGCTGAGTAAAGATGATGCCTCCCCTAAGGTAAATCATAAAAGGTATAGATCAATGATTAGAGGACTGCTCTATCTGACTCAGACCAGACCTGATATCATGAATGTAGTTGGACTTGTTGCTAGATTCCAAGCTGATCCTAAAGAATCCCATGTTGTAGCAGTCAAGAGAATTTTCAAATATCTCAAGGGGACAATTGATTATGGATTGTGGTATCCCAAAGACAATGACTTTACTCTTCATGCATATACAAATGTTGATTGGGCAGGAGATGTGGATGACAATAAAAGTACTAGTGGTGGTGCATTCTTCTTGGGAAGTAGATTGGTTTCTTGGTTGAGCAAAAAGTATGAGGCAATATCCCTATCTAGAACAGAGGCAGAGTATATAGCAGTAGCAAACAATTGCACTCAAGTTCTGTGGATGAAGCAAATGTTGAAGGACATCAGAATTGTGTTTGAGGAGCTGGTCACAATCTTCTGTCATAATTCAAGTGCAATAAGCATCTCAAAGAATCTAGTGTTACATTCAAAGACAAAGCACATATCCATCAAGTTTCATTTCTTGAGAGAGAAGGTAAATGAGAATGAAGTTAAGTTGGAGTTTGTATCTTCAAAGGATCAGATTGCGGATATTTTCACTAAGCCTCTTCCCAAGGATACTTTTGAGTATCTCAGAGAGAAGTTGGGGGTTATTACCCCTCTTGGTTAGAATTAAGATGCACTAGAGTGCATCAGTCCAGTATAATTCACAGTCACACCTTGTGATCTGGATTGATGTCAAGGAGGCACTACTCAGGGGGAGTAGTCTGCTTGTAATTTTTGAGTTTGGTCTGAAACAAAAATAAGGAGAAAAGACTACAAATATGTGCCCTTTGTCATTGATGTCAAAGGGGGAGAGAAGTTCATGTGAAAAACTAGTTGCTGATGAAAGGGGGAACAATGAAGAAAGTGATAGCAGAAGTGATAAGAGAAAGGGGGAGAAGGTCTTGTCCTGATGGTCAAATCAATTTTTCACATCATATGTTGCCATCAATGACAAAGGGGGAGATTGTTGCAAATATGTGCCTAAGCGATGTTGTCATTGCTGTCAACATATCCTTGTTGCCATTGGTGTCAATTGTATCATATTTTGTTGCTTGTGTAGAAGACTAGATTGTTGAGGATATTGAGAAAATTAATGAGGATTAATGTATGCGGACCATATGGCTGAGTAGAGGATTGTCTGAAGAAGCTCCAGTTAAGCTTCAAAGGGTTCGCATGAAATTTGAAGAAACTATGGTCATCTAAGTAAGAACCCGTTTTGCAGTGTTCATAAGAGACAGGGTGACAGGAAAGAGGTCTGGATTGTTTCGGATATGGCAAATGATGATCTGTGGATCTGGAAGCATGTTTAGGAAGTCAATGTGTATCATCCATTCAAGTGGTTCATGGTTTGGAGGTCCGCAAGCAATCTTTCTAAAGTGACAGTCATGGCATACAATGTTCTTGAGGTTCCGGAGGAAAATGCAAGTAATTCTGATGATTTGGAGGAGTGTAGATGTTTTTGTTAAATTTAATGTGCTTGTGGAAGTCTCTGGATTGTGTGACTGCTATGTTGGAGGTCTGCATTGAAGTTTGAGCTTGTCAATGAAGATTTCCTTCTTGGTGTTGTTGTTCTTCCCAGTCTTGGCCAACCGGATGATTCAAGCGTGTTGTGGATGATCTAAGAGCAATTCTATGAAGCGTGGTGTATTGATCAAGGAAGATTTGAGTCCCAATTATGTTTGGCTGACATCTTAGTGATTCGCATTAAGTCAGATGCTTGTAGTGCCGACCTTGATGTTCATTCCAAGATTGATGAAGTGTATAAATACTTGTTGATGAGTCGTGGAAAATCATCCTTGTTTGAAAATAATATAATCTGAAGAAAGGATCAAAAGGCAGAGCAGAGAAAAGAAACATAACAATAAGAGATGTTTTGATGAAGAGTTAGAGAAGAAGTATTTGGGGCAGAGCAAAAGTTTTGTGAGCATTCAATAAAACTGAACCAGGCATGAAGTAGATGTTATTTCTCAGTTAATTCCTTTTGTACTAAAAATAATTTCTGTAGGCAGTGAGCCTCTCTTTTGAGTAGTGAGCTCTGGGTAGTGCGCCCGAAGGCATGTGGCTTCTATTTTTTCTAAAGTACTTTTAACATGGTACAAATCTTTGTGGGTTAACCCCCACCATGGTTTTTCCCTTAACCGGGTTTCCACGTCAAAATCTTGGTGTCAAGTGTGTTGCTTATGTTTCTGCTCATATGTTGTTGATCCATGCTTTAATGTTTACATCATTAATTTGATAGTAAGTTAATAAAGAAGGTTAAAAGCAGAAAAAGTTTATTTTGTGTGACAATTGATTCACCCCCCCTCTCAATTGTCCGGTCTAATTCCAATAGTTTCATTTTACCGATATGGCAAAATTGACTAAGGCATAATGAAGACAAGTGTCTTTGTCAGGAAATCGGCCAAAAACTAAACTTCCACAAGTTTGTGTTTTTCCCATTTCACTGACAAAGCGATAAAAGGATAAAATCACAAGTTTAGCAAATTAGCCTTTTGCCAATAGGAGGCATCAAGGAGAAGGTTCAGCAAAATAAAATTTTGCTGATAAAGGCAAGCAAAGGGCAGAGTTAGGAAAAGTAAAGAATTTTTGATAAGGACAAAGATACCCTAGTTCGGCAAAGTTTATTTTTGCCGATAAAGGAAAAATAACTCATAGTTCAGCAAAAGTAAATGTTACCGATAAGAGTGAAAAGGAGACCAAAAAGAAAAGTTCAAAGAAAGTGACTTTTGCTGACTAAATGAAAAGATAAAAGGAAAGAGGAAAACCAAACAACACAAACCAAGTTCCAGAAAATACAAATTTTCCCATAAGGAAAAATGATGACTTGGATGGTCAAGAAAAGTGGCGAGCAAAAACTACAAAAATGAAGAAGATTGGCTAATAAATTGGGAAAGTGCAGGAGGATACAATCAATAATTATATGCTTCAAAACATAAAAGAAGGACAACATATTGGAAATGTTGTCAATACCAGAAGTAGATAATTCCCTGAATGCGTGCCATGATTGCAATGATACATAAATGTAGATTTGTGCTCAACATTAATGAGTTGCAGGCCATAATTGTGCAGGTTGTTCAAATAGTGAAATTCTTCAATGCACAAAGGACAAATCAAATAAGTCAGAGGCTACAGGTGGGAAGGAGAGGATCAGAAAATTCCTTCTTTATTACTCAGAGTACAATTGGAATGCAAGTGATCTTTGTCAGATTGATTGTAGAGTCAACATCAGCATGAGTCTCAACCCCAATGTGCAAGTCTATGGACAAATTTGGAATTAATGCAATGTGGGTGCAGTCCTTTGCAGGATGTGGCCCCTGGTGAACTACACTCGGTTTGAAATCAAAGTTATATATATGCAGGGTTGTGATTTGTATTAAGGGTGGGTCATTTTGGCAATTTCTCAGCAGGATTGTGAGCCCCAGAAGATAGATTAAGAAAGGATATTATGCAGGCTATGTTTATACATGAATCAATCATGAAGTGTATGTAATACAATAAAAACCTTTGTATCATATTGTTGTTTTTCTCCACTACTGTAGGCATTTTTCTTAGTAAACTGTAATCGCAGTTTCAGTTTGCTTTTACCACATTTCATGGTATGATTGTAAGCTCTGATTTGATGAATGTGACAGTTCTTAATTAGTTCCCAAGCTTTGTGAATGGTCATTTCAGTATTTCATAGGGAAAAATATGGTATGGTGAGTGATTCTTAAATATTTTCAGTAATCTAGTAGTGATTTCTTTGTATTTGATACGTTAAGCAGGCAATTATATACTTTTATATGATACTTTTCCTCTATTTTACATTAGACTCTATAGCCCAATGGATAGGCACCAATCTGAGTAGCCTTAGATCACCCATCTTCAAAACAAAAACTATACATCATATTTTTAGAAGCAAAAGTAGTCTTCATGCATCCTCATAGTGTAGGATTGCACTTATCAGCCATATAGGGGTCATACAACAACTAGCTTTTCTTAATTCAGTGACAAATTTAGGGCTAAGAGGGTAATCTACGTTTTGTTGTTCTTACTTTTAGTTATTCATCTGGTTTGATTTTAATACCTACTCAGGTATAAAACCATTGGAATATCCCTCCATAGTTTAAGCTAAGCTCAAAGAGCGAAGGAGTTTACCTGCTCCTGTAGTTGGCCAAAATTGCCCAGAACTTGTTGACAAATCCCTTCCTTTCACCCTAATAACAATCCATGGCCTAGGTGATTTAGGAAAGTTTTAGAGTTTTGTGTTGTTATTTTGGGAACCAACGGTGATAACTCTTTGTCACCTTATAGAGAGAGGAACAATTAATTTTATTAACAAAAAAATAATAAAACCTAATTTTAATATTAAAATGAACCCAAGCATCTAGGATTATTTTAATAATCTTTTAACTCATTTCATAATTAAAATCAAATGACTAATATATATGTTGATCCATATTTAAATTTAAAAATGAAACGAATAAAATGAAATAACAACCAAGTAATTTTTGACAACATACATAAACCACTTTAATTAAATTAATATGAATTGACTATTATTTTTTTTATTGATAAGTGCTGCCAAAAGGGGTAGCTCCCTTCCATTAAAATAAAGGAAAAAAAAACATCAAGAGTAAAAGGCCTTGTACAGATGAGTAAAAGGCCTTGTACAGATTAGGCCAAAAATATCAAGAGCACTAAAGAACTCTAAGTCCTTCAGCAAGCTCACTAGCCCTCTCCACTTGTGATGGGGGAAGGAGATCTCAATATTGACTTATGAAATAGGAGAAGGTCTCCATATTGTTTCTCCATGTAGAAATCTTATTTTTCCTCACAACCACTACATCAAAAACTCCAACTGTCGTCCCAAATTTTGGTCTCTTATCATAGGCAAAGATAGCAAAATACGCCTCAATCGCCATATCACCCCTCACAAATGCATTCACCAAGATTTTGACACTTGATTTCTAGCCCAGAATCAAAACAGAGTTCATCAAGAATTCTTCATAGATGAATTCGTCATGGAGATCATCTTTGATAAAGAGGTGGGAGCCAACCACCTTCTTGATCACATCCACCACCCCCACAGCTTCAGCCTTAAAAAGTGAACGAATCTGGTCCTTAGACAATTCTTCCTCATTAGCTTCCTCATCGTGCTCCTCCTTCAGATCTTTGTCCACATCCTCACGATCTTCCTACGAGCTGTGATTAGTGCTCAATTCCTCAGGCTCCTCAGTCTCCACTTGCTAGCAAATGCAAATACAATTTATCTCCATTCTTTGCACCATAGGTGAAATTTTCACTAAGGAAAAAATGTGAAAAACTAAAAAATATAGAGATGTAGCCTGCCATGGTATACCATTTAAAGAAAACCCAGTGATATGTCATAGGATCTGCTAAGTGATACTCCTCAATCCCAAATCCATCTTTTGATAATCTCATCATGGTAAGTTTGGTCAGGGCTCACGGGTATTGGAAATAACAACATCCTCTTCTTATACACAGGAACAGTTTGCAAGAAAATTGGCCACCTTATTCCCTCCGCGATAGACATGGGAAATGGAAACATTGCTTACGCTTTCCATAATACTCCAAATTTACTCTGCTATATATTTTAACGTCTAGTTAACAATCCTTCTGTTCACAACGATGTTCATACAAATGAGGGAATCCCCTTCAATATCTAAGTTGGATATATTGTGGTCCTTGCAGAATCTAAGATCATATAGGAGAGTTGTGAATTCCGCATCATTATTGGTGCCAATTTGTAACTTTTTGGAGATTACCCAAACCAAATCGGGCTACGGTCATCCTTGATGAAAATTCCTACTCCAGAGACACCCGGGTTGCGCTTGGTCACACTGTCAAAATTCATTTTTAATCTTCCTGAAGGCGGGGCAACCCATTTGATAGCAGGCCATTTCAGTTTGTTCTCCATCGATTGACCCAAGTACCGCACTCGTGATGGGATCTTAAGATTGACCCACCGCTTCATGACCTCCTTGTCCCAAAAGGAAAATGATGTCAGGGATATGAATTGACTATTATTATTTTAACACACATTTCCACAATAATTAAAAAATAATAATTAAGATAATTTCTTTTTTCACAATATATTTAATTTACACATAATCTCCTTTTTCTATTTAATAAAAAAACTACTTGCTTTGCTAATTTTTAAATCTTTACATTTTTTAATTTATAAAAAAAGGTAAATGCTAACATAAAACAAATAAATTAAATTAAATTCACATCACAATTAACAAAACTATAATTTATGGGGTCAATTAGCTAATTTTATATCCTTATATTCAAATTTGTAATAAAGAAGATAAGCTAACACATGCAATACTTAAATCAAGCCACAAAATAAGAAAGTAGTGGGCTATTATTTAGGCCCCCCACCATTCCTCAGGTGGCACGATTCCCTCCACTCAACAGATGAAGAATCGAGTTGGCAGACCATCTATCCGAAAGGAGGTGAATAAATTACTATTTTAGAGTACACCTAAAAAGCATATAAAACTTTTTATTTTTCCTAAATTAATTTAATTAACCTCCCAACATAAATGAATAGTTAGATTTAAATTAATTAACTTCTAAACATAAAAGTTTATTCTTCTTTTATCTCCTTTAATTGCATGTTGCTTCTCATAATTTTATTTCTTTGCATCACACAATGTAAACACAATATTCCTCACGATTCTTCTCTTTGCATTTTTTTTTTCTACATTAAATTTATTTTCTCTATTTTCTCTTTGTTTATTCGTTTTATGTCAATTTTAAACCCTATTGAAACCCATCTTGTTTTGTTTTAATTTGTAGATTTATAGGACTTTGTTTGTGAGTGTTTGTCAACTTGCAGGTCTAGCTTTATCAATCTTCTACAATGATCTCACGTTCTATCAGATGCATGCAATCCATAGGAAAAAATAAAACAAACATCTTATGTTCATTTATCCATAGTTTTAAATATAGGAATAGTTATATAATCGATTATTTCGCATAGGATATTTACTTGTTTATCCCCAAATGAATGAAATTTGTATCACCAAATACATGGACATTTTTTAAAAATATTATTAATACACAATAGGTATTTTTTTAAAACTATTGATTTCCTAGAAAACCCCATTCTGTAAATTGTTGGAAATAGTCTGGACAACTGAAAGGGGGGGTGAATCAGTTGTCCCTAAACTTTAACCTTTTTTGAATTTTTAAATCTTCTTTATAATCAGATTAATGATGAAAACATTTAAGCATAAATCAATATATGAGCAGAAACAACATGAACACACAACACCAGAATTTTGATGTGGAAAACCTGGTTAAGGGAAAAACCACGGTGGGGGTTCACCCACAAAAATGCGTACCCTATTAAAAGTATTTAAGAAAATAGAAGGCACATGCCTTCGAGGGCACTGCCCAGAGCTCACTGCCTATAAGAAATTATGATTTACACAGAAATAATGAACTGAGAAATAGCATCTATATTCATGCTTGAATTAGTCTCTTTGAAGGCTTAGAACTTCTGCTCTTATCTTCAAATTCTTCTCTACCGACTCTTCAATCTATACTTCCTTCGCTCCTCTTCTTTTCTGCTATGCTTTTGATCCCTTCTTCGGATTTTATTCATTGTGTACAAGGATACTTTTCAACTACTCTTCAACAAGTATTTATATGCTTCATCAACCTTGGGATGATCAACAAGGTTGGCTAAACTTGATGCGAATCGTCACACTGTCGGCCAAATACAACTGAGATTTGAATATGCTTCTAACACCACTCCATGCTTCATAGAAATGTGTTTAAGGCATCTGCAACAGGGTAGGAACATCCGGTCGGCCAAGACTGAGTAGAACATTAACCTCAAGAAGAAATCTTTAATCAATAAGCTCAAATTTTAATGTGGACCTCCAACATAGTAGCTACACAATCCAGAGACCTCCACAAGCACATTGGAATCATCAATAACATTCAATCTAAACCATATTATCAGACACATTTGAATCTTCCTTCGGAACCTCAAGAACACACTCTGCCATGACTGTCAGACTAGAAGGATAGCTTGCGGACCTCCAAACAACAAACCACTGGAGTTGATGATACACACTGACTTCCCAAACATGCCTTAAGATCCACATATCATAATCTTATATTACCGGATCAATCCGGACCTCTTTCCTATCACTCTGTCTTTCCTGAATATTGTAGGAACCAGTTCTACTCAGATGGCCATAACTCCTTCAAATCTTCATGTGGACTTCTCAAATCTTGACTGGAGCAACCTCTGACAATCCTCTACACAATCGCATGATCCGCATGCATTGATTGTCATTAATTTTCTCAATATCCTCAATAATCCAATCTTCTACACAGATAGCAAAATAGGATACAGTTGACACTAATGGCAACAAGAATATGTTGACATCAATGACAATGCCACTTAGGCACATATTTGCAACATAAATGAGTTTCATTGTATTGGCTATTCATAAAGAAAAATTAAATCATGAAAAAAATACAGTGTAGAATTAACAAGGGGTTTTGATAATTCTTTTTTTTGGAATGAAATTACATATTCATTGTTGCATTGCAATATGAATTTACTTAGTTGAGGTTTAAAATGAATATTAAAATAAAGATTTTTTTTAATATTTATAAATAAATTTCCTTTGATAAATTTTGATAATACCTTTGTGTAACAGCAGAGATCCAACAACAATTTAAAACTAATTTCTGTCTTACCTTTTTGTTGTTAAACTTTTCTTCTACATAGTGATTTGTACATTATTTCTTATATATAAACATGTTTATTTTCTAGAAAAATATAATACTGAATTATATGTATGTATATATGTGTTATTTGTATATATATACCTATGCAAATAATTAGAAATTAACCAGATATGAGACTTATGTTGGCAAGAGACACATTGGAGCTTCATGATTGTTGTCATTGATGGCAACAAAGTTCTTCCCACACATCTGCAGGACATGGTGAGTCTATACCAGAAGTCAGATTGAAGAGTGGTGTGGTCTGGTAAGCAAGAACAGAGTATGTGGAAAGGTTCGACAGTCAGGCCCGGATCTCTCAGAGGAAGTATTTCAGTGAAATACGGATTTGGTAAAGTCAAGAGAAGTACCTTGACTGATAGATTCTAGGAATTGAGCCTCCGGTGATAAAAGAATAAAGAGATATAAGCATTCAAGTATTGGGGTCCAGTTTGGTAGAACAGACAGAGGAAGAACTGGCAAGCAGAGCATCAGAAGTTATTCCGGATGAGATGTTGATGGTGATAAAGGTTCCTAAGGTATCATTCATGATTGGCTGACATGATTGAAGACTTTTACAAGCATATCCTTGATCCGCATTACTTGGTATGCAAGGATTCAGCCGACAGACCAGAGTTTGAGATAATATTGACTATTTCGGATGCCGACTAGAAAAGTGTTGAAATCACTTGTGCGGATATATATACAAGATGGGTTTAGATGTGAAGTGTGAGTTGTGTGTGTGGAAATATGAATAAAAGCAGAAGAATAAATAAAAGGCAAAAAACAAGTTCGGAATGTAAGAGGACAACAGCACTCAAGAAGAGTCAGAATGAAGTGCTGCAGATCAGTCTATTGAGCTTAAACCGGAACTGAACTTCAGCATGTGTGGATGCTTTTCATCAGTTCAAGTTTTCTTCTTGTAAACAGTAAGTCTTTTGTAGGCAGTGAGCCCTAATTGGCAAGTGCCATTTTGTATCTTCTATTCTTCTAACAGAGAATAATATCTTGGGTTAATCACCCCGTGGTTTTTTCCCTTAACAGGGTTTCCACGTCAAAATCATTGTGTCATGTGTATTGGTGTTATTTACATTTCTTAGTTATGCTTGCTTATAGAATCTAATGTTGCATTAACTATTAAGAAAGCACAGAAAGTTGAATTATTAGGATAACTGATTCACCCCCCCTCTCAGTTATCAACAATTGGTATCAGAGCCAAGTTCCTCCAAACGGAGCCTAAGGGAATTCAAATGGATGCATATGGTATGAAGGAGCAACTTAAGTCTGCCCTAGATGATCTTGAGCAGTCAAATTATGAAATCAGTGAATTGAAGGAAAGACTCAAACAGGCTAATGATTTCATAAATGAATTAAAAGAGAAACTGAGTCTCTATGAAAAAGAGAAAGGAGCTACTTCAGCAACTGGCAAGATAAGGTGAAGCCAATGATACAAATGGAGTTCTGAAGGAGAAAACCAAGTTATGTGAAAAGTTATCAAAAGAAATCATTATGGTAAGACATGAAATGGAATCAGGAGTTATAAAGTTTACCCAAGAGATTGAAGAGAAAAGAAAAACTGAAGATGATCTAAGACAATCTCTCAAAGAAAAATCAGAAGACTACCACAAGATGGATAGAATAATCAGACATCTTGAATCTGATCTTGAAGATGCTAAAGATAATGAAGAAAAACTTGAGGATTAAATTGTCTCTCTCAAAAGGGATCTTCAAACAGCAAATGAATACAAAGAGAAATTCAAGATAAGCTCTGCTCAACTTGAAGTTCTCCTTGAAAGCCAAAAGAGGGTAGATGACAAGTGTGGCATGGGGTATGAAAAAGGTGAAAGCTCCAGATCCGGTCAAAAGAATTTTAGATCAGAAAATCCAAGGAACAGACCTAGAAGACCTCCGGTAAGGCAGCCTAATGCTCAAAGATATCCATCCTTCAATGGATGATGCCACAACTGCAATAACTTTGGTCATAAAGCTAATCAGTGCAGAAAGAGAATGAATCAGACTAATACATCCTTCTCCGGATAGTGTTTCAACTGCAAAAGGTATGGTCACAAATCTCATGAATGCAGAAATATGCAAATGAACAATTCATTCAATGGTAGATGCTTTGCATGCAATAGAATGGGTCATATGGCGAATCAATGCAGATCAAGAGGATATCAATAAAATATGCAAAGAAATGTTGTTTGCCAAATTTGCAATAGATCTGGTCATATTGCAAAATTCTGTAGAAGCAAGAATCAGGACAAAAGAGGTCTGGTACATCATAATCAGAATCAAGATAAGGGAAAATAAAAAGTGAATGCGGATGAAGTTCAAAGTGAGATGAACAAGATTTGGGTGAAGAAAAGTACAGAGAATGTAAGGGATGGATCCACACCAAACTCTGGTGCTGATATTCCTTCCGAAAATTAAAAAGTGAGCTCTGGCTCAGGGGGAGACACAAAGAAAACCATTTTTCCCCTAGCCAGTCAATTGGTGCCGGACTGGCACAAGGAGAGTTCTAGATTAAAGGGTTCATAAGAAAAACATCCAAATAAACTATGGTTAAGATTTGGGAGATCCGCAAGATGTTCAAATCAAGATTGATCCAGTTCTTCAAGGCATCCGAATAAAACTGGAATGACTTAGGTCGAGCATTTATTGCAACTTGGTATTAGGGTTTGCGGAGTAATATAAGGGTTCTTCCTATCAAACACTTGGTCATTCTGCATTAGAGAAGAAGCAAAAGAAGAGCTTTGCATCAAATCTCCTGAAGCCCATCAAAGGTCTTCTACAGAAGTCGATTCATCCAGCGAATCAATCTGGATCTTTTCACGAACCCTAGATGCGCAAAAGGTACTTTTCGTTATTGAATATTTCTCTGAAAGTCTTTTTGAAGATGGATACACCGAATGTTGTAAAGATCACTGAGAGGCCATGACCTAAGTTCAAGAAACATCCATATAAATCCATAGAAGTTGATCCCCTAGGCGCCTTTTCAAGTATTCCGCATGGAGTTCTACATGTAGAAGATGTTAGGGCATATATTCATGCGAACATTGAAGAATTTGGGGAATCCAAGCTGGTTGATATCTATCACAAGCATTTGAAAGATGACTCATTTGAACTCAAAACTCAGTATAGAGCTGTCCGGGATAAACATTTTGCACAGTGCATTCATTTCCCCTATTTTCTGAAAGATGAATGGGTCCAGTATATCTTGAGCAGAATGCATGACAACTTCATGTGGTTAAACAGGCCGTTTAAGATCACTAAGGATGCCATTAGGGATGCAATTGGGTTACACTCAACCGAAGAAATGCCTATGCTTAAATTTGTCAAAAACCAAATTATCAGTGAGGCTACCGGATCAAAGTTTGATAAAAGAGCTATGACTATTGAGGATATCACAGATCCGGATATCAAGTTTGCATCAATGATAATTGGATATAAGATATATCACTCCAGTAGGGAGAATTCAGTTTCCGGAACTGCTATATATACTGCTTATGAAATGTTGAGAAAGAATGTAGACTATGATCTATGTGAACTCCTTCTAAACCAACTCTTGGAGAATCTACAGAAGATAAAGAAGGATAAGAACTTCAAATACGGCGGTTTGATACTCTGTCTTTTCTTCTATTACATGAATGAGCTTCCCGGATCCAGTGGCTGGGTATGGCAGAATGATAGACCAGTAGCCATTCATATCAGAGATTATATACATGGGCTTAGTGATGCCAAGGCACAGAATACAGCACTCTGGGGGCACTTTAAGAACTTTTAGAACATGATGCAAGCAAGGGAGAGAATTCCCAAATCTCTAGTTGAAAAGTATAAGGATACAGTTTGTTTCATGGTAGAAATTGATTAGTCCCTAATGGAGGCTATGGAGCCAAGGAGAGTTTGGATCATGCCAATGGGGTATGAAGTGGATGAGAAAATTATGGAGCTGCATATTCAGCACATGTTAAGTCAGCCCAAAGATCCCAAGGCAAAAAGATTTGGAACCTTTGAGGAGTTGAGTGTAAAGATCCATGTGGAACTTAGACAACCTGAGATGAAGAGAAAAGTGAGAAAAGAAGTAGAAGATGTTGCCAAAAGATTTGGCATATCAAAAGAAGCACTTGATGCTAACAGGGAGAAGAGGGAAAGAGCAGAGAAAGAGAAGGAAGAAGCTGAAAAGGAAAGTGATCTGGTAGAAGCCCCCACCTAGACAAGATCCTCTAAGAGGTCTGCACCTACCATGGACAAAAGCTTAAAGACATCAAAACCGGAAGCAAAATCATCCGGTAAAGCAGAGAAAAGAACTAAGACAAAGGCCACAAGGTCTTATATCAGTCAGAAAGATGAAGAAGAGACAGAATCCGATGAAGAAATCAAGAAGATGATGAAGAAGAAGAAAGTATCCGGTGCAGATAAGGTGGCAGAGGCAGAAGAATTTGTTGAAAAGCCCACTCTATCCCCAGATGATGTAGTCAAAGTTGTTACTATGGATGGAAACCTGCAATCGATAACAGAATTCTATGATACATATAATGATGCAGATAGAAAAATTTTGGAGGAAGCCACAGTTAAGTACTTGAACATATACAATAAAGCCTTGATTGAAATAATTTCTCTAATTCCTAAAAGTTTGGAAAAGGAACTTGAAATGAGAAAAGAAAATGCTAAGGCAAAGGACTTAGAAATCAGAGAACAGATAGCTATTTAGCTCTACCCTTCAATTACTCCAAAACAAATCGATATGATCTTCAAATATTGCAAGGATGAGTTCCGAACTAAGACTAGAATGAATCAGCTCATGCTTGAAGAGACTGATAAAGTGGCAAAAGAAACAGAAGAAATCCTGTGGAAGGCATACTCAAGATTCAACATTCCTATTATAAAGGACTTGGGTATTGATCCCTCGGCTTCAAGTGTTGAAAAAGAATCTACTGAGGCAATGACAAAAGAAGCAATGGACTCCGGTGAAGGTAAAGACAAGGGCTTAAAATCCTCTACTCTAGAAGAGGTGGCTCATGAACAAACAAATATCTCTCCTCCGGTTTCCCCTACAGTCTTCGGATCTAAAGGAGAAGAAAGAATAGAGGAGAAAGAAGAAGCGAAAGGAAGAGAAGAAAGCCAAGCTGAGAAGAACATAAGTGACCGTGCAGAAGAGAAGAAATCTCTGTCTCCGGCAAGAGACACTGCAGAAACTATCAAGGACTTCTTGACAAAAGAAATGTTGGAGATTGATGAACCGGAGTTACTTCAAGGTCCAGTTAACTTTGACTCTCTCTCCCCAGTTCAAACAATGAAGATAGCTTCATTTGCCAATGTAAAGGCAAAAGAAAAACTTCTAAAGTCTCACATGGAAGACTGTGAGCTAATAGAAGTTGCATCCGGCGTTTTAGAAAAGATCATGCCATCTCTTCAGAAGGATCCCTCAGCCTCCTCATCAGGTAATCTTAAATCTCTTGTTAGTTCAGTCAGCACTCATTTTGAGTCCTTAGAGAAATCAGCTGAGGAAAAGGTCTAGAAAGAGTTTTTGGATAAAAGATTCTCTGAAGTACTAAGTTTAATATCAAATGATAGAAGAAATATGGATATAGGGATAAAGAGCTTAGAAAATGCTCTTAAAGATGGCGGGGAAATATATAAATTTTGTCTATCATGGTCCAAAGCAACAATGGAGATTGAGAAGAAAATGAAAGAAAAGGAGATCCAACTAACAAAACTTTCTCAAAATTTTGATCCATTTACCTCATCCATAGTAAATCAAGAATGTCAAACCATTGCAGTCTTGGATGAAATTAAGAAGCTAGAGAAAGAAAAGAAAAACAGAATCAGCAAGTTAAATGAGCTTAGAAGAATAATCATTCCTAAGTTGGAGGCCATGCATGAGGCCCTAAGTGATGCTCAAACCACCGCCAAGACAAATGATCCAACAGATCTGAAGAAGGCTAAAGTTTTTGTATTCTTGTTGAGTGGTCACATATCAATTTTGGTCAGGATGAAGCTGAGTTGGGCAACCGAAGTTGTACAATTGAAAAACACTTTTGCAGACATACTAAAGTATATGTAGAGTGCAACCGGATGATATACTTATGCGACTAAGTTAAATTTTTGAGAAATATTTTTTATGTGCGGACCCCACCCTTTGCCATTGATGTCAAAGGGGGAGTGAGGAGCAGTGAAAAATGAGGAATCCAGCTAAGGGGGAGCTTCGGAAAATGTACATAGAGACAGAGCATCAGCCAAGGGGGAGTATAGTATAACACTTAGTCATTTTTCACTAAGTGTTGCCATCAATGCCAAAGGGGGAGATTGTTGGCAAGAGACACATTGGAGCTTCATGATTGTTGTCATTGATGGCAACAAAGTTCTTCCCACACATCCGCAGGACATGGTGGGTCTATACCGGAAGTTAGATTGAAGAGTGGTGTGGTCTGATAAGCAAGAACAGAGTATGTGGAAAGGTTCGACAGTCAGGTCCGGATCTCTCAGAGCAAGTATTTCAGTGAAGTACGGATTTGGTAAAGTCAAGAGAAGTACCTTGACTGATAGATTCTAGGAATTGAGCCTCCGGTGATAAAAGAATAAAGAGATATAAGCATTCAAGTATTGGGGTCCGATTTGGTAGAACAAACAGAGGAAGAACTGACAGGCAGAGCATTAGAAGTTATTCCGGATGAGATGTTGATGGTGATAAAGGTTCCTAAGGTATCATTCATGATTGGCCGACATGATTGAAGACTTCTACAAGCATATCCTTGATCCGCATTACTTGGTATGCAAGGATTCAGCCGACAGACCAGAGTTTGAGATAATATTGACTATTCCGGGTGCCGACTAGAAAAGTGTTGAAATCACTTGTGCGGATATATATATACAAGATGGATTTAGATGTGAAGTGTGAGTTGTGTGTGTGGAAATACGAATAAAAGTAGAAGAATAAATAAAAGGCAAAAAAACAAGTTCAGAATGTAAGAGGACAACAGCACTCAAGAAGAGTCAGAATGAAGTGCTACAGATCAGTCTATTGAGCTTAAACCGGAACTGAACTTCAACATGTGTGGATGCTTTTCATCAGTTCAAGTTTTCTTCTTGTAAACAATAAGTCTTTTGTAGGCAGTTAGCCTCTTGTGAGCAGTGTGCTCAGGCAGTGAGCCCTAATTGGCAAGTGTTATTTTGTATCTTCTATTCTTCTAACAGAGAATAATATCTTGGGTTAATCACCCTGTGGTTTTTTCCCTTAACAGGGTTTCCACGTCAAAATCATTGTGTCATGTGTATTGGTGTTATTTACATTTCTTAGTTATGCTTGCTTATAGAATCTAATGTTGCATTAACTGTTAAGAAAGCATAGAAAGTTGAATTATTAGGATAACTGCTTCACCCCCCCTCTCAGTTATCAACAACTTATACATAAGAATTGAAAAAAAATAGAGTTGTACCTACCACAAGCTATAACTAGTGTTTCAACTATTTATTAAATTTATAAACATAAGACTACCAACATTTGTGCATATATACAAATCTAGTTTTTTCCACATAAATCTACTGTAAACTTACACAACTAGGAAATGAATATAGTTGTAACTTAATTTTTAGTTGAGTATGCAAGGTGTAATTATATAGGTTTGAATAAAAAATATTATTAACATCTTTCTCGTTTCCTTACTTTGTTGCAATAATAATACCAAAATATCTAATCAAGTCCTTTGTAAAAGGTGATTCAATATCTAGATAGATGCATTTTAACTTATTCCACTCAAATGCATTTCCCTTTTTCTCATGTTCATATATATAACAACAACAATAATAATCTTCATTCATGCAATGCTTTTTACACAAAATCTAAATTTACACATGCTCATAATGAGGGCTTCTACAATAGCCTTTTTGCTCCAAGGAGAGAGGTCTACTCCAAGTGTAGTCCTCATCAACACAAGGTAACTATCATACTTGACTTCCACAAATTTACAAACAACTTCACATCCATGACCTAAAAATGTTTGCTCACCTCCCAATAGTAGGTCTTTCTCACAAGCCCACATCGAGCTAGGAGGCATCAAGAAACTGAGTTTTCACATCAACATGAAATACACATATACAAAAATCAACAATCTCCCAATGGATAACACAACATACATGAATCTTTTCAAGATCCATAGAAAAAGGGGACTCAAGGGGACTCACTAACCTCTTGGGGAAAATAAAGTATAACATCACATTCTCCTTATCAAATACCCATAATCACCAAATCACATCACAATATTTCACCGCCAATTCACACCTTCCACAACACCATGACCATAATTCTACAAATTCTTTTTCACATCCCATGATATAACACATCAAATACAAAGGTGCTCAATGCCTTGAAATCACTATAACCCCCACATGATTACTCCTCATATCACCAAGAAAATAATTCACATCAATATGCAAAGACACTTAATGCCTTGAAATCAATATAGAATGAGTATGTTTCCCCAAGAGAGGGCCCAAACCTCTCTCCACCCCATTACATTGGTGGCTCTTTACCCAAATAAGAAGATCCACACCCAAACACAAACAAAACCCATCCCAAAAAGAGCAACAACACCATACACAACACTTAACATGGAAATAACTCATTCAACATTAAGGAATTCATTAAAAAAAAAACAAGTCTTTGAAACCATTATAGAAAAGAAATAACCATACACATTCCGTAAAGGCTTAAGAGCCTACCTCAAATGCTTCAACCAAAGTTGAGAAAACCCTTGTTGCCAAAATCTCTTCAATATCTCCTATTCTCCAAGCTCTAAGGCTCTTTTTCCAACTTCCCTCTTCTCCAAGAAACCCTAAAAACTAAAGGTACAATTCAAATTATTTAAATAAAGAACAATTGTCTAGATACAATTAACCTAGGGTAAAGTTTGACTTTGCCACCAAAATTAGATTTACTTCCTAAAATCTTGTCATATATCTTTCAAGGCACTTTTAAAGGCTCTAGACTCTTGCAAAACATAGATTAAACACTCCAACATGAACCCATCTCATAGATCACCACTTTAGGGGTTTAATTTTACTCAAATAATAAAGAAATTAACATTTAAAAACCTCTAAAACTTCCACTTAAGTTCAAATTCAAGATTTGACACTTAAGGGGACTTAACCAAACCCCAATATAAAAAAAATAATAATAATAACCATAAATTAAAAATTAATCAACAAGATTTCACACACAACACATTTACACAAGAAGACCTTAATTCCCTCTTAGGATAAGGCCTAGGTATACTAGGGAATCACAATAGTGGTTTCTTAAGAACCTCCATAATTTTCCATTGGTCATGGAAATTAACATGCACACTTACACACAAATGTCAATGTATCCAAGATACTAGCAAACACAAAATTTATTATTAAATCAATATACACACCATAGATAAATCATAATTAGCCAACATTATCATAAGTCAATGAAACTCTAATGATATGTTTAATCCACCATCAAAATCTCATTTACACATAATTGTATAAAACACATACCATCTACCCAGTTACACTTAGATTCATCAATATGTAATTAAGTCCATTCCAAAATCAATCTATAGCGACAAGGTAACATGAATTCTATAATCGAATATAGATAATGTAAAAAAGTCTATAATTATTTGTTAACCAATTCATCATGAAAACAAACAATCAACTACTATTCTAAACATAGTATTAGTGTCCACATAGTCAATGATCATAACATGGTGTATTAGCATATCTAGGAGTGTCATAGGGAGAAAAAGTCTATCAAGATAAGATGAGACCATGAAGAGGAGTGGGCCTCACACATAGCCACTTGTAGATATCCTACTATCAATGTCTCAAGCCCAATCAACACCAACAAATCCTTGTATATTCACTAATCTATGCATCTTAGGCATTCCTTAGTAGAAGATCGCGTGATTTGATGTGATGCAGAGTTCCAAGAGATTGGTTCAAATTCTCAAAACTCCACAGCCACACTACCTCCTTATGACCAAAGTTTCTCTTATCGGCAAGAAAACTCTACCGTCCTACCGAAATACTCCGTCCGTCAGACAATGCTTATTGGTGCCTTCGCAATATGTCACTCCGAGGCTTTGATCATTCCGATGCCACCGTCGACAAGAAACTTCCTGTGTCTCCCCGAAGTCCACTATCGGTAACACTTCGCACTATCGGCTCCCTCGCTATGCTTCACCCTGACACTTAAAGTCACTCTGATGACTCTTCAAACCGCCTTCGTCAATGCACCGATACATTCAACTTTGCACATACATTACTTGACTTGCTATTCCGGTGGCTAAAGTATCTTTGCCCTGCTACTGCCGGTCACCTCTTGTATCCGCAGAAAAGTACCCTTCCAACATGCATTCTAGTTACCACTCCGGCCGGTCATCCTTTACATCATATGAAATGTATGTTCCGAACATACAATTTCAATATGCAATCACAATATACATTCGCGATATGCAAATGTGAGATACACACGAAATATACTCTGATACAATTGTCGTATACACATAAAATGTATATTTTTTTTAATCGAAACCTCCTCTACAACATTTCTCATAGTCTCTATTCTGTTGAATCCTAGCACATAGAGATGCTAGGTTCTCTACTGTGACAACTCTTCCACAGATCGGATCCGCTGTTCCATTCTGCCATAATCACGAACAAAAAGAAAACAAAACAAAAAACTATGTACAGAGTCCATTCCACTGATTTCGGAGAACCCACCAGTGGAATGGTCTCAGTCTTGCATCTTTGACAACAGAAAACTAGATTATGTACAAAACAATTTGATACACAGAACACAGAGCTTGCAAACACAAACTGATAGAATTTTTATTTCTTCACTTCAACTTCGATGTCTCCAAAAAAATGTGTTTTTTTTCAATCTTCTCTTTTCTCCAAACTTCATCAATGATCTCATCCCTTTTTGAATCCCAATCTTATGGTCTCTTCCCATCCAGTTCCAACTGGAATACTAGAGGTTGGAGTCGTTACAACTTCCATGTTTCAGATTTTGGCTTAACCAAGGTTGTAAATAAAAGCACTAACTAATTACAAGACACATGTTTAGCACAAGACAATATTTAAACACCCTCGAATATCAACAAGACAAAAAACAACACAACACACTTGATTTGATTATCCACATACCCCAATTGCCCAAGATGTCCAAATTGGCTTATCAGGATGACAAATTTGTGACACTGGCTCAGATGGTGGGGTCTTTATTACAAACATGAAATCACAACAACAAAGACTACATGAAAACATGAACAAACATAGAAATGCATAAAACATAACAACATATCAAGACCTTAGTCTTCTCCCTCAAATGTATAATTGGCTTGTTGAAGGGCTGCTCCTGCACCATACTCCCCAGGAGAAGAGATCTCAAGCCCACTTGAGATGAGAGTTTGAAGGTCTGTACCATGGTTTGTGATCTGATCTTCAGTCATCCAAACTGCTTCTTAATCAAGTTTCCCCTGCCAAGCCACCAAGTATTCCATGTACTCTTTGTTCCTTGTCTTCTTTGCCACTCTTGAGTCTAAGATCTTCAATTTTGGTGAATCATGCTTAGGGATATCATCATATGCTGTACCCTGCAATGGTTCATGTTCTACATCTGCATTATGCTTGTATGGAGTTAAATCACATACATTGAAGATGGGTGACAATCCAAGGTCAGGAGGAAGTTGGATCTCATAAGCATTTTGCCCACACTTCTTCAAAATTTGACATGGTCCAATCTTCCTCTGCATTAGCTTGGTATGTTTACCTTTTGGGAGCCTCTCCTTTAGATGAACCCACACCAAATCTCCAACATCAAATTGTACATCCCTCTTCTTCTTGTCAGCATATGCTTTGTACTTCAATGTAGTTTGTTGGAGTTGGTTCTTGACTTGATCATGCACCTCTTTGATGGCTGATGCAAAGGCTTCTCCATCTGCACTAATAGACTCTCCTATAGGCAGATCTCTCAACTCCAAAATACCCCTTGGATGAATTCCATATACCACTTGGAAAGGTTACTTCCATGTACTCCTATTGATGGTGTCATTATAGGAGAATTTTGCTTGTGGTAGGATGTTATCCCACTTTTCTCCATGCTGCCTTGTCAAACACCTTAGCAGATTTCCCAATGAACGGTTAACCACTTCAGTCTGCCCATATGTTTGAGGATGGTAAGTTGATGAGAAGGATAAGTTGGTTCCAAGCTTCTTCCAAAGAGTCCTCCAAAAGTGGCCAATAAGTCTCACATCTCTATCTGACACTATGCTTAATGGCAAACCATGTATCCTCACTATTTCTTTGAAAAATAGATCTGCAACATATGAGGCATCACAAGTGGTTTTGCATGGCAAGAAGTGTGCCATTTTACTAAATCTATCTACTACAACAAAAACACTATCATATACTTTCCTTGTCCTAGGCAAACCCAATACAAAGTCCATGCTTATGCTCTCCCATGGCCTAGAAGGAATGGGTAGTGGCTGATACAAACCTGCATTAGTGGATCTCCCTTTTGCCTTTTGACATATCACACATGCCTCCACAAATCTCCTCACATCTAACTGCAACTTGGGCCAATAGTAATGCCTCTTCACAAGATCAAGAGTCTTGTCAAGACCAAAATGTCCTGCCATGGCCCCACAATGTTTCTCCCTAATGATATTCAGTCTCATAGAACACCGTGGAATGCACAACTGTCCACCCTTGGAAAGTAATCCATCTTGGATCAGAAATTCAGAGAACTCAACATGATATTTGTCACCAAAGGAAGTACATACCTTGTAGACCTCTCCAAAGTCCTCATCAGCATCATACATGGCCTTCAAGGAGTCAATGCCAACACTATCCAATTGGATCTAATTGATGGTTAGAGCCCTCCTTCTCAAAGCATCTGCCACCTTGTTCTTGACCCCTTTCTTGTGCTTGAGTGTGAAGGTGAAAGCTTGCAAGGTCTCCACCCACTTCATGTGCCTATGGTTCAGCTTCTCTTGACTATTTATGAAACTAAGGGCCTGATTATCTGTGAACACTATGAATTATTTTGGCATCAAGTAATGTCTCCACTTTTTGAGTGACTGTACTAGAGCATACATCTCCAAGTCATAGGATGGGTATCTCTTCTTTGCATCATTTATTTTTCACTGAAAAATACATAAGGCCTACCTTCTTGACTGAGTACTACTCTAATTGCCATGTGGCTTGCATCACATTCTACTTGGAAAATCTTGTTGAAGTCAGGAAGTGCAAGGACTGGCTGCTTTGCCACCTTCTTCTTCAATGTTTCAAATGAATCATCTGCCTCCTTTGTCCAAGTGAATCTACACTTCTGTCCTCCTTTTATGGTGTCAAGCATGGGTGCACAAACATGACTAAACCCCTTTATAAACTTCCTATAGAAGGTTGCTAACCCATGGAAACTTCTAACATCATTCATGGTTCTAAGAGTTGGCCAAGACAATATGGCACTTACCTTCTCTTGATCCATTTTCAATTTGCCATGTGAGATGACAAAACCCAAGTAGATGATCTCCTCCTACATGAACAAACACTTCTCTAAGTTGATCATTAGCTACTCTTCATGTAACCTTTTGAGGACCAATTCTATATGTTTGAGGTGCTCTTCCCTTGTATTGCTGAAAATCAGGATGTCATCTAGATATACTATGACAAATTTGCCTATGAATTCCCTCAAGACCTCATTCATCAACCTCATAAAGGTACTAGGGGCATTGGACAAACCAAAAGGCATGACCTTCCACTCATATAACCCCTCATTGGTCTTAAATGCAGTCTTCCATTCATCTCCTGGCCTAATCCTAATCTGATGATGGCCACTCTTTAGATCTATTTTTGTGAAATATTTAGTATCCCCCAAGCAATCAAGCAAATCTTCTATCCTAGGGATTGGGAACCTATACCTAATTGTTATCTTGTTGATAGCTCTGGAATCAGTACAAAGTCTCCAAGTGCCTTCCTTCTTTGGTGCTAGGACAACTGGTACTGCACATGGCTTAAACTCTTGCCAATTAGGCCTGTCTCCAACAACTCCTCAATCTACCTTGCTACCTCTGCATTCTGCTCTGGTGTAAGCTTGTATGCTTCCTTGTTTGGAAGTGTCGATCCTAGGATCAGATCTATGCAATGGTTGATGTCCCTTATAGGTGGTAGGGACCTTGGCATTCCATCAGAGATGATGCCTTTGTACTTGTCCAATAGCTCTTAGACAGCAGGATCTATGAACCTTTGCCTCTTCTCTCCCTTGACTTCCTACTGCTGCTCCGTGTTCACCTTTAGGCATGGAATTAGAGCATATGCAACTGCACCTTCTACTATCTCTTTCATGAATTGTTTGCCTTCTACCATCATCACCTTGACTTCTTTCCCCTTTGATTCCACCTCATTCTCCATCAATGGTAGCAACTCTATCACCTTACCATCCTTGGTGATTGAATATGTGTTTCTAACTCCATCATGGTGTGCTTTAAAGTCATATTGCCATGGTCTTCCAAATAGGAGATGGCAAGCATCCATCTTGGCAATGTCAAACAATAATTTGTCCTTGTATGGTCCACTTTGAAACTCCACCCAAGCCTACTCTTCCACAACTATTTGCTAACCTTGGGTGAGCCATGAGACCTTGTACGGGCAAGGATGGGGCAGTCTTCTAAGCTTAAGCTTTTCTACCATTTCAAAGGACACAAAATTTTTAGTGGATCCAGAGTCAATCAGAACTTTACATACCTTTCCTCCTGCCTTGCAAGTAGTTTTGAAAAGAGACTTTCTTTGTGGGGGTTCTTTGTCAGGCACCTTCATGGTGGTCATTGCTCTCCTAATCATCAAAGATTCTCCCTTCTACGGATATCCATAACTGTCAGGAGCATTCACACTTTGATAAGTGCTTGAGCTTGTTACACTTTGACAATCAGATTCTTGGATCAGATTTGTCCTCCTTTCTCCCATTGAAATTGTTGCCTTTTCTCAACATTTGCTGGTTATGTGGCCTTCTTGATTGCAATTGTAACATCTAAGAGGTCCTCTGCCCTAAGATCTCCCTCTAAATGGTGGTCTTCTGCCCCTAAAGTTTCCTCTTTGATTGTAACTTCCCCCTTGAGTTTGACTATTGTCTCCTTTGCTGTTCTCTTGATTGGATTCACCTTGGTGTCCAAATCCATTTCCTCTACCTCTAAAAGGACTTCTTCCCCCTCTTTTCTGTCTCCCTCTTCCTCTACTGTTCTTCTCTTGTCTTCTCTTTAATTTCTCTTCCACTTTGAGTGTCAATTGATAGCACTTTTGGACTATCTCTGGGTTATGCAGATTTAAGTCTTCTTGGATGGTAAACCTCAATCCATTGAGGTACCTTGCCACCTTCTCTTCCTCACTCTCCTTTACCTTTGTCTTGACACATAGTTTCATGAACTCTTCAGTGTATGAACTGACATCTAACTCCTTCTACTTCAAGTTTTGTTTCCTCTTATGTAGTTGAATGTTGTAATCCAACGGAACATAGGCTTCCTTCACTAAAGCCACCATCTTCTTCCAAGTAGCAACTCTGCTCTTTCCCTCTTTCACCCTGTCATCTTGGATGAAATTCCACCAAGTTAGTGTAGCCCCTTTCATTTTGGATTGGGCCATCTTCACCCTTTGGTGGTCTGGTATCTCCTCAGTCTCAAAGAAATTATTCAAGGAGTCTATCTACTCCATCACTGAATCAAGATCCATTTTGCCTGCAAACATGGGCAGGTCTAGTTTCATATCCATGGTCCTTCTCTCCATGGATTTGAGGGCATTGATTAAGGGTCTCTGGTCTGTAGGAACCTCCATCTCTTCCTGCCTAGCGATCTCCTCTTCATCCTAGTCTTCTTGCTCACCAAAATCTTCTTCTCCCTTCTCTACTTTGTCCCTCAACTTCTCTAACTCATCTCTCAAGGCCTGATTCTGAGCCCTAACTTCTTTGCTCTCTGCCATTTGCTTCTTCACTAGGATAGCCAACTCAGCATTGGTCATCTTTGTTGGGTACTCTTGTGACCCCTCTTCATCTAACATCTTGTCTTCTTCTACCCAAAGGACACTTGTTTGGCTCTGATACCACTTTGATGCAGAGTTCCAAGAGATTGGTTCAAATTCTCAAAACTCCACAGCCACACTACCTCCTTATGACCAAAGTTTCTCTTATCAGCAAGAAAACTCTACCGTCCTACCGAAATACTCCGTCGGTCAAACAATGCTTATCGGTGCCTTCGCAATCTGTCACTCCGAGGCTTTGATCATTCCGACGCCACCGTCGGCAAGAAACTTCTCGTGTCTCCCCGAAGTCCACTATCGGTAACACTTTGCACTATCGGCTCCCCCGCTATGCTTCACCCCGACGCTTAAAGTCACTCCGATGACTCTTCAAACCACCTTCGTCGATGCACCGATACATTCAACTTTGCACATACATTACTTGACTTGCTATTCCGGTGGGTAAAGTATCTTTTCCCTGCTACTGTCGGTCACCTCTTGTATCCGCAGAAAAGTACCCTTCCAACATGCATTCTAATTACCACTCCAGCCGGTCATCCTTTACATCATATGAAATGTATGTTCCCAACATACAATTTCAATATGCAATCACAATATACATTCGTGATATGCAAATGTGAGATACACACGAAATATACTCTGATACAATTGTCGTATACACATAAAATGTATATATTTTTTAATCGAAACCTCCTCTACAACATTTCTTGCAGTCTCTATTATGTCAAATCCTAGCACATAGAGATGCTAGGTTCTCTACTACGACAGCTCTTCCACAGATCGAATCTGTTGTTCCATTCTGCCATGATCATGAACAAAAAGAAAACAAAACAGAAAACTATGTACATAGTCCATTCCACTGATTTCAGAGAACCCACCAGTGGAATGGTCTTAGTCTTGCATCTTTGACAACAGAAAACTAGATTATGTACAAAATAATTCAATACACAAAACACAGAGCTTGCAAACACAAACTGATAGAATTTTTATTTCTTCACTTCAACTTCGATGTCTCCAAAAAAATGTGTTTTTTTCTTGTCTTCTCTTCTCTCCAAACTTCATCAATGATCTCATCCCTTTTTGAATCCCAATCTTATGGTCTCTTCCCATCCAGTTCCAATCAGAATACCAGAGGTTGGAGTCGTTACAACTTCCATGTTTCAGATTTTGGCTTAACCAAGGTTGTAAGTCAAAGCACTAACTAATTAAAAGACACATGTTTAGCACAAGACATGATTTAAACACCCTTGAATATCAACAAGACAAAAAAACAACACAACACACTTGATTTGATTATCCACATACCCCAATTGCCCAAGATGTCCAAATTAGCTTATCAGGATGCCAAATTTGTGACACTGGCTCACATGGTGGGGTCTTTATTACAAACATGAAATCACAACAACAAAGACTACATGACAACATGAACAAACATAGAAATGCATAAAACATAACAACATATCAAGACCTTAGTCTTCTCCCTCATATGTATAATTGGCTTGTTGAAGGGGTGCTCTTGCACCATGATGCGCCACACAAATATTTGAGGACACTATTAATTATAGTCTAATGCTCTTTTCCTAGGTTCAACATATATCTTCTCAAAACTCCCACTATATGGACAATGGATGTAGTTTAGTACACACCATGACATACATTAGGCTTCCAACAATACTTTCATAAGGAACATGACTCGTGTCATCAATATCCTCTTATGTCTTGGGACAATGTGCTATATACAACTTTACACCAATAGAAATAAGAATATTCGTAGGTTTTCCTCCTTACATTCTAAATCTCTGTAATATAGACTCAACATATTTCCTCTGATTCAACCAAAGTTCTCTATTTTAATCCATCCCTTTTGATTTTATACTTGAAACAAAACTAAAAAACAAAGATCCTTCATATTAAATTGTGATGAGAGCTAAGATTTAATGTCTTAAATTATTTCTTTATTGTTTCCAAGAAGCAAAATATCATCAACATATAATACTATGATAACAAAATGATCACCAATTTATTTTAAATACACATAGTGATCAAATTTTTGATACCACATTTGTGGGGATTATTTTAGGCCATAAAAAGTCTTCTTTAACTTAAAAACCACGTCTTCTTTACCGTTAACTATAATTTTTTTGGGTTGTGACATGAAGATTTCCTCTTCAAGATCTCCATGTAAGAAAGTTATCTTTATGTCCATTTGTTATACTTCAAGATGAAAAATAATTGCATAACCGAAACAAATCTAATAGAATTTAACTTGGAAACCAACAAGAAAATCTCATCAACATTAATTCCCTCCATTTGAAGTTGTATCTTTGCCACTAAATAAGGTCTTTACTTCTCTACTTGACCCTCAAAATTGAACTACTTTTCAAAAACCCATTTATAATGAACAAGCCTCCTTCTAGAAGAAAGTTTCACCAAAT
This sequence comes from Cunninghamia lanceolata, assembly GCA_027924645.1. Lineage (NCBI taxonomy): Eukaryota > Viridiplantae > Streptophyta > Pinopsida > Cupressales > Cupressaceae > Cunninghamia > Cunninghamia lanceolata. Next base: position 10,804,267 of record BSBN01000904.1, read on the forward strand.
CCCATGTTATATATTTGTCGAAGGCCTCGATCTCTTCACCCATAGCTTTCTTCAAAGACTTGCTTTTCTTTGAATCAAATACCTCCTTGATAGCTATAATATCATCATCTGTCATAGATAAAGCAAAAGTAGCATGAAAATCAAGTGGGATATACCTTTTTAGTTGCCTTCTTTCTTGTTTCAATATCCTCAAGATTGGGGCATGTGGCTCTTCTTCTTTTGGTTCACCTTCTTCTATTGGTTCATTTTTAGATGTAGTTTCTTTATCCTTCATTTTAAGTTTCTCTATTTTCTAAATCTTCATTCATTGGTTCTTGTTTTGGAGGCTCTTTGACCTCTTTGAAGATCACATTATGATTGTATACTCTTCTTTATTTCTGTGTTACAAAGTTTTTATCCTTTTACACCATCACTTTACCTAGAATGAAGATACATTTCTCTACATTACTACCTAGCTTAGATTTCTTTTTCTGTTGAAACATGCACATAAGAATCACAATTAAATACTCTAAGATGCCGAATAGATGGTTTCTTATCATGTGATACCTCTTGTGGTGTGTTATCAACAAGGTCTAATGTGGGTGATTGATCAATCAAATAATAAGTATTTTTATTGCTTCTACCCAAAAAAATTGTTGTAATCTTGTACTGTTAAGCAAACTCCTTTCCTTTTCCATATTAGTGTCCTATTCATTCTTTTTACAAATCCATTTTGTTATGGAGTATATAAAGTTTTCTTCTTCCATGCTATTCCTGTTGGGATAAGTTGCCATTAACTTGCAATCCTAATCAATTTATGTGTCTCCAAAGTTCTTGGAATGTGTTCCCCAACACAAGGACTTTTATAGATTAATTAATATTTAATTATATCACTTGGCATGTTGTAATTAACTCCTAAATGATAGGGTCAAACTTAGGCGCCCACTTTTGGGGTGGGGTCCATGAATACTTGTTAACAACTCCTTAAAGTCTATTTTGAGAGTTTGATAACTCTTAGTGAGTGGGAGTTAACTTGGGCATCCCCTTTTGGAGGTGTCTTATATTTAGACTTGGAGTTTGCTTTTTTTATGTACATGAGTGAACATTGTTGAGACACTTTGCATGGATATAATGTTGGAGTTAACAAAAGTGTTAGAGATGCATGATATTGGAATATTGCTTGCATGAATTCATAAAATCTTGCATGGACTTGCATATTTTTGCATGTGGTCATAAAAACTTGCATGGACTTGCATGTTTTTGCATGTTGTTGCATGAGCTCATAAAAACTTGCATGTGCTTGCATGTTGTTGCATGTTATTGCATGTTGCTCCTATGGACTTGCATGTGCTTGCATGTTGTTGCATGTCACTTTCATGTGCTTGCATGTTGTTGCATGTCACTTGCATGTGCTTGCATATTGTTGCATGTTGCTCCTATGGACTTGCATGTGTTTTCATGTTGTTGCATGTCAATTATATGGACTTGCATGTTGTTGCATGTCAGTTTTGTGAGGTTTCTTGCAAAACACTGCAACTCCAAAAACTTGCAGGACAGGTCATCTCAGAGTTTCAGTTAATGGGTATCTGTTGCATGTTGCTATAGGTGTTTGCATGTCACTTGCATGTACAGAACAAGATAATTCAAAATAATATTGGGGACATCAATTAGGTTGTTGCATGAGAACTAGTGTGTGTTGATCACTTCAGTTGACTGAAATAGATTGGGCTAACTTAGGCGCCCAATCTTGGGACTTTCAGTTGTTGCTTTTACTTGGAAATATGTTTGATGTTGACTAAGTTCACTTGGGCAAACTTGGGCACCCACATTCAGAACAGGAAGTTAACAGGAAGCTTGACTTAGTTTAACATCAGTCTTCTCTATTTGGAGTGCTTGGTTTTTGCATGAAGATTTGTCTCATGTTATCAATTACAATTAATTGTAATTTGATTTTCAAGCTTTTGAATTAAGAAGCTTTTTTAATTAATTAGAAATCACTATACATTTTCTAGAGAGCAAGATTTCAAAGTCTTAGAAGAAAAGAAGAAGTTTTTGAAGTGCATCAAGGACTTAGAGGAATTTCAGTATTGAATGTAATCTTTTCCAAAGAAATTTAATACAAGCATAAAGACCTTTGAGTGTGGAATTTTTTCCCTTAGGGTTTTCTCCACGTAAATACTTGTCTTCTTCTTGCAAGCTATCTTCTTCTATTCTACATTGGATTGAAAGTACAAAATCACTACACATTAATTGTCACAGAATAATCATATTTTTAGCTTTGTAATCATATATTTTCATAGTTTATAGTAGTAGTTCTACTTTCATTTTCAACATTTGGTATCAGAGCTAACGGTTCTATTGAGTGAGGGGCACCTTTCTCTTAAAGTGTTGAAGGTTTTTTGGCTACAGTGGGAGCTTTTGTTTTGTGGGTTTTGCAGATTTGTGAAGAAGATTGTCTACAATGGGTTCTACCTCTCGTCTAGATATTTAGAAGTTCAATAGATCTGGCTACGAGATATGGAAATTAGAAATGGAAGATCTCTTAGAAGAAAGAGAATAGTGGTTAGCTGAACTAGTACAAAAACATCAATATATGACTGAAAAGACTACTAAAAACTACTTATAAATGACCAAACATGGTCACGTAACCATTAGTAGTTTATTGACAGTCATTTATAATGCAACCAAATTGATGACTAAACCATTTTTAGTCATTTATTGGTTGTTTTGATTGATGGATTTGATAGTATATTTAGTCATTGATTTTGTCATTGATTGTTGTAATTTGGTCACTTATTTAGTCATTTTTTATTTACTGATATATTTAGTCATTGATTGTTGTTAACTGGTCACTTATTTAGTTATTTTTATTCACTGATTTTTGTCCATTGGTAGTGTATTTAGTCGTTAATTTTAATCATCATTTTAATCAATTTGGTAGTATATTTAGTGATATTTATTCACTATTCACTAATTTCTGTCAATTGGTAGTATATTTAGTCAATTTAATTATTAATTGACGTCAATTAGTAGTATATTTAGTCATTTTAATCAAGGGGAAGAAGCATCACCACAAAATCACATCAACCATTTTGAAGCTTGCATAATGAAACAACTTTGAGAACGTAAAAATAGATTGTTTTATTGATAAAAAATGCTTACAAACAACATACAGATCTGATAAATAAGTTACAATGCTTTCTCTTTGCTAAAAAACCTTCATGGTTACAATACATAGCTCAAATAATGAGCAAGAAATTGATTTTCTGAGTATCACTAAGCATAGAAGCACAAAGACATTCATAGATGTCTTCTTCACAAATCCATGACTGTCCCATTAAGCTCACTATCCTAGTTCAAGATCACATTGTCATCTCTGTAGAGATCCTGTCTCATGCACCCAACTTGCTCTAGTTCATAAGCTGCCACAATGAATTGTTACGTGTAGCAATAAACTATCCTTATCTCTGATGATTACACCTCTGATGACTGTCATCTTTGGTAGGATGCCTCAATTGTCATGGACTTTTATTCAACATTGCCTTATGACTAGGCTATGCATTGTCCTAATCAAACTTGTAGCTTCTTGAAATGCATTGTCCAATCACTTGTCAACCTACTGTCATGCATTTTCCCTTTATAAAATAACAATGCCTCATGATTGCCATTACCTAGCTCATTATTCTGGCATGCTTTCACTTGTACTATGCCTCCCCTCAACGTAGAACACTGCCCCTCTAATGAATGCCTTGACTACCTTTGACATCACTGTATCTTTTCCAAATTCCTTAAAAATAGTTCATCACTACTACTGTTACCTAGGTATGCACTCTATGTCATCTGCCAGACTGTTACAAGTTCACACAGTCCATCATTGGTCGTGTCACTTATCACATCACTATCATGAACAACTAGCATATCATATCATCACCTCTAATATAGAAATCAACATCCCATTATGATATTGCTGTTACAAAATATCTCTGTCTTGGCAGATAGTCATGATAACCCCCAACCTTGTTGCTGCTCACTTGTACCAACTCTATGGTACTATCCTAGGTGTTCATGCATCTAACATGAAGACTCTTGACTATCATGAGATTTGGCACTGTCAAATGCATACTAGAAGGCTATCTCCTTACCCCTTTAAATGCCTCTTGAGACACTGACAAGATTGTAACCTTTGCATAGTTCTTCTCATTGACTCTAAGATTATCTTTTAATGTTTGCATGATCACTATCTTTTGCATGAATCTCTGCCCCTTGACAGTCACTTGTAGGTTTTCTTCATGCATAGCTGGAATCTCTTTCACAGACTGTCCTTTCAGTCCTCACTGTCATACATCCTCATTTGTAAACATTTTCACTCAAGTTTGAGGAGTGCTTCTACCATGGTCATAATTGTTTTGGAAACACTATCATTGCCATGATGCCATTTGATTAGGACCTTCAATTTGTGTTTCTAGGTTAGATTGAAACTATCCAATCTCTTCACACTCTTCTCACTATATTGTTTCAAACGTCCATGTGTCTTCTACTTATGGCTCTCAGTGTAACCCTATCATCCATGGGTCTTTAAGTGTTGCTCAGCCTCAAATGACTATCACTGCCTTTTGAGAAGGTCCTCTTATTCTTTTACAGTCATATCACTATCATAATCATTCCTTATGGGTGAAACCATGATACAAAGGATTATTGCAAACAACAAAGAGAGGACCTGACAAGAAAAAATATAGTTTTCAGTACTCAGTCAATGATTTTTTTTTAAGTTTTCCCAGTTGGACCATAATGAAAAATCTATAGAACATTATCAATAAAAAAACTAACAATTGTTGGACTTGATAAACAAGATCATAAAAAAGATATGCATTCAATAAAATTTCCTTTGAAGTATATGGAAGCCTTGATTCCTTTAGATGTTGTAGTTGCAACTGCCTGGTAGACATGTATGCAAAATGTGGAACCATGGACAAGGCACATGAACTATTTGATAGAATGCCTCAAAAAAAATGTGGTCTCATGGACTGCATAGTTACAGAACTGGGCTTGAACTTTCCAAGTTATGGGCCCCCTTCATGGTCTACCAAGTCTAGGTGGCATAGTAAGGCCAACCCAAAAGAGACTCAATAACACTCATGATGGTTTTCCTCACTTGTTCCAGGAATTCATTTCGCAGGGGAGAGAGGGTTTTGACTAACAAAAACTATAACAAACAACAAATTGGAAAATGGTTTAAACTTTAATACAAAAACATATTTTTTAGCTTTGTTTGTAAATTTTTATGAAGAAACTATTAAACTATCTATTTCAAACACATTTAATTGTGACTTGCATAGACCTATCCTAGCTCCTCATTCAGATTTGATGTCCATGCCAAAGCAGGAGTGTTGCTTTCCTTATGATACATAAGTATATCTTTATTGATGAATTGAGTAGACTGGATAAACTTTATCATCTAGATGCCATTAAAAAAAGAAGCAAGTCAAAGACAGAAATGCAGTTTTAAGAAAATTAAAGTGGTTTCCATGTTAAGCAAATTTAAATATCAAACTTCATTAAATAAGAATTCTTACCTCAATTGACACATAGTGAAATAGGAATAATGGTTGAATATAGTGTCACAAAGGTAAATAGTGTAAGAGCAGCAACCTGTGTAATGAGGAAAGATGAGAGAAATGAGAAATTTACACAGAAAGAAATTGCCCATTAGCTAAAAGAAGAAAACTCAGTAGCCTTTAAAATTTCTAAATATCTAAATTATCTTTGTGGATTCAGTTTTAGTTGACGTTGTGCCAATATAATAAAATCTAGAGTATTGCTTTGGAACAGGGTATGGACATCCATCAAAGCATGAAGGATAGATGAATTTTGTCAGATGTTGTAGTTGTAACTGTCCTGGTAGACATGTATGCAAAATGTGGAACCATGGACAAGGCACATGAACTATTTGATAGAATGCCTCAAAACAAATGTGGTTTCTATTAGGACCATTCAAAATTCTCATAGTCCCACTTGGTTTCATGCAAATTTCCTTCCATAAATCCATCTTAGGGATCCATATTTCTTTTAAAATTATTCCAAGAGTCATTCATAAGCACCCCATACCAAATCCATGTGAAAGATATTTGTATTTTTGACTATTGATGTGTTTTTTGTCTCTCACCACAGTCTCGCAGGCCACTCAAAAGATCTTGGCAGGTGTGCGGGAACCAAGGATAACAAGGGAGCAATTAGATCGCTATCCCGCAGCATGAAAATATTGCACTTGCGGCATTGCGGTATGTAGAGATCGATTACTATAGCCCCGCAGCGGTCTCAAAATGAAGTGGCAGGCTGGCAGTATAAATTTAAGTGGCATATGATACTTCACCGTGGTCCCGCAACAATCAAGAGAATAACATGCGGTAAGGAGAAGAGGAAAATAGTACACTGCACCCCTGCGGTGGCCTCAAGTGAGGCTTGCAATATGGTGGTATAAGGAATTTAAGTAATGTAAGTGTTGAATACTACGGCCCCGCGACAGTTTCAATGAAGGAGTGCGATGAAAGGCTTCAAGTGATGTTTAGTATACTGTGGTCCCGCGATGGTCAAAGAAATGATTTGCAGTACTGTGGCAGGGAACAAGTCAATAAACATAATAGTACTACGACCCTGCAATGTCCACTCCCTCGGTGTGCGATAATGTGGTAAAGGTCAAAATGATGTAGGTTACCCCACTACCCCGCAACAGTGACCTCACTAGGTCTGTAAGGTAGCAGTAAATGGTAAACAGTAAAAGATGACTGCCAAGTGTTCTCCTACCATCCCGCAGAGCAAACAAATTGACTTTGTGGTAGTGCATTGAGCATTGAATGCTAGAGTAATAGCACCGCCACCCCACAGAGGCCATCATTTATGGTGGCAGTTGTGCGGTAATCATTGAAATGACTACAAACTGGTGAAATATTTTGTCCGTCCGATCTATGATGATCAAAGGATTGTGTTTGAAGTAATTTAAACACGCAGATTTGCTCAATCCTAGCACGAACCAGAGTAAATGGCAAAATGACCAGCTTCATAGCAAAATAAAGCCTAAAATTCCCTTGTATTTTGTCATTCAAGCAAGTGCAGTGGTGATTCTAGACAGTGAGCTCAAGCTTTGAAGTGTGTTCTGCGATCTTCATTCAACTGGGTAAGTCAATTTCATCATCCTCTTCATAAAAGTTGATATTCAATTGGTACTTTGCTTAAATTAGTTCAGTAGATCAAAAAACTGTCAAAACCCTAGTTCCTAAAAGTATCAACACAATGGCACCCAAAAAATCTGAATCCACAAGTAAGAAAGCTGAGTCCTCTACCCCTAAAGAAAAGAAGCGGTCCCTTCAACAGTCACTGTTAGACATTTTGCCAAATTCAGTTGACAAGGGGTATAAGAAAATATTTAAGGATATAGCAAAGGGTTGTCAAGATGCCAGGGTGTTAGGAATTACATGCAGAAGATATCAATTAAATGCAAATAAAGATTAAACAGAGGAATGAAAATACACAGAAATAATAACAGCGAGAGACAATTTTTAACGTGGTTCACCCAAACTTGGGCTACATCCACCAAAAGAGAGTCCAATATTATTATCCAGGAATCGAACCGATTACAACCAACAACCCTTGCAACTCAATACTATTGCAAATGCTACAATACAATATCTCAATGGAAACCCTAACCCTTAGCCATTTTTATCAAGACTTATGTTGGTTATAAAATAGGGGTTTTTTTTATGTCGGCCAATAGAAAAAATAACTCCCGATGCCTTTATAAAATAATAAGCAGTTTTTGCTTCGGGGGCGTTGCCCTCGAGCCCCCGGCCGGGAGCGTTGCCACCAGACCCCCACTATGGGCTCCGCCCCCAAGCCCCCACCGGGGGGGTCATCCCCCCGGGCCCTGCAAGCAGGGCTCTGCCCCCCTTCTAATTCCCTCCTTAAATGATTTAGGGGGAAACCGCGCCAATAAAAGTGGGGAAAATTTAACCTTCGAGTCTGATTAGGATCCATATAACAACAATCTCCCACTTGGAGACTGATCATAACACCGCTAACTATGTAGCTCCCACTGTAAATAAGCACCCTAGACCTTGTTGTTCTGATTTTATTGTTTTAAGTCTTGAAGACCAACCGAAGCTAAAGAGGAGCTCAGCTTCTCCCTTGTCACTGCCTTCGTAAACATATTTGCTGGATTTTCATCTATATGTATCTTTTCCAGCCTTAACTGTCCATCATCCAACACCAACAGGATGAAGTGATACTGTAGTTGTATGTGTTTGGTCTTTGAATGCAAGGCAGAATTCTTTGTAAGATGTATGTCACTCTGACTGTTTGTAAACAAATAACAGTTAGCCTATTGTTTGCCGAATTCTTCCATGAAAGATTGTAGCCATATCATCTCCTTGCTTGCCTCTATTGCAGCTACATACTCTGCCTCCATGGTGGATAAAGTAACCACATTTTGTAACCTAGAAATCCAACTCACTATTGTCCCACCTACAGTAAAGACATAACCTGTAGTACTACGCCTAGTATCAATATCCCTTGCCAAATCTGAGTCCACATAGCCTACTAAATCAGTATTAGAGCCCCCAAAACATAAATGTTTATTGGGTGTACCTCTCAAATATCTAAGAATCCATTTTACTGCATTCAAATGCTCCAATCTAGGATTACTCATATACATGCTTACAACTCCTATAGCATGTGCAATATCTGGTCTTGTGCATACCATGGCATACATTAAGATTCCTACAGCTGAAGCATATGGTACCTTGGACATTTTGTCTTCCTCCTCTTGTGTCTTTGGACACATCTCCTTAGTCAATTTCAAATGATTAAGAAAAGGTGTGCTAACAACTTTTGCATTCTCCATATGGAATCTCTGTAACACCTTTTCAACATAATCAACTTGAGATAGAGTCAATTTTCTGTTCTTCCTATCTCTCCAAATTTTCATACCAAGGATTTGTTTTGTTGTCCCCAAATCATTCATAGCAAATGATTGTGCTAACTACTTTTTTAACTCACTTATGTGATCCATGTTAAACCCTGTTACAAGCATGTTATCAACATATAAACATAAAATAATATAGCTATCATTATCCAACCTCTTAAAATAAACACAATGGTCAAAATTACACCAGCTGTAGCCTTGCTCAGCCATAAAACTATCAAATTTCAAGTACCATTGTCGAGGTGCTTATTTCAAGCCATATAAGCTCTTCTTCAATCTGCACACCAGTTTCTCCTTACCTTTGACCTTAAATCCTTGAGGTTGTTCCATATATATCTCCTCCTCCAAATCACCATGGAGAAAGGCAGTTTTCACATCTAGTTGTTCCAAATGCAAATCTTCAGCAACCACAATACTTAAAACAGTACGAATAGAAGTCATCTTAACAACTGGAGAAAAAATCTCCTCAAAATCAATGCCCTTTTTCTATGCAAATCCTTTTACAACTAACCTGGCTTTATATCTTTTCTTACCTCGATCTTCCTCTTTCAGCCTATAAACCCATTTGTTTGGTAAAGCATTTTTACCTGCAGGTAACTTACATTATTTTCAAGTCTGATTTTTCAGCAAGGAGTCCATTTCTTCTTTCATTGTAAGCTCCCACTAAACCTTTGTATCCACCTGCATAGCTTCATTATACCCTTCTGGCTCACCGGCATCTATTAAAAAAATAGAATACAAAGAGGGAGAAAACCTTTCAGGAGGTCTACTTAGCCTTGTTGACCATCTAACATTCACTAGAGTTTGTGGTATTTCTTGTTGTTGTTGCGAAGCATGAGGAACCACTGGAACATCACTGTCTAGAGTATCATCCAACACATAATCATTTTCTTTCTTCTAATGCTGTTGCAACTGATCTTTGTACAACACCTTCTCATTGAATACAACATCCCTGCTTCTCACAATTTTTAGATTTTCAACATCCCAAATCCTATAACCAAATTCATCAATGCCATATCCAATGAAGATACACTTTTTTTATTTTATATCTAGCTTGGTTCTATTTTCATAATCTACATGTGCAAATGCTTCACATCTGAACGTTTTGAGAAAAGAATAACTCACCTTCTTATCTATCCATGCTTCCTCTAGAATAACACAACCCAAAGGAACTGAAGGACCTCTCTTAATTAAATATACAGCAGTATTGACAGCCTCTACCCACATGTTTAAAGGCAGCCCAACATGCAATCTCATGCTCCTTGCATACTCCATTATTGTCCTATTTATGCACTTAGCCACTCCATTTTCTTGTGGAGTCCCTGGAACCATTTTCTACCTACGAATTCCATTAAAGGAGCAATAATCCTTAAATTTTTTGCTACAATACTCACCACCATTATCAGATATAAGACATTTTAATATTTTACCTATCTCATTCTCAACCAAGCTTCTCCATTTCTTAAATGTTTCAAATACATCAGATTTATGCCTAAGGAAACAAATCCAAACCTTCCTGGTTGCATCATCTATGAATGTAACATAATACCGAGAGCCACCAAGAGAGGATACCTAAGCTAGTCCCCATACATCTGTATGCACAAGCTCCAACTTTTCATCTTTCTTTTTCTTCCCATCCTTGAGAAAACTAACTTTTGTTTATTTGTCATACACACAACTTTCACAGAAATCCATATTAATACATTTCAAACCTGGTAAAACATTTTTAGAATGAAGTACCTTCATACCTTTTTCACTCATATGCTCAAGTCTATTATGCCACAATGTTGTCTCAGAACCTACAACAACTATTTTAGTCTCTTCCTGTGAACCCGCAACAACTGTTCCTGAACCTGTTTGATTTTTCTCTGCAACAACTAAAGTAGAAGGAACAATATGACCTGTACAATTATATAAGATGCCTACTTTCACACCTTTTGCTACTATTAAGGCACCTCTTGAAACCTTCCAATTTTTATTAGTAAATGTAACAATGCAACCTTTATCACCTAGCTACCTTGCTGAAATTGAATTCCTACACAGCCTTGGAACGTGACTTACCTCTTGTAATAGCCAATGATTCCCATTCTGCAACTTAATCTTGATTCTTCTCTTTCCAACAATCTGACAAGGTTCATTATCTCCCAAATAAACCAGCCCAAAACCCCTTAGACATAATTAAGAAAATAACTTCTATGGGGCGTAACATGAAATGAGGCCCCTGAATCTAAAACCCATAAATCATCAGCATTATCTAGGGAAAGAATTAAAGCATCACTTCAAATTTATTACTTACCACATTTGCCTTCTTATTGCCTTCTTGTTTGTCTCCTTTATTCTTCTGAGACCAACAATCTTTCTTTAGATGACCTGGTTTCCCACAGAACCAACAATCCTTTTGTCCTCTAGATTGGGACCTCTTGTCCTTTGATTTTCCTCGTAAACTCCCATGACCTCCAGAACCTTTTCTTCTCTCCTTTGATCTGCCCTTGCTTTCTGTATTCAAAACACTACCTGATGTGGATCCACCTGAGCATTTTCGTCACATTTCCTTGCTAAGGATAACACCAACAACATCATCAAATTTCAAAGTATTTGAACTAGAGACAGTTACTTACAGCCATTACCAAGCTATTCCAGCTTTCTGGCAAAGAACATAAAACCAAGAGAGCCCTCACCTCTTCATCAAATTTCACTTTTACAGAAGTTAACTGACTGGTAATCATATTAAACTTATTTAAATGATCTATCACAGATCCACCTTCAATAATTTTCAGATTAAACAAATGCTTCATGAGAAATACTTTATTTGAGGCTGAGGATTTTTCATACAATTTAGCCTAAGCTTTCATCAGTTCATTTGTTGTCTTCACTTCTGTTATATTGAATGCCACAGATGGTGCCAGGCACAATCGAATGGTTCCCAGTGCCTTTCTGTTTAGAAGTACCTAATCCTCATCAATCATTGTTGTCAGTTTCTTGGCTATTCCTTCCAATGGCCTCCATAAATCCTTCTGATAGAGATAATCCTCCATCTACATCTTTCATAACTGATAGTTCTACCCGTTGAATTTATCTACCCTCAATTTACCCTCGTCCGCCATTGCTCGCACTTAACCGTGAGACTCCCACTCAACCGTGAGACCTTCCTGCAGACGATAATCGAACACAACCCACTCTGATACCACTTGTTAGGAATTGCATGCAAAAGATATCAATTAAATGCAAATAAAGATTAAACAGAGGAATAAAAATACACAAAAATAATAACAGCAAGAGATAATTTTTAACATGGTTCACCCAAACTCGGGCTACATCCACCAACAAAGAGTCCAATATTATTATCTAGGAATTGAACTGACTATAACCAGCAATCCTTGCAACTCAATACCGTTGCAAATGCTACAATACAATATCTTAATGGAAACCCTAATCCTTAACCGTTTTTATCAAGACTTATGTAGGTTACAATAAAGGTTTTTTTTTATGTCGGCCAATAGAAAAAATAACTCCCGACACCTTTATAAAACAATAGGCAATTTTTGCTTTGGGGGCGTTGCCCCCAAACCCCCATCGTGGGCTCCACCCTCGGGCCCCCATCAGGGGGTCATCCCCCAAGCCCCGCAAGAGGGGCTCCGCCCCCCTTCTGATTCCCCCATTAAATGATTTGGGGGGAAATCACACTGATAAAAGTGGGGAAAATTTAACCTCTGAGTCTGATTAGGCTCCATACAACAACACAGGCTTCCTGTTTCTGGTTGGAATCTATTTTGGTATTTCTGTTAGAAAAAAGATGGTTAAGGTCCTGTCGCCAACCCTTGGAACCTGAATCTGGCCAAACTTGTAGTTCCAAATGTGTTTGTTGATGTTAAACTGATCAGAGTATTGGCATAGTGCTACCATCTAGCCACCAAGACAGTTAGATTGCCTAATAGGTCACCCTTGGTAGCATTGGACAGAAATGTAATTATTGATTGTTTCATGCTCAGTAAGCAAGCCCTCACACAGGTTGACTTGAAGAAGAGTGAACAAGAATATAACAGCCTCATAAAAACACACAGGAATGACGAATTGCCCATGTACATGAGAAAAGGGGCTAATAACAGAAGAATTGAAATTCCATCCACTATTGTTGAGCCTTTTGTTGTTGATGATTTTGCTATTTATTTCAAGAAGACATACTTTGCTCCATGTTAGGTGCTAAGTATTGATGCCTAAGACAAAATGCCTATGGATTTGATGATGATGGCCATGAGGATTCAGAATCCAGAGGTGAATATTGAGTATGATTTTGCATCATATATTGAAAGGAAGTTGCATGATGGTCTATCGCAAATTAGAGAAAACAAGAAGCCCCTTGATTTCAAATACTATTCATTGTTATGTCACTTGATACTATATCAGAATAGGGGAAAATGGCCCAGCAAAATGGATTTGAGTATGATTGACTAGAAGAGGCAGAGGTTGCCCACACAATGTTGGTGCTACAAATGGGATATTCATTGCAAGAATTATAATTATGTAGTATTCCATGATGAGTTTGCAATCAGAATAATGAATTCACTTGGTTGCCCTTCTCCTAGATTGACCAAAGAGGTCAGAGAGATGTTGAGGCATATTTCTCATAGGTCAGCACAAGGTCATAAGAATAACTTTGTTGATTAGTTTTTCTTGCCAAACCATACAATAATCAAAGTTTATGGGTGTAGTTAGCCACCCCATGTGTTGCCAAAGTTTGTGCCAAACAGAATTGCATTCCTCAAGTTCATGTGGCAGATGCTTTGGATGGAGAAGGATGTGATGAAAAAGGCAAAGGGCACTTTCCTTCCTGATTCTACTGTGTTTGGTGATTGATCAGTTGGTTCAAACACTTTGGAAGAGCCGAAGGCCTATTTGAAGGCTAAGTATTATTTGAAATCAGGGACTGAAAGAGTTTGTGATCTAGAGGGTCACATGAATTTTGTCAGGCAAGTCATTGTTACCAAAATGGGGGTATCCAATCAAATCAGTTTTGATGAGGATGTGATCAGAAATTGTGTCACTTTTGATGAAGTGTACAATAGAAAGAGGAAATGGGAAATTGTAAAAAGGATTGAGGATGATAGGAGAAAGAAAAACCCTAATTTTGAAGGACTTTTTGTTGATGAGAAGGACCCCTTGAAGAGAATAGATATGGTCATTGATAATTTTCAAAGAATCTATGACAAGTCTGAAAAGGAGCCTACAAAGGCTATCAAGCTCTCAGTCAAGAGGCCACCAGGAGTTGTAATTCAAGAGCCTGCCCCTGATGCAATGTCAGTTCAAGATCTTGCAGTTTCTGATTCACCTCCTCCCAAAAGGCAAAAGACTGATGATGTTTCTCCATTGGTTCCATATGAAATGACTGAAGGAGTTGGAGATACTGAGGAGGTGGCCAGTATTCTAAGGCATATTGGAGATGAAGAGGAAGTAGATCAGCCATTGGTTGGTGAAGAAACAAAGGCCCACAAACCCGAAGCAAGAATGGAGGAACAAGGACAAGGTGAGCCTGAGTTACAAGAAGATGAAAGGGTTGTGGCCTCAATGAGGTTCATGGAGGACGATGATTTCATAAATACTCCATAATTCAAAGACTTCTAGTTGAAAATAAAGATGAGGAAGTTTGAGGAGAAAGTTGAGATAAATAAGATGGGTGCTGATGAATCACATCGTGACCAAATTGTGACCCAAACTTTCAAAGAAATGAAGATTGATGAAATAAATGTTACCCCTGAGGAGGCTAGATAGTTGGTCTTGAAGAGTAATATGCTGATCATGCTTGGTCTTGAATTGAAGAAAATGTTTCTATTGGACCAAGTAAGCAATCAGGATGACCCCATGATGGTCTTAGAATTTGATTATGAGGATGGTGTCAGTGGTTGTGGGTTTAACCCAAAAATAGAAACTCTAGCAATATGGGCCACACAGAAAAACACCAACAAGCTAAGATTACTTGATGTAGTCCAAGAGAAGAAGGGGACAGCCATAGTAAAAACATTCCGGGATACATTGGTGCTTGAAGTAGCCACTCTTACCATGCACTCTGCAATGTTCACTCAAACTGTTGTTAAAAAGTTGGAGCAAAGATTGCTTGATTATGAGAAAACTCAGATTGAGTTGAATGATGAAGTGAACAAGTTGTATCTGGAAAATGTCAAACTCAAGCAACAAATGAAGGGTGTTAGTTCTTCTCAGAGCCAAGCTATTGTGCCATACCAAGCCTCTGTGCCACAAGAAACCAGTGATGCTACAGTGCCAATTGAGCAGTTGAATGCATTGAAATTAAAGTTGGAAAAGGAAATTGAAGAATTGAAAGAGCAAAATGAGAAGACAAAGGATGAAGCCATATTGAAAAATCTTGAAGTATTTGAAAATTTTTTTGTAATACAGAGTAAAATTGGTTGTTGATAAGTTGAAAGATGTGCATGAATGCTATTCCTCCTTATCTCAGGCCATTGGTCAATTGAAGGCCAATCTTTTTGTTTTGGACCCAATATACAAGAAATGGCAACCTGCACACCATACATTGTTGACTTTGTGCAAGGTTCTACAAAGAGACCCAGGTGCTCCGGCTTCACTCAAGCCAACTGAGAAGATGGTGGAAATGATCCTAGATGAATTCCAATATGTCAATGGTGAGAGCCAAAAAATGCAGGCAAAGATTGATTCTTTTGCCACCTTCAAGCACCAGTTTATTCCTTCCATTTTGACAGAAGATGAAAAGATCAAAGATTTTGATGCATGGAAGAATGAGTTTACCCAGATAGTTTCTCAAATGATTGATTTCTTGAAAAAGGATGACAACATAAATGCTCTCAGTTTCAATGTTATTCTGGATAGGGTGATTTCCCTAGATGCTGGATATGTCAAGTTCGTCATAGATATCAAAGTGTTGTTGGACAAAAGATGGAAAGATATAAATGGCCTCGTGATTATGTTATTTTCAATGGGAGCAAAAATATCTTGCAGTTGAAGAGTGATCAGGCAGGGGAGCAATGAGCATCATGCTGGCATCAATAGGCACCATCAAATCTTGGGCGTCCTCCTCTTTGTCTCTTTATGTTTTTATACTTTCCAATTTGTATTCAAAATATAATTGGCAGTCTTTTTAAGACTTGTCAAAAAAGTATATATTGTAATAGGTCGCATCAAGGGGTGGGTATTTGAAAAGACATTTTTGGAATGTGAAAGGTTTGAAACTTGTAGCTTCCTTCACCCCTATAAGAAGGAAACCAAGACCTTGGAAAAGCTCTCCCGGAATTTTGATTTTTGAAAAGAGACATTGTAAGTCCTGATCTTTGAAGCATATCAATAGAAAGCTGCATTTCTCTGGTGCCATTACTTCTAATTCTCAATTATTTGTTGATTATCTTTGATACTTTATCTGGTTGTCTCCATATTGCATTTTCCTGGTTATTTGAATTAACATATCAAGGGTATGCTTAGTTCTTCAAAACACATTTGTTGTTTTGTGTGATTTATTTGATTTCTTTGATAGGGTTTTGACTTTGAAATGAAGCCTTGAGTTTAGCGCAGTGAGATCTCAAGTTAAGAAGAAAATATTTCCATGGTCAGTCAAAAGGAGCATAAGCAATATGTGTAAAAGTAGACCAGCATTTCCCCTTCTGTTTACAATAAAGAATTAGGTCAATGAGACATGTATATGCTCTTTTAAGCTGTCATATTGAGGATTGTATGTGATTGTTACAAAGGTTGATTTTCATAATAAATAATGGTGTAAAGAGTTTAAAAGGTGGCAATCACCAATCTCTCATAGAGCAAAACAATCACCAGTCTAAGGCAGCCTTCTTCTCACAAGGTAGTCATCATTCACAAGGAGAGAGGACAGTGAGCTAGGCAGGAGGTCTTCATTTATTCAAGAGGGCAATTAGCAAAAATAGTGAATGTGCAAGAAGATCAAACCCTAGGCAAGTTTATGCAATGCATATAGGATTACAGTTCGTATAGTTCATCTGCAATATCAAAAGAGAGCTTATTTTACAGAAAAACCAACAACTCTGTAAACTTTAAGCTAGTTCAAATTGCAAATCAAGAAACAATAGAATACCATACTTGGCTATGCACCCATCTCAATCACGTGTAACTTTGAAGTAAGCTACCCTCCAGTGATTGTTTTTGAAGCAAAGCAAATAAGGATGGAAGGATTTTCATTGCCTGCAACCTACAGAAAAACAAAATCAATGTTAGGAAACACTCCATAGAGTTTAGAGACAAGATGAAAATGGAAGCACAACAAGAAAGAAGCATATGATATGGTAGAGAAAATAATCTCAAAGAGTGGAAGAGAGTTTTACCTTAAATAATGTAAATGCAGCCACATGGGCTTCTATAGCTTGACTTCGCTACTGCTCTATAGAAAACAACTACATGTTCCCCTTGATAAGTTGTGGCCTCTGCCCATAGAATTTTGTTACTGTCAATAACAATCGTAAACCCCATCAATTAAGGAATATAATAATATCATAGCCATTAGATAGTACACACCTCAGGTGCTCCTGGAGCAATTCCAATTAAAAAAAGCCACTTTTCAGTAGGATCACATTGATAATTTATTATTTAGTTCCCTGTTAAATTGGTCGTTCGTTCAAACATTCGGACAGTTTCAGAATCCCCTATATGCCCCAATAATTTGACATGTTAAAAAGAAAGAAAAAATAGAAGAAAGCACATTGGCAATAGAAAACAAGCTTTGCATGAGTACACAAAAATATAATTTCAATCAAATTCAATATTGCACCTTGCTTTGCTTTAGGAATATTATAACATAAAGAGCACATAAAAAGCAGAAGTTTTTTTCAAATTTCCAGGGCTTTTCATTACCTTCCAATGACCAATGATACACTGAACTCTATGTAACATGTCCCAACATCTTTGGTGTGATCCACTTCCAAAACACAACCTATGAATTACAAGTTTGTAATATATGAGATATCACAAACTATCTTTATGTGTTAATAAAACAACACTAGTAGATACAAACTGAGCCGAGAAATAATCCAAGTACTTGAATTTACCATAGCATATGGAGAAAATCATTCACACTAGGATCAATGAAGGCCTCCTTCTTGGACATACATTTCACACAGAATAAAACTAAACCAATTTATGTCATCAAAACAAAAAAAAGTTATTAGAGCTAGTAGAATGGTGTTGTGCAGAAGACCACCGCAACACCGCATAGTGGTTGTTGGGCCTTCACAGTGATGCAAGGAGCTTTCCCCGCATCATCGTGAAGGCCCAACAACCACCGTGTGGTGTTGCGGTGGTCTTCTACATAACACCATTCTCTAGATGGGCACATGTTCGCACAGTCCATGGTGAAACCCTGTCACCCTTTACACCATTGTCATGAATTCCTTGAAAACACTGTTCAATTATGACTTTTATATTGCCTTCAAGAAACTATTTGTGCTCTATCAATTTATAGCTCTTCATACAACACTATGATATCTCCTTTGATGCCACTACCATATGACTATTTGATACCACTGTCATTGGTCTTCTCTCAAATTCAAACCTTACTCTTTTCACACTTTCACTCATAGGTTTTGAGTCAAGGGAGTCAAGTCTAGAATGTAACGTTGTTGTTCCTATGTTTGCAATAAGAGAATACTATCATTTGAAACTAATATCTCTGTCACACCTCATTATTGATCTATTCCCTTTTTCAACAGTCATATGGCTGTGGTATGCTTCTTCACTATGATGACTAATCATTGCATGATAATGTAGACTATCACCATGTTTGTGTCACAGGGCATTTGAATGTATTATTAAATCATGTGTATTCTTATGGTCTCACAAACTCTAGGAAATAACATAAGACCCTTGGATTGCCTTAATACTCTCCTCTAACCTATCATGCTCTAACAATCTCTTACATTGTCCTTTATAGCCAACCATATACTTGTAGACAACTTTTAGAAGTTTGTTTACTATCCTCTTTTATATTTTCCATAGGCTATAACTAATCCATTAGCATCTTGAAATTTTAAAACAATATGCTTAACACTTCTATCACGATTGTAAGTGTGATTGTGTAGGCTATCTTGTGACCTGCACAGGTGACCTATGGATTATTTGTCATCTATCCTTCCTGCACACTTGTCATACAGTCCCTAACTTATAACTGTCATCTGCAACATTTCTATGACACAAAACCTTAAGGCCTAATTCAAGACAGTGTCTCATAAAAATCCTTATATACTACCTTCTACTCACACTCACAATGTGGAGATAGAAATCATTTACATACTCCTATGCCAAAGAATATGCTCGTGTTCATGATAAAAATTTCATTAAATCTCTTAGAGACACCACTCTTTAAACAACATTGCCATAAAAGGCTTGTCATACTACTCTCTGTCATTTGGTTTGACATGTCATTTATACACTGCCTTCATATTCTCCATTCATTATTTTTCATGAGAGAAATCTTTTATGAGTCCTCAATTAAACTTCACATACCTATGACTACCCTTGTGACTGTCATGAAACTCGTTCATATTATCTTCACAAACCATTTACTTTAGTTATTGTCTTTTGACTTGATAACAATGACTTCTTTTTTACCTTGTCTAACAAGGTTTAACATGGAAAACCTCCATAGATTTTGATGAAGGTGCTAGGGTTTAACAGACCTAAGATCTTATCACTATTCATAGATTTTAATATTCATAGAGACAAAATCTACCATGGAAAACAATGGAAAATAACTCATATTTCATAAATAGTAATTTGTGTTTTTTACATTTTCATTTGAGAAATTAATATTCAAATATCAATTTTAATTGGGTGTTCCTAGTGCATAGCTTTGTAACATTTGCATCTAGTATCCCTACATTAGGAAGCTTATACAAATATTAAATTCATGAAGAGACGGTGAATAGAAAAACACAGTGATAGTGTTATATTTAATAGGTACAAGCTTGTGTTAAGGAAGGCAGTGAGCAATTTTTGTCAAAGGACAGTGGGATAGCACTTGGAGATGCTTGGTCAAGAGGCAAAACATGACAGTCCTTAAGGGATAGATTGAGCAGTAACAACCTCAAAATTACAAACTTATCCTTCAATCCCTACAATCATGTTCTAAAATTACATGGAAAACAGGTACATTTCTTCATTTAAATGACAAAAACACAAATCTTATCTAATATATTTAGTAGATCAAATATAGAGCACCAAGAAAAACTAATCGAGGGTAAACTTTAATTATACTACCCGAATAAAATCATAAACAGATAAAAGTTGTTTCAGACCCAATCAGTTTATATTTGAATGTATTGGAGGATGCAGAAATATGGGAGCATGAAAAAAAAATGTCTAGAATTTTATGTAAATCTGTAAATAGAATATGTATATTGGAGGCAATGTAAACTCCTAAATCCCTGATAATCTAAGCAAGGAATTTTTCTGCAATGTTATTGAGTTGGCTACTTCGTCACCTAGCATATTGATTGTTTAGGGATATACACACCATTATATAAAGGATGTCTTATGTGGTAGAGATAGACTCTGCATATTGATAGCTGATATGTTTCAATATGTATTCGTTATAGACATTTTCATGCATATTCATATCCACTTACATACATGCATATATACACTCTATTAGATATCTTTTCTTTTAGGATTAACCACTTGGAATATTTAATACTCAAGTGATTTTTTTAATGAGCTATCATTGTTACACTCTTCTCTTTATATATAGAAATCTACACATTTTTACATGCATATATGTGTTTGTGTATATACATACAAACATACAAGTACATGTATATGTGTATATACATAAACACAGATATACAAATGTATGTATATATGTATAGAGTAAATTATATACACAGATCTCTCTCAATCACCATTATATGGGCATTTGCATCAGGTCAAAAATTGTTGAATTAGGTATTTACTTGTATGTACCCCATATGTTGCTGGTGTAGGGTTGGGACATGCCTTGATTATAGAGCATGCTCCCCTAATTTGGGGACATTTAAAATATAATATTTCCTAAACATAAAGCAAAGCAAAAAACACTAAGCAAACCTAGTTATGAACAATTTACAGCCATTGAAGAGACATTTTGCATTATTTTCTCTTTATATTTTCAAGTACCAATACATTGACTTGGGAAGTAGCTACACATTCAGACACATTTATGCATCTCTCTACGGTTCAATGTTTCATTGAGACCTCCAAATTTATTTTCTGGGGATGCAGGGGAGAGGGAGTACGTGGAAATCTAAAAAGTGAATTCTTGGAAGCTCCCCTAAAATGCAAGGGATATAATTTGAATAGGAAATTACCATGGGAATGGGGAGTATGTGATTGAGCCAAGAGGATGAGAAAAAGGGAAATGCAAAACAAAGTGATGATTGACAAGTTTTGCACAAGGAATAGCTATATTAGTATATATGAACAATAAAATGCTCTTTTATAGCTATATAAAAATTAAACTTCTAATTAACAAGTAGTACACCAATTTTTCTTTCATGAATTCACTATGAATTCTAGTTGACCAATAAGCACACCAGAAGATTCTAACTTAGTATGGTGATCCTCAAATCATAAAACCATAAATATGTCAAACAAGACCCGATTTACATCACCAGCATTGAAAATGACCATGTGAGAGGAAGACTCGTCTTGAAGGAAGATAAAACTGATGGAAACCATGGTTGGAGGTAGAAGTAGGCCATAAGTCCATATCAAAGTGTAGGCGTTGAAGAATTAGAATCATCATTATCACTAAATGAGGCAAAGAAAATTTGATAATGCCCATAGAAATTAAGCTTAGATCGGAGGGCCTAGTGTGGCAATCTTGTGGGAGTGCAATTAACTTTTCTTGGGAGCTTTTATCACAACTACCAAAAATTAGAGAGGAAGTCAGCAATGAGCATCTGTTTCAATCTCTTGGAGTATGGATGAGGAGTGAGGAGAAGTTGTATGTTTGTGAAGAAGAACATCATATGTACCGCTTTAAACAAAAAAATGACATTTTAAACAAAAACCCTCACATTTGGAAGCTTTATAGGGCTTCTCAATATAAGCTCAAAAAACACCACAATACGGGAAGAAGTCTGCACTGAGTCATACTACATTACCGATATCCTTGTGTCCTAAAGTTATACTTGCCAAAGAAGTCCTCTATTCTCCATCAAATGTCTACAAACAGGCTCAAGCTTCAAATGCTAATCCTCTTCATACATGGCAAACTCGTTCATTAATAAGCATCCGGCAAGAACAAGATGAAGGATTTTTTGTACTAAAGATATCAATTCGAGCTTACATTCCTTTGTGAGGCTCTCAACTCTCAAACTAACGAAAGGATAGTGGAGGAAGTATTTGCATCCCACCAATAATTTCTCAATTGTAGCAATGGAGAGAAAATGATTAGCATCCTGCCAATAACTTTTCAATTCAAAGTATTTTTTTTAATTACCCACTTTTATTTGTGTGACTAACTATTTAGTCATTTTTATTTGTATAACTAAATAATTTTTTAGTTGACGACCAAGTTAGTCATTTATTTACTCATTTATAGTTGAGTTGCACAAAAATAGTATAATTTAGTCATTTTTAGTTGTTGTGACTAAAAGTTTTAGTCACATAGTCATTTATTTGCCAAACTCTACTAGTGTTGCTTCCAATGAGAAGAAACAATCTACAACTATGTTTGATGAAGAATGGTTAAAACTTGATAAAAAAGCACGAGGAACTATAAGGTTGTGCCTTGTAGATGTCGTCCTTTTGAATGTTTCTATTGAAGCTACTAAATACAAGCTATGGAAGAGGATAGGTGATATTTATCAAACCAAAAGTTTAACTAACAAGTTATACCTCAACAGACAATTGTATTCTTTAAAGATGAATGATGGTGATTCTGTTACAAATCATTTAAATGCTTTTAATTTGATTTTAAGTCAACTTTCATTTGTAGATGTTAAGCTACAAGATGAAGATAAATGCATCTTGTTACTTTGTTCTTTACCAGAATCTTGGGAAAATATAATTATTTCTATCAGTGGTAGTGGTGCAGATCTAAAGATGGACAATATCATTGCTACTTTTCTTTAGGAAGAAATGAGAAGAAAGTCCAAAAATGGTGGATCCCAAGATGCTTTACATGTAAGGGGTAGAACTAAGGAAAAGACACTTAAAGGAGATAAGAAAAAGGGTAAGTCTAAAGGACGTTCTAAAACCCCTGGTAAGAGCAAAGTAAAGTGTTAGAACTGTGGGAAATAGGGACATGTGAAGAAGGATTGTAAAAGAAAGAAAAAGAGCTCAAATTCCTCCACAGAAAAATCCTCAGAAGATGGTGACAATGATGCTTTGATTATTTCAGCTAACATTATAAGTAATGATGATTGGCTTATTGATTCAGGTTGCTCTTATCATATGACTCCCAACAAGGAGTGGTTTTCCAAATATTCAACATGTTGACTCCCAAAACCGCAACTCCACTTTCTAGGACAAAATCACACTCACAAGGCCAAGGAATTTCGTCATGTGAGCATAATCAGCCCGTCAATAGAATATGGAGGGTTAAAGGACAACCTACGGGAGTGGGTTTCATCCCCTGCACTTCAAGCTCAGCTTAAACTTTGGATGGATATTCCAAGGGGTATACATGAATAGGTATTAAATCCAAACTAGATGAACAACTAAAAATATGGACAACCAAGCCCAACTCACCTTTTCAACCCCCAAATTTATCACTGAGCTAAGAACATATGGCTATCAAAAAACCCCTATATAGCTGATTCAACTGTGCGAATGTACATGCACAGGGAAGATGGTTTTTTCCCCTAAACCAAAGGTGACTAATTTGTTGTTTTAAAAGGTGATTGGTCCCTCTCCAATATGGACCGGTGCCTATTCCATTGGGCAACTGAGTCATAAGAAATAAAGAGGAAAGAAATAGGCTAAACTAGCATCAACAAAAAACTAAAATATATTGACATATATTTCTCAAATTACATTTCATACCATAAACATACTTATTTATCCAAAGCCAAACTATATAACCCATTTGCAATAGAGAAATGACCCAACACAAAGCTTGTATTGATTTGAATGCTGCCATACATTATCAAATCTCATTACAATGGCACCAGCAAATGTGGTGAAGGCAAAATACAAAGCTACGACAATGTATTCCCCTGAATTATTACAAACAGCCATGGAGACATACCATTGTATAAAACATGCATTATAATTCATTCCTATGTTGTATCAACCACATTTCTTCATTCAATGCCCAGACATTTTCCTCAGTTTGATGCCCTAAAATCTCAAGGGTTTTCCAGACCAAAAAATTAGTTCAATGACCAACCATTTTTACATCTTCGATTCATGCATATATAGCCTCTGATTTTTCTTTCCCTAATCCAAGTTGCAATAAATTCCCTCTTGTTGGCTATGTCAGAAAATATCATGGTGAGAAGGGACGTTCATCTACCAGCAATAACTGCAACAAAATATCTGAAAGGGGTAGTTGAGAAGATGAAAAATCTTTATTTTTTGACCCTTGAATATTTTTGCTTCTTGTACCTGCAGTTTTCTCACCCTTGGGATGCCTAACAGTCTTCCTTCAACCGTAGAGTTCTAGATCATATGGCCATGGGCCCCCGATATACACTGCAGTCATCTTTTTCACGGCCTTCTGGAAGTAACATGACGTCAACCCTTTTTGCTCTGCATGAGTGCGAAAAAACCCCCATGTGGACCTTCACCCTCTTCCCCGCTAGGAATCAGCATCTTGGAAAGATTCCTCGCGGGCTGGCGGGAGACAATCATTCCAGAGCCTTTGATTTTTTTGTGCTTCCTTTTAAAAATTTGCATCTCAAAAAGTTGCCACGTGTCGCGAAGAGCCATCTATGTTTGAGCCTTGCAAAAAGAAACTGAACCGTCCATGTGACACCATGGTATAGGCACTAGAAAGAACGGTGAGTGAAAAGTTTAAGTCATTAGGTTGGGGGTTTTCTGAACTTTCGAAACCCAAGTCGAGAGTTCAAAAGTTACAAAAACTCCCGACTCAGCGACAACAAAGGCTTGAAAAGGCCGGGGTTGGGGAGTCGGGGCATCTTAGAACTTGCTAACCACAAGTCAGGAGTTAGAAAGTTAGGAAAACTCCCAACCTCCTGACAACAAAGGCCTTGAAAAGGGATGTCGATGAAAGGCTTGAAAAGGCCTTGAGACAAGTCAGGGAGTCAGGCGGTTCACTAACTTTTGAACCCATTGACTTAGGTTCTAGAAATAAAAAAATCCCTGACAACAAAGGAAAATAAAAGGGGTCAATCACTTCACGATTTAAAAAGGCTTGAGTGAAAACTTAACCAACCAGTAACCGAGACAAACAGTCAACAACAAATTATAAGATAAAGTAGAAATATGACCATAAGCCTTAGGGTTTTGAGGGAAAAGTATGAAAATATTTTAAGGGGATTAATTCAAAACCCTAAAAGGTGTCAACACAACATATGATGGAGGAGAAGTTTTCCTTGGTGACAATAGTACTAAATAGATAATTGGCAAAGGAAAGGTAAAGTTGTGTTTCAGTGATGGAAGGATTAAAACCCTTCACGATGTTTTACATATTCCAGGACTTGTAAGAAATTTACTTTTTGTATCCAAGTTAAATGATTTTGGAATGCATGTGAAATTTGATAAGTTTGGTTGCAGGTTGGTGAGAGGGAATTGGGTGGTTGCTAAAGGATCTCGGATGGAAACTTTGTTTAGATTAAATGCATCTACATTGAATAATTCAGCCAATGTAACTGATATTGAAAATACATGTATGTTGTGGCACCATAGACTGGGTCACATCAGTGAAAAAGGTCTTAGGACCATTATTAATAAAAAATTGGTTGATGGTATTTCAGATTATTTTGTTGGTAAAAATGACTTCTGTGAGCATTGTGTGTTTGGAAAGCAAAGTAGACCATCATTTCCTATTGGAACAAATAAAGCAAAGAGTTTATTAGAGATTATTCATTCAGATGTTTTTGGACCAGTGGATATTGACTCTTTTGGAAAATCTTGATATTGTTAGGAATAGCATGCAAAAGATATCAATTAAATGCAGATAAAGATTAAACAAAGGAATGACAAATACATAAAAATAAAATGACGAGAGACAATTTTAGCGTGGTTCACCCAAATTTGAGCTACATCCACCAACAGAGAGTCCAATATTATTATCTAGCAAATAGAACCGATTACAACCAGCAATCTCATGCAACCCAAATCCACTGCAATGTACTATAGATACAATACCAATAGAAAACCCTAACCCTTAGCCTTTTTATGAAGACTTATGTTGGTTACAAAAATAGGGTTTTTTTATGGCGGCCAATAGAAAAATAACTGTTGACGCCTTTATAAAATAATAGGCAGGGGGGGCTGCCCCCAACAACCCCTGTTAGGGGCGTTGCCCCCAGACCTCGGGCCCCACAGGAGAGGCTCTGCCCCCCTTGCATTCCCCCGTAAAATACTTTGGGGGGAAACTGCACTAACAAAAGTGGGGAAAATTTAACCTCCGAGTCTGATTAGGCTCCATATAACAACAGATATTATGTCACATTTATTGATGATGTTTTCACTAAGTTTAAGGAATTTAAAGCCTTAGTTGAGAAGCAAACAAATTATAAAATAAGGGTATTGAGATCAATATTGTTCTAAGGAATTTGATAAATTTTGTAAGCATGCAGGTATTGTGAGACAGAAATCAACACCTTATACTACCCAACAAAATGGGGTAGTAAAAAGAATGAACCAAACCTTAATGGAAAGAACTAGGAGCGTGTTGAGTAGTGCTAAGCTAGATCAGTGCTTTTGGGCTGAAGCTGTAAGTACTTCTTGTTACTTAATTAATAGATCTCCTTCTTTAACTCTTGAAGATAAAACTCCTTATGAAATGTGGTTAAAAAGAAAACCCTATGTTTCACATTTAAGGATCTTTGGTTGTGAGGCTTTTGTTCATGTGCCTAAAGAAAAGCGTACTAAATTGGATCCAAAAGCTCAGAAATGCATCTTTGTATGTTATGGTGAGAATGTAAAAGGTTACAAACTTTGGAACCCTCTAACCCAAAAAATGATTTTATTTAGAGATGTAATTTTCAGAGTTTAGAGCTTATGCAGGTGAAGAACAACCAAAGGAAAAAGAAAAGAATAAAATAGTGCACTTTGAAACACATACAGAAAAGCAAGAAGTTGCACATGTTGAAGAACAATTAGATTGATATGAAAATGGAGAAGAAGACGAGAGTTCAGAGAGTTCAAATGATGTGTAGGATGAGCATTCAGAAGAACAAGCAAAGCTTCTTACTCCTAATTTGAGAAGATCCACAAGGCAAAAAAATCCAATTAACAGGTATAGTCCACCTGATCTTCATTATGTATTTGCTTTGTTAAGTACTGATGATGAAGCTAGATCTTACAGAGAGGCTCTCTCTTCAGAAGATAGTGAGTCTTGGTTGCAGGCTATGCATGAGGAAATGAATTCTTTGGATACTTGTGACACTTGGGATCTTGTTAATTTGCCCAAAGGAAGAAATCCCATTGGTTGTAAGTGGGTATATAAAAAGAAAATTGGTGCAAATGGTAATCTAGAAAGGTACAAGGCCAAATTAGTGGCCAAGGGCTACTCTCAGAGAGAGGGTGTTGATTTTAATGAAATTTTCTCTCCAATTGCTAAATTAACTTCTATTAGATTCCTTTTATCTATTACTATTTCTTATGATTTGAGATAGAGAAAATGAATGCTAAAACTACTTGCTTGCATGGGAATCTTGAAGAGGAGATTTATATGAGGTAACTTGATGGTTTTATTGTTAAAGGAAAAGAAGACTTGGTTTGCAAATTAAAAAGATCATTGTAAGGTTTGAAACAATCACCTAGAATGTGGTATCCGAAGTTTGATGTTTCTGCATTGAAAGATGGTTTTGTTAGAAGCGAACAAGATCATTGTGTTTATCTTAAGATTATTGATGATCAAATTCTAATTATTGTCTTGTATGTTGATGACATGTTGTTTATTGGAAACAACAAGGTAATGATTAGAGAGCTTAAAACTCAGCTTTCTAAATCTTTTGATATGAAGGACTTAGGGGCTACAAAATACATTCTTGGAATGGAGATCAACAGGGATTGTGTTCATAGAAAACTATGGTTAAGTCAAAGTAAGTATGTTGATACAATTTTACAAAGATGTAATATGCATGACTGTAAACCAGTAAGCATTCCTTTTCCAGTTGGTACTAAGCTGAAATTAGACATGTGTCCTACTTCTAATGATGATTTTGAAGAGATGTCTAATGTTTCTTATGCTAGTGATGTTGGTAGTTTAATGTATGCAATGGTTTGCACTAGACCAGATATTGCACAAGTAATGGGAGTTTTAAGCAGGTTTATGTCTAACCCTGGTAAAGAACATTGGACTTATGTTAAGATATTTGCGAGGAACTTTTGATTATTGTTTGGTTTATCATGGTACTAATAATGTGGATAAGTCATTGGACATACAAGGTTTTGTTGACTTGGATTGGACAAGTGACTTGGATAGTCGAAGGTCCACAAGTGGCTATGTTTTTACTTTTTTGGAGCTGCAATAAGTTGGATGAGTAAGAGGCAGCCCATGGTTGCTTTGTCCACTATAGAAGCAAAGTATATGGCTACTACACATGCCTCCAAAGAGGTAGTTTGGTTACAGAGACTTGGAACAGTTATTGGTTTTGATTGCAGGATAGTATGGATTGGATGTGACAATCAAACTGCCATTTGTTTAGCCAAAAATCCTATGTATTATGCTCATACTAAACATGATGTTTAGTATCACTTTGTGTGAGAAATGGTTGATAATGGTAAGGTTTTGATTGAAAAAGTTAACACTTTCGTTAATGTTGCAGATTACCTTACGAAGCTAGTTACTACAAATAAGTTCTCTTGGTGCAGGAAGGCCATTGCCCTTGATCCCTGTGCTTGATTTAAAGTTTGATTATGTCATTTAGAGTAATTGCAATGTATAATGTCAAGTGGGAGAATGTTGGGATAAGTTTCCATTAACTTGCAATCCTAACCAATTCATGTGTCTCCAAAGTTCTTGGAATGTGTTCCCCAACACATAAGGACTTTGAGAGATTAATTAATATTTAATTATATCACTTGGGATGTTGTAATTAACTCCTAAATGATAGGGAAAACTTGGGCGCCCACTCTTGGGGTGGGTCCATGAAGACTTGTTGACAACTCCTTAAAGTCTATTTTGAGAGTTTGATAACTCCTAGTGAGTGGGAGTTAACTTGGGCATCACCTTTTGGAAGTGTCTTATAATTAGACTTGGAGTTTGTTTTTTTATGTATATGAGTGGATATTGTTGAGACACTTTGCATGGATATAATGTTGGAGTTAACAAAAGTGTTAGAGATGCATGATATTGGAATATTGCTTGCATGAGCTCATAAAAGCTTGCATGGATTTGCATATTTTTGCATATGGTTGCATGTGGTCATAAAAGCTTGCATGGACTTGCATGTTTTTGCATGTGGTTGCATGAGCTCAAAAAAGCTTGCACATACTTGCATGTTGTTGCATGCCACTTGCATGTGCTTGCATGTTATTGCATGTTGCTCCTATGGACTTGCATGTGCTTGCATGTTGTTGTATGTCACTTGCATGTTGTTGCATGTTGCTCCTATGGACTTGCATGTGTTTTCATATTGTTGCATGTCAATTTTGTGAAGTTTCTTGCAGAACACTCCAACTCCAAAAACTCGCAGGACAGTTCATCTCAGAGTTTTCGTTAATGGGTATCTGTTGCATGTTGCTACAGGTGTTTGCATGTCACTTGCATGTACAAAACAAGATAATTCAAAATAATATTGGGGACATCAATTGTGCAGGTTGTTGCATGAGAATTGGTGTGTGTTGATCACTTCAGTTGACTAAAATAGATTGGGCTAACTTGGGTGCTCAATCTTGGGACTTCTAGTTGTTGGTTTTACTTGGAAATATGTTTGATGTTGACTAAGTTCACTTGGGCAAACTTTGGTGCCCACATTCAGAACATGCAATTAACAAGAACCCTGACTTAGTTTGACATCAGTCTTCTCTATTTGGAGCACTTGGTTTTTGCATGAAGATTTGTCTCATGTTATCAATTACAATTTATTGTAATTTGATTTTCAAGCTTTTGAATTAAGAAACTTTTTTAATTAATTAAAAAACACTATACATTTTCCAGATAGCAAGATTTCAAAGACTTAGAAGAAAAAGAAGTTTTTGAAGTGCATCAAGGACTTAGAGGAATTCAGTATTGAATGTCATCTTTTCCAAGGAGATTTAATACAAGCATAAACACCTTCAAGTGTGGAGTTTTTTCCCTTAGGGGTTTCTGTTGCAAGTATGTGCCTAATTGGTGTTGTCATTGATGTCAACATATTTGTGTTGTCATTGGTGTCAACTATGCTCATATCTTGTTGTTTGCTTTTAATGATTAAGATGCTTTGTATTTACTTATGTAAGTAATCTTGATGTTGAGGACATTGCGAAAATTAGCTTCTCCAGTAGAAATAGTGAGTTGCAGTGGAAACAATGTATTGCATATAAAAGAACAGTCCAGAAGAATGCTCCACATTTTCTGTAGAATGAATATCTTTGTCTACGGATTGGAAGTTACTTAGAAATCCATTTAAAGATGCTATTTTCTGATTTTGAGCCTCCTGTATGAAGAATTGAGTGAGTTATGTTCACCAGAGTGAAAACAACTTTTTCTGTATGTTTGGCAAAGACAAGGAGAAAGTGTTATGCTCTGCATTCCTCTGCATTGAAGTATTTTGATCTACGGTTCTAGAGATAAGTCTGAGATAATGTTAAGTGCCTTCAACTCCAATGGTTCATAATTTGGCAGTCCACAAGCTATCCTTTCTTTATGACAGTAGCTGACAGTGTTGTTCTTGTGCTCCTGTTTGAAAAATCTTCTTGATAAAGTGGTTAGAGATCATGCAGTTGTTCCTAGTGATCACAATGTGCTTGTGGATGTCTCCTGATCATGTTCCTACCTTTGGATTGGTTTGCAAAGAGAAATGTGGATCGTGAAAGAAGAATGTTCTTAGAAAACCTAGTGTTAACTCCAGTCTTGGCCGACTTGGTTGTTTTCACTATTTGCGAAGACACATTGAAGATTGTAGAAGCGTGTTGTGGCATGGAGGATTGCATTTGAGTTCCAACTAAGGCGTGGCGTGTTCATCATACTTCTCTACATCTTTCCTTAGCTAAATTTTGTAATAGGTCTAGACCTATTTCTGTATATGTTTTGTAATGCCAACCTTAGAGAATGTTCCAATGGTTGATGAATGTAATGCCAACCTTGATGTACATTCCAAGGTTGATGAATTGTAAAAAACATGTAATAGAGTTGCGAAAAAGAGTGTGTACGAATATGAAGAGATAAGTGCAAAGGTGTGAAAAAAAAGAGTAGATAAGTTATATTGTGCTTAAATGGAACTAAATTCTGGAATGTAGTAGGTACTACTTAATTAGTTCAGCCCTTTGGCAATGAACCACCCCTTGGTAGTGAGCCACCCTTTGGCAGTGAGCAATTTGGGCAGTGAGCCTCTATTTTTCGGTATTGTTATAACTCATATATTTCTGTGGGCTAACACCCACCGTAGTTTTTCCCTTTTAGGGTTTTCCACGTAAAAAAGTCTGGTGTCTACTATGTTGGATGTGTGTTTGTGATTAAGTTTATGGTTTCATGCTTTCATGGTTAAATCTGATTATAAGCAATTAAGTTGTTGATGGTTTAATGTTCATATAAAGCTAAGTTTTTGTGACAACTGATTCACCTCACCCCCCTCTCAATTGTCCAGTGTATTTCAACAATTGGTATCAGAGCCAAGTTCCTCGGTGGTAAGCTTAATAGCTTGAGGTAGATCCAAGATGTCTTACAAGATGGAAGCTCCACAGTTTGATGGGATGAATTATTCAACTTGGAAGATTCACATGAAAAGTCATCTGCTTTGTATTGGTTATAAAGTATGGCAAGCAACACAGACCGAATATGCCATGCCAGAGAATGGTCTGACAACTGAAGATGAAGTCAAAGAATATGAGGTAAATATAAAAGCTAGAGATGCTCTGTTGAGTGCACTAACTGACTTTGATTTAATAAAGGTCATGGACTATGAGTATGCTAAAGAAGTTTGGGATAAGCTAAGTACTTTGTATGAAGGAGATGGTTCTGTAAAGAGTGCCAAATTGCAGGGACTGAAAGCCAAATATGAAGGTCTTAAAATAGGAGAACGGGAAAACATAACATCCTTCATGTGCAAAAGATTGACGAACTTGTTACTGGAATCAAAGTTATGGGAGGAATTGTTGATGAAACTGAAGTTGTGATGAAAATTCTTAGGTCATTACCTAAGTCCTATGCACACAAGGTAGCTGCATTTGAAGAAATAATGACTGTGAAAAAAATTAATAAGGATCAGTTGCTTGGTAAGATTACTGCTTTTGAAATGAGAGAGTTTGGTGATGCTCTGCCAAAAGTAGTAACTGCTTTCAAAGCTAGTACTTCAGAAAAGATCTCTAGAGCAGAAAAATACAAGGTAGATGAGCTTGATGAAATTGAAGCCAACTTTGTTGATAGACTGCAAAGAGGTTCTAGTAAGTTCAAAGCCAAATTACCTTTCAAATGTTTCTCATGTGGTAAAGCAGGTCATTATGCTTCCAAATGTCCTAAAAGAATTGAAAGGAATAGAAAAAGATTTGAGAACATGCCTAGAGCTCCAAAGAAATGCTACTATGTTAGAGATTTTGATGATGAATGTGTGATAGATGATGAATTTGATGATGCTAGTACTAGTGCAAATGAATACTTGTTTATTGCTATTAAAGAAGAACCTATGTCTACTAGTCCTGCTAGTTGTGTGAAGGAAGAAAAACCAGTGGAAGAAAGTGCTTTGGTTGTTCAGGTTGAGAAAGATAAGGATGAATGGATTATTGATAGCGGATGCTCACATCACATGACCGGTGACAAAAGTCAGTTTGTAAGTTTGAAAAGATATGATGAAGGACTGGTTAGGTTTGGAGACAATGCAGCTGGTAAGATTTGTGGAAAAATATCTATTTCATTTGATGGAAAGCATAACACTGATAATGTTCTCTATGTGAAGGGTTTAAAGCATAATATTTTGAGTGTTGGTCAAATGTGTGACAAAGGTTATGATCTGAGATTCAAAGACAATGGATGCAAGATAAAGGAAAGCTCCAGAACTATGATTGCTACTGGTAAGAAGATCAAAGGTAACATCTATAAATTAAGAGGAACTAATGATTACTATTTATTAGCCCAAGTAGATGAAAGTTGGTTGTGGCATAGAAGGTTGTGTCATATAAACTTTGATAATCTGGTAAAGATAAGTTCATGATAGACTGTAAGAGATCTACCAAAACTTGTGAAACCCTTCAATACTATTTGCAAGGGATGTCAGTTGGGGAAACAGACAAGAACAAGTTTCAAGAGTAAAGAGCAATTCTTTGCCGGTTTGCTGGATCTAGTTCATAAAGATCTATGTGGTCCTACAAGGATAAGAAGTTTGCAAGGTGACAGGTACTTCATGTTGCTTATTGATGATTATTCTAGAATGACTTGGGTTACTTTTCTAAGAGACAAATCAGAAGCCCTAGAGAAGTTCAAATCCTTCAAAGCAATGGTTGAAAATGAAATAGAACTGAAAATCAAATGCTTGAGGTCTGATAGAGGAGGTGAGTTCACATCGAATGAATTCAACATTTTCTATGAAGAGCAAGGAATAAAAAGACAATTGTCTGCACCTAGAACTCCTCAGCAAAATGGAGTTGTGGAAAGGAAGAACATGACAGTTCAAGAAGTTGCCAGAACAATGATGAAGGAAGGAGGCCTACCGGAAGTCTTCTAGAAAGAAGCTATACATATTGTTATCTACATTCAAAATAGAGTTCAAGTGAAAGGTAATGGCACTAAAACCCCCTATGAATTATGGTATGGAAAAATTCCAACAATAAGATACTTCAAATTCTTTGGATACAAATACTATATCAAAAGAGATGAAGACCTAGGGAAATTTGATGTAAGATGTGATGAAGGAATCTTCCTTGGATACTCTACCAAAAGTAAGGCCTACCGATGCTATAACAAAAGGTTGAAGAAGATTGTGGAGAGTGCAAATGTGAAAGTGGATAAAGGCAAAGGAAAAACATCAGTTCAGAGTGGCCATGAGTCAGATGAACTTGCTGATATAACTCATGAAAAAAAAAGTTGAACAAGAAGACAATCAAAGTGAAGAAAAAAAGGCTCTGGAAATTGCTAAAACTCCCAGGAATGTAAGAATCAATCACTCTGAAGATCAAATTATTGGAGACAAAGAGAAAAGAGTGTTAACAAGGAAAAGAGCTATAGAAAAATAAGTGAATTACTATTTTCTCTCTACAGTTGAACCAAAAACTGTGAATGAAGCCTGCAATGATGAAAATTGGGTTAAGGCAATGCAAGAAGAACTAATGCAGATAGAGAAGAATGAATCTTGGGAATTAGTTCCTAGACCTATTGACAAAAATATCATTGGAACCAAATGGGTCTTCAAGAATAAGATGAATGAAAATGGAGTTGTAAGGAATAAAGCAAGGCTTGTGTGCAAAGGATATTCTCAAATTGAAGGGATAGATTTTGAAGAAACTTTTGCTCCAGTAGCTTGGATTGAAGCAATCAGAATGTTTATGGCACTTGTTGCTTACAAAGATTTCAAAGTATATCAGATGGATGTGAAGTCTGCATTCCTGAATGGGGAGTTAGAAGAGGAAGTCTACATTGAGAAACCAAAAGGATTCCAACTATCAAATCAAGGTGATATAGTATGCAGGTTGAAGAAAGCATTAGATGGACTCAAGCAAGCTCCCAGGGCATGGTATGCAAGGTTGGATAAGTACTTATTCCAATTAGGATTTAGTAAAGGCATTGCTGACAGTAATCTTTATTTCAAGATTAATGGTGATCAAATTTTGATTGTTGAAGTCTTCATTGATGATATCATCTTTGGTGGAAATGAAGGTATGTGTATGAAATTTGCTGGTGAAATGCAGAAAGAGTTTGAGATGTCTATGTTTGGTGAGATGAATTTATTTTTGGGTCTATAAATCAATCAATCAGATAAAGGAATCTTCATATCTAAGTCTAAGTATGTAAAAGAGTTGTTAAAGAAGTTTGGGATGGAAAACTCTAAACCGGTATGTACTCCCATGGTAACTAGCTACAAATTGAACAAAACTGATGAATCATCCAAGACTGATCAGAAAAAATACAGATCCATGATTGGAGGATTACTTTATCTAACTCAAACCAGACCTGATATTATGCATGAGTTTGTCTTGTTGCAAGATTTCAAGCTGATCCAAGAGAATCACATGTGATGGTAGTAAAGAGAATCCTCAGGTATTTAGAAGGCACTCTGGATCCTGGCTTATGGTATCCAAATGATAATGATTTTACTCTTAGTGCTTATACAGATATTGATTGGGCAGAAGATGTTGATGATAGTTAAAGTACAAGTGGAGGTGCTTTCTTCTTGGGAAATAGATTGGTTTCATAGCTGAGCAAGAAACAAGATTCAATTTCATTGTCAACTGTAGAAGCAGAGTATATTGTAGCAGCATGTTGTTGTACTCAAGTGTTATGGATGAAGCAGACTTTGAAGGATATAAGAGTTGTTTATGAAGATCCAATTGTAATCTTATGTGACAATACAAGTGCCATAAATATTTCCAAGAATCCAGTGATGCACTCAAGAACAAAGCATATATCTATAAGGTATCACTTTTTGAGGGAAAAGGTCACAGAGAATGAAGTTAAGTTGGAATGTGTCCACAAAGGATCAGATTGCAAATATTTTCACTAAGCCTCTGCCTAAAGATACTTTTGAGTATCTTAGGGAAAAATTAGGGGTCATTACCCCTCCAACTCTGAACTAAGATGCAAAGGAATGCATCAGTCCAGGGGTTCCGAAAGATTCATTCTTTGATCTGGATTGATGTTCTAAGAGCTACCTCTCAGGGGGAGTAGTTGAATGATGACAAAAGAGTTGGTTGCAGAAGTTCAAATTTGTTCAGAGCAACAGGGTGCAAGTATGTGTTATTTGCCATTGATGTCAAAGGGGGAGAAAAATCATGTGAAAAACTCAGAAGTAGAAAAGAAGTGCAGATGTGTAAAGAGAAAGGAAGAGAATCATGTCTTGATGGTCTTTATAGTTTTTCACATCACATGTTGCCATCAATGACAAAGGGGGAGATTGTTGCAAGTATGTGCCTAATTGGTGTTGTCATTGATGTCAACATATCTGTGTTGTCATTGGTGTCAATTGTGCTCCTATCTTATTGTTTGCTTGTAATGAATAAGATTCTTTGTATTTACTTATGTAAGTAATCTTGATGTTGAGGATATTGAGAAAATTAGTTCCTCTGGTAGAAGCAGTAAGTTGCAGTGGAAATAGTGTATTGCATACAGAAGAATAGTCCAGGAATGCTCTGCATTTTCTGTAGAATGAATATCTTTGTTTGTGGATTGGAAGTTATTTAGAAGTCCATCTGAAGATGCTATGTTCTGAGTTTAAGCCTTCGGTATGAAGAATTGAGTGAGTTATGTTCACCTGAGTGAAAACAACTTTTTCTGTATGTTTGGAAAAGATAGGGAGAAAGTGTTATGCTCCGCATTCCTCCATATTGAAGTATTTTGATCTGCGGTTCTAGAGATAAGTCTGAGATAATGTTAAGTGCCTTCAATTCCAATGGTTCATGATTTGGCAGTCCAAAAGCTATCCTTTTTTTATGACAGTATATGACAGTGTTGTTCTTGTGCTCCGATTTGAAGAATCTTCTTGACAGAGTGGTTAGAGATTGTGCGGTTGTTCCTGGTGATCACAATGTGCTTGTGGATGTCTCCTGATCGTGTTCCTACCTTTGGATTGGTCCCCAAAGAGAAGTGTGGATCCTGAAAGGAGAATGTTTTTAGAAAACATAGTGTTAACTCCAGTATTGGCCGACTTGGTTGTTTTTACTATTTGTGGAGATGCATTGAAGATTGTAGAAGCATGTTATGGCATGGAGGATTGCGTTTGAGTCCCAGCTAAGGCATGGCATGTTCATCATACTTCTCTACATCTTTCCTTAGCTAAATTTTGTAATAGGTCTAGACCTATTTCTATATAGGTTTTGTAATGCCGACCTTAGAGAATGTTCCAATGGTTGATGAATGTAATGCCGACCTTGATGTACATTCCAAGGTTGATGAATTGTATAGAA
Source organism: Cunninghamia lanceolata (assembly GCA_027924645.1). NCBI lineage: Eukaryota > Viridiplantae > Streptophyta > Pinopsida > Cupressales > Cupressaceae > Cunninghamia > Cunninghamia lanceolata. Next base: position 10,841,588 of record BSBN01000904.1, read on the forward strand.
ACATGTCATAGAGTTGTGAAAAAGAGTGTGTGCGAGTATGAAGAGATAAGTGTGAAGGTGTGAAAGAGCAGAGCAAAGATATTATATTGTGCTTAAATAGAACTGAATTCTGGCATGGAGTAGATGCTACTTAATCAATTCACGCCTTTGGCAGTGAGCCACCCCTTGGTAATGAGCCACCATTTGGCAGTGAGTCATTCTTTGTAGTGAGCAATTTGGGCAGTGAGCCTCTGTTGTTTGGTATTGTTATAACTCATATATTTCTGTGGGCTAACACCCACCGTGGTTTTTCCCTTTTAGGTTTTTCCACGTAAAAAATTTGGTGTCTACTATGTTGGATGTGTGTTTGTGATTAAGTTTATGGTTTCATGCTTTCATTTTTAAATCTGATTATAAGCAATTAAGTTGTTGATGGTTTGATGTTCATATGAAGCTAAGTTTTTGTGACAACTAATTCACCCCCCCTCTCTCCGTTGTCCGATGTATTTCAATAGTTTCTCCACATAAATATTTGTCTTCTTCTTGCAAGCTATTTTCTTCTATTCTACATTGGATTGAAAGTGCAAAATCACTACACATTAATTGTTACAAATTAATCTTATTTTCAACTTTGTAATCACATATTTTTAAAGTTTATAGTAGCAGTTCTACCTTCATTTTCAACAATTCCATTATGGTTACAAAACTACTCAAACTCACTTGAGCAAATTTTTCCACTATTGTCGTTCATGAATAGTAATATTTTCTTCTATGTTTTGTTTTCAACAAGAGCTTGATTTTTTTCAAATTGATAAAAATTCATATTTTTATTTTATAAATTACAACCTATTTTTAGATAAATCATCTATAAAATAAATATAATACATATATTTTCCTAGTGACAGATTAGGAACATGTCCAAACATATCAATATGCATCAAATGTAAAATCCCTACTATTATTTTAGCACTAGTGGGAAACATAATTAAATCATATTTAGCATAGCTACAATGCTCATAGTAATTATAATCTAAGGAAAAATTAGAATTTCATTTAGCCATGTTGTTGGCAAGAAATGTAGAGGGATATCAGTCTGGAGATCCGGTCCTCAATCAAGTCTTTGTAGTCAGTTTATACCCTAATCAAGTAGCTAGAGATTGATAGCAAAACATAAAGAATAACAAAAATAGAGTATTACATATAGATAACAGTAATACAACACAAAATTACCGAGTACTGGTAGATCTCCATATACATCAACAATAATCATACATCATATATCCATCCTCCAGCAGGTCTAAGTCTCTGCCTCACCATCTACATACATGACTTCTATGTCATTTACATATCAGAACCTATCTCATATCTCTCTTATCCTATATCATGATATCCTATATCTATATATATTATATCTATTACATATAGGGATGTGTCTTGTAGCATCTTCTGTTGGCTTGCAGCCTCCACATATTGCATGTGCCAGCTTCCGGTCGACTTTGTTCCATGCCTTGCATCTTGCTAACATCACCTGCCCTTCAAAATTATGTCTTGTCCTCAAGACATGCAAAATTAGTTGCTAGGTAGGATAGTCTTATAGATCTGCTTGAGCTATGTCAAACTAGTGTCCCACTGCTTCTTAGCCTTAGATTGTCCCTCTATCTTCATATATGTGTCTTTTGCTTTAGTTATACTTGCCGGTATCTATATAGTTTGTGTAGGTTGTTTGGCTTCTGTAAAACTGTCGGTCAAGTTAGCCAATCTCAGGTTCACCACTTCCCTCAACTACTTTATTTGGCTACTTATTTGATCTCTTTGGTCTTGGAGTTGTTGATGATGATTGTGAAGTATCTCCACCTATGCCCTTATTAGTCCATCCTTATCTATTAGAGGATCCTACTAGGCTGCCACATTTGTTATTTGCAGTTCCAGAGCATCCATCTGGTCTTTTATTGCTTTGGTGGACTATGGCCATTTCAAACAAAATTGGTAAAGAATGTTTGCTTCTGCCATGCTTTGTTGAATGCTCTTTATGTGTGTTTCTAGCTGAGTGTGTGCCTTGGCACACTTATTTGTCATCTCTACCAGTCATTTCTTATTCAATTGCTCTATGACTTTCTTCTTCAGTTGGTTGGAATACTCCTTGAATCCATGTGTCAATTTTTTCAGTTGCTCTGGCAAGGGTAAGGTGGTGTCTCTTGGTGTATCCGACATCTCCTTTGCCAATTTATTTACTGCATCCTACAACAATTCACTCCCTTCCACACGTTGTTTCAAAATTTTAGCTCTCGCAGAGGAGTGGATTATATCTCCTAACTGCAGCTTCTATAGAGGAGATATCCTGGCTAAATTCACCCAACCTTCTACCACTGGTAATTGTAGCAACTGTGGGGTTACAATAGGTGTTATCTACTTTTGCTACTCCAAAACTCCTTGATGGACTCAATTGAAGATGAAGAGGCTTCTGGATTATCAATTTGTTTTGATCCCCTTTGTTCTTCTGTATTATCTTGTGTCCCTTCTTCTTTCTCCTCTGCGTTATGTGTCTGTGGGTTAATTTGTTGCTATTTTGTATTTGTCTCCTCCATCCTTGTGCTCTCCGGAGGAGGTACCCCTTGTGTAGAAGTTTTTGGTGGATTGTTCTCATGATTTCCCTTTGTTCTATTTTCACCTTCTATCGGTATCTCAATGTTATGCGTAGGTGATGGTGGTGGCTATTGTTCCTGTTGTTTGATGGATTGGTATATCTTTGCTATTACCTCATCGGTTTCTTTTTGAATTTTCTCCTTTTCCTTCTTGTTTCCCCCCATAAGTGTATCTACTCTTTGTTTTCTTCTCAGCTCCATGGATTCTAGTTGTATCAACTCATTCTTCTTCTCCGGTGACAATGTGTCACTAAGTTTGTCAATGGCATTCTGCCTTATTTCCTCCTCCAATTGGAGTGCCTTATTCCTCCTTTACCTCAGAGCTTTTATCAAGCTATCCAGAAATCTTTCCATTATTTCATCAGTGTCCTTTCCTTATCCCTCATGTATTGTATCATTGCTTGAACTATCATTTGTTTATTTTCTTCAGATGAAGCATCAAATAAAGCAACAATTTCTTTTAACATACTAACATTTTCCATAGCATTGAGCAGTGCATCTAGATTGTAGAGCTCTTGTGCCAGTTCTTCTACTTTTTGGTTTGTCAGTTCCTCCCCTGGTGTCTGTTGTGTTCTTTTCCTTTTCTTCAATTTTGATTCATGTGCCTCTCCATCTTCTTTAGATTCAATTACCTCTGGCACTTCTTAGGTTTTCTTTCTCTTTGCTTGTTGCTTCTACCGGGGAGCCTTCTTTTGTGTGTTCTTCATCCCTGATAAGACCTTTGATACTGATCTACCTCTGAATGATATGGTTGACGATGATGAAGACTGTGATGTAGTCCTTTCTGACTGTCTAACTATTAGAGCCTCCTTGGTAGGCAGGGGAGCTAATGATGAAGGTTTTGGAGCTGAGGTAGTTCCCTTATCTGGAGCTCCTCACTTATTAGGCAATTTATCTTTATTTTTTTCCAATTGTTCCTCTGCATGCTTTTTATGTTGCTTATCCATCACTCTGAATAGGTGCTAAATCTCTTCGCATTTGTGTCCTTGGGTTTGCTCAATAAGTTTTGTGCATAAGCATTTGCCTCTATTGTAGTTATCTCATAGGGCAATTGGGGTACCCATGTTCTTGGCTCAACTGCCTCCATGTATGTGAAATCTTTATCTACCAAAAATGTGATCTGATTGATGTATTGCTTAACCACTCCATACAGAATTATCTCTCGTTCCCTCATTTCCTCTTGTAGGGTTTAGAAGAACCCCCAATATCTTGTGAGGCTTAGCTAGCACTGCCCTTGAGACTATGATGTGATACTGTTTATAGTTGACTATTTTGATCATTGTGTGTAGACATGGTTGATACTGCTATTTCAAGATCATGGACTTATGTGTTTTGATATGCATATTTTATACATATATATGTGTGTGGACATTACTATGGATCATGGATAGTATTAGGTGTTTTAAATTAATGAAATATTTTTAATTATGCGATGTTTGTGATTATGCATTTAATTTCTATAAAAATGAATATTGTAGTTTAATTGCAATAAATTATTTTACTTTAGATAATTTAGTTATTTGATATTTATATGTTGCTCGGCTATTTTTCCCATGATATACTGATGTTCAAAATTAAGTTTTGCAGGTGGGCAACCCAGATCCTTTTTAGTTTTCAAAGATACTCTCAAATGCCCAATTTTTATTTGATTTTCTGGATTTTGTTGCGGTTAACCAATTTAGTTGTGTCGAGGATATTTGGGTTAGTTATCTTGGTCTTTTTATTTTAATTATTTATGTGAATTAGTGGTGAAGGTATTTGATTTAAACGCTTGATATTTATTTTATTTTATTTCATTTATTTGAGAATGGTTATTTAAAAAAATATATTATTTTAATTGTCTTTCGAGTTTTCATTTTGGAAGTTGAAAGATTTGGTGTGCAATTTATTTTATGGAGGAATTTTATTCAATTCCTCTCATGATGTGCGTGTGTGCCCTTGGTTTTTTTGCTCTTCTTTGCTTGTGCTGGAAAAAAGATTTGGGGATTCTTGTTTTGATTAGAAATGGTGGGTGATGGAGAGTATGGCTGAAGATTGTTGATTGAGAAGGTTTTCTTTCAGATTGGAACCCAATTCTTGGGCTGCTCCTAACTTGGACAACCAAGGTAGGGTTTGATAATTCTTTTGTTTTTTATTTTTATGAATGCAAAATATGGAAATTTGTTGTGGTTTATTGATGTATGTCAATGGTGTTTTATGTATGAGCAAATGAATGAAATTTTATTGCAAATTGTTGCAAATTTGTTGGTTTGATTATGATTGGGGTTCTGGGTGTATAAGGGAGCGAATATCACCTAAGGGTTCAGAGCCTCCCTCATGTGGGGTTGAGAAAGGCGTGAAGCCTCTCTTGGGGAAGTTTTGTGGCATATTTGCATTATAGAGGATGTGGAGGTTCTGGTGATTTAAAGGGTTGTGATGTGGAGATGTGTGTTGTGGCTTGGATGGAAGGGTTGTGATGTTGTGGAGATAGTTGTGATTTGATGAGTGGAGTCGTGTTATGGGTTGTTATGGAGTGAGGGTTTGAAGGGTTGTGGAGTTGATTTTGTGATGGCAGTACATGTGAAAAGAAGAGTGATTATTGTTTTGATTTAATCCCCAAGAGGGAAGGGAATCCCCTTTCTCCCCCTTTGCAAGAATCCATAAAGGATTATTTGTGTGTGAGTTAGCATATGTAAAAATCTGGTTCAAACTGGTTTTATTTGTGGTTTTTATTGTGAATTTTATTGGGCATTTGAGTTTTTATCTCACTCAGGGGTGGGCTTGGAAACCAAGCCCTATGGTTGGGAGAAGAGCGGGACTGGGTTGTTCATGTGTGTGCAAGTTTGATTTCAGCGAACTGGATAATAAGCTTGCTTGCTCTGTTAAATGGATGAGCAAATCTACCTTATTAGTATGTGATTTCCGTATAACAATGTATACAATTGATTGTATTTATGTGTAATGCCCTAGTGTAAGAAATAAAGATGTCTTTGTATCCAGAAATTGGCTTTGTATATTGTCATTAAGTCTATTATCAAAGAAATGTTTAGCTGGAAATCTCTGGTTATTACCATGAAGGTACTCTATTTTATCAACCCTTGTGGTTGAAAAAGAATATTATGGAACAACTATAATATCAGTGATTTTGGTATTTAATTTTGATCTCTGTGGTAATATTGTTTTGTATGATCATTCTGGTAAAAGATTCTTGGAATTTGAATTCATTCCCTAAATTCTGGGTAAATTTCATTTATCTTTGTGTTCACACAGAAATATATATATATATTTGTTACTAGTAACTATGTGGCACAAATATTAATTTCTAGTATTAAAATTAATGGTAATTATTTTATTTCTTAGGCCAACAGCTTGTGGAAGCCGTGGCATCCATGGTCACCATGACCCAAAGGCCGTGGGGAGCCACGGCCCCCACCCACAGACCCGACCGGTTGTGGCCAGACATTGGCTGGGCCAGGGCTACCACAGGCCGTGACCTGTGGTAACATGAACACTGCTAATAAACTTTGTCTATTCCTTTATGAATCGATATCAATTCTATTAATTAGTTTATATTATATTTATATATATCATATGTAAAGATTATATATATACATCACTGTTTATCTCTGGTTGTTCAATATGTTTCTCAGTTAGATTATGTGTATATTTACTTCTATATATATAGACAGATTTATATATGTGTTCTAGTCAAAATCATTTCGTTTATATTTTATTTCAGAGGCATTCACTTTAGTATGTTGTTTGGATTCTTAGTTTATATATATATATACACATCATTATAAACATTTGTGGATATAAAGTATATATATGTGTGTGTGTATACACATTCTTTCATATTGTTACATTCAATATGTATTTATCAAAAAAATGATATCTCACTCTTGTAAAAGAATATAATTTGTTAGTCTATGTTTCAGATTTTCATAACTCGTATATATATTTCCTCATGAATTCAATCATAATGTTATTTAGTTCTTTTGATTATTTTACTCGATTTCCTATTTAGTACTTATAGTAGTTTTGGCCTAACTAATTAGCTCAATCTTTTCCTTTTATAGTTGCAAACTAGTAGCATACTCCTTTATACATTTCATCATCAATAGGAGAATTGAGCAAATTAGGTAAACTACTTTCTCAAAATTGTTCAACAAGTTTTGTTTCTGCAAAAATATTAGTTTAGAAAAAATGAAAATTATTCCATTTTTGTGTTCATGTCCATACTTGTAGTGTTCTATAAGGGTGGGTGTGACATTACCTGTATCAGAGCCCAGGTTACCATACTTTGGGAACTCTGGGAAAACTTTGTTGTTGTATAACCTTGTTTTCTTGATCTTGTAGTATGCCTCCACTACGAAGGCGCACTCATTCCGTGTCGTGAGAATCAAATCATTCCGATCAACATGTCAGTCACGGGCCTCATATACTTCAAACTCTGCAACATCTGGTAGATGTCATTCAAGATAGAATACCTCCACCTGCTACTAACCCAACCCATAATCAGGAGCAACCCCATTCAAATGAGCATCACTCTATTCCCCAAGAGCACAGCAAAAGCCCTGATAGAGATAGAGCAAAGCATGCAAAGGAAGGGATGGGTGAATTAGGACATTATGAACCCCCTCCTCATTTTTCACAGGTAGACCATGATGCTCCAGTTGATGTTGGCAAATAAATTAGAGAATTCCTCTGCCTTCAACCTCAACTTTTCTGGTTCCACTAATGGTACTGTTGTCACTTAGGTGGGGCCGATTTACTAGGTGCTTTAAAGTTGTTTTCAAGAATGCAACAGGCTAAGAAGAACAGCAAACTTCTTAGATTCAAACTTTGTCCCACCGAGCATGCCAGAAATTCTTGTCACTTAGGTGGGGCCAATTTACTAGGTGCTTGAAAGATTTTTTCAAGACTGTAATAGGCTAAGAACAACACCAAACTTCTTAGCTTCAAACTTTGTCCCACCAGGTGTGCCAGAAACTGTTATCACTTAGATGGGGCCGATTTACTAGGTGCTTGAAAGATGTTTTCAAGATTGCAATAGGTTAAAAACAACACCAAACTTCTTAGATTCAAACTTAGTCCCATCAGGCGTGCCAGAAACTGTTGTCACTTAGGTGGGGCCGATTTACTAGGTGCTTGAAAGTTGTTTTCAAGACTATAATAGGCTAAGAACAACACCAAACTTCTTAGCTTCAAACTTTGTCCCACCAGTCGTGCCAGAAACTATTGTCACGCGAAATTGCACCCTGTTTGAAGTCTATTCAAACATTCCAATGACACAATGGGATTGATCTCAAGGTGTGGGACCTTGCAGATAAGATCAAACGTCCAGAGAAGGTTGGTTCCTCTTTCTAAACTTAAGGTTCAAAGCAATTGATTAAACCTATACTAATGATCACCAAAGAAAAGGGAGCGAAGGAGTACAAAAAGGAAAAGGTGATACACTAAGATTTAGGGTGTTTGAATGCAACTGACATAGCACAGTAATGATCTCAAATGTTGAAAGGGATTCACACACACTCATGCAGGTTCAAACAAAGGTTAAGGCAGGGAGATGAAAATATAAAAGGGACCATTCTATCCACAATACACAGCTTACATCTATCAAATAAACATAATGCAAGAACAATGAGAGGCAAAATTCAGTTTATATTGATCATAGAGGCTAAATAGCCATTACAGAAGAAGAAGAATGCATTACAGACATGAAATAGACCCAAAATGATAAACTCTCCTTCATTGGTGAACTGGTACAAAGACATGAGAGGCTCAACAAAAGAGCACAATCCATCAAATCCACCCAGTTCTGGAGAAAACCGCAAGGTCCAAACCTGCAAAGAACCTTCTGCCTCTGAAAGTGACCCAGCGTAGCCAACCAATAGAAATACATCTCAAATACATGCATATATAACTTTTACACACTGTAGCAATCATGGACATGGAAAGAGAAGTCAAGAAGGAAAATTGTTGCCCATACTGCAATAACTTCATTCGGTGTCCTTGGAATGCGCCCACATGGCTCTGCCCATGAAATCCATTTAACAAGGGGTCCACCCATGCCTTGAGTACAAAAATTAAATGCAAGAGAGGCTACGGTGTCATGGGGAGGTGAGAAATCCATCTTCTACAAGTAATCGGGCTCTGAAGAAGCATTAATGGTGACCAAGAAAGTTGTTGAGTAGTCTTGTCGTGTTTGGAATAGTAGAAAATGCGCCTGGAAGGCAAAAAGGTCGGGCCCCAACAGATCAGACTTCCTCTGATCGACCTTCTGTTGATCAGGCTTTGGAAAGGTGAAGGAGGAAACCCTGGCCTCCGAATTCTAAGAGGAGAGAAATCACCGGGCTTCAAGGGTCGGGCCTTCACCGTTACGTCATTCTTTGGAAAAAAGAAAAACTAGACCTTCGCCTCCGCAACACTTAGCCGGTTTGAGAAATCGACAGAGATCGGGACTTGGGCCTTCCGCTTGTCACTTTCAGGAAAGAAGAAGAGGGAAGAGAGAACTCCTAATCCTCACTTTTTGAAAGACTTAGCCGTTTGAAGAAGGAATCGATGGAAGTCAAGCTTCGGGCCTTCCGCTTTCCGCCTTCCAAAAGGAAAGGAAGAGAAAAGACAAAACCCCTGAAGTCCGACGCCTGAAATACTTAGAATATTTTGAATTGGCGGACCTGGACAGATGTCAACAGTGCACATTAGTGCACTTGCCTCATATTTTTCTTTTACCGCCGCTGCATGATGCACCAAGAAAAGAATCTGGGACACGTGGCAGCACCGCACACAAGCTCACTTCTTTTCTCTTTTTTTGTAACTGCCATCATGTGATGCACTTGCCTTGATCATTAAAAGCCATCGGAGAATGACCGACGGGCCTTCTACCTTCCATCTTCAAAAGAAAGGAAGTGGGAAGAAGAAACTCCTGACCCCCAACACCTATTGCACTTAGAGTAATATCTTATCGAGCTTTAGCAAGCAAACCTCCAACTTTCCACCTTTCAAAAGGAAGAACGCGGAAAAGCGAACTCCCAACCTCCGAAGACCAAAACACTTAGCCGAATACAAGGAACAAGGTGGAGTTCAAAGCTAACAAATATGGCATGACGAAGAGGGGAAGCTCAAACTCTGAAACTTAGAAAACATTGAAAACACAAAGAAAACTTAGGATTTTTGGGACTTAGTCAATTTGGGTAGTTTTTACTTGCATTCCAAAAGGTAAAAACACTAGGATTTCATGGGCTATTTGGCTGGAAGGCAAAATAGGATAACAAGTGACATACAAAATTTCTAGATAAAAAATTTCAATGGATTGCTCACTTCAACCTTCTCTCTTACATAATGACATGCCACACATTTAAAGGATAGAATTTAGTATGATTAAACAATTGGAATGAATTATTATGGTGTAATATGGAAGTAGTTCTAAAATTATTGAGAAGGCTTGTGGAGGAGAGTTGGTCTCATCCCAGGCATTGCCTAAACAAATATAATTTATTTAAATTTGGATAAGTTACACATTTTTAAGTTTATAAGTTTATGTAGATTTTCCCTCCACTTACCATTACATTGTTACTTCATCCTAATATTTTTATGTGACTTAAAACATATTATATTTATATGGATATCAAATTATTTAAGCCATGATTTATGTGATCAAAGCTAAGGAAAGGCTAAAGATCTCGACCATTAAACTTGAAGAAATTAAATAAGGATGATCAAACCATGGAGAACAAGAGTTGCACAGCAGCAGGAGTCCCTGCCAAATGCTGCCAGCATAGAGCATGACAAGAGCATGAAAAAAAATTGATAGAGAATTTAATTATGTAGTGTTTGTGTGATTTTAATTTCATGTATGGCTTCATAAAATATACTTAAAAACTAGGTTGAGGCCTGATTCCTCTCTTTCTGAGACTGATAAATAAAATTTGAAATAAATTTCATATTTGTCTATTTGTTCTCTGGCTGTATAAGCAGACATCCACAACATTTCTGCTATGTCTATTTGCTCTCTGGCTGGATCAGTCTCATTGTCAAGGGCTTTCACAGGGCGGTTGTACAATTCAGGCAAGCAGATATACAACACAGGTAAGAATAATGCAATAGAAGAAGCTATGCACAAATGCCAATTCAGGATAGTGAATGTTCAAAGAGATTATAATACTTTAAATTATGAGCATGAATAGATCTCCACACTGATATAACTGTACCCAACACCCCCTGAGATGAAAGTTTTGCTAGGCCTAACTGTCTTCTGCTATATAGAAACCTCTCCTTGTACAATGTTTTTTGTCAATACAGGGCAACTTTTTCTTGAGTCCGCGTATAGTGCAATTCAGTTTCTCCATGACAAACTTAATTATGAACAAATTGATTGTGCATAGCAATATGCTTTTTCTTTGAATGAAGTACTAGATTGCTGCACAGAAAGGTGCAACTTTGATTGTCAGACATCAAAATTGATAGATCATTTTGTCATTTACTAAACTTCACAACTTTTCAAGCATTGTGTTTTTGGATGCTGTGCAATATATTGCAACAACATTTTTTGCTTTTTGCTTGTCTATGCCACTACTACTCCTACCGGGATTTAACAAAATCTACTTGTTGACCAGCTTTTATTAATGAATCCTCACTAGGTTGTATCTGCATATTCAATGAGTTGAATGTCTGCATTGCCGCACACAGGGCAATGGTTTGCAATTCTTATATGGTAGCTCAAAACTTTCTTGGCTAGCTTCCAATGATCGTCACTCGATAAAAATATTGATCAATATAATAGTTTGGCATGGTCATCTATGAGATTAAAATATCATTCCACTCAGGCCTGAGCAAAGGATGGCAAGAAATGATGCTTAAATAGCAAGAGATTGACTAGTACATCCCTAGTGGCTACTGACTGTTTGTTGGTCATTCTACATCGAGATGGCAATACAAGGCCTTGAAACTTGATTCTTATGTGGTCTACATGTCAGGTGATCACTCCATGCAGTTTCTTTTGGAAGGAAATGAGAAGATCTGGTGGCTTTTTAACTCAAGAACAATGACAAATGACGATGAAAAACAACAACATCCACCAAATAAGAATGCAGTCTCAGTGCTGAAGCTATAGCTTCCTCATGAAATCAGATCGGTCCTAAGATTTTAAATGGGGTTTCCTCACTTTGACCCATCTACAAACCAAAATTCAGGTCAAAATCCATCTGTTTGAGCTCCCAAAATTCCAGAAAGCAGTCTTTAATATGTTTTGGCCGAGTTCAATTATATGGGCTTCAAAAGAGCAGATTTTTGATATGTAAAAACTAGACATCCGAATCAAGCTTCCCACAAAGTTGCAGCCAAAAATTAATTGAAGTCCTAACGTACATGCAATTATTCCAAGCTTTCCATCGGTACCCTGCCATCTAAGACCATGAATATGTTTCTAAGTGCTAGTTGTTACAAGACCAATGTTAGTTAAATGTATAATTTCATAGATTTCCTTATACTACAGATAGGGATCTCTATAATTTCTAAGGACCTATTCTCATCGTGCAATGTTTACTAGAGTCTTATTACCTTAAGTACTCATCCTCCTTAATCCTTGTGGCGAGAAGACTGCTGTGCAAAAAGTGCCACGAAAGAGGCCTCAAATCCATAACCAACAAGAAGTGGCACTGTAAATCAAAGATAAAAATTATTAGAAGGCCAAATTAGGAACTTTCAAGATGCAACCACAAAACAATAATAAAAATTAGTCCCCAGATCAACTATTCTTTCATTGACTAACAAATGAATATCTTACATAAGCAACAAGGATCCAGATCCTAACCTCTGGCTGGAAGTATGTGAATTAGGACATTTACAAATGAAAGAAACATTCTGACTAACATAAACCATCAATATTATAATGCATGCACTCTGACTACAACATAAAGAAAACCTGTAATTGTAGATTGTTACTCTTAAATGTTGATAATTGTTTACAAGTTTAGAGTATGGAAACTTCAAGGACATAAATGAGAATAACATATAAAGTAAATTAAAAACCTATACTAATCCATATTGGTTAGGGTAAAGTAATTCAGAATGAAATACCACCTTCATCAAGAAAACTCCTATATCAAAGGTTCTATACCAAGCTACATATGTATGTATTAGGTAGCCTAAATTCAGAATGCAAAATTATACAAGGAGCCCACCAATAAGAATGCAAAGAAAATAAAACAATCAAAATTGTAGCATAAAGACTTAACTTTATTATGGCCCATAAATAAATGTATTGTCAAAAGTGGCAATAAATGGTGAAGTTTCTCCAGTAAATTAAAAGATACATCAACTGGCAGTGTTTCAAATCTTACACTCCATCACTTTCATGGAATTCCTAATTTGGCATGTCTACCCCCAAATATGCATAAAAGGCAGCATATAGAACTGCTACTCCCATGACTGCCATACCGATCACAATAATAGCTGAAAAGCCTCTTGCATGAGCGACCACCTGCACTCAAGCTTAACAAAGAAATATCAGAGGAATTTTTTGCTATTTACATCTACTTAAGACTCCCTTCAAAACTCAACACAGACTGAACCAATGAATACCTGCAATGCTTCTCGTGCAGACCATCTAGCAACACTGGAAACCGTAACATTTGCATGCACAGACACCCACATACCAACACAGAACCTCTAGTGATTTTGCCAGTAGTAGCATCAATACAAGCATACAGCCCTATAATGAAAATTGCTTTCCAAAAGTAAAATCAATAATTTTTTGTATTAAAATTGGGTCTCTATACATTAAACAGAGCTTTGCAATGACCAGGGATGCAGAGACACTGAACAAAGTTATCTATAAGATAAGGACCTGCGTATAATGAACAACTTCTTAGTAACATCAGCAATCCTGTAAAGAACCATCCTTCAGAACAATGAGAAACAACATTTTAGCTATTGATGAGCCACTGACTTTGGCATCCAACTGGTTTCTAGATTTATCGTAAACATAGTCAGCCTTGTGGACATCTACAAGTTGGGGTACATCATCTATGTCCAAAGGCTTCTTATGGCCAACATCGAGCAGAGGTTTCATCCAAGAAAATGACATCCGACTGAGAAAGCTTGATGTTGCATAAGGAGTGACTTTTGGCTTAAGCTTTTTAGAATTTTCTGGAATGTCATTCAAGACAGGTTCTTCAATGCTTTGAGTTAAGGAGCTCTCACCTCATTTGACAAGTTTAACCCTTCTCTTACCAGCTGCATGTGCAGTCTCAAGTTTCAAGAGAATAGAGCACTCAATAGTCAGTTTATAATTTGTCAAATTTCAATACTACTCCAAAAACAAAGTGCCAGCGCCCAATCACTGTCAGTAAACAAAACTTGTTAGTGGATGTCAGCAACTCAAAAAAAAAAAAAAAAGTATTGCATCTGAGTCTGAAGAAGCAAGTGGACAAGATTGAGGCATAGATAGGGAGACATACACAGCCTAATGTCTATGAGGGTGCACACTTCATAGCCAAGACTTCAAACCTCACTTCATAGCCAAGACTTCAAACCTCTGGAAAGATGCAATTTATATGGCTCCTCACATCTAGAAATTAATGTATTAACATTTAGTCTGTGTTTAAACCCTATGGTTGCTATTGCAGTTGCAGCAATATCCTAATTTCCCTTGAAAATCACAGAACCCGTTTTTTATCTCTCAATATTTTGGTATAATTTCATTTCTTGTGGGTATTTGGTGTCCATGATATGGATTATGGCATTCAATTTTTTGACACATGGACACCCTGCAGATCTCATGGCCCTTTTAAATATCTCTTGGATTCTAGTCTTACCAAGCATCATACACATTAAATCCTATATGCAAATCCCTTGGTTATATATCTTGGTCATGTGTTCCTATCTTATTGTTAAGGCTTATCTTCTAATTCTTATATCCTCCTGTGACATGTCTTCCAAATACATGGACTCTTGAGATTCCTCAGACCCAAGATTTTATAAACTAGATAATATTAATAAATTTAGTATAATTCAATACTAAATATAGTTTGTTAGTTTTCATTATTTTCTTATAATAAAACTTAAGATACCGTGCTTGATAAAATACAAAAAGTAGTTAATTTATAAAGATATTGGATTTATTTAGAGCTTGCCAGGGTTCCATTCTAGCTAAGTGCGAAGTCAAATAGACACATGGATGTATTACTAAAAGGAATTTTGGCCCAAATACCATGATCAGAATTCTGAAACATGAACCAACTAGATGGATCTTTGAGTGGAATATGCTAGTAGTCTTGCAGGCTGGCAAAAATGGCAGAGGAGGCAATGCGACTTTTTATAGCATAAATCCTTTGCAGAACTCTCATTTGTAATGGAAACACGCTGCTCTTAAAATACATCATACTCTCACCAAATCAATTCCAATGATTATATCAATGTAAATGTACTAATTCTCTCAATGAAAATCATTAATAAATAGTAGAAAATACCATACATGATTATTTGAAACAAAGAAACAGTCTCCGCATCATTTTTTTTGGTTTTGGGTCCATAAAGCTTTAAAAAACATTGTTGTGAAATTAAAGCGATTGCCATTCACGTAGATCCGGAATGCAATTTTTTAAGGATTATCATTTTTTAATTGCTAATATATTGAACAGAATAAAAGAATGCATCTAGTACCACCTATCAATGTCCCCCCACTGGAAAGCACAATTACGCCACCCTGATATACATATCTTGGAACATTCAAGTAACCCAAGAACATGTAATTAGTGGTATTAGACATATACAATAAACTCCACAAAAAACAATTTAAAGCTTCCACAGACAGATTAAAATGAGAAAACCACAACTATTATTCTTTCCATAGGCTTTGCAGTTATCAGGTCAAACAAAAAATTTTATGGCACAAATGCCCTACTAAATTAGAAAAGTTTCTAAACTAAAAGCATACATACACTTGAGAATCTCAATAAATTATCATTACACAAATCACCCAGATGATCACAAGAAAACAAATCAATCTTGCAACATATCTAAAAGTTCAACTTTGATATTCTTAGCATAAACATGGTAACTAACAGGAATTGAATGACAAAACTTTATCCTTGATAGTTGAGTTTCAAATCTAAGTCTGCATGTGAAATCCTAAAAAATTAAAATGTGGCCCAAATACTAAATGAAGTTAGAAGATATTTACTTGTGGGGTTGAAAGTATGGAATCTCTTGTTCATTCAGATCAGTAAGGTTAAAACAAGTCGATAAAGCAACTCCATGTGTAATATGTATCACACATTTCTCAATATTTGAGTCAGAAATGAACTAAATTGTTAGAAGGAAACTACAGAGGTATTTTATTAGATCTTAAAAAGATGCCCAAATCACACGTCAATATTAATTAGATGTGCCTTACCTCCATCTATCCAACACCTTGATCATGAATTTGATTGAAAATACCTTATACGTTTTGAGTCTAGGCAACCTCTAACATCCATTTGTCGCAGACACATACTATTCCTGTTTCTTAACCTTGGTATCACAAATAGTATAGCCCCAATACATTGGATTTCAACAGATATGTATTTCATTGTTAGACCTCGTGCGAGGGTTCAGGAGATTGATCAAAGTTAAAAAGGTTCTTCACTCTTCACCATTCAAAACATATTATTGGGCTAGAGACAGATATCACAGATGCTAGAAGGGTTTAAAAGCATATTATAAGGCCAGACACAGAAATCACTGATGTTAGTAGGGGAAAGGCAGCAAGCACTCTGAAAGCTAAGAGATTTCTCCTGGAGAAATGGCTGTTTATATATTTCATTATTATGAGATATCTGAGAAATTAAAATGTATAGACCCTAAATAAATTCAAAATTTAATAAACCAGATATAGACATACTCAAATTTAACATTTATTGCTTTTATAAATGTTTCCATTTTGCATAACCTTCTGCAACTGTGCAGATTTCATTACAAGATCGGTAATACTATGAATGTAGGATAGTTCAACTTTGAGTATGAGCAAATGGGGGAAAAGCGTTTTTACCTTGATGTATGTTGTTTTAATGTTGTTTGTAAGTTGTTTTGTGATATTGCTTAGGGTTTCTCATGATAATCTAGTTCAAAAGAATGATCAGTTACAGGCATAGAGTATGGGATTTAATCAAACATTAATTACTACAGAAATTAGGATATTGTTAAAAGGGCAAAAGCGTTTTTACTACCCATAGTATTAATGAAAGTTGAATATCTTAATTATGTAGTACTTCCCTACTAGTTCCCACCCAAATACAATCTTTCCAACTTATGGAGTCTGTTCATTCCAGATGGAATATTGCCGCTGAAAAGATTATTGCCTAAACCTAAGTAGTTTAAGTTTGTCAGATTGGCAACCTGTTGTGGTATACTACCGCTTATCATGTTGTATGATAAAATCAAAACATAGAGACTGAAAGACAGTTGGCCTATGGATGGGGGCAGTACACCAGTGAAATGATTTCTTGACACTAATACTTCTTCCAAGGAGGAGCAGTTTGTGAGAGCAGTGATAAAAGACAATGTGTCACTGTTGTCACTAACAAGTTGATTGGTATTTAGGTGAAGCCTGTTGAGGAGTTTTAACTTACCCACCTCCATTGAAACCATTCCAGTCAGTTGGTTTTCATCAAAAGCAAGTATTGTGAGACTATAACAATTTCCGAGGGAGTTTGGTATGTTTCCACTAAGTTGATTTCTCCATAGACTGAGGAATTGCAAATTGCAGAGCTTAGTACCAATTTCCCATGGAATATGTCCACTAAGCTGGTTTTCAGATAATCTAATTCATTCAATCTTGAGAAATTTGTTAAAGAATTGGGAATGGGACATGATAAGGTACTTACATAAAGGTAAAGAACCTGCAGGTGAGTGAGCATGCCCAATTCAGTGGGAATGGGGCCCTAGAGATGGTTTTCTGACAAAACTAAATTAGTCAAAGCAGACAGATTTCCTAAAGAACTGGGAATGGTACCGGTGAGATTGTTTGCTCCCAAATAAAGGATCTTCAAACTTGCGAGGAGACTCAGCTCGGGCGGAATGCTACCATGCAGTTGGTTAAAGGAGAGTCTCAGGTCATACAAACTGCGGCAAGTGGAGAGAGCCGGCGGAATGGTTCCTTGTAATTGATTCTCGTCCAGCCAGAGTATCTGCAGATGGGAAAGTTTACCGAGCTGAGGTGGAATGGGGCCTGACAACCGATTCATATAAAGGGAGAGCTTTTTTAGTTGAGACAGGGCTCCCAATTCAGGAGGAATGATACATGTGAGATCATTTCCTGCTAAATCGAATTCAACTAAGGCAGACAGATTTTTGAAAGCCAGGGGAATGGAACCGGTGAGATTGTTTTCTCCCAAATAAAGGTACTTCAAATGCGTGAGGAGGCTCAGCTCGGGCGGAATGCTGCCATTCCGCTGATTAAAGGAGAGTGCCAGGTAATACAACCTGCGGCAAGTGGAGAGAGAGGGGGGAATGGTTCCTTGTAATTGATTGCGGTGAAGAACAAAAGAGGAGTCATGGTAGAGCAAACAAGGGCAACAGGATAGAATGGACTGGGGATGGAGGAATAAATAAAGGAGTGGACGTCCTCAAATCATTTAGTTGTCATTATTGTATGTGTGACCTCTCTAATTACGCAGGTCAAAGCAGGTGAATATGATGCTCTAAAAAATGTCAAAATCCCTGAAATAAACAACGCACCTTTTTCTTCCATTCTTCAGGAGCGAGGAGCTACGGGGCTCGAAACCTGAATCTCCTTCTCCACAGGGCTCGCCATTTTTATTTTCTCCCCAACCTGTTATTTGCACTGTGCAGCAGCAACAACTAAAGGAAAACTCTTTGAACCCTGTAGCATGGGATTGATATTACCACAACATGACCACTCCTTTCCCCCTTTGCAGCCACACAGGGTGTGAGCGAACACCTGTTTTTGACAACACGCGTCCTGCACTTGTCATTGCTCAGACCCTCCAACGGATGAATGAATGAATAGATTTTAATGACGTCCACGAGACCAAGCAGTCTAAGGGACGAAGAACCACAGCCCTAAGAAATCTTCGAGATCTTTTCGTTGTCACTTCCCCTACTATGAATTTTAACCAAGAAACGTGCAGTTAGATGTAGCCTTGATTCCTCAAAGATCTAGATAATACTATCCACCTTCAGTGTGAAATTATCTACCTTCAGAGTGTCTTTCACACTGACATGAAGTGCCATTCAGTTTCCACCACTTTTTGGTTGCAAAAGATGCATATCATGTTTTCCCACCCTTCTTTGGGTAATTCCATGCAGAATGGAAAATAAAATAGTAGAGATATAATAGTGCTCCAATGAAAACAGTCAAGGAAAATAATAGAATATGTGAGACTTTAAGTTTCTATGTGATATTTTTCATATAGCACTCAGAAAAACTAATAATTTTTGTGAAGTGAAAACAATAGTCCCCCTTTGACTAATAAAAGAATTTTTTTAAAAATGTTCAACGCATACTAAGGACTTTTAGAAGGATTGAGACCTTATAGTAGTGATTGCAGTCATAAAACATGATGGTCTCTTGCCCGATCTTTATGCTAAGACTTATGAGTAGAGTGTGAACTATTTGAATTTGGATTTAATCCTTCTAAATGGTGCCCCTAGGGCTTTTTTAAAGAATGTAATCTACAATTTGAAAGAATTTTGCGATTGATGTAGCTTTAAAAAATATTATATATATATGATTAATAAGATTTTTGATTATATACTATTAATTTTAAACCATTTCATGTATAATGCACTCAAAATATATATATTTATATTTTTATATATATTTATTTATTTCCAAATACTAAATAATGGTTATATTCTAATTAATTTTGATGATATAAATTATTAATTGTTGAACGAAGAATCATAATCTATATGACTAGTTAAAATGACAATATAATAATAGGCGTAGTCGAGGATAAAGGTGAAATGACAATATATCAATAGGTGTAGTCAAGGATAAGGGTGAAATGATAGCTTCACCTTGAAAATTAACACCATTAAAGGTGAACCTATTTTCTACTTCCTATTACAACCTTACACATATCTATTTATCTATCTATCTTGAATGAAATTATAAGTTAGTGGTGGTTAAAAGAACTTTGACAAAATCTTTTAGCAAGAGAAGAAGCTATTTGAGGAAATTCCATGAGTATGTTAGAAAAAAAGATTAGTATGAAAAACTATCTTCAATATCACTTACAAAAATGATTAGCATTTCCTAAACTACATTTAGTGAATTGATTTTAAAATGATAGAAAAAGAAAACCAAATGTCTTGCACAAATTGTCTTGCATATGTGTTAATTGAGCATAAAGAGGTTTCCCATCAAGTTCTATATGGCTTATAGAATACCCTGTAAAAATGATTAGTATAGCCTAACCTGCTCTAATACCAATACTATGTTAGAAATTAGAATCTTAGGATACTAATCATTTATAAACAAAATAAATCAAATAAATATAAATGAGAATTACACAAGCATAGATATAACACATTACACAAAATATACATGGGGAAAACCCTTTCGGGTGAAAAACCCCATAAAGCATCATTTTATTAAATCACTTACAAAATATAGTCTATTAAAGAATAGTCTGAACCTAGGGATATACTCCTCTACATACTTCCACATGGCCAGTAATACCTCATGTGCATAGTGATATAATTCACTATAAAACTTCAAATTCACACTCTCTCTCAAATGAGAGAGAACGTCCTTAAATAAAGGAGAAAGGGTAGCATAAACCTAAAGGGGTATTAGTCACACCCATTCAAAGCAACCATTTGTAAATAATTAATAATCTAATAGTTATTAGATTATTAATTATTAAATGGTATATGTTTTATAACATAAGGTTTTATAACCTTATATTAGAACATTATACAAATGTTATAAGGGTATGACCCCCAATAACATTATGTTCTAACAACATCACTATTGGGCCCTCTGCTCTAAATTTACTATATTTAGAGAAGATGAGTCCAAAAAACTTTAGGACACATGTCATGGAAAAGTGTTTTATTATTGCCTAAAATTATATGAATTACATTTAAATATATAATATTAATTTTTTGGTTGATATGAAATAAGTTAACTCAAAAAATTGGCTAATGGATTGCTATAGTACATTACTTTTAATAAGTAGTAGAAAAGTGTATTTGGTTGGGGTTTCAAGCAAAACCTTTTTAATGTCACCTACCTATTTTTGTGTAAAGGATTAAATCAAAACCTTTTTTAATTACACCAATCATTTATACCTTGTGTAATAACAAAAATTGCATACTCTTAGCTCTACCATTCCTTTTATTATGTTTTGTACTTATTTTAGCCATTTTTCCATTTTATGTGCTTTTTACCATATTTTGGTTCATTTCCCTTTCCTAAGTCATCACTATCCCTTTCTAATGAACCTCTTACTAGTTGATGCTAAACATTCAATAATTTTTCTTCAAACATTTATTATCATTCCCCTTCATTCAATGTGCTTTCCCCCTTTTCATGTTCCCCTTACCCCTTTCTTCTAGTTATTAAGACCCCTTATTATCACTTGATCGAATTATTAAATGCTATTATTATTCCTCTTATGTGTGTCAAACCCTATCCATTTACTCCTATAGTCTTATATCTCATGACTTGTCCAAGCTAATGATCGCCAATCTTGGATAGCTCTCTTGAGATTTATATTTTCGTCAAAAGTTGGACCTTCTTAGGCAAAGGGCCTAAGGTGCCCCCTCCCATTAGTTAGGTGGAAACCTAGTCTTTTTATCCACTTGCTCTAAAAATTTAATGATGGTTATTAGGGCTCCATAGTATGTTTTGTCAACTTCTCATAAAAAATCTATAAATAAGCCTCATCTTTCCTCATTTCTAACTCATGAATTGCCAATATCTCACTTGATCACTATATTGAAGTTATTTTTTCTAAAGGAGCAATCATGTCTAACTCCATAATTTATTGAAACAATTGTTTTGGTATCCCTCTCAACCTCTGTAATAGTTTTTCTAAGGTTTACAGACATTGTCATGGGTAATTCTTCATCACTAGGTAGCTATTTGCTTTGGTTTATCCATCATATTAGCCTTTCCTTCTTTCCAATTGCATTAGTTTTTTCACTAATTTTCCATAATTAAAAATTTTCCCTCTCACTTATCATCCTCCTCACCTTCAATCCATTATCCATCCATTTTATGTCCATTTCACCTCCTCTTTCTATCTCCTACCCTCTCTTTTTCATCTCCTAGCCCTAGTGTCCCTAGTTTTTCCTCATCCTTCCCAATTTCATTTTAGATCCCTCCAATTTATTCTTAATTTGTTTTTTTCCACCTCTCATCTCATCCCTCTTCCCATGTAATTGATTTTTCTTTCATCTTATTTATATTTGACTTCCCTTTTCTATCTCCCACTCTCTCGTTTTCACCTCTTAACCCTAGTTTCCCTAGTTTCCCTTATGCTTCCCAATTTACTTTTAGATCCCACTATTTTTCCCTAATCTATTATTTTATACCTCTGCCCTCATCCCTCTTCCCATCCAATCCACTTTTCTTTCATATTTTTTTGTTTGACCTTTTCTTTTTATCTCCCCATCTATTCTTTTCAAACATAGTTTCCTTATTGCCTTCACCATTGCCAATTAGGGCTTTACATTCTATGCTTTGAATTAGTTTGATTTCATAGTGTAGATATATTTTTTATATTATTTTTTATCATATTTATATGTGGATTCATGATTGAAATCCCACAAGTGGAATGATGAGGCAAACTCCCCCTTAAGCATTTTGTTTTGTAGGGTTTCCACATAGAATTTTTGTTTGCAAGTGTAATACAAAAAAAATGGTGAAGAATCTATAAAAGTGATAGAAGGGAAAAGTCTTGGAAATTATTTACTGAAGCTCTTTATAAAATATTTAGCCAATTCTAACACTATAGACCAAGCCACCCTCTCTAGACCTTGAAATGATACTAGGCTACCCCCTTCAGAACCCCTTCATATAGTGGCCTTGTCCTTTCATCAATAAAATTTTGAAAACATCCAAAAAGTTCCTTCCCTTCATTTTGAACATTTTTCATAACAATCACTTTTTGATTCAAGTGCATCTGAACCAACTTTTCTTCCATTTTTATCATTCACTCATATATTTGCAAGGTGTGTTTACAATTATTTTCTTGTCTTCTTTTGTCTCTTGTCTATAGTTTGTTTTCACTATAAACTTCCTACAGTTGTCCACATCACAAACAACCTATTGAATGTCAAAATTAGGTGAAACAGTACTAATTTTCTTGCATTTCTAGGTCTAGTTGTAACACATTTTTCTATTTTACTCCACTTTCTACTATGATTCTTGATAGGTGGTAGTTACCTTAAAGTTATTAGTAGAATTTATGTAACCCCTTCACAAGGTTTACTCAATTTTGACATTTTAGACCAAGCTAACCCCTTTGGACCAAAGTGCTAGCTAGGATGCTAGGAGAGGATCAGGCTACCCCCTTAGGAGTTACTTCATCTAGTGTCCTTTTCCTTTGCTTAGAAACTTCCAAGAATATTCCTTTCATAATTCTAAGACTTTTTCAAAATTGTCACTTCTCTATCCAAGTGCATCTTGACCCATTTTTACTCAATTTTATCTCTTAATCACGTTTACAAGTTATTTTTTCTATTTCTAATCATGTCTTGTGTAGTCTTGTTGAATAGTTATTCGCAACTCAAAGTGTGGTTTGATTAGGCCAATTTAAGAATCTTTCCATACACTTTAAATGTCCTTTTATTTGATCTTATTATATACATACTTAATAAAGATAACTTAATCTTTTATCTTTTATTTTGGTGAACATGTAACTTGCATGCTTGTATGCTTCTAATTTTCTTAATTTGTTTCCTTATGTTCATCCCCTCCCCCTTAGGATATACTTGTAGATTTCCACCACAATTTCCTTCCCTCCTTCCTCTATCATACCAACCTCTCTAACCCTTATTCTTGTTCTATTCTTTCCCTTTATCACCCTTCTATGATCACTCATCTCTTTTCCCTATTTAATTATGCTTTGTCTTCTACCTCTCATGATCATATCTCACCTTCTCATACTAAACACATTTATTGCATACCTCACTTAAGAAATCCCCATGCATAAATACTTCATCATTTAGCTCACCTTCTCACAAGTACACCCTCTCAACTTTAACCCGTGATTCATATACATGTAGTGACACTGTGAGTAACTATTTCCCTATTCTTTCCATTAGCCTACCCACCACCTATTACTATTCTACACCTAGAATTACTCTTACACTCTTCTTGAAGACCATTCCACCAAAGTTATTCTTGAATCTTCCCAAAGTAATAATCGACTAACCTTGGATATTCTTCCTTCTACTACCTTCCATAGCACATATCCTTCTGAGCTTGAGTTACATTCTAACATCAACTCTCACGCTTTCATCTCTATTCCTATTTATTCCTCTCTCTCTAAAACTTTTCCCATAAACATAGATCTACCCTATGATTTTCAATATATTCCCCCTTTAACCTACCACTATTGAACCTCATTTATTCCCTTCCCTTACACTTCCTACTATACCATTTGAATCATCTTCATCTATCTCTTATGAGTCTCCACCTTCCTATGATGTCGACATCTTACCTCTTTGCCCAACCACCTCTACTTCACTTATTGACTTCTCCCTTCCACCTTCTTATGACTTGTCACCTCCTTTGTCCCCCATCATAATAATCACACACCATTTTAATTGAAAATTAGGATGTTTATTTCAATACATATAATGAAAAGCATATTATCGATGCTTTCATAAATAACACATTAGATATATGTCATGGTGAGGATTGGAAATTTTTAATTTCTTCAAATAATCATAGTTATATGCACATGTGATTTTCTTCCCTCCCTAAATCTACATGATAGTATCTACATTATCTAATGAAAGAAATTATAGAGTCAATGTGCAATCTTCTATGGTTTCTATGAATGGATTATGTTACGATGAACCTCTTATTGTGTCTTCCTACCCTCCTTTAAATGGAAACATTCCTAGGAAGGTGAATGCATTATTTTTTCCCTTCTTTTACTTGGATTCTAAGTATGTTTCCCACCCATTCTCCACTTCTCCACTCTCATGGTGTTTCTTCTTTTAACCACACATTTTTTATCACACACACACACATCAAGTTCTTAATTGAAAAATTAGAGACATCTATAAGATAAGGTATGACATTAATACTCCTAAAATGGTTGTATGAGCTCCACTGGAAATAGATAGGGAAGGTTACTCTTTTTCCTCTGCTCTTTTTCCATAGAGCATAATGTTGATAGGATTGGAACAACCTTAGCTAGTCCCACAACTTACAGTACTATTATTGTAGCCCCTCAAGGTCCCACTCCAATCACTATACATGCAACTCCCTCCACAACAATAGATTATCACACTGTTACTCATACCCATGATACTTGGTGAAATAGGAAAATTGCATCAATCCCAACTTCGCTTCCTTCTACTACCATCAATCTCCCTCCTTTGCCTCACCTTTCTAATAACCCTAAAGAATATGACCTCATGGAATAAATGTAGTCTACCCAAGATAAGATGTCCCTATGTGATCTTCTAAAAACTTCTACCAATAATGGCATCCTCCAACAAGCCTTACAAAAAAGTCTCTATTCTACCATTTGTACACCCTGAGCAACTAGATTCCATGGTCAAATCTATGCATGATATTTCTTTCTCTTTAGATGACATTCCAACTCTTCCAATTATTCAAGAAGCCCTCCCATTACTTATAGTCATAAGATACAAGAATACTCATGTTAAAAGGGTTCTTATTGATAACAACTCTATATAAATAAATTTGTAGCACACATTTTCTTATTCATATTCATGTTGATTATTCCAACTTAGAGATGTTATAGGTTAAAAAGAGAGATGATGGGATGTGTGTGAGTACACTAGATCAAACCCTCCTTTCACTACAACATTCAAGGACAAAACTGAGCCAAGTCACTACAAGATGGAATAGGACTCAGCTATTGGTTTTGTGCTCTTGTTTTCAGAGGAAAGATGTGACTCAACCAAGCCTTTTATCAAATTCTAAGAAAATCAATGCACTAAACCCTAGGATTACAATAATCAACTTATAACAGTGAAACATAAACAACAAATCAGGATTTGAAAGTACCAGGGTGATCCGTGAGATGTCCAAACATATCCCTCAGAAGCTGAAATCTCGAAAGACTTCGGGGCTAGCGCCTGAGTTTGGAAAGTCCTGATATCTGGAAGCTCAAAACTACAAAGATGATGTAAATGATGCTTTGATGCTAAATCCAAGGTTTGTTTTTCCTGTTGGACACTGGGGCTCGCACCCTAGTCTGCTACAGTGAAATTCCTAAACTTTGTTTTTGGATCTAGAATCTTTATCCTTCAAACAACTTCTCTGTATCTCCACTTCTATAACTCCCGCACCTGTAATCTGCACACATGAAGAAAGGGGTTTGGGGGTTGTGGTGTTTAGAGATTTGCCTCCGTCAAATCTTGGGTTAGCATTCAAGCTTTCCCAACACTATTGTTAGATAGAGAGCATGCCCTAGCAAGACAGAGGCTAAAGATAATCCAAATGATGATGAAATGATTCAAACACAATGATGTCACCTCAGTAGTGAAACCCTTAGGAGGATGCATATTCTTCAACTCATAAGGATGTCGATGATGATTCTAAACCTGCAAAAAAACACAATACTAACACAAGTCTGCCACAAACACAATGAATGCCTTGAATTTGCCTTTGCACAATATCATAACCTTGCTATCATCAACCTAGTTACAAATGAATTCAAACACTTGTTTATATATGCTATCTCATTAAACTTTTGCAAATTAATTGAAAGAGCCAATAAGGGAGGACCCATTTAAAAGTCCTTAGCCGACATCCATTTGATTTTACCTTGACCAATTAGGGTGGACTTGAGCATAAGTACCCAAGTCCCAAGGATCCTTTTTGGTTGGAACTTAGACATAAAATGGGCCCCTAGTCCCCATTTGTCATGAGTTTCAGGGGATTTCTCATTGGGATGAATAATTTACTTTATAGAGTGTAAACACGGGGACCTAAGAGCTAAACTAGGAGGTAAAAAGGCATGTGTCCACTTTTTACTCCATAACATTTAGCCCCCACTTTAATGTGTGTGTGATCCTACGATACAACACATGTATTAAAGTATGGTTGAAGCATATCAAAACATATCAAACACATCAAACACTAGAACGAAGACACACCCTAAGCTTGAAGACTATTTCTAGACCCCAAACTTAGGCAAACATAAGAAAACACTGAACAGTCACATAAGACACAGTGAATATAATAAAGAAGCACGCAATACATGGAGAATACATGAATGTAGTCACGCAATACATGAAGAAGTCATGAAGAGAAGACATGATTAAGAAATTACATATCTATATATAATGCTAACTAAAGTAAACAAAACACACATGTAAAGACATGCAAAATACATACAACGTGGGGAGGGACTCATCGCCACACAACTTTAGACCACACCACAAACATGCAAGACATGTAAAACACATGGAAGACACACAAAATACATGAGTGGCACATAGTATGTCATAGACACACTATACGTCTTATACACAAAAAAGACTAGCAATATGGAGGAGCTCATCACTTCACTCCACTATCTAAAACACACCAAACACACCTGATGGTTGAGCTACATTACCACAACCACCAAAGACATGCATAAGGGTGAATGAATCAAGATCCAATGTCACCTTGCGATGAGGACTTTGTATAAAAGGATGTACACTAGCTCAAGAGATACACCATCCTACCTCACAATGAGGGCTTTGTTCAAAAGGATGCGCACTAGATGAAGAGATACACCATCCTGCCTCGCGACGAGGGATTTTTTATTTAAAAGGATGTGCACTATCTCAAGAGATACACCATCCCACCTCGTGATGAGGACTCTCAAACACACTTTTTCAATGTAAAAGTAATCAGACAAATACCATTATATATGCCCCCACCTTAACATGGTTGATCCTGCTTGCCAGTATCAAGCACATTAAGGTAAAGTGAAAACACATAAGGGAACAAGAGCTCTCACAAAGCCCATGCCCTAAAAGTGACATGTGCCACTATCGTTGAATGTTCCCACAAACACATTGATGTCAATTGTTGAGATAATGAACAAGATATAAGCTTTGGTTAGAAAATCTTACTCTAAGATAATAACCAAATCCATTCATAGAAGCTATTCATAAATCATGTATTAGATCTTATCAAAGACCAAGGATACACCTATGGGTTCAAAACTGATTATAGCCATTAAGTTATACTGCAGGTATCTTAGACCCAAGTGTAGCAACAAGGTGAGATAGACAACAATCCAAAGTGCATTGGAGTAGATTAAGAGTATTGCAAGATTTTGTTACAAGAAAAGTTCACAACATGAAGTGATTCTACTAGTCAAGCGTTATATATATATATATATCAACCCCATCTTCATATATTGACTAGGTCCATTTTTTCTTTCTTGCTAAAGGCACACACAGTCCTTATCAATATTTGTTTGTTTTTTGTCATCCACCGACTAGTATAGTCATTGAAGAATGTAAACAATAAAGATGAGAAAGGAGAAAAGAGTGACCTAGGTTTACAACATGGGAAGATGCCCCCAAGACATCCTACGTGATATTATGCCCCCAAGACACAACACACAACAATAAAATAGATGAGCAGATAATAGAAGAATAGAGAAACAAATAGAAGAATGGTCACAATAGAGGCGATCTCCTTGTATCCTTGACCTTACAAGAGTATCAAGAGCCAACCAAAGAGACCTAGACAACATATAACATAACATGGGGGAACACAACATGATATATACAAAAATATTCATCTAAGAGGAAGACAAACTTGTGAGCATCTTAGAGAGATGCTCCATCAAGTGTGGCAAGTTGTGTGAAGAATTCATACCCGAGTGATGCTTATTTTGAAAATGGCCTTGCGGAGGTTGCTTCTCAAGACCCTGTATGTTTGAAACCTTTTGTTTCTTGCGAGGAGGGGAATCATTGCTATTTCCCATCAATGATAGTCGCATTGTTCTTTTTCGGCCTTTTTCTTTCATATTCTACTTTGTGAGCCTTTCACGATGAAATGGAATGATTCTCATTGGTACCACTTTTTATTGCTTCAAGTGACTACATATAGGTTGTTTTAATTGTGTATCTTGTGCATTTTGGTTATCTTCTAATTCATAAAGGGGTAATGGAGGAGGAACTTCAGCATAGATACCTTTTCTGCATGGGTGAGGTGAATCTTCATTTGTCATCGTATCCACTTCTACCATACCAACTATGACATCATAGTCAAGATAATCATCTTCAATCTCTAATGTGGTTTGTTCCACCATATTATTGTCACTATGCCTAGGAAAAGGATTAGTAAATATTTGTAGATTTTGATTCAGAGGAGCCACCGACTTATCCCCATTGGCATTCACACCAATAACTTGTATCATTTTAGAATCGATGAAGTCTTGAATTTCACGTTTAAGATACATACATCTTTCAGTATCATGTCTCGAAGAGCGGTGATAGTGACAATAAGCATTAACATTTAATGAAGGTCCTTATGGCCTAGTGTTGTCAAAAGGATGAGCATGAAGAAGCTTCAAAAGATTTTTGTTCACTACTTGAGTCATTACGAAATGGAGAGAATCTGATAATGGAGTGAATTGTCTTTATTCCTGTTTGAATTGAAATGGTGTCTAAGGAGGCTTTATAATAACTAATACTTGTGAGTGAAAATTATTCGAATGTTGCCCATTAATCTTAATGAAATCCCTATTGTTCTTCTTGAATGAATTTGGAGATGGTCCAGCTATGGATTGACCAACAGGAGCTGATGAGGTATGATTCTCATACTGACTAGCCGAAAGTTGGTAATCTCGAAGAGCTATGCATAAGTGTTGAAACAAACTATACTTCATTAACAATATCTTATCATGTATATTCAGTTGTAGATTTGTAATGAATGCCTTCTGAATATCCTCATCTTTAATTGGATATTGTATTTGTGAGATGAGACCTTGATATCGACTGATGAACTCTGTTAATCTCTCTTTCGAGCCTTGTTTAAAATGAACCAAATCAATCAAGGAGATAGTAGGTCTAATGTTTTCTTGAAAGTGTTGTAAGAATTGATTGAATTAGGAGGTAGAGAACAAAACCATTCCAAAGCAGTACCTTTGAGAGATCAAGGAAAGAGTTTTGCTAACAATTCCTCATTAAAGAAGAAATCACTATGCATTGGTGTGAATGCTGCCACATGAGTGTTAGGATCACCTTTACCACTGTACTTTTCAAAGCGAGGAGTCTCAAATTTATTAGGCATTGAAGTTCTTAGAATTACATAGGATAAAGGACTACAAGCATGATATGTTGGTAAAGCAGGTTGAGAGGAGGCATTAGTCAAATTTGTCACTTTCTACTGTAAAGAGGACATACTCTACAAAAATTGAATTAAGAGAGTATCATTGGATGAAGAGGTAATTTGTGGATTTGAGATAGGTGCATTAGATGTTGTAGTCATGAAACTGAGAGGTGGTTGGTAATAAGTGGAAGTGATGGGTGGTTGAGAATAGGTAGAGGTGATAGGTGGTTGAGAATAGGTATGCATTCCTATAGATACACGAGGTGCAGAGTTTTGATAATTAAATCTAATGGCTTTATAAATTCCAGTAGATGTTCCCATGGTAGTGGTAACATTACTACAAGCATGTGGATTGGTGATGAGAATTAATGATGTAAAAGTGGATATTCTAGTAGTCGGTATGGGTGCCGAGACTGGTGAGCTTATATACCTCGGTGGTGACACATTTTCAATGTTATTCGCACAACTAGCCGTAGGCATAATATTATGATCCACTATGTGGGATAATCCACAGAGCATGTCAACACCTTCTTGTCCTTGTAACAATCCTCTTATTCCTTCAACAATAGGTACCACTTCTTGAGCTAGATGTGCTTGTTCTACAATTTGATGAAATTTAGCTAGTTGTTTGTCCAATTTATTAATCTTTTCATTAGGCACATGTACATCCTTGTTACCCACTTCTTCAAAAGGAGGAATTATTGGTTCTTCCATGTTACCATTTAAGATCTCATGTAAAGGTGTTGATTCACCCTTTGCAAAGTGGTTGTCTAATGGATTTTTTGATGTTTGTACATCATTGCTATCAACAACATCAGAACCCATTAGTCTACAACTTCACCTTACAAAGATGTTCCTAGTAGGGTAGTAGGTTATACAACTCATGCAAAGTCCAATAACATTCAATGCACTAACTAAGAGTACAATCAACAAGATTAAGGTAGTTATCTTTGTTGAAATACACAATGTGTAATTACAAAATTTGAAATTTAAATGCAAGGACACACAATTAAGAAACACTACAACTCAAAATCAGATTTGAATGAGTGTGAAAGAGAGCAACAATATGAAATAAGATTTTGACTACTAACCCTAGCTTTTGCAAAAACTAGGTTATATGAATAATGTCAAATTTCAACAAAACCCTAACAAATGATATTTGCAAATGCAAGGTGTGAGATCATGAAATGATGAATTGTTGTAATTAGGTTCAGATCTGATGTAAAAATTAGATTTTCAAATGCTAATGCCTCTTCATCCAATGCAAAACTATGCCTTTATGCAAGCCTAGAATGCTTTTTTTTTTTTAATTTTTTTCAAATGTATGCAAGCTTTTTCAATGAAGAATGACAAGTATGATATGAATTAATGCAAGATCTAATTTCAACACTTAACAAGATGTAAATTCTTTAAAACATGGGTTCACCAAAATGTTATAGGTTAAAAACAGAGATGATGGGATGTGTGTGAGTACACTAGATCAAACCCTCCTTTCACTACAACACTCAAGGACAAAACTAAGCCAAGTCACTACAAGATGGAAGAGGACTTAGCTGGTAGTTTTGTGCTCTTGTTTGTAGAGGAAAGATGTGATTCAACCAAGCCTTTTATCAAACCCTAAGCCAATCAATGCACTAAACCCTATAATTATGATAATTAGCTTATAATAGTAAAATAGAAACAACAAATTAGGATTTGAAAGCACCAAGGTGATCAGTGAGATGTCCAAACTTGCCCCTCAGAAGTTGAAATGTTAGAAGACTCTGGGGCTAGTGCTTGAGTCTAGAAAATCCCAATATTCGGAAGCTCAAAACTGCAAAAATGATGAAGAGATTATTTGCATGATCTGAAGCTAAATCCAAGGTTTGTTTTTCTTGCTGGAAACTAGGCTCGCGCCCTAGTCTAGTACAGTGAAATTACCAAACTCTATTTTTGGATCTAGAATATTTATCCTTCAAATAGCTTCCCTGTATCTTCGCTTCTGCAACTCCTACACCTGTAACCTGCACACATGAAGAAAGGGGTTTGGGTGCTATGGTGTTTAGGGATTTGCTTCTCTGTATCTGCACTTTGCCAAATCCCATACCTGTAACCTATAATCACAAAGAGAGGGGTTTGGGGGCTGTGGTTTTTAGGAGCTTGCCTTGGTCAAGCCTCGGAATGACATTCAGGTCTTCCAGCACCATTGTTAGATAGAGTGCATGCCCAAGGGCGGGTAGAGGCCAAAGCAATGATGAAATAAAATGATTAAAGCACAAATAGATGTCACCTTAGAGGTGAAACCCTCACGAAGATGAAGATCCTTCAAATCATGAGGAGATGGATTGATGAAACCAAATTTACAATAAACAAAGACAATAAGAACACAATTCTGCTCTGCAACACAATGAATGCCTTGAAATCCCTTAGCTCAATATCACAAGTTCACATTATCCATCTAGGTGTAAAATGAAGACATAAACACACTTATATATGCTTTCCCACTAACATTAGTAATTCAAATTGAAAAGGCCGACAAAAGGAAACATTTTTAAAGGTCCTATGCCGACACATTTAAATTTGGTCTTAGCAAATTAGCTTGGACTTGGGAACGTGTGCCCAAGTCCCAAGGCCAATTTGGGTCTTAATTAAGCATTTAAAACTAGCCCCTAAGTCCCATTTGACATGGGTTTCAGGGGAAATTTTATTAAGCATGTAAAGTGTAAACATGGGGACCTAGGAGCTAAACAAGGAGGTAAAAAGGCATGAGGTTACTTTTTACTCCATAACGTTTAGCCTCCACTTTAATGTATGTATGATCTTACAATTCCATACATGCATTAAATTACGGTCGAAGCACATCAAACACGCTAAGCACATAGAGCTAAGGCATACCCAAAGGTTGGAGGACTATTTCTAGCTCCCAATCTTAGGAAAGCACTAGGAAACACATGGAAGACATGCAAGACAAATGGAAGATAGTAAGAAGCATGCAAAACATAGAGAATACAATGGAAGCACACAATACATGAAGAAGACATGAGAGCAGTCACGCAATACACGTATATATTGATTTAACAACTAAAATAAATCCTAAACTAGGGAGCGGAGGGAGCTCATTGCTATGCGCCTTTAGATCGCCAAAAACATGTAAAACAAAACCCAGAATGTAGAGGGGGCTCATCGCTACATGCCTTTAGATCACACCATGGGGAAGACATGCAAAACAATAACCCAAATGTGGAGGGAGCTCATCGCTACGTGCCTTTAGACCACACTTGGGAGAAGACACAACAAACACATAAGGAAGACACACGGAATACATGAGTATTGCATAGTATTCGACAGACACACTATACGTCTTATACACGGAAAACATGAGCGATGGGAAGGAGCTTATTACTAAGTCCCACCATCTAAAATACATTTCAGACACACCTGACGGTTGAGCTATGCTACCATAACTGCCAAAGACACGCTTAAGGGTGAATGGATCAAGATCCAGCCTCGCCTCTATAGAGGACTTTGTATAAAAGGATGTGCACTAGCTCAAGAGATACACCATCCCACCTTCCGCAGAAGGGCTTTGTATAAAAGGATACGCACTAGCTCAAGAGATATGTAATCCCACCTCATGATGAGGGCTTTTTTCTTGCATTATAATAAGGATGTGCACTAGCTCAAGGGATACACCATCCCGCCTCACGATGAGGGCTTTCAAACATGCTTTGTTATTGTCCAAATAATTAGACAGATACCATTATATATGCCCCCACCTTAAGGTGGTTGATACTGCTTATCGATATCAAGCACATTAAGGTAGAGTGGAAACATGCAAGGGAATGAGAGCTATCGCCAAGCCCATGCCCCCAACGATGACATGTGCCACGATTGCCGAATGTTACCACAAACACATTGATATGAATTTCTAAAATAATCAACAAGAGATAAGGTTAGAACATCTTACTCTAAGATAATAACCAAATCAAATTATGAAAGCTATGCAAAAATTAGATATTAGATCACATTAAAGAAACCAAGGCTACACTTGCAGGTTTGGAACTAAGTATAGTCATTGGGCTTATACTATAGATATCTCAAAACTAAGTGTAACAACAAGGTGAGATACAAAACCATCCAAAGTGCATAGAAGTAGATTGAGTGTATTGCACAAGTTTGTTAGAAGAGATATGACAACACGATATATCACACAGAGTGATTCTACTAGTGAAGCGTCATATATATATATATATATATATATATATATTTATATATATTTATATATATTTATAGATATATATATATATCAACCCCATCTTCATATATGGACTAGGTCCATTTTTGCTTACTTGCTGAAGGGACACATGGTCCTGATCAGTGTTTATTTGTTTTCTTCATCCGCCAACTAGGTAGAATCACTAAAGAATGTAAACAATAAAAATGAGAGAGGAGAATCAAGTGCCTTAGAAATACCATGTAGGAGGATGCCCCCAAGATATCACCTGCAATGCTATGCCCCTAAGGCACGACACATAGAAAAAAATAGAGGAGAAGTGATGTAGAAGAATGTAGAAACAAATAGATGAATGGTCACACCAGAGGTGGTCTCCCAGTATCTTTGACCTTACAAGAGCATCAAGGATCATCCTAGGAGACGTAAACAACATATAACACAACACGGGAGAACACAACACAACACAATATTATAGCATATATATCTAAGAGGAGTTCAAACTTGTGAGCATCTTAGAAAGGTGCTCTATCAAGTGCGGTAAAAAGTGTGAGTAGTTCATACCTAATTGATTCTTATTTCCAAAACAGTCATGCATGCTTGTTTCTCAAGACCCTCCATCTTTAAAATCTTTTGTTACTTATGAGGAGGGGAATCATTTCTATTTCCCATCGATGACAATCACCTTGTTCTTTTCTGGTCCTTTTATTTCTTGTTTTGATTTGCTTGATGGAGTCTTTTGTGATGAAATGGGATACTTTCCATCATGACCACTTTTTCTTGCTTAATGTTATCCTGTCAAGGTTGCTCAATTTGTGTATCTAGTGCATTTCGGTTGTCTCTTGATCCTTGAAGGGATGGCGATGAAGGAACCTCAGCATAGATACCTTTCCCACATGGACAAGGTGGGTTATCAGTTGTCTCCTTATCCACTTCTATCATACCAATTATTTCATCATAGTCAAGATAGTCATCTTCCTACTCTATTGTATTTTGCTCTACCATATTGTTGTCATTATGCTTAGGAAAAGGATTTATAAAGATTTGTAAATTCTGATTTGGAGAGGCAACCAGCTTATTTCCATTTTTGTTTACACTAGTTACCTATATTATATTAGAATCGATGAGGTCTTGAATTTTATGTTTCAGATGCATACATCGTTCAATGTCATGTCCTGCCGAGTGGTGATACTGACAAAAGGCATTAGCATCCAACTAAGGTCATTGTATCTTGTTACTATCAAATGGTTTCATAGGAGGAAGCTTAAAAATATTGTTGCTTACTGCTTGATTCATAATTGATTGAAGAGAGTCAGACAATGGAGTAAAATGTCTTTGTTGTTGTCTGAATTGAAACGGTGCCCATTTAGAATTACTAATGGCAGACACTTATGATTGGAAATTATTCGAATGTTGTCCATTGATCTTGGTGAAACTCTTGTTATTCCTCTTAAAGTCATTTTGAGATGTTCCATCTATGGATTGACCAACTTGAGCTGATGAGTTTTGATTCTCACAATGACTAGATGAAAGTTGGTAATTGCGAAGAGTTGTGCATAGATGTTGAAAAGAGTTATATTTCATCAACATGATTTTATCAAAGATGTTAGGTTGTAGATTCATAATGAATATCTTCTAACCATCCTCATCTATAATTAGATATTGTATTTATGTGAAAAGATCTTGATATTGATTGATAAACTCAATTAACTTCTCTTTCTAACCTTGTTTGCAATGAACTAAATCAATCAATGAGACCGAAGGTCCAATATTTGCTTGGAAATGTTGCAAGAATTGATCAACAAGCTATGAGAAAGAATTTATTGAATTCAAAGGTAATGAGAAAAACCATTCCAAAGTAGTATCTTTGAGGGATCATAGAAAGAGTTTTGCTAATAGGTCCTCTTCAAAGAAGAAATCACTACACATAGCCATGAATGCTGACACATGAGTATTAGGATCACGTTTACCACTGTACTTTTCAAAGTGAGGAGTCTTAAACTTATCAGGCATTTGAGCTTTTAAGATTGAAAAATATAAAGGACTATGAGCATGGTATGTTGGTATATTAGATTGAGAAGAAGCATTGGTCAAATTTGTCACTTTCTATTGTAAGGAAGTCATGCTTTGCAAGAGTTGGTTTAAAAGGGCATCATTAGGTGATGCGGTTGGTGGGTTAGAAGAATTCAAAGCTTTAGTCATGAAATTCAAAGGTGATTGATTGCAAGTGGTCATGAAAGGTGGTTGAGAATAGTTATTCATATAGGAGGACACCTTAGGTGCTAGGTTTTGATAATTGAATCCCACAACCTTGTAATTACGTGAATTAATGCCATTAGATCCTCACATGCTAGTGGTAACATTACTTCAAGCTTGTACATTAGTAGTGAGAATTAATGACGTGAAAGTGGACATTCTGGTAGTTGGTATGGGTGTCGATACCTATGTATGATTTGGTGACGACACATTGTTACTAGTAATCGCGCAGCTAGCCACTGACCTAATGTTGTTACCCACTCTATGGGCTATCCCATGGAGTGTGTTAACACCGTCTCATCCTTCTTTCAATAACTCTCCTAAAATATGAATGACAGGTACAACCTCTTCATCTATCCTTTCTTTTTCCACAAATGCTTGAAAATCAACTAGTTCTTTATCAAGTTTGTTGATTTGATCATCAGGTACATGTGTTATTGTTGCAAGTATGTGCCTAATCAGTGTTTTCATTGGTGTCAATTGTATCCTATTTTGTTATTTTCTTAGAAGCTTTATATGTTGAGGATATTGAGAAAATTAGCCCCTCTAGAAGAATCAGAAAGTAAACAGTGAATCATAGTGAAAAAATTGAATTGCATACTGAAGAACAATTTAGAAGATTGCTCTGCATTTCTTGCTGACTGGAGATCTTGGTCTACGGATTGGACCTTATTTAGAAGCATGGATAAAGATTCTAAATCCTAAGTTTGAGCCTTTGGTATGAAGATTTGAGTGAGTTACATTCACTAGAGTAAAATTGCTTTCTCTGATTATTCACTGGTGCCTGAGAAAAAGTATTTTGCTCTGCATTCCTTCGCATTAAAGTGTTTTTCTCTGCGGTTCTAGAGGGAAGTCTGGGATGATGATAAGTGCCTACAATTGCAATGGTTCATGTTTTGGTGGTCCGCAAACTATCTTTATTTTATGACAATTGAAGATAGTGAAGTTCATGTGCTCTAGAGTGAAGAATCTCATGGATAAAGTGGTTTGAGTTTGTGTGATTTCTCTTGGTGAATTCAACGTGCTTGTGGATACCTCCTAATCATGTTCCTACCTTTACATTGGTCCGCGTTAAGGAATTAAGATCTTGTTTGAAGATTATTCCCAAATAACGTAGTGTGTAACTAATCTTAGCCAACTTGGTTAATTTTAGTGATTGCGAAGATCCCTTGAAGATTATGGAAGTGTGTTGTAGTGTGGAAGATCGTGTTTGAGTCCCAATTAAGGCATGACATGATTCTCATACCTCTATACTACAATTCCTTAACATAATTTTGTATTAGGTCAAGACTTATTTTGTAAATGTTTGTAATGCCGACCTTGGAGATTGTTCCAATGGTTGATGATTGTAGTACCAACCTTGATGATCATTCTAAGGTTGATGAAGTGTATAAATACTTGTAATTAAATCATGGAAAAGATGTCTTTGTGCGAAGATGGCAAGATAAGGAAAGAAGTGGAAAGGCAGAGCAAAGCAGAGGAACTACTGTACTTTAATGTACTAATCTCAGACATGAAGAAGATGTTGATTTTGGTAGTGAGCCTGGCAATGAGCCACCAGTAGGGTTTAATAGCCCTCAGGGTCTAACAACCCTCATTGTAATCTTTCTACGTTTAGGGTTGAGGCAGTGAGCCTGCTAGACCTAGTTGTGCTTCATGGCAATGAGCCAATATGTTCTAGGCCCGTGGAGTGACCAAGCATGAACATCATTTTTCAAAGATTGCAATATATTTTGAGAGCTGATCCTCTCCATGGTTTTTCCCCACCTTGTGGTTTTCCATGTAAAAAACTGGTGTCTCTTATGTTTAATATTGCATCTATGTTTAAGTTTCTGATTTCATGCATTCCTTGTTTAATCATAATAACTGTGGACAAGTGATTAATGTTTAAGAGAAGAAGTGTTTTATTTTTTGTGACAACTGATTCACCCCCCTCTCAATTGTCTGACGCATTTCAACAATTGGTATCAGAGCCAAGTTCCTTTGGAAAGAGTCTAACAACTCAAGGGGGATCCTAAATGGAGTCAAAAGGAAAATAGCTACACACTGATGCACTCGGATGCTCATCAAGAGATAATAAAGGAGGATTGTCCAAGGACATGTTTCATGAAGAAAAGAGTGTTAACCATCGAAGATGTTCTAATTTAGAAGTATGCACCAATAATGAAGCCATGTTTCAAGGTGAGAACTGTTGGGTTATTGATAGTAGTTGTTCAAACCACATGACTGGTGATAAGAGTAAGTTTGCAAGTCTAGAAAGATGTGATGGAGGGCTAGTTACATTTGAAGATGACTGCACTGGTGAAATATGCAGAATAGGATCAATCAATTTTGCCAATAGACAAATTTCTGAAGATGTTCTTTATGTTAAAAATTAGAAGAAAAATCTCTTAAGTGTTGGACAGTTATGCAAAAAGGGATTTAGTTTTGTGTTTGAAAATGATACCTTTGAAATCAAAGAAAAATCTGGAGCTGCAATAGCAATTGGAAAAAGGACAAAAGAGAATCTCTATCATCTCAGAAAAAGTGACTTTCTTGGGTTCACATCTCAGACCAATGAAAGCTGGGTCTAGCATAGAAGATTGTGTCATGCAAATCTTGATGTTTTAATAAAAACAAGCTCAGTTCAAATTGTAAAGAATCTACTAGAAATTGATTACTCAAACAACATCATTTGTAGGAAATGTCACGATAAAAGACTGTCAAGAAAAATATTGCAAGATAAAGAAAGATCTTCCACTGAACGCCTAGAATTGATCCATACAAGTCTTTATAGTCCTACAAGAATACCAAGCCTCCATGATGACAGGTACTTTATGTTTTTTATTGATAATTTTTCTAGAATGACTTGGGTTAGCTTTTTCAAGGATAAATCAAAGATTCTAGATGCACTCAACTTTTAAAGAAATGGTTGAAAATGAGCTAAGCATGAAAATCAAGAGTTTGAGAATTGGCAAGGAAGAAGAGCTCACCTCCAACAATTTCAATATGTTCTATGAGACATATGGGATAGAGAAACAACTCTCTGTAAAAAAATAAGGTAATGGAAGAATCAAGTAGGACTATTTAGGAAACTACAAAATTAATGTTAGAAGAAGCAAATCTGCCAGATACATTTTGGAAGGAGGCAATTCAAACCACTGTCTATACATTAAATAGAGTTTAGGTAAAAACCAAAGATGAAAAGACTCCCTTTGAACTATGGTATGGAACAATACCCACTGTGAAATATTTTAAAATCTTTGGAGGCAAATGCCTTATCAAAATAGAAAAGGATAATGCTAAGTATGAGGAGGGCATTTTTCTTGGATATTCATATTAGACCAAAGCCTACAACTTCTACATCAATAGACATGGAAGGATTGTTGAAAGTACAAATGTTAAAGTTAACGAGAACATTCAAGAGTACTCAGACCCAACCAATGAGGATTTGCAAATTGAAGCACAAGAAGGTTCCCAAACCATCAGTGACAAAACAAAATGTGATGCGAAAGATCACAGAGCTGCTGTGAATCAAATGAATCTATGCTTGATTGCCAGTATTGACAACAACATTTCCAAAACTGCAGAAGAAAACATGGATTTGAAATAAAATATAATAGAAGCAAATGATTACATAAAAGAGTTAAGAAAGCAAATCAAGCAGCTTCAACAAAGACTAAAAGAGGACAATGAAGAAAAGACAAAAATTGAGGAATGTCTGAAAGATAAAACTAAAGACTGCATGAAACTTGAAGAAGTTGTAGATCTGAAAAGATGATCTGAAACATGTACGAGCTCAAAGAGACCAATTCAGTGTGAGTGCTACCAGATATGATAAACTAATGGCAAGCCAGAAAAATGATGATAACAAAGAAGGCATGAGACTTGAAAAAGGTAAAGATTTCAGAGCAGGTCAAGAAGAGGACAAAAGTAGATAGAATCAAAGAAACAAACCTAGAAGACCATCAGTTAAGCAACCAAATGCTCAAAGGTACCCATCCTTCAATGGTTATTGTAATTCATGCAACAAGTTTGGTCACAAGGCTACTTGGTGTAGAAACAAGATGAATCAAAATGTTCCATCATTCTCTAGTCAGTGTTTCATATGTAATGAAATTGGTCATAAAGTTGCCAAATGCAGAAGTAAAGTAAGCCAGAACTCTATTAGATGCTATGCGTGCCATAAAATGGGACACAGGGCTAATGAGTGTAGGAGCCAAGGGAGAAAAGGCTATGGCACATATAGGATAATGGAATCCTTCAGTGGCCATTTTTATACTTGCAATGAATTTGGGCACAAGGCCAACCTATGCAAGTCAAGAATAAATGGAAGAAACAATGATTAGAAAAATATTGTATGCTTAAATTGCAACAAGCCTGGACATACTGCAAAATACTGCAGAAATAAGAACATGAAGAAGGATGATCATTCAGAGTCGAGGATATTAGTGGAAAAAGTTGATCCGGCAGAATTCGAGGAAGAAATGAACAAGATTTGGGTTAGGAAGGGAATAAATGAAGAAAGAGATGAGTCTGCTCCATACTCTGGAGTAGCTACTTCCTCTGGGAAGTAGATTGTGGTCTATGGCTTAGGGGAAGCCATATTGAAAAATCTAAATCCCCCAGCCAGATAGTCTGTGCTGATATTTGACACAAAAATATGTTATATCCCTTGAAAGGATCCTGGTCTAGAAGCCTAAAATGACTAAGTATGAGCAGTGTGCAAAGAAGTACCATTGTGAATTGTCCTCGAATAGTGTGCAGTACCAGAATACAAGGGTCCTCATTTCTTCACTGTTGCATATTTTGTTCTATAGTTTTGAAAACATGTTAAGAGGTCAATGATGAATGTTGGATATAAATTCTAGAGTCTCATATGATCTGCACTAGGAGATATGACAAATTGGTCACTCATGCACTAAAGGGACAATTTGACAGGTCATGAATTTTGATAAGGTGAAAAAGACACTGCTTTAGCTACCAATAAGGAATTCACATGTGCAATTGATATTGAGAAAAATTTGTAGAAGAATAGCTACAGACAGAAGAATGTTGACCCATGGAAATTATTCGCTATATGTAGTGTCATTGATTGATAAGCACTGTTTTCAGAAGGTGTCATGATGATTGATAATGAAATGTTATGTTCCCTAGGAAAAAAATTCATGCACACCCTAATGTGCATTCTAAAAGGAAGTTTTCAAAACAACAAAAAGAAAAGAGTGTAGC
Organism: Cunninghamia lanceolata; assembly: GCA_027924645.1. NCBI lineage: Eukaryota > Viridiplantae > Streptophyta > Pinopsida > Cupressales > Cupressaceae > Cunninghamia > Cunninghamia lanceolata. The sequence goes on from BSBN01000904.1 coordinate 10,883,373, forward strand.
AATGTAAGTAGTAATCAAGTTGGTTGCTAAGGACAAGAGGATCTTAAGATATGAGTATCTAATAAAGAGCAGTAAAGTGTTGCGGTGTTGCTAACAGAGGGAATAGTGTGATAGCAACAAGATTTGAAGTTGAGGATTGACAAACCAAGAAGAAGAGAAGTTCATCAAGTAAGGGGGAGTAGTCAGAGAGTTTAGAAGAGAGATTGGATTAGAGCAGAAGAGTGCAAGTATGTGCCCTTTTCCATTGATGTCAAAGGAGGAGAGAAATCATGTGAAAAACTTAGAGAGAAAGAGTGTAGATGTGTAAAGAGATAGGGAGAGAATCTTGTCTTGATGGTTGTTGTAGTTTTTCACATCATATGTTGCTATCAATGACAAAGGGGGAGATTGTTGCAAGTATGTGCCTAATCAGTGTTTTCATTGATGTCAGCATATCTTTGTTGTCATTGGTGTCAATTGTATCCTATTTTATTATTTGTTTAGAAGTTTTATATGTTGAGGATATTGAGAAAATTAGCCTCTCTAGAAAAATCAGAAAGTAAACAGTGAATCACAGTGAAGACAATGAGTTGCATACTAAAGAACAGTTTAGAAGATTACTCTGCATTTCTTTCTGACTAGAGATCTTGGTCTATGGATTGGAAGTTATTTAGAAGCATGGATGGAGATGCTAAATCCTGAGTTTGAGCCTTCAAAATCAAGATTTGAGTGAGTTACATTCACTAGAGTAAAACTGCTTTCTCTGATTATTCACTGGTGCCTGAGAGAAAGTATTTTGCTCCGCATTCCTCTGTATTAAAGTGTTTTGCTCTGCGGTTCTAGAGGGAAGTCTGGGATGATGATAAGTTCCTACAATTGCAATGGTTCGTGTTTTGGTGGTCTGCAAGCTATCTTTCTTTTATGACAGTTGAAGACAGTGAAGTTCATGTGCTCCAGTGTGAAGAATCCTCATGGATAAAGTGGTTTGATTTTGTGTAGTTGCTCCTAGTGAATTCAACATGCTTGTGGATACCTCCTGATTATGTTCCTACCTTTACATTGGTCCACGTTAAGGAATTGAGATCGTGTTTGAAGATTATTCCCAAATAACGTAGCGTGTAACCAGTCTTAGCTGACTTGGTTAATTTTAATGATTGTGGAGATCCTTTGAAGATTATGGAAGCATGTTGTAGTGTGTAAGATCATGTTTAAGTCCAGTTAAGGTGTGGCGTGATCCGTATACATCTATACTACAATTCCTTAGCATAATTTTGTATTTGGTCAAGACCTATTTTGTAAATGTTTGTAATGCCGACCTTGGAGATTGTTCCAATGGTTGATGATTGTAGTGCCAACCTTGATGATCATTCTAAGGTTGATGAAGTGTATAAATACTTGTAATTGAGTTGTGGAAAAGATGTCCTTGTCCAAAGATGGCAAGATAAGGAAAGAAGTGGAAAGGCAGAGCAAAGCAGAGGAACTATTGTACTTCAATGTATTAATCTCAGACATGAAGAAGATGTTGATTTTGGCAGTGAGCCACCAGTAGGGTTTAACATCCCTTAAGGTTTAATAACCCTCATTGTAATCTTTCTAGGTTTAGGGTTGAGGCAATAAACCTGCTAGACCTAGCTGTGCTTCATGGTAGTGAGCCAGTGGAGTGACCAATCATGAGCATCATTTTTCAAAGATTGCAATATATTTTGAGAGCTAATCTTCTCCATGGTTTTTCCCCACCTTGGGGTTTTCCACATAAAAATCTGGTGTCTCTTATGTTTAATGTTGCATCTGTGTTTAAGTTTTTGATTTCATGCATTCACCATTTAATCATAATAATTGTGGACAAGTGATTAATGGTTAAGAGTAGAAGTGTTTGAGTTTTTGTGACAATTGATTCACCCCCCTCTCAGTTGTCTGACACATTTCAACAATTGGTATCAGAGCCAAGTTCCTTCGGAAAGAGTCTAACAACTCAAGGTGGATCCTAAATGGAGTCAAAAGGAAAATAGCTACACACTAATGCACCCGAATGCTCATCAAGAGATAATAAAGGAGGATTGTCCAAGGACGTGTTTCATGAAGATGTTTTGATTCAGAAGTATGCACCAAGAATGAAGCCATGTTTCAAGGTGAGAACTGTTGGGTTATTGATAGTAGTTGTTCAAACCACATGACTGGTGATAAGAGTAAGTTTGCAAGTCTAGAAAGATGTGATGGAGGGCTAGTTACGTTTGAAGATGACTGCACTGCTGAAATATGCGGAATAGGATCTATCAATTTTGCCAACAGACAAATTTCTGAAGATGTTCTTTATGTTAAAAATCTGAAGAAAAATCTCTTAAGCATTGGATAGTTATGCAAAAAGGGATTTAGTTTTGTGTTTGAAAATGATACCTTTGAAATCAAAGAAAAATCTAGAGCTGCAATAGCAATTGGAAAAAGGACAGAAGAGAATCTCTATCATCTCAGAAAAAGTGACTTTCTTGGGTTCACATCTCAAACCAATGAAAGCTGGGTCTGGCATAGAAGACTATGTCATGCAAATCTTGATGTTTTAATAAAAACAAGCTTAGTTCAAATTGTAAAGGATCTACCGGAAATTGATTACTTGAACAACATCATTTGTAGGAAATGTCAAGAAAAAAGACTGTCAAGAAAAATATTACAAGATAAAGAAAGATCTTCCACTGAACGACTAGAATTGATCCATACAAGTCTTTATGGTCCTACAAGAATACCAAGCCTCCATGATGACAGGTACTTTATGTTTTTTATTGATAATTTTTCTAGAATGACTTGGGTTAGCTTTTTCAAGAATAAATCAAAGATTCTAGATGCACTCAAAGCTTTTAAAGAAATGGTTGAAAATGAGCTAAGCATGAAAATCAAGAGTTTGAGAATTGGCAAAGAAGAAGAGCTCACCTCCAACAATTTCAATATATTCTATGAGACATATGGGATAGAGAAACAACTCTCTTTAAAAAAATAAGGTAATGGAAGAAGCAAGTAGGACTATTTAGGAAACTGCAAAATTAATGTTGGAAGAAGCAAATCTGCCAGATACATTTTGGAAGGAGGCAATTCAAACCACTGTTTATACATTAAACAAAGTTCAGGTAAAAATGAAAGATGAAAAGACTCCCTTTGAACTATGGTATGGAACAATACCCACTTTGAAATATTTTAAAATATTTGGAAGAAAATGCCTTATCAAAATGGAAAAGGATAATGCTAAGTATGAGGAGGGCATTTTTCTTGGATATTCATCTTGGACCAAAGCCTACCACTGCTACATCAATAGATTTGGAAGGATTGTTGAAAGTACAAATGTTAATGAGAACATTCAAGAGTACTCAGACCCAACCAATAAGGATCTGCAAATTGAAGCACAAGAGGGTTCCTAGACCATCAGTGACTAAACAAAATGTGATGTGGAAGATCACAGAGCTGTTGTGAATCAAATGAATCTATGCTTGATTGCCAGTATTGACAACAACATTTCCAAAACTATAGAAGAAAACATGGATTTGAAAGAAACTATAACAGAAGCAAATGATTACATAAAAGAGTTAAGAAAGCAAATCAGGCATCTTTAGCAAAGACCAAAAGAGGACAAAGAAGAAAAGACAAAAATTAAGGAATGTCTGAAAGACAAAACTAAAGACTACATGAAACTTGAAGAAGAAGTTGTAGATCTAAAAGCTGATCTGAAACATGTACCAGATATGATAAACTAATGGCAAGCCAAAAAAATGATGATGACAAAGAAAGCATGAGACTTGAAAAAGGGAAAGATTTCAGAGTAGGTCAAGAAGAGGACAAAACAGACAAAATCAAAGAAATAGACCTAGAATACCATCAGTCAGGAAACCAAATGCTCAAAGGTACCCATCCTTCAATGGTTATATTGTAATTCATGCAACAAGTTTGGTCACAAGGCTACTTGGTGTAGAAACAAGATGAATCAAAATGTTCCATCATTCTCTAGTCAGTGTTTCGTATATAATGAAATTGGTCATAAAGCTGCCCAATGTAAAAGTAAAGGAAGCCAGAACCCTATTAGATGCTAAGCATGCCATAAATGGGACATAAAGCTAATGAGTGCAGGAGCCAAGGGAGAAAAGGCTATGGCACATATAGGATAATGGAATCCTTCAGTGGGCATTTTTATACTTGCAATGAATTTGGGCACAAGGGCAACCTATGTAGGTCAAGAATAAATGGAAGAAACAATGATCAAAAAAATATTGTATGCTTAAATTGCAACAAGCCTGGACATACTGCAAAATATTGCAGAAATAAGAACATGAAGAAGGATGATCATTCAGAGTCGAGGATATTAGTGGAAAAAGTTGATTCGGCAGAAGTTGAGGAAGAAATGAACAAGATTTAGGTCAGGAAGGGAATAAATGAAGCAAGAGATGAGTCTGCTCCAGAATCTGGAGCAACTACTTCCTCCGGGAAGTAGATTGTGGTCTATGGCTCAAGGGAAGCCATATTAAAAATTCTAAATCCCCCAACCAGATAGTCTGTGCTGATATTTGACACAAAAATATGTTATATCCCTTGAAAGGATTCTAGTCTGGAAGCCTAAAATGACTAAGTATGAGCAGTGTGCAAAGAAGTACCATTGTGAATTATCCTTGAACAGTGTGCAACACCAGAATACAAGGGTCTGCATTTCTTCACTATTGCATATTTTGTTTTGCAGTTCTGAAAACATGTTAAGAGGTCAATGATGAATGTTGGATATAAATTCTAGAGTCTCGTATGATCTGCACTAGGAGATATGATAAATTGGTCACTCATGCACTAAAGGGACAGTTTGACAGTCATGAATTTTGATAAGGTGAAAAAGACACTGCTTTAGCTACCAATAAGGAATTCACATGTGCAATTGATATTGAGACAAGGTTGCAGGAGAAAAGATACAGACAGAAAAATGTTGATCCATGGAAATTATTGGCTATATGTAGTGTCGTTGATTGATAAGCACTGTTTTCATAAGGTGTCATGAAGATTGATAATGAAATGTTATGTTCCCTAGGAAAAAAAAATTCATGCACACCCTGATGTGCACTTCTAAAAGGAAGTATTTAGAACAACAAAAATAAAAGAGTGTAGCAGTGTAAGTAGTAATCAAGTTGGTTGCTGAGGACAAGAGGACCTTAAGATATGAGTATCTATTAAAGAGCAATAAAGTGTTGTGGTGTTGCTGACAGAGGAAATAGTGCAATAGCAGCAAGATTTGAAGTTGAGGCTTGACAAACCAAGAAGAAGAGAAGTTCATCAAGTAAGGGGGAGTAGTCAAAGAGTTTAGAAGAGAGATTGGATCAGAGAAGAAGAGTGCAAGTATGTGCCCTTTTCCATTGATGTCAAAGGGGGAGAGAAATCATGTGAAAAACTCAGAGAGAAAGAGTGCGGATGTGTAAAGAGATAGGGGGAGAATCTTGTCTTGATGGTTGTTGTAGTTTTTCACATCATATGTTGCCATCAATGACAAAGGGGGATATTGTTGCAAGTATGTGCCTAATTGGTCAAGCCTTGGAATGACATTCAAGTCTTCCAACATCATTGTTAGATAGAGTATGTGCCCAAGGGAGGGCAGAGGCCAAAACAATGATGAAATAAAATGATTGAAGCACAAATAGATGTCACCTTAGAGGTGAAGCCCTCACGGAGATGAAGATCCTTCAAATCATGAGGAGATGGATTGATGAAGCCAAATCTGCAATAAACAAAGACAATAAGAACACAATTATGCTCTGCAACACAATGAATGCCTTGAAATCCCTTAGCTCAATATCACAAGTTCATGTTATCCATCTAGGTATAAAATGAAGACATAAACTCACTTATATATGTTTTCTCGCTAACATTGATAATTCAAATTGACAAGGCCAATAGAGGGAAACCTTTTTAAAGGTCTTATGCTGACACATTTAAATTTGGGTCTTGACAAATCAGCCTAGACTTGGGTGTGGGTACCCAAGTCCCAAGGCCAATTTGGGTCTTGATTAAGCATTTAAATTGGCCCCTAAGTCCCATTTGACATGGGTTTCAGGGGAAATTTCTCTGAGATAAGTATTAAGCATGTAAAGTGTAAACACGGGGACCTAGGAGCTAAACTAGGAGGTAAATAGGCATGAGGTTACCTTTTACTCCATAACAACCATATCACTATAGATTAATATACTATTATACATTATTTATGCACTATGAATGGAAGGCACTTTGTCAACCACTATCATCTTAAGTATGCCTACCTCACCCCACTTTCACATACCCCTCTAGCACTATACTATTTACCCTTTGCATAGTACTACCACTACATTGTGACCTATTATCTCTAGCCATTATAGTTTATCGGTCATCATATTGGTCTTGCATTTCTGACCTTGCCACATATTCTACCATGATAGTATCCCATTCCCCTATTAGCCTATACACATTTGCTAGTCTATGCTATGTTTGATTTCCATAATAAGTTCATAGGTAGCTCTTCCCCTTCTTCTATTCCTAATATCTAAACCCACTAGTGATTCATATAATCTTATAGGTGGATCTACCCTTCTTTCCTCATCTAGTAGAGTGCCACTAAGCATGTCAATGTCTATAGTCCCGAGTGGAGGCTCTAGCCAAAAGCTACAAGGGTGACATCTAATAAAAAGAATGTCCATAATCACATGGTATAATCTCTAGTGATGGCCCTTGCAACTTAGTAGTTGCATGAGGTTATATTATGGGAGTGGCATTTAAAAGAAAATCAAAATCAAAAGCATGCAAGCCTAGGAGATGTACTCAAAGATAAATTAAAGCAACTCAAAGGCTATACAAAAAATCAAGAAAATAAATGCAATCCTCAAAAGAAAAATAATAATTCGAAGCTATATCCAAACCAATGAAAAAAATTAAAATACTCTACTAGACTGAATATGCCTCACTTCCTCTCTCTTTCCTTCTCTTATGATCCACCTTATAAGCCATTTTAGGTTTATCTTATGAGCTAGGATGCCTTTTTCCCCCCTTCTTACAACACAAACTTAGATATGAATTTTCCTACTACAACATTTCACTTCATCCTTTTTATCCCCCATTCCATTATACATTTGTCTTTTCTTTTTGTCTCAAAATATAAGATTATGTATTGAATTATTCTTTAATATAATTTTAGGCAAGCCTCATACTACTTACTCAATTATTACCACTTGAATATTATACTATCCCCTATACCCTATTTCCCACATTTTCCTATATCACTTACACTACATACACCTCCTAAAACACTTCTGATTTTCCATATATGAATGTCATACATATGTTTGATGTTTGATACAAATTCATTTATCATCCTCATTCATAAGCTTAGGATGACATGTGATCTACTGAGAGATGTTATATTTGTTGTGCCTATTTCTATCTTCTTGTGACCAAGTTCCTCACTCTCTTTATTTCTACCTCATTCATCTTATCACTTCTACCCAAGATATATCTTCCTATTTTTATAACCTTTGATGTGCTTTCACTTAAAAATTCACTTCCTTCTATATTACCACTTTTTCATCACATCCATCATTACACTTCTCTAACTCTGGGACCACTCTTCTTCTTATTTCCCTTATCACTATCTTTCCTTACTATATCTTGAGAAACATCTACTTGTTTTCTCCACTTTGAGACATCTACCTTGACTTTTCCACACCTACTTGTTCCCTTCTCTTTGATCATTTTCTTATTTCCTCCTCTATCTATATACTTCTCACTTTTCATATCTTATTTCCCTTGTCATGGGGCACATTATATCTCTCCCACCTCATCTAGATCTCATAAATTTTCCTCTTTCTCATTCCCCCTTATCACTACCATTCTAACATTCCTCTTATCACTAACCATCAACCTTCCTAACTTGTGGGGAAGTGCCTACTTATCTACCTTTTTATCATTATCCTCCTTGAAAATGGCTTTGGTATACCCCTCCTTTAGTCACTTGAGAATGATATATCTCAATCACTTATCCTTGTTTTCACTTGGGAGTATGACCTTAATTTCCCACTCTTCTAGTTTATTCTTTTGTTCTCCACTTTTATCATGATATCTATTGATCACTTTGGGGGCATGACCTTGATATTCCCCCTCTTTCTTCATCACCACCATTTTGTTGCTTAGCCACTTAGGGGCATTGTTAGGAATAGCAGGTAGAAGATATCAATTAAATGCTGATAATTAGAGATTAATCAGAGGAATGAAAATACACAGAAATAAAATAGTGAGAGATAATTTTAACATGGTTCACCCAAACTCGGGCTACATCCACCAACATAGAGTCTAATATTATTATCTAGCAAAAATTAGAACTGATTATAACCAGCAATCTCATGCAACTTTATATTAGTGCAATATGCTACAATGCACTATCAACAGAAACCCTAACCCTAAGCCTTTTCGCCTTCTCCAGTCATTTTTATCAAGACTTATGTCGGTTACAAAAAATAGGGTTTTATATGTTGGCCAATAGAAAAAATAACTATCGACGCCTTTATAAAATAATGGGCAATTTTTGCTTTGGGGGTGCTGCACTTCCCTACACTCCCACGTTAAATACTTTGGGGGGAAACTGCATCAACAAAAATGGGGAAAATTTAACCTTCAAGTCTGATTGGGCTCCATATAACAATAGGCATGAGCCACTTGTTCCCCTTTTGATCCCTCTTATCTCTTATCATTACTTGGGGGCATAACTTATATGTTCCCCTCATTTTTCACTTTCCTATTATCTTATCATTAAATCTTTGTCATTTATTCCTTTCTCCTATTCTCCATTTTCTTCAATTGACTGGATCTTATCATTATCACTCTATTTCTAGTCAAAATAAGGGGGGTATATATACTAAATCACTTTCTTTCACTCCTGTCTACTTGACCTTGATCATGACCATGATGACTAGCCTACACTATCATCTCTATGCATGGTCTAGACTAGCCTCTTTATCCAATTGGGTGGTTAGTATATAACCATTGATGGAATCACCACTTTTACTAGTTACCTTTTAAATTTTATGTGGAAACCATATAGCAAGGCCCTAAATGTCATTTTACCACTTTACTACTATTTACCTTTTACCTTTCCTAAACATAATTTTACCACTTTACCATTTACCTTAGTAACCTTTTTATTTTTTGTTGAATGTTATCATAAGGACCATTTTACCTTTGGCCTAGTCTAGCCTCATTTATGGGTGGCTACCTTACATACCTCTTCATCATGACCATTGACTACATATCTAGCATCTAATTTCCATGTATTCAATTTCAACTTTCCACTGATCTTTACCAATGTGTTCTTCTTGTATCTGCCATGGGTCCTAGAAATGTTATTTTTCCTTAGTTCTTTTATGGAGTGGATCTTCATAGATTCCTCCTTCAAAACAAAATGGGTACGTATTTGTGTGTTTTCAGTAGTTTCCATGTGTATTTTATGATATGGCAAATATGTATGTTTCTAGTATATGCTTAGATCATATCTTTTTTAATTTTTCTAAGACGTGTTCCCTAATTAGATTAGTTATGTTTATGTTTCCTCTATATGTGTTATATGTGTTTTATCTTATTAGTTTATATTGACCAATTTCTATGGATGCTTTATAGGAACAAGTACACATGCTTGAATGAAGATCCAAAACCTAATTAAAGACTTGTATCTTTTTTTATCATATTATATCATTTATATTTTGTAATTATCTATATGTGTATCATACTCTTACTTTATTAGAACTCTTCCCCTACTTGTTATTAGCCCATTGAAGTGGAAGAAAAATGTAGTAACAAAAATTATATACTCTGCAATTCATTTTATTGTGCTTTGCATGGGTATTTTATCCCTTTTTACATTTTATGTGTTTTTAACCTTACTTTGGTCCCTTTTCTCTTTCCTAAGCCATCTCTATCCCTTCCCCATGACCCTCTTACCCTTTGATGCCAAAAATTTAATATTTTTCTCCAAACATTTAATATCTTTCCCATTCCTTCAATGTGACTTCCCCGTCTTCATGTTCCTCTTACTCATTTCTTCCAATTATTGAGACCTCTTCTTATCACTTGATAAAATTACTAAATGTTATTCTAATCCCTCTCATGTGTGTCCAAAACTCTTCTTTTCCTCCTATAATCTTGCATCTCCATACTTATCTGAACTAATGATCAAAACTCTTGGATACACCTCCCGAGCCTTAGATTTTCCTCAAAAGCTAGACCTTCTTGGCCAAAGGGACCAAGGTGCCTCCTCCCATTAGAAAGGTGGCGGCTTCATATTTTTATCCCATTGCTCTAAAAATTTAATGATGAGTACATTTAATGATGGTGGTTAGGGATCCAGAGTACATTTTGTTGACTTCTCATCAAAAAGCTATAAATAAGCCTCATCTTTCCTCATTTCTAACACATGAATTACTAGTTTCTCACTTGATCAATGTATTGAAGTTATTTTATCTAAGGTAGAAAGCATGTTTGAGTCTATACTACAATGAAGCATCATGTTAGCAACCCTCTTAAGCTCTATAATAGTTATTCTAAGGCTCATGGACATTCCTACAAGCATTTCTTCATCACTAGGTAGCTATTTTCTTTCATTTTTCTACCATGTTAGCCTTTCCTTATTTCTAATTCCATTAGGTTTGTACTATTTCTTCCTAATTCTACATTTTCCCTCTCTCCTATCATCCTCTTCCTCAATCCATTCTCCATTGCTTTTGTGTCCATTTTACCTCCTTTTTCTATCTCCTACCCCCTCTTTTTCACCTCCTAGCCCTAGTTTCCTTAGTTTTTCCTTTTCCTTCCCAGATTCCTTTTATATCTCACCAATTTATTCCTAATTTTTTTTACCACATCTCCTCTCATCCATCTTCCCACAAAATACATTTGTCTTCCATCTCATTTCCATTTGATCTCCTTTTTCTACTCCCACTCTCTTTTCACCTCTTAACCCTACTTTCCCTAGTTTTCCTTATCCTTCCATATTTCCTTTTAGATCCCACCATTTTTTCCTAATTTGTTTCTTTCTACCTCTCCCCTCACCCATGTTCCCATAAAATTCACTTATCTTTCATCTTGTTTCTTCTTGACCTTTTTATTTTTATCTCTCGTTCTCTCCTTTTCAAACCTAGTTTCCTTATTGCCTTCATTATTGCTAATTAGTGTTTTACAGTCTCTAGTTTGAATTAGTTTTATTTCATAGTGTATATCTAATCTCTATATTATTTTTTATCATATTGCCATGTGGAATCATGCTCAAAATCCGACAAAGGGATTGACTAAGGAAAACTTCCCCCTTTAACCATTTTTGGTTTTGGGGGGTTTCCACATAGAATTTGTGTTTGCAAGTGTAATATGAAAAAATGGTGAAGAATTTGCAAAACAAAAAAAGGAAAAGTGTTGGAAATCATCTAATGAAGCTCTATGAAATTTTAGTCAATACTAACACTATGGATTAGGTCAACCCCTCTAGACCAAAGTGTCAGTAAGGTGCTAGAAGAGGGCTAGGCTGCCCCCTTATGTAGAAAACTTTACCTTTCATTAGAAAAGTCTAAAAAATTCTAGAAAGGTTCCTCACTTCATTTTGAACATTTTTCATAACTATCATTTTCTAATTCAAGTGCATTTGAACCAACTTTTCTTCCATTTTTTGTCATTCACTCATGCATTTGCAAGGTGTGATTCTAGTTATTATCTTGTCTTCTTTTCTCTCTTGTCTATAGTTTGTTTTCACTAGAAACCTCCTACATTTTTCCACATCATAGATAGTCTATTTCCAGTTATAAAAATTAGGTGAAACACTTCTAATTCTCTTGCTTTCTTTCTCCTGTATTTCTAGGTCTAGTTGCAACATGTTTTTTCATTTTACTCCACTTTCTAATCAAATTCTTGATAGGTGATAGTTATAAGAAATGAATAATAGACTGTAGTTGACCATGCTACACATCTTTAGCCAACTCTAATACTATGGACCAAGCTACCCCCTTTAGACTAGAGTGCTAGCAAAGGTGTTAGGAGAGGACCAGGCTAGCCCCTTGGAAGTTACTTCATTTAGAAACCTTTTCCTTTGCTCAAAAACTTCCAAAAAGTCTAAAAATCTTCCTTGCATCATTTTGAGACTTTTTCAAAAGTACTACTTCTATGTCCAAGTGCATCTTACCTCCCATTTTTGCTCAATTTTCTCTCTTAGTCACATGTTTGCCCATTCTTGTTTCCATTTCTAATCATGCCTTGTATAGTCTTGTTAATAGTTAGTCCCAACTCAATGTGAGAATTGATTAGGCCAATTTAAGACTCTTTCATACACTTCAAACATCCCTTTATTTGATCTAATTATATACATACTTAAGAAAGACAATCTTTCACATTTCACCTTCATTTAGATGTATATTTATATTATGAAAAAGTTTAGGTTTGTAATGGTGAAAATTGCATCCCTATGCCTTTTCCCTTATGTTTTGGGCCCACCTTGATTAGGATGTCCTTTTTGCATTGAATAGTGTGTAAAATAGAATATTTTTCATGGAAGTTCAAATATAATGTTATCCTAGCTTGTGCCCATCATCACTTATCCTAGGATCCGAATCGCACTCTGTCTCCATTGTTCGTTATCTTGGTTTAGATCCACAAGTGTGGAATTGACCTATGTCACTTCCATGTGCATGGATTTGAACCCCAAACTTTTAAATTTGAATGTCTAATTTGGGCTCATTTTCTTGCTCTTACTAGCAAGCACAACTTATTTCAAACTACACACTACTTTGGTGTATTTAAGTATTGAACCCAATTCATTTAGAACATCAATGATTATATAGTGCCCCTCATTTTCATTCATTATAATTAATTAAGTAGAATATTTGTTTTCAATGGGTTATATTTCATTTTCAATTTATCTAGTTCAATGTTTTAATCCACTGATTTTTCATAATATTAATTTTCTAGTTAAAATAATTAGCTGTGAATTTTTATTAGTTCAATCAATTCAATATGTTTTGATTTAATAAATAATGACTATTTATCATATTAAAGGGAATCATTATATAAAATAGGTTTAAGCAGTATTGCCTCATATGTTTGAATTTGATATGTAAAATGAGTACACAAGATAAGTAATTGACGACATGATTGTGTGGGTCTAAAGTCTAAACACTCATCTTTGACTTAAACATGTAGTCTTATATACTTTTCAAATATAATCATTTAAATTTTATTTTATTTTTACAGAAAAATAAAAAGTTATTCTATACTCATAACTATGTAGTGATGTCTATTCTCTTAATGAGAGCATAGGTCAGAGAGATATGGGAATAGGAGACAGATTTGAAGCCATGAGTCAAGCAAAAATGGGGTTTTTTTTTAAGTCTCAGAGAGTGAGAGAGAAAGGAAAAACTTCATCATCTTTATGATTATCGTTACCTCCAATTGCTTTATCCTCCCCTCTTTGCCTTGTCTTCTCTCTTCAACTGTTAAGGCCGGCTAAGTCACCAACCTCGTTTAGGAATGGCCAAAGTGACTGTATTAAGCAGGAAAGAAAAAAGAGTCCAAACCCTAAATCCACCTGAAGATATCTCCTACAAAAGCCAAAGCTTTCTGCGCTTGTGTTGTAGCGAAGAACGGTAGCTCTTTGATTTCAAATGGAGAGAGGATTATTATAATAAGAGATGAGATGAAGTGTGAATGAAGATGAGATGATGATCATCTGATTTGTTTCAGAGAGCAGATTTCAGCAACTACATCAGAAATATCTTCAACAGCCTTCCCAGAGCTAAGTACACTCCTTCACAATTACTTTCTTAAAATAGCATTTAATTCTGAATTTTCCTAAAATAACATTTAGTTCTGAATTATCCACTGCTGCAGTTGAAAATAATTAATCAAGATTGATTTATGCTTATGTGTATGCATTTTATTGGATTATCCATGATTAAATTTAGAGAGTTTTGGAGGTCTTGTTATTATCTAGTGTTGCCGCTGTTTTAAATCCGTCCTGTAGAGTTATTCGAGCCACTTTTTGGACAATTCTTTTCAATTTTCATGGATGTCAATTTCCAATTTGAGAGCTCTGTGATCTCATTCATCAGTGGCACGGTATTCACTAACACCCATATGAATGAATGAATGAAGGATTTTAATAACATCCACAAGGCCAAGCAGCCTAAGGGACCAAGGAAACGACCCTTCAATATATTTTCAGTCTCCTTTCAAGATCTGATCTTCTGCTATGAATCTTGACCAATAAACTAGCCGTATTGAGAATCTGAGGTTCCTCAAATAACTCACTAAGACTGTCCACATTCCAACTATCCACATTTCAGTGGCATAAGATTTGGAAAGGGGGTTTTAATTTCAGGGCAGACATGACTTTGCTGGATTTTATGGATTTAGGATACAACGGCCTAGTGTTTTTGGGCTAAGGGACTGGATTAATTTTAGGCACAAAGGTACTAATAAGTCTTTTTTTTTCCCCTTCTCCTCCTCTCGCCTGTTTCCTTTTTAAGTTAAAACCAAACCTAAACAAATGGCTTCTGTTCTGCTGTTCATGGGTTGTGGAATCCATCTGAATCAGTGTCTTGTCAATGAATAACAAGCACAAATAAGAAAACCCCAAATCTATGAAATTTACAATCACGATAGGGCTTGGTTCCACATTTGCTAAATGTTTGTAAGTGTGAAATCTGGTCTAATAAGTAATTATGGGAGAAAATAATTGAAACCTTATGGGACAGTAGGAAATTATGCAGAGGACAACTTGAAACTAGAGTTTGAATTTAAATCTGTAAGGAGTTTATAGTTAAACAACATTGGTATTTCTTACCATTATATTTGGGTAATAATGGGATGATTAAATATTTGTAAGATAATTTAGATGGTTTTGCACATATGGACCAGGTATGAATGATAACATTAAAAGATCATATGACTTACTAGTTGACACAATGAAATTAAAATAGGTGATCATTAGTTGATGTCATCATATTTAGAATATATCTATTTAATTGCTTGCACGTCATAGGACTCAGATAGTATTGACTGATTATTGCACTATAATTACTCAATGCTTGAACTAGGAGCATTTAACATATGATCTTTGGGTGCCAAAACTAAGAATAATGTGATTGCATCATTTATTTTTTTCTTATGTAGAAAGATAAAACAGAGATATTAGATGATTTATTTAAAGTATTAGTGCATAGATGGGGAATTAAGTACTAGTGACTAACATTATTATCAATGATGATAAAACTTATTATGTGTGTGAATTATGACTAATCTTCTAACTCTTGAAGTTAAGATACATAGGTAAGGCCAAAGAATTGGTTCCTCGAGGACCAGATCTAGGTCTAGGGATTTGTCATGATATAGAGATCTTACCCTATTTAGTGCAAGTTTGTGACATAGGATTGTTGCCATCTCCATAGTTTGGTAAGGTTACATAAACTATCATTTCTAAATTGGAATAAATTATTGTTATAGAAATAATTGGTGCCACATTTTAAAGTGGACAAATGTCAATAGGAAAGTTTTAGAACATATTAATTAGTTTGGTCATTTTATTTGCATTCTAAAATAGTAGGTGGATTACCAACATATGAGACATGTTATGTTTTAATAGTAAACTTAAGAGTAATCTTTTTCATTAAACAAAAATAGGTGACTTAAGTGTGTATTTGTGGGTTAATTAATGACTCAAAGAAGGGTCATTACATTATCATGAAAGCATTCATATTAAAGCATCATAATAGTATCATAGAGCAATTTAATTGTATTATCTGTTAGTATCATCATCCTAGGCATATTGCATGCTTTCCTGTTGTTTTCAATCATTTTTCCATATCTATTGAATCAATCCACCTTGTGATTGACGGAGAAGATGACCCTTTCTTATCAAATTCTCAAATGTTGTTTGTAAACACAATTTTCCCATATTTAGATCACAAACATAGGGGCGACCAAATCCTAGTTGTCATATTTTAGCCAATTCATTTTTACAAGTACAAGTTCAGATCCTCGAACCAATTCACTTATGCAAGCACAAATATGAACTGGAGGGAGACACTATCAATTTATAGATTTTGAGATACTTGTTTGGATAGGGCCACAATTATCAACACATTCTTAACATATTCAATAGTATATTTCCATCATCAAAACTCAAGCTAAGTATCACAATTACTTAATTTAATTTATGTAATTAATTTTGTTATTTCAGCCCCAATTCATATATCTAGGTTAATTGTTTACTTAAATGATTTATTTATTTATTTAGCCTACATGAGGGATAACTTTAAGGAACCCCCCTAAAAAAACTTATAAAATCCTGGTGAATCCTAGATAAGTGCTATAATTTTCCTAATGAATCTTTCCTTTTTTTGAAAAAAGTTAAATTTCCTAGCAAATTTATGTCTGTTGTTAGAAATTTGTATTAAAATCATGGTGAATCCTAATGAATAATTGGTAAAAGAAATAATTTCGTTGGCGAATTAAACTTGTATTCAAAAAATAAAATAAGTTCGTTGGCAAATTATATAAATATTCAAAAATATAAAATAAATTATTTGGTGAATGTGCTAGCAAGTTTTTAAAAAATCATAATGTGGTTGACGAAAATATCAAATGATTAATTTACTTGGTGAATTTATAGCTTAAAAAATATTTACATTTAAATCGACGGATAATCAGTATTGTAGACACCTAAAAGTGTCCTTAGGTCGCAAGACCCTAATTTCTTCCACACTTATCTATTTTCCCCTAATTTTCCCTCTATGGTTAAATAATTAATTTTAATTGATTAATTATTTAATTATTTAATTATTTATTACCCCTTGCCCCCTTTAATTTAAATAAATGAACATTTATTTAAACTAAAAGGCCTTGTCCTAATTGAATAGGTTCCACCTATTTAATTTAATCATCCCACAATATCTCCTCAAATAAATTAAATAAATGAACCCAATTTATTTAATTTAAAAGTCATTTCCCACCTCACAATTTCTCCCAATTTAAAATTCAATTTTGTCCTCTAGTGATGAGAAAACCCTAACTCATCTCAACCCTCCATTTGGCCTCAAAGTCAACATGTGATCCTGGCCCTCCATTCAAATCTCCTCTTCTATAAAACACCTTTTTCCAGCTCATTTTGGCTATCTCTTAGTTCATTTTTCATCTTCTTAGTTTTGGAATCTCCCTATTTTGCTTACAATCTCCAATATATTGTTGTCCACACACACACAAGCTTCTCAAGATCTTTGCAACAACTTGCAAATATGAGAACAATAGTGCAAGATGGAGGACAATGGAAAGAAGTCATTAGTTAGCTTGTTTGATGTTTTGTTTGATTGATTCGTAGCTTATAATGCACTCCATTGGGAGCTAGGGTTAGCTATTATTTATTTTCTACATATTAGCTAGCTTTTTCCCTATCTTCATTTGTGAAATCAATCATCAATCAAACCTTGGTGTTGCTCGCATGGCCAACAACACTAGTGTAATGCCCCGTCATGTAACTCTAGAGTGCTAGACTAAAAGTGCAAAAGTTACAAAAATATATATATTTTTTTTGAAAGCAAGATAGTGCAAAGTAGTAACCAAACATATCATATTACACCGCATAAACAAAATTACTCTTCTAACCACTCTAGGGCAACATAACTACATTAATGATAGAAAATAAAACTACAGAAGCAATAACCATTACACTACTAGAATAGATACAAATAACTTTTACTGAAGCGGAATAGATTAATTACAGAGTCTCAGTACAGGATTACATGATTACAAGATTATAAGACCGATCATGTCGGTTTACAAAAGAATACATAAGAAGGTATATAACACCACCGAGGTAGGAGGCAAACTGGAACTGGAACACCTCTGCGCAGAATCTTGAACTGTATCTCCAAAAAGGACCAATGGATAGCTCTTACCTCCCAACCATGTGGAACCCTGAGGTCCACCCCTCCGAGCTAGGAGATAACAACGAGGATTCCACTAAGCCAAAGAGACAACAATAACAGAATGACAACATACATGAAACAACTGACCATACCAACAACACTGCACAAGCCAAGATATCACTCCAGAGGTACCACCAAGAAACAATAGAACTGCATAAGCCAAGACATCACTCCAGAGGTACCACCAAGAAACAATAGAACTACATAAGGAGAGTGTCATCGCATGGTCCTAACGTGGGTTACCCTGACAGCCTCTAGCTAGATGCCGGCCCCCATCCATGGGTTACCCTAACAGTCTCTCGCTAGGCGCCGGCCCCCATCTATGGTTACCCTGACAATCTCTCACTAGACGCCGGCCCCATAGGGTGACACATGCGGAATCAACATTCCTTTCATGAGGACAAGGAAGTTGATTTTGCCAACCACGGCCTTCTCATCTCATCCTTAGCCTGAACGAGCACTACAGGCATGAGTGAGGTCTCTTACTTATCTTGTTAAGTGTTTTAAAATTTCCCACCCCTCTTGATTAAGTTATTAAATTTTCCAGATACTTACAACTTCCATGGAGTTACCCAGGTAGCCTTTCACTAGGCACCAGCCCCACCATGAAAGCCACTCCCTTAGCGTTCTCAGGTCAAACATACATACCACAACATATAGGTATAAAAGTCATAAATCAGATCTGGGCCATAACACATGCCTTTCACTAGGCCACAACAAGAAGTCCATAATCTCTTCACAATGAAGCAAAACCATCAAGAACTAAGTACTATATCCAAGGGCCATTCCCCATTCATTACAAGGTATGAAAATCTAGTGAATCCATTGACATGCCATAAATTGAACCAAAACCAAGAACTACACCTCTGGAGTTACGTATAAGACAAATGGTAAGGTGACCATTATTCGACAAGGACAAAACTTCTACATATGACACCAAGTACAAAGGACATCCCTCAAGAATCACACTTCAAAATTAACCAGAACATAAACAAAAATCTCCACCCCAATTAAACATAATGCTCCAATACAAACATAAGATATGTCCAAGAAGAAGATCGAACGATGAGATACAATAATTCATAACTAAAAACATCAGGCTAATACTTCTTTAGAAGAAATCTTATCTTACAAAAGCAACTACTCCTTACAACTCCAACTATAATCTTTTCCTAACTAACTTTAATGATTACCATTAGAATAAACATATGTTTCCAAGAGCATAAAACTCTGTTAGCTAAAACCAACTATAATTTCCAAAGGCAACTATAAATATAAACACAATTTCTCATCATCATGCTTACTTCCTACAATTTTACTCAAGAAACAACTAAATAATGTAAATTGTTACCTAAACATGTAAACATCTTACCCACTACCAATTCCTCAAGAGACAATTACTCATACATAATTACTTCCTTTTAGCCACAACTATAAGAAAATATATTCTCCTATTATAGTTTTTAATTACGGCCAAATGTATCAACAACACCTATCACTATAATTGACTTTAAGTAAACCCACTAACTAACATAATCCAATAACAAAACATTATAACCCTAAATAATTTAACTTACCATTTCTAATTAAAACATGTATAAGCAATTATTTACAATAAGCATAAACTTTCTTCAATGTTAGACCAACTACAATCATAACTATAATATATACTTTTCCAATGACACAACTTTTCCATCAAGCATCTTCCAATCTGTAGTTCTAATGAACACATCCTTGAGAATAGGGTAAATGTCTTTAATTGCAAAGGTTACTATTGAAATAAACTATTTACCACGATCTACTAATTAAAACTTTATATACCCTTACAAGTTTAACCTACAAGCTCTACATTGTTTCACACACATCTCATTCCCAAAAGCATAAGTATCTCCTAATGACATGCTACAACATCATTCATAAAGAGATCTTCTAGAATTACATACCTATTTCGCAAAACCAATCACACGCCAAAAGTCATTCTAAGAATTACAACTACAAACAAAAGACTACAATATGTACATATTTCCTATTAACACAAGTTACCTTCCAACATTTATTCAGCTATAATGGAAGGAACTTTTCGTCTAACTAATACAATTTCTAATAACGCAACTATAATTACAAATATATTTCTTATGAGCATACATTATCAACTAACATTTAACCAATTAAAATTCCAATTCAACACAATAAACATATATACTTTCCTATAAGTATCGATTATCAACTATAAGTTCTCACTGTCGCTTAAAACAAATCACTAATACCTACCATGAATATAAATAAAAACAACATAATCAAACGGTAAGCTTCCTAACCCACACTTGCAAAAATAATGTCTTCTTAATCCAATTATAAAATACTGATAAAATATGTCTAATTCACTTCTAGAACAATCTCTATAGATCTACCAATCTTTCCAAATTATGAAATTGAAAGATAATCTCCTTTTAACTAACTTGGTCAATAACCAAATAACACAATGCTCTAATTATATAATAAAATTGGTCCAGTCAATTAACTCAAGATACTTTATTTTACCACCATAAATGGATTAACTAGAATTAACACTAGCTTAATAATTCAAATCTAAAAGGAAACTGTTTCCTTCCAACTATAGGAATATAACTAAAATCTACTGGACCAAAATGATTGTATGGACACACAAGTTAGAAAAGGACTTGATATCTTACATACTTGTAACATGATAATTCATAAAGAGAAAGTTGCTAAACCAGTATGCCTCCCACTGGAGTTCCCTCAGAAATTTCCTTTCTAACTAAGCTTTTCTCCAAACAATCGCCAATGTAATGGGGCGAATCTATAGAGACCTCAAGAAAGAATAGAAGGAACAACCAAAATCTAGGTTAAGTAAAGTAAAAAGTTAGGTCGTTGGGAAGGACAATCATTTGGATTTGAGCTTGGCTTACACAAGATTCATTAAACAGATAAGTCATTCTCACCGTGGCAACACGCCTGAATGGCCATCTGATGACTGCATAACAAGTTTTAAATCCCATGAAAGAAGGCAAGGCATCTTAGTGGAGGTTGCCAGAGTGAAGGGCTAAAAACAGGTGAAAGACACAGATTTAAAAGTGTTCGCACAAGAGTGTGACTCTCTAGAGTTTGGGATAATGGTGGTCGTTGGCTAGAAATTCATTCCATAAAGAATCCAAGTCATTCCATATAATGGCCAACGTCCAGGTAACACAGTTAGGTGCGGTGCTAAGAAAGGTCTAATTACTAGCCAAAAAAAAACTTAATTGCCAAGAACTAATTACTATGGTTTAATGTGCCAAGGTAAGCATTGCAGGTTTTGCCTAAGTTGCTAATACCCAAAAGATGCTAGAGGGAAAAGATAGATTGAGTCTACTTTATCAGGTCGCTAAGAAAAGACAGCAACTCTAGGATTATTGCACGAGAACAGTAACAGGTATTATATACCTTCACCCCAAGTGCGCCCCTATGGCTTGGCAGACATTGCAATACGGAAACTCAGACATGCATGAAAACTGTTTTCCAAAAATGAGCCTCTCACCCAAGAATGACACCTTACCAAGAATTAAGCGATAGTAAAAGAAACAAACGATTAGCAGAGACAACGAATCATATAACCACCATTACAAGGGATGCCCTCTAGATAGAAATGAGTTAAGAAATTCACAAAAAGGTTCAATGGAAAAAGACTTTAGAACTATCTCGATAAAGAAGAACAAGATGCAATAAATTAGCAGCGTGAATTAACCATTGATGGCGTCTGGATTTCAAATTTTACCCACGTTTTCAACATACCTTTGTTAACTGTGTCTCCTAACATTAGTCATAAAACTTTACTTCAAACTCAAATAAAAAAAATATAATTCTAGGTCAACTTTCTTGCAACTGTGATTTAGTTAGTGCTTGTCTGGTTCAAGGTTTAAACAGTAACTGAGGCCTAGTAGGACATCTGAGACAAAGAATTGGATGCCAAAAGATTTTCCAGCAAGATATAGCACCAATTGACAGAGGCTGGTTGATCACCGTAACTTAGGGATCACACCTAATAGAAGATAAAATCACCCGAGCCCTGCTAACAGTAAAATCCTAACACATACCCTGAAAACACTAATAGCCTAATACTCTCACCTCTAAGCACATAGAAAGAAGATTTACTCTACACCAGTGTTCATCCATTTACACATTTAGGCCTGAACTATAAAACAGTGAGACTGATTAGGTATACCAAGCCTGTTATCAGACCTATATCATAACAGCATATAAACACGATTTCCATACAATTCAAATACTCAACAACTAGATGAAACTGAAAATGCTTCAAAGAAAACTGCGCTAAATCTTACCATGAATGACCATATGTTAACTACCAAAGCTATAAATAGCAAGGAAAAACAACCAATGTTCTCCATCGTAAACATCTTGTATGTTCTGTGCAACAAGGTTTGGGAGCACAAGTTCTTCTCTGATCAAGAGACACCAGCCACTCCATCCCTTCCCTCTCCAAAGACACCCTCCCCTCCTTGCAAAAAATATTTCTCTGCCTGATTGTAACTTCTGCCTGTCCTCATCTTCTATGCTCGCACCAGGTTGGGAGTTTGGAGCTCCAGTAATGCCGTAATCACAACACAGGCAGAAAGCTTAAAGCATAAGACAAATTCCATTCATAACTAAAATTGTAGGGTATGCGCATAATGGGTTTGTAGAAAAGGCTTAAACAAAATGATGAAGAGAAGATTAGCTATGTTGAACGAACCAAAGAAAACCATTCCAATGAATGATAAAGCGAAGAGATAATATGACATACCAGATCTGCATGCATCGAATTCCTATGAAAACACTCCAGCGCTTCGAAACTTTCATCCATGAAACCTGCAAGTGTGTCCCCCTTTTCCACGACCCTTGCCCACACCTTTTGCTTACGCCAAAATCGGAGTGTTCCTTGCGATGGGTGCAACTCCATCTCCCAAAACCTTTTATCTTCGTCCCCCCACCGTTCTCAAAATATTCCTCAAAGAGATTATTCCCCCCAAGTTATAAAGGTCCATCAGTACCACATTCATGTCAAAACATCTGCATAATAGAGATATTATATATTGCTCAAAATTTCCAATATTAAGAGCGCCTCATTTAAGTGACAGTCCAAGTGAACAGTTTTGTCCACTATAATGTGGAAATATATCCCCATTACAACATAATGGCATCAAATATCCTAGGCAATCTCACATTCTCTTGTATTTCTAGAGATATACTTTACTTATTTAATAAGTGCATCAACTACCCCAATGGTTCAATGCTCTAGTTTTGTCTTAGAAAAACTAATATACGTATTTCCATTCATAGGGTGGTACTTCAATTTTTTTGGAGTCATTAATTCTACCCATCTGAACAAGAGATAGTTCTTTGGTTCTAAAGTGCAGATTTGAAAGTGAGGGCACACAAACTTCGAAAACAAACAAAACAAATTTCTCTCATGCATCCGTCTACTTTTTAATAAGTATAGCAGCACCATTTGCAAAGACAAACTTTCCTAGGCTCGATTTTATCTATCAAATGAAGAACATGATTTCAGAGCTGATTAGGATTTAACGAGCAACCAATTTAGGGTTTCAGAGAATACCATATACTGCAAATGTAAAACAGGAGGGGTTTCTGCAACATGCAAATGCGACCTTCCAAATACCATGCTGTGCTGAAGAAAACCCTACGAATGAATTTGAACTATAACCACTTTACTTTCAAGCACATGGGATAAATGCAAGCAATCCACCGACGCTTATTCTGAATTCAAAGAAGGGCACAACTAATCCCATGAATTAGTTTTAAGGAACAAGATTGCTATGCTTTGATACATTTACGTCAAATAAATCAAACCGACAATAAACCCAACTAAATTTATTACTAGGTAAGGCAAATCTAATTAATTATTTACCTCACCAACTATCTTATAACTGAGGAAGCAATTCAAGAACAACAATAGCAATGCAAGGGTCCTCCCACTATGACAGTAACAACACAAAATGACTACACATGAAAGGCACAAGGACTAAAAGCAACACACCTTTGCAATCATTACGATAGGTCATAACATATCATTAAAATGCAACAGACCGACCCACGATGGTCGTCACACTATATGCTTTGAAGTAGCCAAAGAAGACCAAGGCTTATAAAATCCTCTCGAGAAAACCTTACAGAAGCAAGGCACGAGCTCAATTTTCTAACACCATGCCGAATAGAATTACAAATAACAAAACATCCGACAGCAACCCACAAAGACTAACTCAACACAAAATTCATACGGAACTGACTCACATAATGATAGAATAATCAAGCAATAACCAGACGGTGTCTGAGGTAATACATGGCACCTGAAACTCATCTCAACATAGAGACGATGACAAGGCTAAGCTGGTATAAGGCCAATGTGTCATCC
The DNA here is from genome assembly GCA_027924645.1 of Cunninghamia lanceolata. Lineage (NCBI taxonomy): Eukaryota > Viridiplantae > Streptophyta > Pinopsida > Cupressales > Cupressaceae > Cunninghamia > Cunninghamia lanceolata. The sequence goes on from BSBN01000904.1 coordinate 10,907,763, forward strand.
AAAGCTTTTAAGCTAATTCAATAATTATCTAATAACAAATAGGAGCATTATTAATTACCACTAGCTCATTAAAGAATCTCCTAACCACACAGGAGCATAATTTAAACATTATAAAACATGACTTGAGTAAACATCATGACACAAGATAACCAATCATAACAAGGCAAAGACCAAGTGTCCCAACATGACTCGAGACCACAACAGAAGACAAGGACCGACCTAGTGGATTAGACCTCATGTTATCTCCCATCACTAATATCCATTGGTGAAAGAACCCACTTAAACCTGCTATATCAGGTGGAGTCGAGGTTCGGTACCTGCAGCCTGCATCCAAACAACTGATTAAATACGATCAAGTACGTATATGTCAACACACAGAGAGTCAGAGAATCACGACGTAGTAGGGTACTCGAAATGAGTAATGCTACACCGTCCTTGCTTTTAAATAAGATTATAATCATAGCATTTGAAAATAGATATCTACGAATCTAATAAAACATGTAAATAATAACCCATTACTAAACTTATTCAACACATCATAACTGAAGTACTCAAAATGTCATCATAACTCATAACAGATGTCTAAATATAGCAGTCAAACATCGTTCATCAGATAAACATAAATCATAACCTACAAATCAACTGTCTCAAAACTGAATCAATGAAATGAACGATTAACATCTGTCTCTAACTAATAGAGAGCAATGCAGAACTACCACCATCACAAGCTAACAACAAGGGGGCACTACAACTAGTGTCAATCAATCAATCACTTGTCTTATACAGGATGTTGCATTATTAAAACCAGACTAGGCTTCTTATACGGCATGCTTCTTTCCTGAAACCAGGCCTCCTTCATCGAATCATCCTAATCAATCAAGCACATATCACTTGGCAAAAGGTCCACATGGCTATTGGTCTAGTCTGTTTTATTTTACTAGATTGTTTTGCAGTCTCATTCTTATGCTTCTCAAGGTAGTCCCTAAGTGATGAAGAGAAGTGGGGATAGAACGAGATCTTTTTCTTTGATTGCTGCTTGCGATTTGTCTTGACAAAATGACTGGGGTAACTTGGTGCCTTGCGTGTGATCAGGATTCCATTGGGTGTGAATCAAAGACATCCTATACATTGGAAAGAATAACTACTTCCTTATATAGGGACTTGCACACCTCACAGTTATCTCATCACATGTTCGGACAAGGTACCATAGTTACTAGTCTGAGTCAGGCATTCCTTGTCTGTCATGTGCCTATTTTGCAAGGGATCACATTTTCACACTTTGGCCTTTGTCACACCACTGTGTTTGTCGTCCCTTGACATAATAAGTTCTATGATGATAAGCAGAAAACTTGCAAGTGAGAAGCTCAAAAATCTATCAAAGCAAGATCTCATTCCCATTCTTCTAGCCAATCTTTCATTCCTCCACCATCTCTCTCTTCCATCTTCATTCTTCCACCTTCATTGCAGCCTAACGTACCATTCATTTCTTCTATCCATTCCCCAACCAATTCCTTTCATTTCAAGAGCCTACCCGTGTTTGTCCAACCCGCCTATCCTCTCGAGGGGGCATCATCATCCTATCTTTCCATCACCACCCTTTTCCTCTATCCATTTCCTTAGCTTCTTTGAAATGATGTTACTTGACATAAATCACATCATCTCAAACATCATCTCGAAGAGGGGCAAAATGTAGACACCTAAAAGTGTCCTCAGGTTGCAAAACCCTAATTTCTTCCACACTTATCTATTTTCCCCTAATTTTCCCTCTATGGTTAAATAATTAATTTTAATTGATTAATTATTTAATTATTCTTTACCCCTTACCCCCTTTAATTTAAATAAATGAACATTTATTTAAATTAAGAGGCCTTGTCCTAATTGAATAGGTTCCACCTATTTAATTTAATCATCCCACAATATCCCCTTCTCAAATAAATTAAATAAATGAACCCAATTTATTTAATTTAAAAGTCATTTCCCACCTCACAATTTCTCCCAATTTAAAATTCAATTTTGTCCTCTAGTGATGAGAAAACCCTAACTCATCTCAGCCCTCCATTTGGCCTCAAAGTCAACATGTGATCTTGGCCCTCCATTCAAATCTCCTCTTCTATAAAACACCTTTTTCCAGCTCATTTTGGCTCTCTTAGTTCTGGAATCTCCCTATTTTGCTTATGATCTCCAATATTTTGTTGTCCACACACACATGAGCTTCTCAAGATCTTTGCAACAACTTGCAAATTTGAGAACAATAGTGCAAGATGGAGGAGGACAATGGAGAGAAGTCATTAGTTAGCTTGTTTCATGTTTTGTTTGATTGATTCGTAGCTTAGAATGCACTCCATTGGGAGCTAGGGTTAGCTGTTATTTGTTTTCTGCATATTAGCTAGCTTTTTCCCTATCTTCAAGTATCGCAGATCAACGACATCAGTTCTATTTCAGGCCACAGTTTTGACACACCCAAATTTGTACATAAAGTCTTTGGAAATAGAGACAAATGTCAATGAAGGAACGATTCAGATTAACAAAAATTAATAGGTAATAATTTAATAAAACAAAATTCAAAAGGATGACTAGACTTACAATTTGCATCGATATACTTATAATATTCTATTATTTTCTTATCGTTAGATGATCGCAGATCAACGACATAATTTCTATTTCGAGTCAAAGCACTGACACACCCAAATTTCTACATAAAGTCTCTGAAATTGAGACAAGTGTCAACAACTAAATGGCAAACGCTTCAAGTTCAAATTAACAAAAAATAATACATAATAAATGATGAAGGGGGTAAATCACAAAACACACAACAACAGAGATTGAACACATAAAATAGAACTTTCTTTATTGATTTGGGCAACTCATTACATTATAGAAGCTTAATTACAATCAGAGGATGAATCCTATACTGGCTGCAACACATTACAGTTTTCCCAACCTCAAGACTCTAGAATCTTCAACCTTATGTCACCCCAAATCAGCTAGGGTTTCTGTTTTCCCACCTATTCTTGACTCTACATTTGCCCCCCTTAACTCTACTACTGCCCAGGGTTCCCAAAATAGTCATAAATAGCACTTTTGGTGGCCTCCAGCTAAATTTTGAAATTTGCAACTCCCTCCAAAAGTAGGTCAACTTCCGGAAAGCATAACTTTTGATCCAGGTGTCTGATTGACGAATCGTTTTAAGCGCTGGAAAGCTCACGATGTGAGCTATCATGTTGGAAATCTGTAAACAAATTTTTTTCAACTTTTTAGGATGTTATGGGATGTTTAGTGCCTCATATCTCATTTCAAAAATTTTTAGGGGCTTTTCAGAAAACAAAAACTTTAATATCTTTTAGCTCACAAATGATCTTTGCCTGATTCCTTCGCCAAAGGTCTTATATTTCTGTTATGTAACTTTCTGTAAGTTTTCAATTCAATCCGTGCCCAAATGCAAAGTTTCCTAAAATAGCAGGTACACTTTCCAAAACAGGCAGGTTGCTATTTTTAGCAGTTTTGAAAAAACTGAAAGTCCTATATCATTATTCTGGATATTATGGAACCAAAAACACTAATTATGGAAAGAAATGAAAACAACTACAATGATTTTGAATTATCTTCTTTTTAGGTGATACAAGATTGCCTTTACACCATTGGATGCTCCTGCATCAAACACCCAGGGTAATTTGAGAAGTGACCCTATCACGTCTCAGATGTTTGTGTGAGGAAAACCCAAATGGTCAACCTCTACCTTAGACAACCAAGAAGAATCTTTAACAGGCCTTCCTTTCCATTTTACCAGATATTCTTCATATTGCTTGTTCCGAGTACTTCTTCCCACATGGCTATCCAAGATCTCTTCTATCTCCTCCATTGAAGTAGATGCTGGAATACTCCAATGCGCTTCTATTGGTCCATCCTCTGTTCCTTCTTCATGATATTCTGATAAATTAGCTATGTTGAAAACAAGGGAAATATTGATCCCACTCGGCAACTCTACCTCATATGCATTTCTTGAATCATGCTTATTCAGGATTCTGCATACTCCAAATTTCTTCATTTTTAACTTATTGTATGTTCCAATTGGGAACCTTTCTTTTCTCAAGTGAACCATGACTTCAGCTCCTATTTGGAACTCCTTATACCTCCTCTTCTGATCTACCTTAGCCTTGTACTGAATATTCATCTTATTAATGTGCTTTCTCACCTCCTCATGCAAATTCTTCAGATGTTCTGCAAAGTCTTCGGCTTCAGCGCTTGTCTTTTCTCCTTTGTCCATCTTCCTTAACTCAGAAGCATTTCTCGGGCTATTGCCATATACAATCTGGAATGGTGATTTACCAATACTCCCATTGACAGAATTGTTGTAAGAAAATTCTGCTTGTGGTAAAATCAAATCCCATCCCTTGGGCTTATCTCCTACTAAGCATCGTAGCAGGTTACCCAAACTCCTATTCACCACTTCTGTTTGTCCATCAGTCTGTGGATAGTGTGCAGAACTGAACTTCAAATCTATTTTCAACTTCTTCCACAATGTCCTCCAGAAGTAACCAACAAACTTGGTATCTCGATCTGAAACTATGCTCTTTGGTAGACCATGTAATCTCACCACCTCCCTGAAAAATAACTCTACAATATGAACAGCATCATTAGTCTTCTTGCAAGGAATAAAATGTGTCATCTTTGAGAATCTGTCCACCACCACAAAAATGGAATCATGTCCTCTCTGCGTCCTTGGTAAACCAAGAACAAATTCCATATTGATATCATCCCATGGCTTCTCTAGTACAAGTAATGGCTGATATAGCCCTGTATTCTAACTTGTTCCTTTTGCCATCTGACATACTATGCAACTCTGCACAAATTTCCTCACATCCTGCTGCAATTGTCGTCAATAATAATTTTCACCAACAATAGCAATGGTCTTATCTCGACCAAAGTGTCCAGCTAATCCCCCACTATGCTTCTCCTTAATCAGGTTCTCTCTCATGGAACTCCTTGAAATGCACAATTGGCTTCCTCTAAACAACATGCCATCTTGGATTATGAAATCCAACCATTTTGTCCTATCCAAAGTAACAGGTTCCAAACAAGCTTTCTAGGCCTCTACAAAATCTGGATCTTCAGGATACAAACTTTTGAGCTCATCGAACCCAACAACCTCTATCTTCATTTATGTCAACAAATTTTGCCTTTTGCTCAAGGCATCTGCAACTCTGTTGGACTTCCCACTCTTGTGCTTCAAAACAAAAGTATAGCTCTGCAAAAACTCAACCCATTTTAAGTGCCTTTGATTCAACTTTCCTTGACTATTAAGATACTGCAAAGCCTGATGATCAGTATATAAAACAAACTCCTTTGGCAACAAATAATGTCTCCATTTCTTCAAAGCTTGAACTATTGCATAAAACTCCTGATCATAAACAAAATATTTTTTCTTGGCATCATTAAGCATCTCACTAAAATAGGCAATGGGCTTACCTTCTTGACTCAAAATAGCTCCTATACCACTACCACTAGCATCACAATCTACCTGAAATACCTTATTGAAATATGGAAGTGCCAAAACAGGTTGTTCTACGACTTTTTACTTCAATGTGTCAAAGCTCTTGTCTGCTCCTTTAGTCCATCTAAACTCTTTTCTATCCCCTCTCATTGTCTCAGTTAGGGGTGCACAAATGCTACTAAAATTCTTGATAAACTTTCTGTAAAAACTTGCCAAACCATGAAAAGATCTTACCTCGGAAGCACTCTTCAGTGTAGGCCATTCAATGATAGCCCTCACCTTCTTTGGGTCCATCTTAAGACCTTCCTCTGAGACAACAAATTCCAGGTACATCAACTCCTTTGCAAAACTACATTTATTCAGATTAATCAACTTCTCCTCCCTCAGCTTCTCTAAAACTCTTTTGATATGCATCAGATGCTCATCCCAAGTCTTACTGAAAATCAAAATATCATCCAAATAAACAATAACAAAACTTCCCAAAAATTCTTTCAGTACCTCGTTCATGAGCCGCATGAATGTGCTCAGTGCATTGGTTAGCCCAAATGGCATGACTAACCACTCATACAAACCTTCTTTTGTCTTGAAGGCTGTCTTCCACTCATCTCCCTCTCTAATACGGATTTGGTGATACCCACTCTTCAGGTCAATCTTCGTGAAATACTTGGCTCCACTCTAACAATTTGTTATGTCATCCATTCTGGGTAATGGAAATTAGTACTTGATCATGATCTTATTGATGGATCGAGAGTTTATACACATTCTCCACTCTTCATCTTTCTTTGGTGCTAGTACTACAGGTACTGCATAGGGACTTAGACTCTCTCTTATCAATCCCTTCCTCAACAACTCCTGAACTTGTCTATTCAACTCTTCACTCTTTGCTAGAGTCATTCTGTGGGTTGCCTTATTTAGCAAACTGGCTCCTGGTATCAAATCCATTTGATGACTTATCTTCCTCACTGGTGGTAAACCTTCTGGTACATTATCAGAGATAATGTCCTGAAATTCTTCCAACATATCTGAAACTTCTGCTGGTACATCTTCACATTTCTCTTGAGTAATCTTAGGAACCAATGCAAAGCAATGATGCTCATGCTTCATACCCTCCAAAAATTTTCTACCATCCACCAAGCAAATTCTGGCAGTACTGTATACCTTTTATTTCCACCTCCTTCAAGGGCTTCAACTTGTGACGAACTCCATCCTTTGTTAGGGAATATGTGTTTGCACGGCCATCATGGACAATGCTCCTATCATACTGCCACGGCCTCCCCAACAATATATGACATGCATCCATTGGTATGATATCACACAGCACCTCATCATGGTAGTCCTCAATCTTGAACTTCACTAAACACTGCTCATTGACCAAAGCTCTATGGTCCTTTTGCAACCATGCAATCCGATATGGATGTGGATACTTTCTTCTTGTCAACTTCAACTTGTCAACCATCTCCTCTGAGACAAGATTGTCAGTGCTTCCACTGTCAATAATAATATCACAACACTTACATTCACATTTGCACCTTGTGTGGAATAAACTTTTCCTCTGATTTGGTTGTTTCTCCTCATTCAGCAAGGTTCTTCTGACAACTAGTGTTTCTCCCCTTTCAGCATCTTTAGAATGCTTAGAATGTCCATCTTCATCTACATGTGTAGCTCATGCATTACCTTCAGGTCTTCCATTTGTCCTTTCTTGATGTTGTGGACACTCATATGCTCGATGCCCTTCTTCTCCACATTGGAAACAGGTTCCTCTAAAACCTCCTCTTCTAGGTCCTTGCCCAGGTTTGCCTCTTCCTCTTCCCCTTTGGTCACCATTGTTCTGGTCACGAGGGTGGTAGGTATTATCTCCTCTCTGATTTTGACTGGTGCCAACTTCTTCACTCTTTTTTGGATCTTCATTTCGGCCTCCATAGGGTCTTCCACCAGTCCTTCTGCCTTGACCTCTTCCCCTTTGCTTGCTATCAAATCTTTTATTCAACTTCTCTTCCACCTTCAGGGAAAATTGATATGCATATTCTATGGTGGTCATTTTGACCAGGCTCATCTCTTCTTGGATACTTGGCCTTAACCTATTAATGTAACGGGCTACCTTCTCCTTATTGGCCTTTGCATGACCAGTTTTGATAGTAATCTTATAAAACTCTTATGTATACTCCTTAACAGACTTGTTACCTTGCTTTAGCCCTTGCAGCTTCTTCAACAACTCCATCTCATAGTCCACATGAATGAACTGCTTCTTCAGTTTCTCCACCATCCGATCCCATCTGGTGATCTTTACTTTTCCTCTTCTATTCCGCTCTAATTAGACCTCCTTTCACCAAATATTGGCATGGCCCTTCAACTTTGTTTTTGTAAACTTGACCCGATCTGGGTCCTCCACATCTTCATACTCGAAATACTCCTCCATGTCATTGATCCAATCAATAAGCTGTTCCAGATTCAAATCTCCAGAATATGTAGAAACTTTGATCCTAGGTCTCTTTCCGATCTTCGAAATGGCCTTCAACAACCTAACTTTTGTAGGATCTCCTGCAGCTTCTTGTTCTTCCTCAGATAGCTCTTCCTCAGCTTCATCTTCGCTTTCTTCTCTTGTTCTCAGGTCAACCCTCTTCGTAGCTCCTCTTGCAATGCATCAATTTGCCTTTGCAGGGCTCTAAAACCCTCTTCTGTCAAAGCATTCCTCCTAATACGATTTCTTCGTGGAGGCATCTTGATCTCTGTAGCAAACCCACAACCTCAGGTCCTGGTGCAAACTGCCTCATGGTCGACGATCTGTCTACACACTCTGGAACCCTCGCTCTGATACCACTTGATGAAGGCGGTAAATCACAAAACGCACAACAACAGAGATTGAACACATAAAATAGAACTTTGTTTTATTGATCTGGGCAACTCATTACATTACAAAAGCTTAATTACAATCAGAGGATGAATCCTCTACTGGCTGCAACACATTACAGTTTTCCCAACCTCAAGACTCTAGAATCTTTAGCCTTCTGTCACCCCAAATCAGCTAAGGTTTCTATTTTCCCACCTATTCTTGACTCTACACTTGCCCCCCTTAACTCTACTACTTCATAAGGTTCCCAAAATAGTCATAAATAGCACTTTTTAGCGGCCTCCAGCTAAATTTTGAAATTTGCAACTCCCTCCAAAAGTAGGTCAACTTCTGGGAAGCATAACTTTTGATTCGGTGTCCGATTGACGAACTGTTTTAAGCACTGAAAAGCTCGCGATGTGAACTATCACACCAGAAATCCATAAATGGATTTCCGTCAACTTTTCGGGACGTTATGGGATGTTTTAGTGCCTCATATCTCATTTCAAAAAAAATCAAGGGCTTTTCGAAAAACAAAAACTTTAATATCTTTCAGCTCACAAATGATCTTTGCTTGATTCCTTCGCCAAAGGTCTTATATTTCCGTTATGTAACTTTCTGTAAGTTTTCGCTTCAATCCGTGCCCAAATGCAAACTTTCCTAAAATAGCAGGTACACTTTCGAAAACAGGCAGGTTGTTATTTTTAGCAGTTTTGAAAAAATTGAAAGTCCTACATCATTATTCTGGATATTATGGAACCAAAAACACTAATTATGGAAAGAAATGAAAACAACCACAATGATTTTGAATTATCTTCTTTTTGGGTGATACAAGATTGCCCTTACACCACTGGATGCTCCTGCATCAATAAAACAAAAATTTAGAATGATTACTATTATTAGAATTTACATTGATGTAATTATAATATTATAATAAATTTCATTCATCATATGTTCACAAATCAATAGCATAAGTTCTATTTCAGGCCGCAGTTCTGAATCATCCAGATATATACATAGTCTCCAGAATAGAGACAAGTGTCAACAAAGAAACGATTTAGATTAAACTTAGTTTTTACATATATTCTAAATTAGAATACTTCTAGAATCAACCAATGGATCTAACCATAAATAATAAAAGTTCTAGAATTATGTTATTAACAAAAAATAATAGATAATAAGACAAAAATTTAAAAGGATGACAACAATTGTAATCTACATCGATAACCCATATTATATTATTATATTAAACAAAAGAGTTTATAGTCTACAAAGGATTTTTTGCATAGCCCTAAGCCAAGGTGTCCTAACATGAACCTTGGATAAAGGTGTATGTAGAAAAGGGAAAATTCAAAATAGTTTAAATTTTTTTAAACTAAAAACAAAATTGTTAGTGGTCACCGTTGATGTGTCTTCTAACAACTGCCACCTAAAGAAGAAAATTTGTATCATAGACAATAGACCTTGCCCTTCTTAAGTAACAATCAGATAAATCATTATGTATAATAAGGGCCATGTTAATTTAACACTCCAACGAGCCTCTAATAATTGCCCTCCTTACCTCCTTAAAAATGTGATTAGCTACAACTGAGCACTCTAACAAATGTAAAGGGAAAATTCCAGCCTTATCCCATGGTCTGACATTACAATTGTAATCATTTAAAGCTAAATCAAGCTTATCCCCAAGGATAAGCGATTCTTGAATCATTGCCCTCCTAATCATCTTCACCAGACTTGGGTCATCGAGCAGGCTCATTAAATTCGATAGAAATGCAGATACGATGATCCTGAATAGATTTTTTGAGGATATTCTAAAAGAATATCATGACCAATAATGTCCTGGACAACATCATCAACTAGGGCCCGGAGTCAATTAGAAACACCTTCCCCAATTTTTGCTTGTTAAATCTATCCAAATCATCCATTTCTCAATTGCAAGGCAAGAGAGAAACACGGTGAGAGATCAAATGACTCATCTTGATCAATGATAGCAATTCGCCAAGAATGAAAACATAAACAACCAAAAAAGAAGGAAGATGCCTAATAAATTTATAGAAGCTTGGCTTAAGGCTATATTTATTGTGTCGTATGTGAGAATGTACAATAACCATGTCACCTAGCACCAACATTTATTTCCATCATACTGTGGATTAATTGTGATCTCAATTGGGACAATGGGATCGATTCGAAATAGTGTCACACGATTGATAGGACTGACTGCACTTGCAGTACCTTTATCATTAATTAGTGTCATACGATTGATAGAACTAACTACACTTACTTTGAAGGCCAAGTGACAAACCAACTAGATTAGCCAATGCCAATTGAGTTCATTAATGGAAAGTGACAAATCACCCAAATTAGCCAATGCAAATTCAATTTATTAATGATTACATTCCAGGTGATGACGGAGTCAATTAAATGGAGTTGATTGTCATTAGCCATTTTTCTCAGCAAGATATGTGTCATGTACATATCTTTATTAGTGTTTATTGTTTCAACCTTAAATTGCATTACTAAGTATCAGATAGTAGAAGAATTGATAAACTGTAAAAGCTAAAAGTAATGGCTTTCATTACAGCAACAATGTGAAGAAAGTAAGTTGTCAAGTACTTTTTTTGTGTGTTCATTCATGATTTTAAATTTAACTATGTGATACTGATGATTTTTGGCATCATCTACTTTTTTCATTTTCTCTTGTCATTCTGAACTTTAGTTCTCTACCCTTTTTGAATTAGGAATTTATATAAATATTAAAAATAGAGTTCATAGATGTAGAATAGTATGATAGACAATTTTATTTGTGTGTCGCAATGAAGGATGTTATTGCTTTGCAATTCTAAGAATGAAGAAATAGAAGCCTTTGTCAAGTGGAACAAATTGTGTCAAGAATCGACACTTTTAATATTTGCAAATGATGCATTCTATTCTAGGTGGTGGGTTGAATCTCCCACACATGCATGCATGTATGAGAAACTGTAAATTTGAATGCACGCATGGAGTTGGTATTGCAACTCAGTTGACAGTGACCTGGAGAACATTAATTTAATTCTCCTTTACTAGCCTTATTGTTACCCATACCTAGTGGTTTCTTGTACATATAATGCAAGATTCCATGGAAACTCATTTATTGACATTTTGAATGACTACATAATTTAATTTGTAATGCAGCCATTGACTGTTAATAGGATGGTTATGGACTACAGTGAAATATTCATTAAGCATCATCGAAAAGAGAAACCAAAAAGATTTTGGAGGACCAAATCAAGGTCAAAGGATAAAAGTTTTATATGTAACTAGATAGTAGAGTATGATGTTAACTGAATGTCTTGATTCTTGGTCTTTTCTTTATGTTTAGTGTTCACTATTGTTTGGAACTTTGAGTTTGGTTAGATGTTCATGTACGATGTAATTCCCCAGTTTTTTTGACGGTGATGTTAATAAAAATATAGAAGTAATTACGGTTTGACATGAGTTTAATGGAAATGTATACAGATGGTTCAATATCAAATAACAATCATCACATGGCAAAGATAAATGAGTTCAATGGCAATGTATAGTGGTGTATAAATAGGGCAAAGATAAATGGATGTGTTAGGTTAATTCAAAATTTTAGGGTTTTAATGTTATCATGATTCACTCTACAAAATCCCCAAGTTAAAACCATGCAGTTGGTGTTGTCTATAAGGGGTTTAAGTTTTATCCTTCTAAATGATTGTTGACTCGTGTAGCCAATTTCCCAAGCTTAAGTTGTCCTTTTATCCCCTTGGTGGTGATCAAGTTACCAACCTCGAGCCCCTTTTATTTATTCACTCGACTAATACATTGACTTTTATTTTTAAATATTTTATAACAATATTTGTTGGCCAGATGTTATCTTCTGATTTTGTCATAGGCATCATAGCCTCCATTTAAGCCTATTTTTCTAAAGCTATGATGGTGCGCGAAGACACCACGTGTCTCCTGTGGGTCCTTGTTTTTAATCACCCTGATTCCTTGTTTTTAATCAGCCTGATCTATTTTAATATCATTTTCATATATGTTTATCGAGCTTATCCCCTCCTAACATGTGGCAGTCATCTATTGTCTTGTCACAAGGATTTTCCTCATTGCATCCTTGCTTTAAGTCAAAAACTTAAAGATGCAACAGTGTGATAAGGTGCCACGTGTCCCTTTGGCCATAGTAGCCCCAATCTATTTTAATATTATTTTCATATATGTTTACATTGGGCATATTCCCTCCTGACATGTGGCGGTCGTCTATTGTCTTGTCGGGAGGATTTGCCTCATCGTAACCTTGATTTAAGCTGAAAACTTAAAGCTACGATGGTGCGATAAGGCACCATGTGTCACTTTGGCTATAGTAGTCCTAATCTATTTTAATATTATTTTCATATATGTTTGTCAGGGGTATCCCCTCCTAACATGTGGCGGTTGTCTATTGTCTTTTCGTGAGGATTTGCCTCATCACATCCTTACTTTAAGATGAAAACTTAAAGTTGTGATGGTACGATAAGGCGCCATGTGTCCCTTTGGCCGTAGTAACCCTAATCTATTTTAATATTATTTTCATATATATTTGTCAGGCATATCCCCTCCTAACATGTGGTGGTCGTTTATTGTCTTGTCGCGAGGATTTGCCTCATCGTAGTCTTGCTTTAAGTCAAAAACTTAAAGCTGTGACGGTGCGATAAGGTGACATGTGTCCCTTTGGTTGTAGTAGGGCTTTAATGGTCCCGCCAAAGGTAAGTTTTACTGACATGTGGCATTTTGTCATTTGCTGCAAATATTTTGATGACGACATCAAGGGTGGTCCCATCCAATGATGCTACGTGTCAAGATCTTGTTGTGTTACGAATAGTATTATTAATTTATTGGAAGAAAGAATAAATCTAACTTGAATATTTGTTTAAAAGAAAAGTATATATGTTCCTTATGAATTATGAAATTTATAATTGGCAACGTAAAATTTGAGTTGTTTTGGATCAACACTAGAATGAAATGCGTATACGCAAAAAGTATATTTATAGATAAATATGTTAACCAAGTAACACTATTTTGAATCATGACTATAACCCTAACCGTACATGGAACCTTAACCCTAACCATAATTTGGTACATAAATAAAACATTAAATGTAATGAGATTTATAAAGTATAAACATAACTATAACTCTAATTAGATTAAAACCTTATTCTAATCTTAATTTAAGCATAACCCTAATTCTAATCTGACCTTGGTTCTAACTCTAACCCAAACCCCAATTGTAATTTCGCAAAGACTTACCATTGATTTTTCTAAAAATAGATATGCTAACCTTAACCCTGATTTAAGCCCTAATTGTAATCCTACTCATAACCCTAACTTAATTCTAACCCTATTTATAAAATTATAAGCCCAAGCCTAACCCTAAACAAAACCCTAATTCTAATTAGATTAAAACCTTATTCTAATCCTAATTAGATTAAAATCTTATTCTAACTCTAATTCTTACCCTAACCCTAATTTAACCATGATCCTGATTCCTAAATTGACACTTAGCATTAATTTCTCTAAAAATAAACATCCTAACCTCATAACTCTAATCCTAATCATAACCCTAAGCCTAATTCTAATCCTTACCATAACCATAATTTAAAACATGATTAAAACCCTAAATCTAACCCTATTTATAACCCTGACCCTAACTATATCCCTAAACAAAACCCTAATTCTAATTGTAATCATAACCCTCAATGTAACCCTTATTTTAATTCCAACCATAACCGTAAGATTACACTTAGCATTGATTTATAAGACTAACCCTATATTTAACCCTATTTATAAGTGTAATCCTAACCCAATCCCTAAACAAAACCATAATTTTAAATCTAATCTTCATTCGAACCTTAAAAATAATATATAATTATAATTATTATATAATATATTATAATAATATATCTAACCTATTATTATTACAACCCTACCCCCAGTTCCAGGGCTACGACAGTGTGATGTGGTGACATCTATCTGATTGAAGAGGTTAAGATCAATGATGATGTTTTAATTTAGTTGGCTAAAGGAGATCCAATGGTCTATGGCATATACATCCTCAAAGAGTTTTATGTTACTAGGAAAAGCCTGTGATGGAGTCTCAGCATGCGATATCTGTTGATCTGAAGCCATGAGTTGATCGGCAGTCAACATTCAAAGGAAGTGATTGTTCGTGAGCGACGACAAGCAATTATTGTGCTCAGTAGTAGCATGTTTGAACAATTAATGAGGAGCCAAGAAAGGATTAAATGGGATTTTCTACTACAAGTGAAGATCATTCTACATTTTTGAGAGAAGAGCTCATGTTTTTTAGACTAAGAGAAGAGCTCATGACACTGAGGCAAGCAACGATAGTGCACTTGGTAAATTCATTGCCCCATTTTCAACCTGCAATTTGCTGTGGCCTGGGTATGTAATAATTTGCCCTCTCTGTAATGTTATGAATTCCTAGGGTTTTAGGACTAGGAGTGTTAGCATGTATCCCCTGACAGAGATAAACCTATTTAGTGACCAATTAAACACTAGTTTTGTGTGAATTACCCTCTTGTCTACAAACATGAGTCATAGGTCATCATGTGGTGGGAAAATTAAGTGGGATTCGTCCCAAGACATCATTAATCAACTCTCAAGTTTGTCCAAAAAATATAAGCATGCCCAGGGCACGGGAGAATTGACTGATAGGCTTTATGATTTCCATGGATACATCAGGGATGTGATTTTACCAGTAGCGGGTGGGAATTGTTTGAATTTGGTTATTATCTTCGCTCCCAAGATAGGCCTATTTCAAACATCTACTGGTTGGATTTAGAAAAGTTGGTCATCCCCAATGTTTTTGTCAATGTTGACCTAGTCCAAGCAATCTGTAGAAATTATGACCCCAATACTCAAATCCTGTCAAACCATGAGGCGAAAAACTCTTATACTTGTGCAAAGCATTGATTACAGAGGTATTTAATATGGATCTGTTAGCAAATTTGATGCAGGAGCATCCCTGGTTCAAGAGCAATCTTGCATCAACCAAAAACATTTGCATTTCAGTTCGTTGGCAATTCAGTTTGTTTCTTTTCATTTTCCAGTTCAGGCACTTCAGTCAGAAGCAGTTTCTATATTTTGGTCCACGTTGCATTTCAGAACTTGCAGAGCTGGACATAGCATCTACATTCATTCATCTACAACATATCCAGAATTTAGAGATCTGTACATCATTATCGGAAAGATATCGCTATCAGAAGATCAATTGTTTTCTCAGAATAGAGCATCCTGATAATCACAGACAACCAGCTGAAGGAGAGAACTACAGAAGCGTTTCCCGATCTGTGAAGCATAATGACACATCATTCAATGATCTTTGGTTCATGGCCGACCTTCCCCAAAGATCCGCACATCATTCCATTCATTTGTGGATGAGTCCTATGCAATTAGGTCTGACCTATCTGTGTACACATGTTACAACTCTTCATTAGAGTTTGTGACGACCTTTGGCTGACGTGGAGGAATATTATGATTTGGATATGATATATATTGATGTAATAGGTCCTTAGGAAAGTAGTTATCAAGTAGTGATTCACAGAGAAGTATCTAATAGTTTAGAGTTTTGCGAGGAGACTTCAAAGATTTATCTTGCGCATGTATGTAATCAGGCCTGTGAGCCCTAATTGTAAGCCTGCATATTGTTGGCCGATCTCTATTTGAATTCTATGATATACTGAATGACTGAGTCTGTATTTGCTTCATTTATTTGAGTTGTTTCCATTGTGTTTACTCTTGCTGCACGGTTCGGACAGTTCATTCTGTGAACCCTCCCACCATGACTGCACCAAGTGGTATCAAAGCGAAAGTTTGAATCTTTGGGAGTGAATTGAGCGAAATTGGTGAAGGAAATTTCGTAAGATCTTGCTGTGGATAGATCACCAAATTGAGGTAGGTTACTTGTGTCACAACCAATCACTGATTGTGAGGCAGTTGTCACCTTGTAGCCTGAGAGCTGAACTTGAGGCAGTTTGCACTTGATCCTAGGAAGAATGACGTCGAGGAGAGTTGCTACTATTGGAACAATGGCAGGTAGAATGGATGAGATGAGGGAGATGATGAAAACAATGTGAATCTAATTGGATGTTGTTGAAGAAGATAGGTGAAGAGGATTGACACCGAGACCTAATGTGGAAAGTGATGATGAAGAAGAATTTTAGTCTATTGAACAAACTAGCAAAACCCTAGGAGGCGATGAAGAAGAAGAATCAGATCAAGTAAATATATTGTGAGCTATTTTGAAAATTGGAAAGAGACCTAGAGTTGATGTGCCAAACTATACTAGTAATTTGAACCCTGAAGAATTGATTGACTCAATAAATGACATGGAAGAATATTTTGAATATGAAGAGATTGAAGATCCAGAGAAGGTAAAATTTGCAAAGACAAAGTTGAAAGGACATGTTGCCATATGGTGGAAAGAAGTTCAATTGGAAAGAAATAGAAGAGGGAAAGAAAAGATTACAAAATGGAATAGGATGGTGACAAAGTTAAAGAATCAGTTTATACCTGCTGACTTTGAGTTGGAACTATTGAAAAAATTGCAAAACCTAAGACAGAAGGAGAAATCTGTGAAGGAATATATTGAAGAATTTCACAAGATGATCATAAGAATAGGACATAGTGAAGCAAACAAGGAGAAAGTGGCTAGATACATCAACGGACTGAGATTGAACATTCAAGAAGAACTAAGCTTGGTGAGGATGACATCTTTGGAGGAAGCATATCAGTTTGCCCTGAAAGTTGAAGAGAAGTTGAATAAGAGGCATGATCAGAGACAAAGAGGCAAAGGAGGTAAATTTCAAAGAGGTAGGACTTATTCCAGAGGAGACAGATCACATCTAGAACAGAACAAGTTTGACAACCCATTTAAGAAGGATGACAGAGATAATAATGCTTACCAGAGAGGAAACCCTAGTGCATACCGGAATGAAGGATATAGAAGAGAAGGAAGAGGATTTGATAAGAGAATATTCAGAGGTACTTGTTTCAAGTGTGGAGGTGAAGGACATAGAGCATTTGAGTGTAATCAAGCTAGTACAAGCAAGAGGATAGAAAACAGTGGAAGAGCAAATTATGTAGATGAACATGTTGGATCACTGAGCTCTATTGGTAAACCGGAGAAAGGAGAATCACTTGTGATGAGGAGAGAACTATTTCAAGTAGAAACAGAAGAGGAACCAACGCAAAGGAAGAGTCTGTTCAGAACAAGATGTAAATCAGGAGGTAAGTGTTGTAAAGTTGTGATTGATAGTGGTAGTTCTGATAACCTAGTTTCAGAGGAGATGGTAACTAAGTTGAAGTTGGAAAGATTGAAACACCCTAAGCCCTATCAGATAGCATGGATTCAGGATGATCATAATGTACTGGTGAGTGAACAATGTTTGGTGAAATTTCATATTGGATCTTATCATGATGAAGTCTTGTGTGATATTATGCCTATGGATGTTTGTCATATCTTGTTGGGTAGACCTTGGCAGTATGATAGAAAAGCTATACATGATGGGAGAAAGAATACATATACTATAACAACAAATGGAAAGAGAATTACTTTGATTCCTTTGGAGGATGATCCTAAAGATGTGGTATGTGGAAATGCTAGAATTTGTTTGGTAGATGGAAGAAATTTTCTGGATGGTTTGAGACATGAGAATATGTGTTATGCCTTGATTCCTAAGAAGCCCAAAGCATTGAAGAAAGAGACTGGAGAATCACAACCAGATGAGATAAGAGACTTGCTAACAGAGTATGAAGACATCATATCAGATAATGTACCTGAAGGATTGCCACCTATAAGGAGTATCAATCATCACATGGATCATATACCAGGAGAAAGTTTGCCTAACAAAGAAGCACATAGAATGACACCGATAGAGAATGAAGAACTGAATAGATAGATAGAAGATTTGTTGAGAAAGGGTTTGATTAGAGAAAGTTTGAGTCCTTGTGCAGTACTTGCAGTGTTAGCACCTAAGAAAGATGGAAAATGGAGAATGTGTACTGATTCCAGAGAAATAAACAACATCACAGTTAAGTATAGATTTCCTTTACTTAGGATGGATGATATCATGGATTGTTTAGATAGAGAAAAATGTTTTACAAAGATAGACTTGAAGAGTGGATACCATCAGATTAGAATCAGAGAAGGAGATGAATGGAAGACTTCTTTTAAGACAAATGAAGGATTGTATGAGTGGTTAGTGATGCCTTTTGGATTGACAAATGCACCGAGTACTTTCATAAGATTGATGAATGAAGTTCTGAAGAAATTCTTGGGTAAGTTTGTGATTGTATACTTGGATGACATTCTGATTTTCAGTAAGACAAAAGAAGAACATTTGCAGTACCTAAGACAAGTTTTGCAGAGATTGAGAGGAGAAATTGCTAATAAACATCAAGAAGTGTAGTTTAATGAAGGAGGAATTAGTATATTTGGGATTTGTGATTTCTCCAGAAGGATTGAAGATGGACCTTGAGAAAGTAAGAGCAATTATTGAATGGCCTACATTGAAGAGCATTGGAGAAGTTAGATCATTTCATGGATTGGCTAGTTTCTACTGGAAGTTCATCAGAAATTTCAGTTCAGTTTGTAATCCTATGACAGAGACAATGAGAGGTGATAGAAAATATTTTAAATGGACATATGGAGTAGACAAAAGTTTTGAACTGTTGAAGTAGAAGGTGACAGAGCAACCTGTGTTGGCGTTACCGAATTTCAATAAGGTATTTCAAGTTGATTGTGATGCAAGTGGAAATGCGATTGGAGCAGTGTTAAGTCAAGAAGGTAGACCAGTAGCTTATTTTAGTGAGAAGTTGAATGATGCAAGCAGAAGATATTCAGTTTATGATCAAGAGTTCTTTGCCATAATTCAAGCCTTGAAGAAGTGGAGACATTACTTGTTGCCTAAGGAGTTTGTGTTGTATACAGATCATCAAGCTTTGCAATATTTGAACAGTCAAGGTAAGTTGAATCAGAGACATATGAGATGGGTAGAGTTCATACATAGTTATACATTTGTATTGAAGCATAGGAGTGGTAAATCAAATAAAGTTGTTGATGCATTAAGTAGGAGAAGGAACTTGCTGACAGAGATGAAAGTTGAAGTGTTGGGTTTTGATGAATTGAAGAACATGCATCAGGGAGACACTAATTTTGTAGAACCTTGGAGAGCATGTAAGGAACTTGTTGTGACAGATATGAGTAATGGTTGGACTATTTCATTCAAGAACAGATGTTATTCAAAGGAAGTCAGTTATGCATACTTAGAAGTTCAATGAGAGATAATTTGATCAAGGAGAAACACAGTGGCGGATTGGTAGGACATTTTGGTATTGATAAGATAGTGGCTTTGGTAAGTGAAAACTACTTTTGGCCTCAGATTCATAAGGATTTTAGAAAATTTGTGTAGAGTTGTAGAGTTTGTCAAGTTGCAAAAAGGAATAGTCAGAACACTGGATTGTATAAGCCTTTAACAATATCAGAGAGACCTTGGGAAGACATAAGCATGGATTTTGTAATGGGCTTGCCTAACACAGAGAGGACATGATTCAATATTTGTAGTGGTTGACAAATTTTCAAAGATGGCTCATTTCATACCTTGCAAGAAGATAGCTAATGCAATGCATGTACCTGACTTATTTTTCAAAGAGATTGTGAGATTACATGGATTACCTAAGAGTATAGTTTCAGACAGAGACACAAAGTTTGTTGGATACTTTTGGAGGACACTTTGGAAGAAGATGAAGACAGATTTGAAGTTCAGTTTAGCTTTTCATCCATAGATTGATGGACAGACAGAGGTAGTGAATAAGAGTTTGGGAAATTTGTTGAGATGTTTGGTTGGAGACAAGATAGGAAGTTGGGATTTGATTCTACCACAAGCAGAGTTTGCATATAATAATTCAATGAATAGGAGTACCAAAAGAACACCTTTTGAGATTGTTACCAGAGTAAACCCTAAAGGAGTTGCAAAATTGAGAGATGTTAGTATGGAGGAAAAGAAAAGTGTAGAAGCAGAAGAATTTGCAGATCACATGAAGACAATACATGATCAGGTTAAGAAGCATATGGAGAATATGAACAATAAGTATAAGGAAAAGGCTGATGAGAAGAGAAGACATAAGGAATTTGAAGTTGGAGATGAAGTGATGGTATATCTGAGAAAAGAAAGATTTCCAATTGGGACATATAACAAGTTGAAGACGAAGAAATTTGGACCTTGTAAGATACTCAGAAAATTTGATTCAGGAAATGCATATGAAGTAGAGTTACCAGAGACATTGGGTATATTACCTATTTTCAACATCGTAGACCTATATTAGTATCATGAAACATAGTTCAGTGCCAGCATGGAAGAAGACTTGAAGAAGCAGTTACCACAACAAGTACCGGAGCAGATTGAAGACATTTTGGATAGTAGAGTTGGACGTAGCACTAGAGGAAGACAATACAATGAATACCTAGTGAAGTGGAAAGGCAGACCGGAAGAGGATTCATCATGGATTTCTCAAGCTGAGGTGGACCGTCTTGGTTCTCCCCTAGCCCCAGCAAAGTGAGGGACTCACTTTTTCAATAACCCCGGATGTCTAATGCAGGAGCATTCCTGGTTCAACAACAATCTTGCATTAACCAAAAACATTTACATTTCAGTTCGTTGGTAGTTTAGTTTGTTTCTTTTCATTTTCTAATTCAGGCAGTTCAGTAAGAAGCAGTTTCTGTATTTTGGTCCACGTTGCATTTCAGACCTTGTGGAGCTAGATTTAACATCTACATTCATTCATCTACAACATATCTAGAATTTAGAGATCCACACATCATTACTGGAAAGATATCGCTATCAGAAGATCGACTATTTTCTCATAACAGAGCATCCTGATAATCACAGATAACCAGCTGAAGGAGAGAACTGCGGAAGCATTTCCTGATCTGTTAAGCATAATGACACATCACTTAATGATATTTGGTTTGTGGCTAACCTTCCCCAAAGATCCGCACATCATTCCATTCATTTGCGGAGGAGTCCTATGCAATTAGGTCTGACCTATTTGTGTACACACGTTACAGCTCTTCATTGGAGTTTGTGACCTTTGGCCAATGCGGAGGAGTCTTATGATCTGAATATGATATATATTGATGTAATAGATCCTTAGGAAAGCAGTTATCATGTAGTGATTCATAGAGAAGTATCTAATAGTTTAGATTTCTACGAGGAGACTTCAAAGATTTTTCTTGCGCATGTATGTAATTAGGCATGTGAGCCCTAATTGTAAGCCCGCATATTGCCGGTCGATCTCTATTTGAATTCTATGATATACTAAATGACTGAATCTGCATTTGCTTCATTTCTTTGAGTTATTTTCGTTGTGTTTACTCTTGCTGCACGGTCTGGACAGTTCATTCTATGAACCCTCCCACCGTGACTGCACCAAAATTATGAAATTAACTTTGAAGAATTGAAGAAAGAATACGATAGAAATAGGAAAGGATGCAAGACATATCTTCTACCTCTTCACAAGCCAAGGAGCTTGGGGAAACATGTGAAGCTTGGTGACCATGAGATAGAACCCTATAGAGCTGACATGTTTGAGGATTATTTTGTAAAGACATACTATGCCCTATGTCAGGTGTTTGGGTTGGATTTTAGCCCTCTGATACTAATTCCCCTATTAATAATGATTGTGGGCATCTGAGATAAATTTCAGAACATGAAGTTTGACTATGCCACCTATTTGGCTAAGGAAATTCATAAGGATTTAGTGGCATACAAACAATTTAGTGAAACATTTAAGAGATATTCCTTCATGTGCCACATATTGCTGCATTGTGGTAGGAAGTATTGGGTAGAGAATTGCAAATTCAATGTCAAACAAAGGATAATGATCCCATGCATGTTCAGGGAAGAGTTCATCTGTGGGACTCATATTGTAACAATGCAAATTATTTCATTTTTTATGAACATTTTGTACAGAGGGTCCTGGGATTTCTAGGGTATGAGAAACCAAGACCTTCAAAGGAAATCATAGATTTCCTAAGGCCGCTTGAGAGTGGTATTATTGATCACAACTGGGGTGATTAGTTTTTATATCCAAAGGGGACTTTGATTAGGGTATATGGAGCAAATGTTAATCCTCATCTCTTGCCCAAGAAAGTGCCTAACAGAATTGCATTTCTAGAAACTATGTGGCAAATGAATGAGTCTGACAAAACTCATATGAGGCTGAGAAAGAAGAGATCTTTCCTTCTTGCAAAGATTGCATTTCTTGGTTTCCTAGTTACTGCCAAGGAAGGCTTAGATATATGTTTGCCAAAGCTACGGGAATATAAACTAGAAGTTATTGACCAAAGGAATTATGACCCCGAGCATTTCATTGACAAAATAAGGAAGGAAAGGCAGAGGTTAGAATTTGAACATTATTTTATGATAAAGAGGATTTGATCAGAAATTGTCTTTTTGACAATGAAGTGAAGCATAGAAGAGATGATCAACTTCTTATTGTCTTGGAAGAAAGATAGAGGAAGCTTAAAAAATTGGAGTACCCTGGAGATTTCAGGGAAATATTTAATCCTATCCTTAGGATGCAAAAAATGCTTGAGCATGCAGAAGAGCTCAAACTTGTAGTCAAGAAGAAATCTGCCAAACCACAATCACCTAAGAAACAATAGCCACAGGAGGAGGAAGTTGAAGAGTCATCTTGTCCACAAGTCAAAGAAGTGGTAGAAGAAGCATGGAGGGAGTTCCCTGCCCCTAAACAACTTATTGCAGATTAACCTTTGGTTGATTATCTTTAACTAAAGAGGTTGAGGACATGGGGAGAACCAGATTGATCTTGTTGAGGTTTAGCAAATTTTTAATTTCCCCCATAGAAAGGAAATCCAAATGCCTTCTCCAACTAGGACTTTGCTAAGTATAGCAGAGAGTAATGTAGTGGTGCAGGATGTTAGAGCTCTAGCTTGTAGAAAATTCCATTTTGATGATGAATTTGTTAAATCAAAGGAATTTAAAGCTTTGTCAATAAAGAGGAAGTCAGATATGTGTTTACAAAAGTTAAATGAAGAGCAGAGTAAGGTTAGGGAGGAAGAAAAGATGGAAATAGCCCAGAGAGTCTTAAAGGAGATAGACATGGATGTCAGTGCTATCACCCCTAAAGAAGTAAGGAGATTGGTAAAAGAAAGTGGATTTTTGCAGTAGAATGGGACATTTCATCGACAATTTCTATGGATACCATCAAAAGGTAGGACCACATTGTTGATGAGGTGATGACAAAGGAGCAAGTTGAAAAACTATTTTGGTCAAGTTTCAATGCCAATGATGAAGCCTTAGCAATTTGGGCAATGGCTCCAAATGATAATAAGCCTCAGGTGGCAAAGGATTTAAGTGAGCTCATTGGGCAATTAATTGTGAGAAGGTTGTATGATACTTCTGCCCCCTAGGCTGCATCTTTGGTGGTAAATACAGCTAAATTCAGTGAGGCTGCAACAAAAAAACTACAAGCAAATTTTGATAAACATAAGGAGGACTATGTGAGGTTGTTGCATGAATACAATAAACCCAAGGCACTCAATCCTCCTACAGGAATTGAAATGGGACCACTAACCTCCACATCTAGTCTTGTGAGCTCATTTGGACATGAAGGAGATTCTATTGTTGTTGTTGAATTACAAGAGAAATTAAGAAGAAGCAACAATTTGATTGACAAACTTAAGGAAGACAATAGAAATGAGAAAATTATTTTATAAGCAAGTTCTTGAGCCACCAAATGAGTAAGTAATGCACAGAGTTGAAGATGCTTGGATTTGCTACAACAATTTAAAAGGGGCTCTTGATAGCCACATCAACAACAATTCAGCTCTAGAGGAAATATTAAGTACATGGACTCCTAAGATACCAGTGGTCAATCACATCTACAACAGTGCCATCTTGGATCCTAATGTGACAAATGCAGTGAGGGGTACACATGAAGTCATCAGTTTACTAAATGAGATATCTGCTTTTCAAAGTAAACTCGATGTGGTATTAAGGGATAAATTGAATACTTTCAAATCCCTTGAGAAATGTTCCATGTCGCCAGTACTTTCAAGTGATGGCACTAAAAAGTCACTATCTGATTAGAAAGAAGAATTTAACTATATTATTCCTACTTTAGTCAAATCAATCGCTACTACAGGTAAAATTGATCATGTATGCTGCAATGCTGAGATGGAGAACTTGCTTGAATTGGAATCTGGCCTCAACAGTTTCATAAAGGAAACAAAATTGATACTAGATGCCAGGTATGTAGCCCACATCAGTAGAGTAAAAAGAAATTAAAGTACAACTGGTCTTCAAAATAAGTGTATGTTGCATGGGTGCAGAGGTACATTGTCTGATCAGAGGGACATGGCCTATTTTCTCAGAGAAGAAAAATATCAGATAGGTTTAGTAGATATGAGTCTGGTGTGATGTATTTTCTATGACTGAGTATAATAACAGAATGCAAGTTTTGTGTATCTCATCTCTAATTCATTTAGTAAATTGCATTTGAGAATTAATAATTAAGAATTCCTTATTTCTCTCATGGCACATTTGTTGTTATGTACTATTGTTGTGTATTAGTTTATGATCAAGAAACAGAATAATTCTTATACACAAAATAGTAATGTTACTTACAAAAGAATGGATAACTAAGTACCAGATGCATATTATTTTCCATTATTAGGTCAATGTTAAATTGTTAATGTTGAGACATTAATATCTTTTAAAGGTAAATTGATTATTACTATTATTATATGAGTCATCAAAGTGGGCTTAACTTCATATAAAGGGAGCTTCCGTGTGATGTTTCATTGTTCGATGAATGTTTGATGGACGACTATAGTTGAATTTCAAAACAAAATATCTGGAGCACTAGACTTGTGAACTCAAACCTCTAGAATCAACCTAGAGCCATTAGATTTAGAAAGTTCAACGATTGAGATTTACAATATGTTAATGCCACCACTTGACGTATGTGTTGTATTAATTCAGGCTGCAGACTTGCAGGCCATCCTTAAATTTCATTTGAAGTGGGAACACAAAATTGTATTGAAGAATAGAATAGAATAGAATAACTTTTAACGTCTACGAGAATAGAATAGATTTTATAAGAATAGAATGTAACACGTTTCTATTGCTTTATTATTACTTGAGACTTGGCACTTGTTTGAGAATAAGAAGAAAATTAAGAAGTTAAAAACTTAAATCCTAGTATTGCACAGAGCCAATTGAAGTTGCAACTGCTAATTGAGATTATGGAAGTGAGAGGGTTAGGGAGATTGTAGTGCACCAAGGAGAGTCATATTTTCAAATTCTGGGTATGTGTCATGTGAAATATAAAAATCCTACATTCCTTCAAATTAAAATTAATTTATAAGCCTTCAGTTTAAAATTTTTCAATCTTGAGGTTTAGGGTTGAGAGTTTACAAGCATGTCTACTGCCACTACCATACCACTGATTGGGAAAGGCAAATCAATACACAAAATAAACTACACTAGACTGATTAAAACCCTAGGTTTCGCTAATGAATACCATGATAATTATGATCCTATACAATCTTTGGTAGGCTTACCTCAAAACTTAGATTTTCATCTGAGAATAAGGTCAAAATGCAAATGCAAGCTAATCTAGGAAAGCCATTACCAATTGATAGTGTCACTGCACCATATGTGGTTGGATTGGGATGCCTGATGCTCCCTGAGGTTTTCCCTTACCCATAATTTATCATGGTTTGTGCCCAGAATTATAATGAAAATAGAAAAACATTTTTTAATAAAGATAGCCAGAATGAAATGTTAACCATTACTGCAGCAAAAATTAGCAAACTATTGGGGTTTGCAGCCAAAGATTTTGGAAACATCCACATTGACCTAGAAAAGATAGCTAGTGATTATGAAACAATCATTCTAAATGAGAAAGTTACTTTTCTCAGAAAAATGACAATGGATGGTTCCATACACAGAGAATCAAAAGCCTCCTTATAAATTGAAATTTTAAACCATGGATGTTCAAGATACTATTTCCATGCTATCATTTTTTATTGGATTGGATAGTAATAGGCAAGTGGATGCAAGCCTCCTTGAAATGGTATACAATATCCATTATGTTATTCCCCTTGTTAAATAAAGATGTGTAGAGCACATTGCAGAATCCATGCAGAAACAACTTTTAATGATTAAAGGAGGTTCCACTTCCAGTTCCAACACTAAGACCTTTAGGTTCACAACCTACTTGTGCTATTTATTTCTAGTGTAGTTTAGTGGAACATTTGTGGCCAACAAGCTTTAGATTCAACCTTTCGTAAATGATGAGGCAAAAAGAGTGCTTCCACTACATGATTGGACCCATAAGATAAGGATGCATGATGCTCGAAGGAACTGCAATCATTTTGTGACTACTTTTTGGCTCCATTGTATTATGCAATTCTAAGTACTCCAATGCCTAGATTGTCTGAGTCTTGTAGATATTCCATTCAACTAGGAATAGAAATACAATTAGCTGACTAGTAATTCATGGTAGAATATATTGTGCTAAGATTTTATGGATCAAGAGTAGAGCCCCACAAACTTCCAATACATGTGATAGAGAGGGTTTTTATCAGTGGAATACATACAATAGATGGATAGTATAGATCAATTGTACTTTGTTAGTCAGCAAAAGAAGAGCATATTTCCTTCCTTACCTTTTTCATGTGGAGGGTTCACATTTGAGAGAAAAGCATTCACTATGGCACACAAAATTTTACAAATTTTTAAATTTGATGTTGACTCTCATTAGTAGTATGACCCATGTGACATTATTAAAGCAAGGCTTCTGGCCAATAAGAATGCTAGAAGTAGAATTCAACATCAAAGTAAACCCCTACTAGAAATATTAAAAAATAAGAATTCTTGGGATGAGGTGAAAAAGTAATGGAGGAAACTGCTATTGAGAAAGGTATTTATTTTGAATAATTATCAGCAGAAATAATGGCATTGCAGCCACGAAGAGAAGCAAAGTTGCCAATCAGGAGTAACAACAATTTTTATAAAAGAGTTGATCAACCATCTAGTTTAAAAAATACCAGAGTCTCTTAAAATAGCTTGTACAGAGGAAATGTGGACACAAACAAAAATAAATGCCTTTTGGTCTATGAGGAAGGATCTAGGTGATCCAAAAACTACTACAGATTTTGAGGAGATCCCAGAAGATGAAGAGTTTAGCAAATTGTGGAATATAGAGCATCCCTTTGAAAAACCTAATCATAAATCTGATGATGATACTGATAGGAAAAATCAACCCTTGGATCCCACTAAAGACTATGCATATAAACTTGGTTTGAGTGATACCATAAAATAAACATATACTTCTGGGGTAGCCATAATCGAAAAAATTAGGTTATGAAGGTGGTGGTTTGGGGACTAAAGAACAAGGTAGCATTTGGGTGGTAACATAGATAGATGCTAGAAGACCTAGTGAATTTTGAGGCATTGGAACTTCAGCTGATAAGCAAGCCCTAAGGCATACAAGGATAGCTAATACAATTAAATTTGTTGCATCTTCAAATGGAAATCCTGATAGTTTGAGTCAGATACAATCACAAGTACAACCAGTACCTTAAGGGTTTTCAAATCTTCAAGATACTCATTCGATTGGTAAAAGAGATGGTCAAGATAGTACTAATGGTGGCGATGGTATAGGTAGTAGTGGTCAGCAAGTCTTATAACAAAAAAATACTCAGAAGAGGCCACGACTAGAAGGTACTATACAAGGCATTGTGAAGAGGCAAAAGATTATGACAAATCCAAGTCCAACTTCCTCTAAATCCATTTCCACCTTAATGGAATTATTTCCAGAAGGCACCCCTCCAGTTGTTAATGTGACTGGATAGGAATGGCTAATTGTCAGCCTCAAGCAATTACTCATTCACCATTCGAGTATTCAATTGTGTCAATAGTCCCAGGTTTTGATTGCAAAGCTGAGTTTAACAAGAAAGCAGAAAAATCTAAAAGACACAAGAAGCAAGTGTTAGAGAGTACATTTATTGTAACTTCTGAGCCTGCAAGAACCAGGGTATTGCCTACATATGGAAACCATGGAGTACATGTTTGTTATGCCCAAATTTTAAAATGAACTAGAGAATCAGATGCAACACACTGACTATGAGGTGAGCACTGTCTAAGTGGATTTTTTTAGAATGAAAAATGCTAACAAATATAATGTATCAAAAAGGAACAACGATGTGCTGTACACATCATTGCTAAAGCAAGAGAGACAGAAATAGGTTGTAGAATCAAATAGAAAAGTTACAGGCATACCTAGCAAATTAGAAAGCAAAGAGGAAAGCAATAGATAACAAGAGAAATGAATTAGATAAAAGGATAAAAAAATTTCCCTCTACATCTACAAGTAAAGAGAATGAACAGATAGAGGTGGAACTGAATGAACTAAAGCAAAGGTTAGATTAAAGCATAAAGAATTATGATAATGAAAGAGCCAATTCAGAAAAATTACAACAAAATTTGATAGAAGCCAAGGCCTTAGCAAAGACATTACAAGACAAACTAGACAAACAAACACAAAAAATAAAATGGTGAGAACAAAAAATAGAGGAAGAGAGGAAAACCACTAAAAAACTACAGTTATAGCTGAAGAATACAAAAAATGAAATAAAGTCTTCCCAAAATAGACTATCTGAATTTTATAGAAAAATAATGAAGCATATAAAAAAAAACATTTGGGAGGAAATAATGTAGAGGACTAATGATTTGTCTAAATTATTTGAATTGATTGATGGTCTGATAGTACAGAATGTGAAGTTCAAACAATACATTCAAGACAACAAAAAGGTGACTTCAAGTTAAAAAATTGCAAAGAAAATTTTGCAAACAATCTACAGAATCAGTGGCAATGAATTGGCATTCAAAGGAATTCACAACCAGATTGATGCCTCAATAAATACATCATCTATCATTCAAAAGTGTACGAAGCTAGGCTAAGCACAAGAATTTCTGGATCAGGTTGAAAATTTTGCAAAAGCTTCATAAAAAGGTAGAATATTTGAAAGAGATTGGTTTTCCATGGGCTTTTGACAATACAGAGTGATACATTAGAAATGGTGCTCTCAAAAAGAAGATGAAGGCTATAATGATGTTGAATTTGGACCAGTTTCCTCAGAAGCTAGATGAGAAAACTTTTTGGATTCCATCAAACCAGTGATAAACTTGAATGCAACTTTGATTAATACATTAAAGTTACCAATCAGTTATGAATTGTTAACAAATCTACAAGTCAGATACTATGAGTTAGAACAGATTGCACTTTCATTAGATGAATAGTGGAGCATGCTACAAAAGCTGATAGAATGATTTAGTAATTTGATAATATTTCTATGTACATTGTATTCCTTCATTTGAAAATCAATATAAGACTCTTTTCCATTTTTTGTGTTCAAATTATCTGTAATATTTAATTGCTTAAGTCAGGAGAACTTTGGTTTCTAGATACACATTAAATATTTGTTAATGGTGTATATGCTACTATTAGTGTTGTTAGTATGCATTTAGTTGAATACATGTAACACTTATCAATATCACACAATAATAATATGAAATTACTAATAATATGTTAATTAATAAATGAAAATTGAAAAATGTGTAAAATTTAGATGCTAAAATAAAATCAAATTTGGAAACAATGTTTAAAATTTAGATTCTAAAATGGAACATTGGAAAATAGTAGTA
Organism: Cunninghamia lanceolata; assembly: GCA_027924645.1. Classification (NCBI taxonomy): domain Eukaryota; kingdom Viridiplantae; phylum Streptophyta; class Pinopsida; order Cupressales; family Cupressaceae; genus Cunninghamia; species Cunninghamia lanceolata. Next base: position 10,937,878 of record BSBN01000904.1, read on the forward strand.
TGTTAATCTATTAATTTTTAAATAGAAAATAAAAAATGTATATCAAGATGCACTGTTTAGTGATAGAAAAATAAAATATCATCAACAACAGTTTGGAGTGTGGAATATGAAATACATTATAAGTACCTAGTAAGTGCTAAATCTCTTCCATTTTCCAAAACATCTCCTCACTCTAACCATGATATTGAGAGCCATCCTGATCCTGGTCTTCATTTTCTTCGCTCTACATACATCCTCTTAAGTGCACCTCCTCACTACCACTACATGTGTTATTCATTGTGTCACTGTCATGTATGTCAGTATGGTTTGAAGTGTTGCAAAACCCTCTTATTTCACATATGGACCTCCAGATTGTGAGTGCCCTTTCAAAAGGAAAACTTTAGATATCATACCTAGTTGTATACATCCTCGAGCAAATTTCCAAATTCTTGTCAAGTTTGTTTCTTAGATATCTTTGATTTCAAGAACCTCAATGCACTGAAAACTCTCTCATCCTCCACTAACCCCAATATCATGGTTTGACATAAATCAACAAGTTTGAAATATTCTGATATTGAATCATGCAATATGTCACTCTGACTTAAGGTTGCCCAAAGCTTTGTTATCAATCCATCTAGGTAGGGACTCTCCATGAGTTTAAATTGTCCCATCATTGATGTTGTAAAACTTGTTGATTGCTCTATAAGCTTAGATTTATTTATAATTCCTTCTATTTGTTGTCTATTGAATTCTGAACTTTTGGAAAAATGATTGACCAAGGTCTTTATCTTGTTATGAAAATCAGTTGGTTGACAATTGACCCAATATTGAGGATACACAACAGACATGGCTTCAAGTAGTTCATCGCAAGGGAATTGATATCTAATCTCTGAGGAAAGAGATCTCACAATATCCTTTAAAGTAGTACTTACAGAATTAACAATGTTGTCAAAAGCTTCCCTTGTAAGAGGTACTTCTTTGATAATGCACCTGACCTTGGTAAAATGGTGCATTGGTATCTCATATCCCCATACAAAGACACATAACTCCCCGCTTGCATTAAATTGTAAATAATTAGCAGAATTGTTCACATTTGTCATCAAGTGTCAGCTACTAAACTTTGGACTTATAAATGACTGCTCTGATAGATATGGATTATTAAGGTTCATGCATATCATTTTATGTAGTTTAGTATATTCTGAAATATACATAGTTCTTTCTTGGGCTTTTTTAACAAGAATGTTATTTCCTCTAGCATGGGAAGAATACTAGATAAAGTTAGGAGTGTCTCTATGTCACTTAACCTATGTAAGAGGTCAAGAACTTTGTCTACTATGAGGCGATGTTCGTACATTACTCCAATCAAGGATTGATATTCTGAAAAAACCTATTCTACTGATTCATGCAAGGAGATCCATCTGGTATCAACATCCTTAAGAAGCTTGTTTCTTGCAGTTATTCCATCAGCAAATTTTTTAAATTCCATAAACTGTTTGGGACTTCAATAAAAGTAGGAGTAGAGCTCGTAGTTTAGATCTTCAACTTTTGATACTGTAGAAAACTTGCTCACAATTTTAAATGCTAAATTCATTTTGTGCCCCATGCAGTGAATGGAAATCATGTATGGTGAAAAAGAAGTTTGTAGATTTACGCAAAGACCGTTCCTATGACCTTGCATTACTAAAGCTCCATCAACCCCTACACACACTAACTTTTTGGCAATTGTGTAGTCATCCATACCTCCAATTGCATTCAAAGATTTCTTAACTAATTCAAATAAATTTTGCGATGTCACATTCTCCATTTTATAAACAGAGAGTAGATGAGGTTGGCAAACATGTTTGTCTACAGTATACACATGCATACATACTTAAGAAGTATTATCTACTACTGTAACTTCATCTAAAGATAATGCAATAAAGGTTGACTATTTTATTTTTTCCTGTAAATCTTGTTTTCCACCTCAACAAGACAACTTGCCCATTCTCATCCACTATTTGTTGACTAATGTGTGTTAGGAAAGTTAGGAACACCCATAAAATATAATAAACTATTATATTCTAGGTAGTCAGCCATAGGACGCCCTCTGGTAAAAATATGAAAAACAAGACTCAATTGAACAATTTTTGTCATTTGTGCTTCCCCCATCATCTTTCCAAATTAAGCTTCAAATGAACTTCCACATCCAGTAAGCTTTGCCTTTCTTTGCAAATGCGCACCATATTCGAGGGAATTCTTAACATGAAGATGTTCTTCCTTTGTTTTCCATCTTATCACTGATTTTTCCTTTCTGTCTATGATTTGTTTTTCATAAACTTTACCAATATGTTTTTCTATAGTGTCAAATTTTAGCTACAACTTCTTATCCCTACGATATTTCGAACTACAAATCTTACATTTGCATTTTGTTGGAGGTTCATCATTGTTTGCATTACGCACTGGTTCAATGAATGGGTACTTTGACACCCAATCAATCTAAAAATTCCTTGTCATATCCCACTCATGCCCTATTTTTTATTTATATTTTCTTTTCATCTTGCGTGCAAGATCTACATCTTCCTTATCACTTGTTGAGGTCAATTTATTCATATTATCATTCTCTCCATCCTAGGTACCACCTGGAACATCATATGTGGCAATGGCATCCAAGTCAATGAACTCATTTCAGCTACCCTGGGTACCACCTGGAACATCATCTGTGGCATTAGCATCTAAGTCAATGAACTTATTTTGTCTACCCTAGGTATCCCTTAGAACATCATCTGTGGCATTGTCATCCTGATTTGAATCAATTAACTCATTTGGATCTTCCTCTGAGGTATTGCCTTGTTCGTCAATATATGGCAAAAGTGTTGATGTTGTATTTCCATCTGATGGACCGCAAACATTGCCAAAGTACAACATTATGTTTCTACATTTTGATGGCCTCCCTTTACCGCTTTCAGCAAACTTGTTCCTGCTTGACATCTCTCACAAAATAAAAGATACAAAAAAATATTTTTTGTTTAAGAAGGAATCATATAATATAGATCCCTAGTCACCCTAGATGTCTCCCTACTCAATATCATTTGTATGAATGAAGTAAACCTGGCAAAGAGATAACTAATCTTATAACACTGTAAAGAAATTCAAATGATCACTTACCTTTAGGCTTTCAGTGATTCGCTAATGCTTGTAGTTGTAACTTGCCTATGATCTGAATCGAGAGCTCGGAGCAAAACAAAATGTGTAAAATATTAATCAAAGTTTCGATTGTATTTATACCAATCTATATTTGGCGAATTGCGCGAGATTTTTAAATGGTGTAGTAAAAATTTGGCGAATCCCACGTGATTATAAAATGGTGCATATAAATGTTGGTCAAATCAGACCTTGATCAAACACATACATTATAATTTTCAAGGCGATTATGGCCCTCAAATTAGCATGGAGTTATAATGGTGTTGGAAAAATAGATCCTCATACACGGTGAACTTTGTAATGCTATTCGCGAATATGTGGGCAAATTAAAACATGCCTCTGAAATTCTAGGTGAATCATTGTTAGAAATGCGTAGGTTACTATGGCGAAAATATTAGTTACAAATGCCTCATAAAATAAATTGATAGAAAATTGAAATGCATTTGACTAATAATTTGTAAAATCCAGGTGATATGGCCCCATGCCAGTTGCAATATATTTGCCAAATTCAAATTTGTGGATACGAACTATTCACCAATTGGTGAAGATTCGCCACTACAAAATCTATGGCCTACATATTTATAGAAGTGTGTCATACTCCTTTGGGTGGAAACATAAAGCCTTATCCCACTTTGGGCCATCCTGATTTTTATTTGAAATCACATTTTTATAAAATGCATGATTTAAGCCTAGATAGATTCCATCTAAGGTTCAATTAAAGGGGGTTAGATCAAACCCCCTTAGATCGAACCCCCTTGGATAGAACCCCTAGGCTTGAATCAAACCCACAATTGAGTCTCCTCTACACCTATAAAACATTGACAAAAAGCAATTTCATTTTTCCTTTTGGGGATCAAATGAAGTCATTTGAAAATATCTTTTTGTAAATGTGTATTATAGTGTTAGCTTTCAAAAATTATAATATGTATTATGTTTTTTAATATTATTATTTTTAATTTTATAATGAATGTAGGTCCATCACAAAAAAATAATGACCTTTATTCAAGACACTAGGAAAAATAACAAACTTTGTTAGAATATCTTAAAAAGATGCACTATCCTCCACATGGTGTTATTGTTTCAAGAAAATAATAATTTAATTTTGATATATACACTAAGAGAAACCCAATATAATAAAATATAAGTCTGAAATTTCTATTAGTACCAATTTTTAAAATAATAAATAAAAAAATACCAAAAAAAATGTGCCCTAAACATTTAATGATCTAATTCCAAGAAATCATGGAAAGATATAATTTGTAGTGAAATTTATGTGAAGCAATATGATAAAATGTTACTCAAGAAAAAATAATAGAAAAATTTGAAAATTTTGATTTAGGAAAACTAAAATGATAGAAATAATTTTAAAAAAAATTCAAAAATTGAATCTTCATAGAAAATTCCAAAACTCATTAGTTTACATCATCCTTAAATTCTTGCCCATTTATTTGATACAATTGACACAAATTAAAAATACTGAAAAATGTTGATTTTAGTGTCCCAATAATATTGAAAAGTGGGGCACACTATTGTATTTCACCCCCTTACAAGGTTCATATTCATATTAAACAAATAGTTTTTGGTTGGAGGCTTAAAATAAAACCCTTTTAAATTGCATCAATCATTGCTCTCTTATAGTTTTTCATGAGTTGGCTTAAATACAAAATAATGGACAATTTAATTACTATATTTTCTTCCATTAGTTTAAATGTTAAGGTTTAGATGGACTTGTACCTAGTCTTTTAGGTTTTTATATTAGATAATAATTCTTTGGTCTTTATGAACTAAGCAACTTAACTAAATACTTTATAACAAAATTAAAAATCATATTTATTTTAAGATTGGTTTATGTATTACTAAAAGTTTTACAACATTATATAATTAAAAATAAATAATTAATTATTTTCAAATGAAATTAGAATAAATAAATGTAAACAAGCACTAATAATCATATCACCTTAGAATAAGGAGATGAGTCACAAAACACTATATAAACATACTTTTTGAAGTTGATAAATAAGGTGCAAGTACTTAGCTTCATTTACAACTTGGAGATATTATGTTGTAGACCATGTTTAGTGATCCAATCTTATGCTCTATTATTAGATCAAAAATTATGATGTTCTAATAGATTTCTAACTAATTTGTGCTATGTTATGTTTCAAACTCAACTACAAAATTGATCCCTACACTTCAGCTATTTCAATCCTAAATATATAGTTGATGTAGTCTAGGTAGGGGGGTCTAATTAAAGATAGCCTAACCTAGTAGCCTAAACACCCAACATAGAATTACACGCCATGTGGAAGTAAAACAATATTATCTTCATTAATTAAAAATCTACCTTTACATGTTACAATAGGTCGATAGAAGCCTAAACTTGTTACATACACAAAAATTGACATAAGGGCTAATCTACACCTAGGAAAATCAAATCCTTCCTCAATCTTGGTCTCCCATTATATCTTCCCTCTCCAACACAGTTGGCCTTAACTTGAATCCCCTCTCTTGAGCGAATTACATAAGGGTCTCTTCTCAGAGCCTACTCTTTGCTCCTCTCTCTATTGTTCGTTACCTCTACACAATGAAAATGATGGGTTTTATTTTCTGTCACCCAATAATTATTGATCGTTTCTTCTCCTTTCTTAATCAAAAGTTCCTTTGTTCTATCCAAGATAATGACCCAACTATTATCATTGCTTGCTAGGAGTTTTAGTGGTTTCCAAAAGACAACATCACTAGTGAAACACCTACCCATACAAATACAAACAACCACCACTCTAAAGATAGTAAAAATTAACAAACCAAAGAAGGTGAATAGTTGTAGCAAGAAGAAAGAAAATGATGCAGGAGCATCCCTGGTTCAAGAGCAATCTTGCATCAACCAAAAATATTTGCATTCATTTTGTTTTCATTTATTTTCCAGTTCAGTACAGTCAGTTCAGTCAGTAGTAGTTTCTATATTTTGGTCTACATTTTGCCGCAGCTTTATTTCAGATCTTGCGGAGTTAGACTTAGCATCTAGACATCTTCATGCACATCATATCTAAAATTCAGATCATTTGGATTAGCTTCCAGAAAGATATCGTTATAAGAAGATCGACTTTTTTCTCAGAACAAAGCATTCAGAGTCTTAGATAGACAGCGAAATGAGAAGACTTGCGGAGCACTTCCATGACTTGCGGAGCTAAATGACACATCATTCAAGATAGTTTGGAACCTGGCTGACCTTCCCTAAGATCTGCACATTGTTTCATTCACTTGCAGAGGATTTCCATATGTTTTGGGCTGACCTATTCGTGTACACACGTTACATCTCTTTCATTGGGGTTTGTAATCACTCTTGGCCAACGTGAAGGATTCTTGTGATCCAGAGATGATATATATTCATGTAATAGATGCATAGGAAAGAAGTTCATGATTAGGGAATAAGTAGATAGTTTGAATTCTTTTGATATCAGGTGCTTAATTTCATATTCTTCTATTTTGTAATCAAGCTTGTGAGCCCTAATTTGTAAGCTCACATGTTGCCGGCATGTTTGCACTTTGAATCTATGATAACTGAATGATTGAATCTGCATTTACATTCTATAATTGAGTTACTTCCATTGTGTTTACTCTTGCTGCACGGTCTGGACTGTTCACTTTGTGGACCCTCCTAACCGTGACTGCACCAAATAAACTACCAATAATAATGACCATTAAGAAGAAGTTTGGCCATTAACATTCATTTCTCTTATGGATATCCATCCACCATAGCTTGACCTCCTCCAAATGATCCTTCTCTTCCTTCCTCCTCTTATGTAGTTTAATCTTCCATTATCCATCCACCTCCACCAAATGCTACCTCCTTTTTTATCTCTTGTAGGATCATACTTTTTTTGCTAATAACCGAGTGAGAAATAATAGAAGAACAAATATGGATTAGTATGAAGTTAGAAGGAATGAGAACATTATTGGCAAGGGAAGTAGAGATAGATCCTATGATGTAAATATGAGAACATTTGGAATGCCCAATGAAAATGAAGAGACATTCGGGCTACCTAGCATCTTAATTCTCCTACTAGACCACTCAGGAATTAGCATGGTAACATTCCTGATAATACTGAACATGAGGAAACACAACCTGATGCTAAGGAAGTGGAAATAACTATTGAGGATCAACTAGAGTTGCTTGACCATATCAGACAGAGGTAGAGAGAAGTGCAGGCTTTACTTGATGTACAACAGGCTCAACTTGCCTAGTAGGCCTAGGTAACTCAAAATGCCAATACAAAATAGACCAAGAAAGTGTGAAACACCCTGTTCATGAGGCTCATGAACATTGCAGGGGCGTTCATTAATCCAAATAGATCCACTTGGAACTCATAACCCTAGCCCATACCTAGTTTGAAATGTTGTCTTATGGATATCTTCCTTTGCAATCCTCAACTGATGATACCCAGAATTAAGATTTATCTTTGAGAACATGCTGGCACCTTGCATCTCATCAAACAAATCGTCGATCCTTGGAAAAGGGTAATAGTTCACCGTTATTTTGTTCAGATGTCTATAATCCACACAAAGGCAAAGGGACCCATTCTTCTTCTTCTTAACAAAGATAACTAGTGCAACCCAAGGAGAGACACTAGGATAGATATGACCCTTCTCTAATAAGTCATCTAATTACATCTTGAGCTCACTAAGTTCATGATTAGTCATCATGTAAGGTGCTCTAGACACTAACTCAGATCCTGGCCCAAGGTCTATGCGACAATCTACCTCACGACGAGGTGGCATCTCTGAAAGCTTTGAAGGAAATACATCTACAAACTCCCTAAGAATAGGGTGGTCATCAAGAGTAGTCACTAGCCCATCCTTTGATCTATCCCTCACTGATATAGCAAATAACTAACAACCCTTTCACATGCACCACTTGAGTTGCATAACAAAAATCATGTGAAGGGAGATAGGTCTCTAAACTCCCACAATCTCAATTGAAACACCATGATCATCAACATACTCAATTGCCTTACGATAGTAATCTATCTTAGCTCAATGGGCATTGCACCAATCCATACCTAGAACCACTCCATAAGAGCCCAAAGGTGTAACCGGTAGGTCCACTAATGTGGTGAAAGCTCCAAGTCCCAAATCACAACCCCTAACCACAAAGTCTACTAACACTATAGCCCCTGAAGCTAGCTCAACCTCCCACCTATCATCTTGCCTAAAATCCACCAGCCTACAATGCTCCACTATAGATGGGGAAATAAAAGAATCTAATGCTCCAGAATCAAAAAATAGTAACATGTAAAATAGTAATAGTATATGGGGCCTCTATAATAGTGGCCTGATGCTCATCTTGGTAGTTCTTGACTGCTGCAAAAACTTTGTGGGATCTACCAACATCTCCTACTATCTACTCAGAACCACCAACATGATATCCTCTTGTTGCTATAAATTCTTGTGGGCACTATGTAGCCAAGTGTCCTACACCTCCACAAACATAGCATGGTCCTCTAGTCTACACCTATGCCAACTGTGTCATGCTCAACTATTGTGCCCTAGGTCTACTAGAGCTAACTTGATCCCCTCTGAAAGACTATTGTGTACAAGTTGACCCCACACTTTGTGTCTACGAGCACTAATCCATGCATTGGCCCTAAGCTTGCCATGCTCTGGAGTGTCCACCCTATGCATCATGTTGTGGTCTAGGACTCTATCCCTAATGTTGTTGTTGTTGTGCAGGCCTAGGAGGCATGGAAGTGGACCTAAATCCTCCCTTCTATGGGAGTGGATGCCTATGTAAGCCCTGATCCTACTAAAACTAATGGCAGTTTTGAGAATGGTCTCGAGTCTCTTGGGACTTGCCCTAAATCTCCTTTGCAATATAATCTTTCTCCATAGAAACCCATAGGGTCTCAAGATCAGCCTTGTAGATAGGACCTGATATACTAGCATTCAAGCCTCTAATGAATCAGTTGATGAGAAGCTTCTCATCTTGTAGATAATCCACATTCTACAACAACTAGATAAGGACTGACTCTCATACTACACCACCATAAGTCCTCGCTATTGTAGGTCATGAAACTCATCAATGCACTACTGTCAAAAGTGCTCTGATAAGTATCATGCTTTAAAGTGCTCCAATAGGTATCCCAAGAAAAGATGTCTAACATAAGGTGATACTTATGCTCCTCATGGTGCCACTATGTAGAAATAGTGCCTCGCAATAGTTGAATAGTGACGCATGCCTTTAGGTTGCTCTAATAAGTGCGCAACCCAAAGCATCTATCCAAACTAAGGAGACAAGGTTCTACCTCAACTCCATCCATCGATCCTAAAAAGGTAGGAGGCTTCAAATGAAGTAACTCCCTAATCTAAGCTCCCACATCATGAAGAGGTTGCACTATGCAGGTCCTACATCCTACTTATGAACTCGACATGGTGGGTCGAAGTGGACCAACTCCACAACAACTTCATCTTCATGCTCCACCTAAACTCATGGAGGACTCCTATTGTGCCTCTGCTATGAAGCGTGCTCCTACATGGTATATTGTGAACACTTGACATGAGAGGCCTCTACTATAGGTGGTAGCCACTCCTGAACTACACCAATCAACTCCTACAATGCTTGAAGGATCTATGGTTTGAGGTTTGGTTGTGGTTGTTGGTGCATGGCCTTCAATGTAGGTAGTGTTGAATGTGTCTCTCAAGAATGTGCCACCTCAGTAGTGTGACCACAAGCATGTCCTCTCCTAGATCTAGGTGGCATCTTGCATATGTAAGTAAATTGTTAATGTCAAACCAACAATGTGTCAAATGCATGATCCCAGAGTTCCTGATGTTGAACTTGTGCTCTATTACCAAATGTCATGCCCACATTCTCACATAGAAATGAAAACCTTCACACAAAAATGATAAAACAATATTTGCAAGTCTCTATTGTGGTTCATGTGATATCCTAATGTGCACACTTGACTATGTTACACATGCAATGTTACAAAGAGCATGTTGTAATAAAGCGGGGAAGAGGAATTCCAAATAGATGGATGTTGTGAGATCCATTTCATACACCCTATGAATGTGAAGGTAATCTAGATAGGGTTAGATGTCACTTCACGTGACACATTAAGGGGAGTCTCCATGAGGTCAATCCCCTCTAGGTTCCTATGTGAAAGTGAAAATGGCCCTGCCTCTAAGATGTGAGACCTAGACACCTATAACTAATGCTTAATCCCTAACATGTTGATGAAGAACTAGAAAATTTGATTAAAATTTTAAATAATTAACAATTTAAAAATGACACTAAAATAATAAATGAAACTATCTCCTATTCTAAAGATTACATCTCCAGAAATAAAATACATTCCAATTAAATGCAATGTTTAAATAATTACACTAGATGCAAAATATTCCTCTTCAAAAATCAAAATCAAAAACTATATTAAAATTAATTTAAGAAATTAAATTTTGATTTAAATAAATACGAATTGAATTTCTATACTTTTGAATTAAATAAAAGACTATTTTATTCTTTCTAAAAGAAATGCAACAAAATTCAATCATTTAAATATGACAACTCATTTAATTAAATCATAACAACTCTCACTTCCAACTATACCCACAAACGCAATCCTCCAGAAAGAAGAGGAGAACTTAGAAGAGGGAAGTCTCCATCTCCTGGTCTGAAGGGTTTAAAATGGCTGATGAATCTGACTCATCCGTCAAGGAGATTATTGCTAAGAAGGCCATGCCTCAGAAGAGGAAAACCCCCACTCCAGTGAAGAAAGGTAAGAAACCCTTGGAGAAAGATGTGGCAGATGAGGGTTTTGTGTAGGATGTCAGTGGTTCTTTGCAGAAATAAGGGCTTAAGCCGAAGTAGGGGAATAAGGATAAGCTAGTTGAGAGGGTTCAGGAAGAGGGAATTGTTCAGGCAGTGGGTTGTTCTGCCCAGATTCAGGGGACCAGGATGAAGCAGGGGGTTAGGGAGAATTCTTTTGAGAAGAAGGATGATAGGGTGGAGGACACATAGGGCAACACCATGCAAATGCACGAACCTCATGTTGGTCTCAAGTTTCCTGAAATCATCGACCCTTCAAAAAACCTCCTTAAGGATCTTGATTATCTGCTAGCCTAGGCAAGAAATAGAGATGAAGTCAAGGAGGTTTTTGAACTGGTCAAGAATGTTGTCAATTCTTAGCACAAGATGACTAAATGGTTCTTCTTAGAAATAAATAGAATCAACATCAAACTCCAGTTGATGCAGGATAGCTTGGGGAGTGGTATCAAGACTACTGTCGAGCAGGATACCCTTATCTTCAGAAACTGGGAAGCCATTCCTAAAATGGAGGAAATGGACTGTGAGCTGAACAGGTTGAGAGAAGAATTTAATACTAGGGTCCAACACCTGGAGGAGAAGATCATTGAGGTGAACAACAACTTAGAAAAAATGATAAATATCAGTAGACTTACCATTCACAACAGCCTCAACGGGATGAGAGTGCTGACAGAGAAGCTCAAGGAGCTTAGAAAATAACAGTTCAAGGATTTCAACGCTGAAGACAGCATGAATGTGGAGGAACTGGATAATTAGGACAAGGGTGAAGAAACTAAAAGTTCTGGTAAACAGGTAGCAGTCGAGGATACAGGTGGACCTTCTACCCGCACTAGGGGGAGAAACAAAAAGTAGTTTGAAGTTGAGAAAAAAGAACTTATGGACTTTGCCAAAATGCATCAGGCATTCTATGAACATGAATTAGAAGTAGCTGAGACTCTTAAGTAGATGAACTAGTTTTGTTTTGTTTGTTCTCTTTTTTGGCTACTCTATCTTTTCTTATGTTTATTGGTAGCTTTTAGTTGGCTTTTGATTGGCTTTTAGCTTTTTGTTGGCTTCCTTTTGTAAAGGGTTTCGAGGTCCCCTTTCAAAACCTGTTTGACCAAATTAATCAAAAACTATACCCACAAATTAATTGTAACAACTTAATAAATTAAAACCATAATCAAATAATCTAACAAGTTCAATCACTACTCAACTTAATCACCCCTTAAAGAGTTAAATTAAAAAATAATAACATTACCTAACCTTAACCAAAAAATAATTAGTCTATAATTCCCACTTAAGCCACTAAGCTTTTAGGGCAATCCCAAAGCCCCAAGTTTCAAACTTAAAAAGGGGTCTTGTCCCTCTATTTCTCAAACAATCAACTTTCAAATTTGAAAAAGGAGAAGGAGAGGAAGAGGAATTTTTTCCAAGTTGAAATTAGTTTCCTGTAAAAGCCCTCAAACCATCACAAAAGTAAATAAAGTAAATGAAGTAAATAATCCACTTAAATACAACATCACATTGTTAAAAGTAAAAAGATGTAAATAATCCGCTTAAATACAACTTCCAAAAGATAAAAAGGAGTGTAATTAATCTGCTTAATTATAATATCAAGATAAATGATAATTTCATCAATAAGATTCAATAGAGTCAATGAATCTTCACAAAGGAAATCCCCATAAATAAGAATCCATAAGATTCAATAAATCTTTCAAAAGATAATCTCATCAATATAAATCAATAAAGTCATTAAATCTTACAAATCACGTGCTCATTCCAAGTAAAAGCACTATAAAATCATATACAAAGTCCTTTGACAAACATGCCATAATACATCCAATAATCATGAACCATATGAATAAATAAATCAATACACTCATCAGTCACACGAACCAAGTGCTCCACCACCTGCGAGCTAAGAGACGGGAACATGGCCCAGGTGCTTTTCCACCCAACCATGAAGTAATTACACTTCTCCGGATCCCTTCATGAAATGAAGGAAACCCAGCCTTGCATGAAATATCTAGCTACTTGGAAACAACTGGCAGGAGGGAACACCCGATGTAACCCCTGATGTCTAAATGTGCAATTTTAAATAATGAAAAGCAGATTGTCTCACAACAGGATGTGGCAAAGATATATATAAATAAGTTTTGCTAGACAAATAAACATCTATTTCAATGTCATCTCGATTAGATCTAATCCTTTAAATAGTAACCTGGTTCAATTCCTGAAAAGAGGAAAAGCTATCTCTGAAAATCCACATTCGGCATCCCAGCCCATAAAGTAACCCAATACATTCCTAGATAAAAATCTACCTTCTTTCCCCAAGAAGTAAATAAGTCAATAAGTCAATAAACAAATAAAATAATGAATAAATCAAAATCACTTATGACCACTTCTAATCCCTTTCCCATGCATCAATGAAGAAAACACACTTTTCGATCATGCAATAATGATGAACATCATAAGCAATATAGATTTTGTAATCTGACTATATTCTCAATTCGTGTTTACATGGTTTAAATAGATTGTAGAAATTAATGATTTTACCTTATATCCAAATACTATTTCATAATCCAAGAAATAAAATCAATGATGATGTTTGACTACTCTACTTTCATACAATGAGGTTTCATGCGTACTTATGTCAAATATTATTTCTATCTTTCCTCAAGATCAAGTAAATAGAATAATAGAATAAAACAATTAATGTTCTTCTATAAATCATTTCAAAAATCTCAAAACACCAATCAAGGAAACATACTTTCCAAACAATAATTCCATTCTTTGTTTCATAATTTTGTAACCATAAGTTTGTCAATTTGATACAATCACTTTATCCATAAATCAATTATAATTCACAATATAATATCCATTCTAAATATTTTTAGCAATCCTACTGTCAGACTATTGACAAGAAACAATTCCGACCATTTATCTTACAAATAAACACGTTTTATTCAACCATAACACCTTACTATCATTTTAGTGAGTGGAGGTTTAGAATAACCAATAAGAAAATAGAGAGACCTCCTGGCAGAATAGTGATAGGCGCTGTCACAGTAATTTAAAACACAAAAACAAACAACAGCAATTAATCCAATGGTCTGTCATTCGAAGGTAAGGTTAAAGACAATGTTTAACAGCAAAATAATAGTGGAAAGTAAGCTACGGAAAATTAAATAATTCCATCTATGTGGAGAAGTTTCTAAATCACATATTAATTTCATCAATGAATAAAAGTTGGTTCTTTTGTCAAAACTAATTTCTACAGCAGAAAGAAAGTTTAACATTCTCAGTTCAGATCTAATAGAGGTGAGTTTAATTAGTTTGAAGATTTTGAAAACTCTATTTAAAGTTTTTAAGCCCATAGCTAATTTAATGGTCAAACTTGGCATGAAACTAGAAAATACAAAACAAGGAAACATCAGTTTGCAATAGCAATAAGAAAACGGTGAATAAAAAGAGGAAAGTTGATCTGTTTAAGCAAGGTAAGATTGCCCAGGAAGATTTAGAGGAGGTTGGCTCTGACAGAACAACGGTCGAGCATAAACAAAACAAACGCCCACCAAATAAGCTAAAAACTTTCATTTTGACAGTCTCAAAAATGCGATTTCAATGCAACCAACTTTTAAGAAGAAAAACCTAGAGATAACGTTAGTCAAGGGGTTGAAATTATAGCGGTTGTTGCTAAGAATTTTCCTTCAGTCATTGTTCATCCAAAATCATGACTTTTCTCTTTTTCTGCTGCTACAAAACATCCGTCTCTGCTAAAATCTTCAGTGCCTTCTCTTGCTGCTCCATAAAAACATGTTCTCTTCCTTTGCAAAAATACTCACTAAAATTTGTGAATTTCGTCAAAGTATTTTTGGGTTTTGTTCTACTCTTCTCCAACTTTCTGAAACACTTTACGGTTTCAAATTTTGTTTTGATATGAAAAAGTTATCATCGTTTTACTATCGCTGTTCTTGACTAGTTTTTCTCTCCTTTGAAAAACGCATTTTTTTTTTTTTTTTTTTTAACAATTCTCCTTTTTTTTTTTGGCATCCAAAGTTTAGGTTCTTAACTCATTTCAACTCAAGATTTTCTTTGTTTGCATGAGAATTTTAATTTAAAAGACTCAATTTTCTATTTAAATTTAAAACAAAATAACTTAATTTATCTTTATGTCACTTGCATGACAGTAATTTATTTAATTCTCTTTATTTTAGCTCTCTAAATATAATAATACTATTATTAATACTATTTATCTATTTTAAATAAAAATTAGCATTCCAATCAATTCAAGATGTGATAATAATAATAATGATAATGATAATAATAATAATAATATCTTTAATTAACTTATTGTCGCATGACAGTAAGTTGATTTTAATTCTTTTTTTTTACAAATTCTAAATATAATAGTATTATTATTAACATAAGTTAACTATTTTTACTAAAACACAATTACTTTAAATAAATCAAGAAGTAAAAATAATACATACATATATATATTATAATTTAATATAATTATTTAAATCTATTTACATATTGTCTTTCAAACATCTATAATCATGTAAATAGAAAACATTATTTATTATTTATTTAATAAATTACAAACAGATATATTTCCTTATTTAAAATACAATACAACATTTCAATATACTTCAAAAAGACATTTAAATTTAATTAATCACATCATGTTTCCTAATAATTAAAAACACCATATTTTCTAAGAATGTAAACATCAATCATATTTATTATCCACACAATTAATGCATAATAAACCATTCAAAATAGAATATGAGACTACGTAAGTGTGTGATTGCATCGGAGTTAACCATCCCGAACAGTTCTTGCCAAGTGGCTAAAACATCTCTACCTCAACCATGTTCTCGTCTTCGATGAGTACCTGCATTCATTTGCAATCAACTCGATGTCAATAGGTTAGTTCCCAAAAACATAACTGAAGCAAAACATCATAATCATATCGATAATATTTAATATTTAAATCAACTTTCTAATTTACTCAAATATAACTTCATGATAATTATCTTCACACATGTGGAACTTACTCAAAGTAAACAATCATGATAAATGTTCACTAATCTAGAATAATAATATAGTCCACAAAAATGAGACATGACATTTCCTTATTGTTTAGTTTTGAATTGCTAATTTATTTATTGTTTGTGGAATAACTTGCTTTGTTTTCTAGTTTTCTACAACTACTAACTTCTAATATTTTTTAAAAATTTATTTCTCTAAAGAATAATTATATTTTATTCATACCCAACAAAATAATCCTATAGAAAGATATTGTGTAATGCCCCGCCAAAGAACCCAGAGGATAACACAACTAAACTTACAAAAAGGACACACACACATATTTTAAAACGAAAGAAATAATAAAATTCTTATATTTATTCATGACATTTAAATTAAGTTTTATCCTCTAGGGTTCCACAGCTGCATTACTAACGAACTAAAACAAGATCTAACCAACATTATGAATTAACTAACAACCACAATACATTCTAAGTCTAATTGCATCAGATGAATAAACACATACAATTTCATATTATATCATCAAATAAGTAACATCAGAATCCTGCACATAGGATCACAAGTACATAAACAAGTTCCTTTACAAGAGAGTACAACATTACATTGTTTACAATATTGCTATCCAAATTACATTGGAGTACATACATCAAGATAACAGTACATGATTCAACTGATATACAAGATTGGAAGATGAGCATAAGTAATTGTCTCCTCAAGCTAGAGCAAGATCTAAAATCTGCCATACAAGGTACATCCTTCTCGCACATGAACAACAACAAGAGAAACCAATGGAGATAAAAGCACAACCACCCAACCATGTGGAACCCTAAGGTCCACCCCTTGTGCTAGGAAATAACAATAAGGTCCCACTAAGCAAACAGTTAAGAAATACAGTAGACTAACAGGTGCAAGGACTACACAAGACTCCAATACCACACGTGACACTAAGAACATCACAAGTAACTCAACATCACTTCAAGAGGCAATCACACAACAAAAGGGGAAAACACAATTAGGGAATGCTAGGCTACAGTAGGGAAGAGTGTCATCGCATGGTCCTAACATGGGTTATCCTGACAGTCTCTCACTAGACGTCGGCCCCCATCTATGGTTATCCTGGCAGTCTCTCACTAGACAGTGGCCCCATAGGGTGACACATGCAGAACCAACATTCTTTTCAAGAGGAGAAGGAAGTTGATTTGCTAACCACAGCCTTCTCATCCCATTCTTAGCCTAAATGAGCACTACAGGCATAGGTGAGGCATCCAATTATCTTATTTAGTGTGGAAACTACCCAACCCTCTAAATTTATTATTAAGTTATCATTGGATTAACAACTTCCAAGGGGTTATCTTAACAAGCCACTTTGGGCACCAGCCCCACATTGAAAGCCACTCCCCCTTCACTGCATCTAGATTCTCTAAGCCCATAACATAAACCAAGCAAGAACTATCACATTTCTCATCATGATGTATTTACAATACAAAATATACATTATTTCACATCACATGGAGCACGGGATTACCCATCTTGCATAGTTAACATAATCACATGAATAGGTACACTGAGCAAGGCACAAACCATCTTACACATGTATCATACCAACATGAATAAGAGGCAATATTTCAAGAATGCATTTCATTCAACTCACATGATGCACACATAGCCAACCCCCACACAATCACACCCTCCTAGGCCTCTGGAAACCACTTCCCCAAATGACAAAAACACTTGACACCATTAAAATGCAATGGTCACACATCACATTCCCTCTCAAATACACATCATATACTAAGATCCTTCATCAATATTTCAATTACAATAACACGAATGCAACCTATGATATGATGAGCTAAATATCGGTCTAAAAGAATGTAACATTAATCCAATCATGATCAATCATCTAACTCGACCATGCAGAACAATAATTTTCTAACTACTAGAAGCAGTTACTAATATAATCATATGATATAAGTGTCCACAAGTAACAATATTTTAACCAATAGATCCCAAGACTTATTTAGTTTCGTCTAATTAAAATGATTGTAGACAACCTGCAAATAACCCTAAGGTATACATATTATAAAACAATAATTTATAAAATGCAATCCTCATCACAATGAGGAACTATCACCACAATTAAAATCATACAATAGAGTAATAATAATCATAACACAAGATATAACCCGACAACATTTAGTCCAATAATGAAGCTTCTTGAAATATATTGAACCTATTCTACAACATGAATTCAATAATTCTATTAACGTACCTAAAGGAGTTGATTTCCTACCCAAACACGATTATATTGTTTTCTATTACATTCTATTGCATTACAGGGTAATACATATTTAATCTTAGAACACTTAATCTTTTACTATAAAAGTTTGAAAGTAATAAAGTCCAACATGCTTTGTCTAAACAAAGATACAACTGATACTATTTAAATCTAAGGCTAGACATTAAAATACATTTCGACGAAACATTTCTATTACAATAACTACTAAAGACTAAACTAGGATCCAATACATAGTTAACAAATCAACAACTTACCAGGATTCACTTATCTAAGAATAATTTCCTATAACTAAACAATATTAGTTGATAGTCTTATTTTATTTTGAAATAATGATATCAATTGTGCCTAATGGCTTCTACTCAAAGAAAACTTTAAAGAAATGCAGTATCAATGAAATTATTGCAAGGTTTGTACAACAAATTTGTTGAATTTTTTTGAAAACTAAAAGATATCATCGTGGTAGTTACTCAAAGATTTAGAAATGCGATTATTGATAATCATAAATCATGACCTATCCAAAATACATGGAGCACACAAAGTAATAGAAAGATACTAAAATATCATATCAACTTTTGGACAGAATGATTACTAAGCAAGCATGGAGATGCAATGTAGATCTATTTTTCAATGAATAAAGAATCATAAGGAATCATAATGTAGATCTATTCAAAATGTTAATAAAGTAATTCATTTTGATAAAATCTGAAACATCATTAACTAATAGATTTGGCACGGATTTGTTTCCTATTATTATCATATGGTAAAGCCACCTCATGGTGCTGAGATAGAAAGATAAAAGAAATCAAGGAATAAATTAAACTTGCAAAACATCTCATAATCACATTATTGCATATGAAGAAACTTAATAAATATATGTAGAAATGGCCTTTTTATTAAATTAGATACTGTTGATTGGTCCTACGAACCAATTTAGCTTGAATTTCATCTCATGGAATGCAAAGATTGTAGTATTGCACTAACGAATTTGGTTGAGAAGACTTTAAAAACTTTCTAACAAATGCAATTGACAGGTACACACAATGGATTCGTAGAAAAGGTTTTAGAAACTTTCTACAAATGCAATTGACAGATGTAAAAGCAGACTCCTCAACCTTGCCAGCAATCTCATAGAAGGTCCAAAATGGAGGTGTTGGGATAGAGCATGGATATACATCAACGCATAAAGGAAGGATGGCTTTCATCAAATGTTGCCATTGCAAATGCCCCAGAACGCTAGCATACAAAATACAAAAGCATGCACAAAATGGATTATGCAAGGATGCTCTCAAAATCTAACATTATAATAGTTTCTTGTTTTCAAGGTGCATGCAGCCATGCAGTTATCGGATGAGAGTCGTACACACTTCAATCACAGATGTACCCTTATTGCATTACCTACAATTGATTATTATGTGGCATGGTTGACCCTCTGGCCCGTGCGGGCTATCTTAAGGAAGCCCTAAACTTTTATTAAGATACCAGTTGAACCTACGATGATTGCATGGGTGTGTTTTCTTGGTGCCTGTAGATCACATATGAATATAGGCTTAGGAGTATTTAGAACGACGCTACTTTTTGCATTTGGATCCTAAAATGCTAACGGACTTATGATCTTCTCTCAAACATCTACACAGACTTGGGCAGGTGTGGTGAGATTAAAATGGTAAGGAGGTAGATAAAGAAATATTCATTAACTCAAACGCATAAGTAACCCTCATTGTATTGCAGCTATAGGTCGATTCTGGTTAAAGCATTCCCATAACACCCAGACTAACACGAAACAATGCAGGTTAAGGAATCAATATCAATCAAGAAGTACAAACTTAATAATATAGGTTAAGAGAGAGAGCCTACGCCTCTAATGGAGAAGATGGTCGAATGGACAACTAAAGAATCCAAAAAAATATTTCAAGAATAATTCTCAGATTTTGGTCTAAAAGATTTGCATGCAAAATATAAGTACCCTTACAATGATGATGCACAAGATCAAAATTTCATTTCAATCACAAATTGAATACACAAATGAGTTTCTGAAGCTACCCATAACAATGATAATACCATAAACTTCAAACATAATTATGTTCTAAGTCCATTTCTAAAATCAATCACTTTTCAATACCACCTTAGTAAATCTATTCGACAAATTGCATACCTCGATCAACAATTGCTTTAGACCTTCGCAATGATCGCCCCCATCTTCCATCAAAAATTCCCCTCTTATGTCAGTTTTTCCAAAATCTAGAGGCTATCCCCCAAATAAATGCTCAGAAGAATAAAATAACAAATGTAATAAATTTTCTTCCCGGTACTGACCACCAACTCCCTCAAGCTATTTAATTCATTTACAACCAAGCTAGACAATATTTATTTTTATCTTATTTATTTCCTTTACAACTAGACAAGAATCATTTTTATTCTTATTTATTTAGTATTACTATATATGAGTTTTATGACAACTCATAAATATTATTTATTTTTATTGCCACTTAGCACAACATTTAATTATATTAATTTATTTATTTATCTTTAGCTAGCATTAACATTTATTATTATTTATTTCCATAAACTCAAATTCTCATAAAGACATTTATATTTATTTATTTAACAAAAATGCTTTTATAACTAATAATATTATTTTAATGCAACAGTTAACCAAAGCAACAATCAAACAATGCCAAACTAAATAACCCAAATGCTGAACAATACCTAACACAATGCATGATCGAAAGCATGAAAACAATGACAGTGACTGACCATTACGCCCATACAAACAACACTGACTAGGTGTAAAAGTGGATACTTATCCTTTACAAGGATGATGGCTAACTAGGAGACCACATGTTATCTGCATTCAACAATTTTCATTGGGTTTAAGGCATGCTTAGACCTGTCAATTCAGGTGGAGTCGATGCCTGGTACTTGCAACTTGTAGCACACAACACGGTCTATGCACGAGTATAATAAACATAAAATAGTCACGAAGTGAAGGAGAATCACAACGTTGTCGGATGCTCATGAATGAGTGATATGAAATTGTCTCTTTTCACACCACACCATAATCAGATCATCCTATAATATAGAATTAATCGCATAAAAATCAATTCTAACACATGACAATCATAGTAAAATCAGCATTATAATCACCTAAATGTAAAACAATGTCAGAGCATATGAATTATCAGTGTCGCAACATAGATTATCAATAAAATGTACTAATTGTCATATGGAACCACACATGAGCATAATCAACATAAATGTAGCATCTACCAACATCATATAATGTACCACATCAACTCTCTAACTTACCCTAAGTATTCCTATTATTTTACCTTCATCTTCATGCTTCTTAGCCTGACCACCTGCACATCCAAGGTGAGAATGGAGGGGTACCACATCCTTCCCCCCTAAAACTTGACTTACTCCTGGAAGTCTTAGACTAGGGTTGAACATAGCATATTAGTATTGTAATTTTTTGTTACCAACATATGCATCCATATTAAACAATTGTTCATAAGACAAGTACAATCGTTCAATAAAGACAAGAAGAACATCAATTCCTTACCTTTAAGACATATCATGATATCTACTTATAACCAATCACACATAGAATTTCATACGATTTAGAGAATTGCATTCACATATTAACAAGAAAAAATTCATCTCATCTCTTATTTCCACTATGGTTCCAACTAATTACCAAACATGCAAAGTACAATTCTCCACGGAGTCTTCCCTTGTACATACTATCAGAGGTTCAAAATGATCATGATAGAAACAACACTTAACACAAAACGGGGCCAACAGAAACAAACATTCGAAATAGCCACCATAGAAGTTAGAAAAATGCAAACCCAAATGGGAGAATAATCAAATTCAATCTTAAGTCACAAAATGCTGACAATTTTCAACAATAAATCAAGTATAAAGAAAAGAGTTTTGGTGGCCACTCCTATCATAGGAAAGTTCAAAGAAAACAAAGTCACTGTCAGCCCTCCAACAACACATGAAACAACTACCAAAAATTCCAAAACAACCAACTTACAGTAAATCCATATCACGATGTGGCTAATTTTAGCCACAAAAGGGAGTATCCGCTACACAATACTCGAGGACACAAGGTCTAGAATGCGTTAGAGAATGTACACCAAACACACAGACAATTAAGTTATCTACATCCTCATATCTAAGCAACTTTTATACAAAAAATTAAGGTAACATAGTCGCTACTTAAATACAAAAATTTTCTATCATTAATGCAGTACAATTTCTTTTTTTACCAAGCTATGAACATATGCAATTACTTCATTATGCAAGAAGATATTTACAGAGCGAATGTATGATATCACACATAAAAATAATTCAAAACTCTAATTGACTTACAGTATCACAGTCATGATCTCATGGGTCCAACACAAGCTCCAATTTGATCTTCTGCACATGGTTCTTACATAGGCATACACAATGATAACTTTCGTAGATCACAACAGAACTTCCTCATGAGGTCATGGTCAACTAGGAGATAGATATCAGATTATCAAGCAACCATGCAAAGATACCCCACACACAACAACACCACATAACTTGCGATGCATGATGCCACTGAGTGATTAAATCATTCCAATACTTATACATATAATGCAATTAACATAAAGATGGTATGGTGCTTCTATACCCATAGCTAAACATAACCCCCAAGAAGTATGACTACTTCACCAAACTAGGGAACACAAAACACCACTGGCCTTTCACAACACCCCACACAAAATGGGTACAGGACATTCACATCACTAGAGGGGACAAGCACCACACTCCTAAATACATGCACTAACAATAACCATGCTTCTTTCTTCTAAAGCACTAGAGGCCACAAGAGGAACTCAAGGCCTCAATAAATCAACAAGCACTAACATTCAGGAAACACATATTGTCAGATATATAACATTTTCAGAAAAGGAGAGAGAACACATAGCAGACACAAGTAAAACAAGGCATAAAGAATTTATTTCTTCTAGAATCAAAGAACAAGTCTGTAAATTTATTAACCTTCTAATGTCATATTAAGGCACATAGGTGAGAGGTACTATTACCAACACACCACAAGGAGAAAAACACTTAACCTAGAGCAACAACAACAATCTAGAGATCCCAATGTTGCAACCTAGCTCTGATACCAAATGTAACGCCTCGCCAAAGAACCCAGAGGATAACACAACTAAAGTTACAAAAAGGACAAATATTTTTTAAAAAAAAATTAAAACGAAAGAAATAACAATAATCATATATTTATTCATAACATTTAAATTAAGCTTTATCCTCTAGGGTTCCACAACTGCATTACTAACAAACTAAAACAAGATCTAACCAACATTTTAACTAACAACTACAGTACATTCTAAGTCTAATTACATCAGATGAATAAACACATACAATTCCATATTATATCATCAAATAAGTAACATCAGGATCATGCACATAGGATCACAAGTACATAAACAAGTTCCTTTACAAGAGAGTACAACATTACATTATTTACAATATCGCTATCCAGATTACATTGGAGTACATACATCAAGATAATAGTACATGATTCAACTGATATACAAGACTGGAACATGATCATAAGTATCTATCTCCTCAAGCTAGAGCAAGATCTGAAATATGCCATACAAGGTACATCCTTCTCACACACAAACAACAAGGGAAACCAATGGAGATAAAAGCACAACCACCCAATAATGTGGAACCCTAAGGTCCACCCCCTGTGCTAGGAGATAACAATAAGGTCCCACTAAGCAAACAGTTAAGAAAGACAGTAGACTAACAGGTGCAAGGACCACACAAGACTCTAATACCACACGTGACAATAAGAACATCACAAGTAACTCAACATCACTTCTAGAGGCAATCACACAAAGAAAGGGGAAAACACAATTAGGGAATGCTAGGCTGCAATAGGGAAGAGTGTCAGCGTATGGTCCTAACATGGGTTATCCTGACAGTCTCTCACTAGATGCTAGCCCCCATCTATGGTTATCCTGGCAGTCTCTCACTAGATGTCGGCCCCATAGGGTGACATATGTGGAACCAACATTCCTTTCATGAGGACAAGGAAGTTGATTTTCCAACCACGACCTTCTCATCCCATCCTTAGCCTAAATAAGCACTACAGGCATGGGTGAGACATCCAATTATTTTATTTAGTGTGGAAGCTACCCAACCCTCTAAATTTATTATTAAGTTATCATTGGATTAACAACTTCCAATGGGTTATCCTGACAAGCCACTTTGGGCGTCGGCCCCACATTGAAAGCCACTCCCCCTTCACCGCATCTAGATTCTCCAAGCCCATAACATAAACCAAGCAAGAACTATCACATTTCTCGTCATGATGTATTTACAACACAAAATATACATTATTTCACATCACATGGAGCAGGGCGTTACCCATGTTGCATAGTCAACATAATCACATGAATAGGTACACTGAGCAAGGCACAAACCATCTTGCATATGTATCATACCAACATGAATAAGAGGCAATATTTCAAGAATGCATTTCATTCAATTCACATGATGCACACATAGCCAACCCCCACACAATCACACCCTCCTAGGCCTCTAGAAACTACTTCCCCAAATGACACAAACACTTGACACCATTAAAATGTAATGGTCACACATCACATTCCCTCTCAAATACACATCATATACTAAGATCCTTCATCAATATTTCAATTACAATAACACGAATGCAACCTATGATATGATGAACTAAATATCGGTCTAAAAGAATGTAACATTAATCCAATCATGATCAATCATCTAACTCGACCATGCAGAACAATAATTTTCTAACTACTAGAAGCAGTTACTAATATAATCATATGATATAAGTGTCCACAAGTAACAATATTTTAACCAATAGATCCCAAGACTTATTTAGTTTCGTCTAATTAAAATGATTGTAGACAACCTGCAAATAACCCTAAGGTATACATATATTAAAACAATAATTTATAAAATGCAATCCTCATCACAATGAGGAACTATCACCACAATTAAAATCATACAATAAAGTAATAATAATCATAACACAAGATATAACCCGACAACATTTAGTCCAATAATGAAGCTTCTTGAAATATATTGAACCTATTCTACAACATGAATTCAATAATTCTATTAACGTACCTAAAGGAGTTGATTTCCTACCCAAACACGATTATATTGTTTTCTATTACATTCTATTGCATTACAGGGTAATACATATTTAATCTTAGAACACTTAATCTTTTACTATAAAAGTTTGAAAGTAATAAAGTCCAACATGCTTTGTCTAAACAAAGATACAACTGATACTATTTAAATCTAAGGCTAGACATTAAAATACATTTCGACGAAACATTTCTATTACAATAACTACTAAAGACTAAACTAGGATCCAATACATAGTTAACAAATCAACAACTTACCAGGATTCACTTATCTAAGAATAATTTCCTATAACTAAACAATATTAGTTGATAGTCTTATTTTATTTTGAAATAATGATATCAATTGTGCCTAATGGCTTCTACTCAAAGAAAACTTTAAAGAAATGCAGTATCAATGAAATTATTGCAAGGTTTGTACAACAAATTTGTTGAAAATCTTTGAAAACTAAATGATATCATCATGGTAGTTACTCAAAGATTTAGAAATGCGATTATTGATAATCATAAATCATGACCTATCCAAAATACATGGAGCACACAAAGTAATAGAAAGATACTAAAATATCATATCAACTTTTGGACAAAATGATTACTAAGCAAGCATGGAGATGCAATGTAGATCTATTTTTCAATGAATAAAGAATCATAAGGAATCATAATGTAGATCTATTCAAAATATTAATAAAGTAATTCATTTTGATGAAATCTGAAACATCATTAACTAATGGATTTGGCATGGATTTGTTTCCTATTATTATCATATGGTAAAGCGACCTCACGGTGCTCGGATAGAAAGATAAAAGAAATCAAGGAATAAATTAAACTTGCAAAACATCTCATAATCACATTATTGCATATGAAGAAACTTAATAAATATATGTAGAAACGACCGTTTTATTAAAGTAGATACCGTTTTAGCTTGAATGTCATCTCATGGAATGCAAAGATTGTAGTATTGCACTAACGAATTTGGTTAAGAAGACTTTAGAAACTTTCTAACAAATGCAATTGACAGGTACACACAATGGATTCGTAGAAAAGGTTTTAGAAACTTTCTACAAATGCAATTGACATACGTAAAAGCAGACTCCTCAACCTTGCCAGCAATCTCATAGCTGATGCAAAATGGAGGCGTTGGGACAAAGTATGGATATACATGAAAGCATAAAGGAAGGATGACTTTCATCAGATGTTGCCATTGCAAATACCCTAGAATGCTAGCATACAAAATACTGAAGCATGCACAAAATGGATTATGCAAGGATGCTCTCAAAATCTAACATTATAATAGTTTCTTGTTTTCAAGGTGCATGCAGCCATGTAGTTATCGGATGAGAGTCATACATACTTTAATCACATATGTACCCTTATTGCATTACCTACAGTTGATTATTATGTGGCATGGTCGACCCTCTGGCCCGTGTGAGCTATCTTGAGGACGCCCTAAAGTTTTATTAAGATGCCAGTTGAACCTACGGTGGTTGCGTGGGTGTGCTTTCTTAGTGCCTGTAGATCACATATGAATATAGGCTTAGGAGTATTTATAGCAACGCTGCTTTTTGCATCTGGATCCTAAAATGCTGTCAAACTTATGATCTTCTCTCAAACATCTACGCAGACTTGGGCAGGTGTGGTGACATTAAAATGGTAAGGAGGTAGAGAAAGAAATATTCATTAACTCAAACACATAAGTAACCCTCATCATATTGCAGCTACAGGTCGATTCTGGTTAAAGCATTCCTATAACACCCAGACTAACACAAAACAATGCAGGTTAAGGAATCAATATCAATCAAGAAGTACAAACTTAATAATATAGATTAAGAGAGAGAGCCTACTCTAATGGAGAAGATGGTCGAATGGACAACTAAAGAATCCAAGAAAATATTTCAAGAATAATACTCAGATTTTGGTCTAAAAGATTTGCATGCAAAAGATAAGTACCCTTACTGTGATGGTGCACAAGATCAAAATTTAATTTCGATCACAAGTCAAAAACACAAATGAGTTTCTGAAGCTACCCATAACAATGATAATACCATTAACTTCAAATATAATTATGTTCTAAATCCGTTTCTAAAGTTAATTGCTTTTCAATAGCACCTCAGTAAATCTATTCAACAAATTGTATACCTCAATCAGCAATTGCTTTAGACCTTCCCGATAATCGCCTCCATCTTCCATAAAAAATTCCCCTCTTATGTCAGTTTTTCCAAAATCCAGAGGGTATCCCCCAAATAAACGCTCAGAAGAATAAAATAGCAAATGTAATAAATTTTCTTCCCGTTACTGACCACCAACTCCCTCAAGCTAATTAATTCATTTACAACCAGGCCAGACAATATTTATTTTTATCTTATTTATTTCCTTTACAACTAGGCAAGAATCATTTTTATTCTTATTTATTTAGTATTTACTATATATGAGTTTTATGACAACTCATAAATATTATCTATTTTTATTGCCACTTAACACAACATTTAATTATATTAATTAATTTATTTATCTTTAGCTAGCATTAACATTTATTATTATTTATTTCCATAAACTCAAATTCTGATAAAGGCATTTTTATTTATTTATTTAACAAAAATGCTTTTCATAACTAATAATATTATTTTAATGCAACAATTAACCAAATCAACAATCAAACAATGCCAAACTAAATAACCCAAATGTTAAACAATACCTGACACAATGCACGATCGAAAGCATGACCACAATGACAATGATTGACCATTACACCCATACAGACAACATTGACTAGGTGCAAAAGTGGATACTCATCCTTTTCAAGGATGATGGCTAACTAGGGGACCACATGTTATCTCCGTTCAACAGTATCCATTGGGTTTAAGGCAAACTCAGACGTATCAATTCAGGTGGAGTCGATGCCTAGTACCTGCAACCTGCAACACACAACATGGTCTATGCATGAGTATAATAAACATAAAACAGTCACAGAGTGAAAGAGAATCGCAACGTCGCCAGATGCTCAAGAATAAGTGATACGACATTGTCTCTTTTCACACCACACCATAATCAGATCATCCTATAATACAAAATCAGTCACATAAAAATCAATTCTAACATATGACAATCATAGTAAAATCAACATCATAATCACCTGAATGTAAAACAATGTCAGAGCATATGAATTATCAGTGTTGTAACATAGATTATCGATAAAACATACTAATTGTCATATGAAACCACACATGAGCATAATCAACATGAATGTAGCATCCACCAACATCATATAATGTACCGCATCAACTGTCTAACTTACCCTAAGTATTCCTATTATTTTACCTTCATCTTCATGCTCCTTAGCCCGACCACCTGCACATCCAAGGTGAGAATGGAGGGGCACTACATATTGAGCCAACATTTAAATAGAGGGAAAAAGAAAAGCAATATATTTATACATATTATTTTAAAATGGATATATATATATAGAATAGGAAAACATATATATATATATATATATATACACTAGAATTTCTAAAAATATAATATAATAAAATATTTTTTGCATTGTATTACAGAGGGCCGAACAAACTCACAACTGATGTGATGCCCCGTCATGCAACCCTAGAGTATTAGACTAACAAGTGCAAAATTTATAGAATTTTTTTTTTTGGAGCAATTAAATGCATTAATCATTAAATATAATTACACTATTAACAATATTAAATAAAATGAATAACACCTCTAGGGAACATAACTGCATCAGATAAACATAAAATTATAACAATACAAGTGATATACACTATAATACAACAGAAGAGGATTTACATCATTCATTTGTAGAGATGATCATTTACAAAGGTTCAAATACAAGATTACATGACTGATCACATCGGTTTACAATATACAACAATATAATATAATACTGAAATTATAATATAACTCTTGAGGATGCAAGTACAAGTCTGGAACTGAAAACACATTTGTCATGAACATGAACCAAGATGCCACAGAAACCAATGGATTAAGCTCTTCCACCCAACCATGTGGAACCCTGAGGTCCACCCCGCAAGCTAGGAGATAACAATGAGGTTCCACTAGGTCAAAGGTTCCAAGTGAGCAAATACAAATTTGACATAGACAACTCAGATCATCAAGACTACACAAATCATCACGACAAGTCAAATCATCAAGACAAGACAGTACTCCAGAGGCATCAACAAAAGATAATAGGAAGTAACTAGACTACAGTAGGGAGAGTGTCATCACATGGTCCTAGCATGGGTTACCCAGGCTATCTCTCTCTAGAAACCGGCCCCCATCTATGGTTACCCTAGCAGCCTCTCTCTAGGCACCGGCCCCATAGGGTGACACATGTGGAGCCGACACATCCTCTCATAAAAACAAGGAGGTTGACATTGCCAACCAGGCCTTCTCATCCCATCCTTAGCTTGTAAGAGCACTCAAGGCATGGGTGAGACATTATACTTATCTTGTTATGTGAATTTCTACCCAACCCACCTAAATAATTTATTAAGTTATCACTTGATTACAACTTCCATGGGGTTACCCAGGCAGCCACTTTGGGCACCGGCCCCACCATGAAAGCCACTCTCCTACATGCAACTAGCAACCCCTAACCAGGAACCATCCAAATGTCATGCATTGAAAGAGACTGTAAGGCATCTAACCTCTTGCATACCAATTTCATTACAAAGCCAAATCCAAATTCAACAATAATCTTTCCCAAACCAAAAGAAGCATTAAAATCATGTCACCATGATACATTGAACTCTAACAACCTAACCTCTGGAGCTATAATATTTTAAACACAAAAACCACTAGTCATATAACCACCCCATGATACTGGACTCATGACACTGACAATTATGGCAACCCATAACTTCAAGATAGTATCAAAAAGCCTCTAGAGCTAAAAGATTGATAAGACAAATGACAACAACTCATCATTACTAGAGGAAAACAAAAAGGTAATATCTAGACATGATTTCAAGTATTCCAAGTATATTTAACATTGACACCATACTACTATTCAATTAGCTTAAATTGGATAAAAGATTTAACAACAACTGTGGGTATTACTTCCTTGACTAAAAAACTCTACCAAGCTCATAATACTAAGGCATTAAACAAGTTAGGTATCAAAAGAGATTGAACAAGTTCTAAATAAAATTCTATGCTATTCCCAAAAGACTAGCAATACCCACCAAGGTTTGCAAAATTAACTATTATATGACTTAGAATTTCTTCTAACTCAAGAACCTTTCACTAATTTAACTTTTAAAAACAATTATTCCTAAAGGAACATGCCACACCCTAGGTCATTCATGAGTTACAATTTTACAATGCCAGAGGAGTTTATTACATACATACTATTGTAAGATTAGGTCCCTATTAATTTTAAGAAGTATTTCCATCTATGAACTAGCTCTTCATCTAATAAATAACCCAAGTACCTAATTACATCACAAGCATAATTGACCTAATATGAACCAAATAATTTCAACACAGCCCATATTCCTAACTCCACACATTTTTCTAAAGCAAATCTAATCAATATAAATATTTTCTATCCAAACTAATATTTTTTTTCAATTATATTTCATTACTAAAATTATTACTAATTCCATCTACACAAAACTGATAATTTCACTAAAAGAAAATTCAAATTACCAAACTCAATACTAAGCTAGATCAAAAGTGGAAAATGTATTACCATAAATAATTGAACATTAATTTAACAAATTGAAACTACTTTGAAGCAACATAAGCTAGACTCTCTATATAAGTAAGAGATGATGCAAGCTTGATATCTCTTCAATTTACAATCCACTTTGCAATTACTAATATAAGATCATATTTCTCCTCTGCATTAAAACTTACCAAAGAAATTTGATAAAGATCTACTCATTGACAATCATGATTATATTGAGAGTAGAAAGGTAAACTGGGTATTTCCTAAATCAGAGATAACAAAGTACTAAATTCCTCTTAATAAGGTTTTAGACAAATACTATGGTTTAGATTAGATTTAACAAATACACAAGTATGATTTATATATAAATGGTTTGATATAATTAAAGGAATTATATTCTAATATATTAATTAGGATATTTTATACCTAACAATTATTTAAATATATTCCCACAGTTGGAGTTTAGCAAGGAAACTTCCTATGGTTAGCATCTACTCAACAATTACTCTTATACTAAACAAATCTCTATTTAGGTTACTTACCATTTCTGATTTCTGAGGCTTATTTTTCTTAGCATGGACAAGGAGCTAACTGTTTGACAAAACACCACTTTGGAAATAATGATTACAAGATATGCACACTATGCTGGGAGAAAAATAGGCAGTTTCAAAGGGCCCCATGCCGCATCTAAGATGGTAAGATTTGAAAGAATCTATTATGATTTAATTTTCTATACTTAGGTAAATCTGGATTCTATCGGATTAGCACCACAAGGGAAATAACAATTTCTTTAAAAGAAATAAGGATGATGCTCAACATTCAGGCTATAACTTTGGCTGAATCAAAGTAGAGATATAGATTGAGATGCACCTATAAATTCATCTAGCTAAGTCCATGGTGAAACAATGTTAAAAGTTAATCTCGTAAAAACTTGCGCTCCAAGTAAAGGAATAGCTTTAAAAGATGTCATCTCAAGGAATGCAATGATTGCAGGAGTGCGTAGCATTCTTTTAGTGATGGTAGTAGTTGTATAAATATGAAGGGACAACTTTAGAAATGCATTCATCGAAGCATAGTGGAGAGGAAAAGTTACATCGGATGACGAGATTGCCATTGCCAAAAGAACATGCACGTAAAACGCATAAGCACAAACTAAGCACATGACTGTTAAAACCTAATGCACGAACTAACAGAAAGCATTTCTCATAGAGATGTATTATGGAAAGCAATGAACTTTAAGGCAAATAGAGGAGTCTTTGACTATACTAAGCATTCGACAAGAGAGTTGCTAAAATGCTAAAATCCTAGACCAATCCTTACGTCTGTCTAGTTAACATCAAAAAAAGAATATTTCTAACGAGGAACTCCTAGACTGGCGGCGTTCAAGTCTCCTTCCAGCTTAATGAGCTATAGTTAAATATTGTTAAGATGGATATGTTTTCTTGGAGCCTGTAGATCGCATAAGAATATAGGCTAGGAGAGATTATAATGACGCCGCTATAACGCTTGAACCATTTGACAGAAAAACACACGTCGATTTGGAAACTTTTAGACAAATACAATTGGCAGGGATATAGCCTTCAAGCTTAGAAACTTTTAGGCGACTAAAAGGATGAACAAGATCAACTCCAGAGAAGACAACAATCAACCAAAATTGCATGCAAGAATACTATAATAAAAATAGATTATGCATAAACGGCTACAATTGCTGCTCATGAATTCCCTATGATGTATCGATACCCAGACACCATGCTTGCTATCTGGAGAATGCTGCAAACTTTCTCAAACACAAACCAATTGATCCTGAGGATACTTGTGGAGATAAGCTTCAATAATGTAGTATCAAGGCCATCAACTACAAAGCTAATAGTGTTTTAACACCATGCACACATTTTATTGATAAGGATCACAGTTTCATAGCATACCTGGAAATTATGCCTTGAATCCAGAGTGATGGCAAAGTTAGTGAACCCTACCTGCCTCTCGTTTTTCTTTCGAATCCACTATCTCCCCCCAAAATACACTCAGAAACATAATATATCAAAATTTGCCATCAATTCCCTCCCATTGCCTGACTCTCCACTACCTTCCTAAACCCCCTTTTCACAAGAATAGTTATTACATTTAATTTCCCATCTGTACCCAAGATTCCTTCCTATTTTTATATAAGTTGTTACTAAATTAAATATGACAACTCAACAAAATCCATTAATCATAAATTACCAAACATGATAAATAGACATTAATAAAATATCACTTGATTACAAATTACTATTTTATATTAATATTATCAATTCAATGACTTTATTTACTTTATTATTATTATTTCTTAATCAAGGTGGACTAAAAATTTCCATTTAAAAGAAGCAATTAACCAAAAAAAAAATCACATAATTATAACATGAAATATCACATACTGAATAGAACTGACGACCACACTGACTTTTGATAGGACACAGTACTAACTGAGCGACAACTACACCCATGACTGGAAATACATGGATGGCGACCAACTGAAGTCATTGGCTAACAGAGGGGGCCCCATGTCATCCCCCATCCACATTATCCATTGGTGTGAAGGCACGCTTAGACCTGCTAATTCAGGTGGAGTCGGTGCCTGGTACCTGCACCCTGCATCAAACCAAGGGGTTGTGTACGAGCATATCCATATATATATAATCAAACACAATGTGATAGGCAATCACAGCGTAGTAGGGTGCTCATAATGAGTAATAATACACCGGCCCTTCACCGAAAGCATCACAAATAACATATACATTTCTAACTAATAATCAGATATCATGATATCAAGTGATCACATAAAACATGATAACTCTAATCTTCATAATCATTTAACCAATAATTGATCATGTCAAAACACATCATATACTTTAACATCAACAATGTCATCATAATGATCATAACAAAATATCAACAACTACATCAGTAATCCATAATCTGTGATAAGACCAACTAAGCATTAATGAGTAATCTATCCTCAACATATCTAACATATCTTAAGTATTCTAAGTATTTTACCTTCGTCTTCATGCTTCATAGCGCGACCACTTGCACACACAAGATGAAATTGGAGGGGCACTACAACTGACATGTTTTTATTTTATAAATTTTATAATAAAAGAGAAATCTAAAAGGGGACAATGGCATTATTGGTGTTGCTGCCCCTTTCATGGGGCTCACGACACCCATAATTTTGTAGCCCTTGTGTGGGGTGGGCCTCCCAACCCCCACAAGCCCACAAGTGGGAGCTCCCCTCCCCACCACCACGGGGCAGGGGAAGCTTCACCCCACACAAAGAAAGGATGCCCTAAAATAAAAATGTGACTATAGTCACCTCCACCAATATAAATTAAACTCATTTCTTAGTAATGTTGTCTTATTTAGCTTAAAATCTTTGCTCTAAAATATTTCTTTGGTTGAAATTTTTAAAGCTAAACGTAAACAATAATTTATCTACAACACAACCTATATCTATGTTATAAAACAGAGATCCAACACTCTATTTATTATAAATATATATGTATATAAACAATAAGCTTATATATATATATATATATATATATATTTGTAGCCCTTGTGTGGGGTGGGCCTCCCAACCCCCACAAGCCCACAAGTGGGAGCTCCCCTCCCCACCGCCACGGGGCAGGCGAAGCTTCACCCCACAGAAAGAAAGGATGCCCTAAAATAAAAATGTGACTATAGTCACCTCCACCAATATAAATTAAACTTATTTCTTAGTAATGTCGCCTTATTTAGCTTAAAATCTCTGCTCTAAAATATTTCTTTGGTTGAAATTTTTAAAGCTAAACGTAAACAATAATTTATATACAACACAACCTATATCTATGTTATAAAACAGAGATCCAACACTCTATTTATTATAAATATATATGTATATAAGCAATAAACTTATATATATAAAAACTTATTTCCTTGAGGAGTATACATGTATGTATGTATGTATGTATGTATGTATGTATGTATATAATAGATTGCACAAGTTAATTAAACACACACACACACACACACACACATATAAAAGGAATTAGCTTTATTAATAAAAGACTTGGATATAAAGGGAAGAGTAAAATAATGTAGCTTGTAAACATTCATTTTCAAACTAGAGAGAGCAAATAAATTTAATCATTTTTCCTTAATAACCCAAGAATACATTTATTTATTTCCTTACAAAAAAAATTTGAATACATTAGTTAGCAAGAATAAAGAGGATGAAGATTGATTTTTTTCTTTTCTTTGACAATATATATTTAATGTAAGGAATTGTTCAATCAAACATATACAACTTAGATAAGGAAACAGTCACACTAATTTGTAACAAACATACACTAATTTGCATTAAACAAAAGATCAACAATTGTTGATGGGTGTCAGAATTCCCCTCTTTCCTAGGGATGATGAGTTGTATTGGTGGCTAGATAAGAAAGGTCAATTTTTTGTTAACTCTGCTTACCATTTGTTGATCCCTGATGTGTATAAAAATGAGCTTTGGAGGAAAGTCTGGAATCATAAACTTATTCCTAAAATTAATATGTTTTGGTGGACTGCTGTTCATAACAAGATTTTAACTCAAGACAATTTACAGAGGAGGGGATTCACTCTGGTGAATAAGTGTTTTCTGTGCCTGAAGGAGGAAACAGTCTCTCATTTAATTCTTCACTGTGATTTTTCCAAGGAAATTTGGAATACTATTTTAAGGAACTTTGACATTCAATGGGTTTGTAATCCTGATGTTAGGGAAGTCATTGCTAATTGGTGCCCTACTTTCTCTCATCCTTGGCTTGTTGAGCTTTGGAACCAAACTCTGCCTTGTCTTGGTTGGACTTTATGGAAGGAACGTAATAACAGAATATTTAGGGAAGCTGCCAAGGATTCATCTCAAGTACTTCAATCTTTTTCCAAGCTCCTCATGGAAAGTGTGATCAACTCCCACATCAAAACTACGGACAAACCACTTACTCAAGAGGAAGAGCAAATTGTGATTACTTGGAGAATTCTAAACCAAATCCTGACGTATGATAATTCCAAATAGCTGCAGAGATTAAATACCAGGTGGATTCCTCTGAGGCCCCATTGGCTCAAACTTAACTTTGATGGAGCCTCTAAGGCTAATGGTAAGGCTAGTGGTGGTGGGATTATCAGGGATGACAAAGGATGGCCGGTTGCTGCCTATGCTAGTGGGATAGGTTTTCAAAGCAATAATTATGCTGAAGCCTCTGCTCTTTTATGGGGGGTGAAACTAGCTATTTCACTTGATAATCAACAATTGCATATACAGGGGGATTCTAAATTGATCATTGATGCAGTTACTAAAGTGTCGACTAGTGGCTGGAAAATTAAAGATATTATAGTTGATATCCAAATCCTTCTGCAGCGGATCCCTAGAGTTGAAATCTCTCATACATATAGAGAGGGAAATGGGGTTATTGATGCCCTTGTGGATTATGGCTAGCAATTTTCAAATTGGCGATGTTGGTGCCAATTTAAAAACATCCCTATAAATATAAGGGATTTGATTCAAAAAGAGCTGACTTGTCAAGAACGATTCATCATGCAAAAAGAGACAGCTTGTTCCATCAATTTTTTTGGGTGCTGCTGACATGTATCTCGAAGTACGATTTAGTTTGTTCTTCTTTGCTCAATGTCATTTCTGCATTATTACTCCCTTGTGTTAAGACGAGTTGCTTATTTGATAATCATAGTGAATTTATGATTATTATGCTTGAGCATGGGAAGGGCAGGCTTCAGTTGGTTTTTCGAAAGGTGGTTCTGATTAATGATAATTTGTGCAAACTTATTATCATAATTCCTTATCAAGCTGTTACTGTTATCTTTCACAATTACTCTACAAATTTCTAGTTTTGGGGGTTCTGTGTTATTGTGAGGAAGACTAAAATGGGAGGAGATAGGATTCACACGGAGCCAATTTCTTGTTGCAAATTCAAAGGCAATGTTGTGGTCTGGCATTACTGTAAGGAAGGTGGTATCAGCCCTTTTCTTGAACACCTTTAAAATGGATATGATGAAAATCTGTCTGAGCAATTTGTCCGATCCTGGAAAAACTGCCATGTTACTGTTGGAAGAATTGGGTTTGAGATTTCTGAGAAACTTATTGCTATGGCGACTAGTTTGTCTACTAAGGGGACCAAGTTTCAAAGGAAGGAGAAAGTGGTGGATCATTCTAACCAAAAGTTGTTCCTGGGGGAAGGCGAAGAACTTGTTCCATACCAGGGAGGGTTTGAACGGGCCAAGTTGCCAGAGCCGTGGGATGAAATGTGCTTCCTCCTCATGAAATACTTCACTTTGGAGGGTTAGTTTACTAGGTTTCATAATTACCACATCCCTTTGCTTAATCATTTTAGGTGCAATGCTCATATCAGTTTCCCTTTCTATTTACTGTCATCCCTTAAACATTCGATCTTTTGGGCTAAAGCAAAAATGGTTAAGAAACCTTCCAAGAAACTCGTTCCTTTGCACCAAGGTCTTATTCTCTATTTATACAATTTCCATCTTGCTTTGGAGCCGCCTAAGCCTATCCATACCCACAGTGGTGAGGTTTCTGCCAACCCTGATGATGCTGCTGTCTCTGAAGAGCCTTGTCCTTCCCTTGCTTCTCATAAATTGAAAGGGGTTTCTTTTTCTCTATCTAATGAGGAGACCACCATGGTAACTATTACTCATACTCTGGCCTCTAAAGGGAGTGTGAAGAGTAAGAAGAGGAAAATTAGGGAGATGGAGGATATGGTGGGAGAAGCTGTGGGGACCCCTAAAAATCTGAGCAGTGACCCTATGGGACCTGGCAATAAAAAAATATCTAATCTGTCTGCAAAAGAAAAGGAGGGTTTCTCTTTTGGGGTTAGAAGGTTGGGTACAATTGCTGGTAAGCTTGTGCCAAAAGCTAAATTGATTGAATATTCAGAAAGTGCTTCTGATGCCTCCACTCAGGGCGATGATCAACTAAATACTAAAGAACTCGAAGTTCAAGAGATCTCTGAAGACGTTGAGGGCAAGAATGAAAGTAAATTTGTTGATGTTTTGGGAGGTGCAGTCGGTGATCCTGTGGACAATGCTGACAAAGGGGAGAGGATGATTGTGGAGGAGGCTGGTGACAAGATTGAGGAAGGTGATGACCACAGACATGATATTGTTGTCCTGAGAGGTCGTGTGGAGAAGCTGGAACAGAAGATTTCTTCAATGGGAGAGCTCATCAGTAGTGTGCTCCATCGTATGACACTTCTTTATCTTTTTGTGCTGCAGGATCTTAGGACTAATGCTGTTGATGAAAAGGAGGAGAATTTCAAGAAGTTGGATGAATTTATTGATTTTCTGGCTAAAAGATGGGAGAATGTTTCTCCTTAGTTTTGTTTCTTGTTATGCTGACTATTTTTTGCTACTTTCTATATGTTGTTTATAGGTTGTTCATGTTGTCTATGTTATTAATGTTGGTTAAGCGGGTTATGCTGTAATGGTTTTGAGGCTCTTTTGTTCTTAAGCCTCTGGGGTCTCTTTTTGTTTTAATGTAAGGGTTCGGCCCCTCATTTTTGTCAACTTATATAATCAAAAACAAAAGATCAAAATACAATAATGTTCACAACTTTTCACCCCATCCTTTCATATATACAAGGATCTATTAAGGGCTTGTAAGCCAAATTACAAGCCTTTTTGCATATTATCCTTCTCACAAAAAAATAAGGATTCACAATACTTCAAGGATAGGAGACTCTTCTCCTTTTGTCCTCCTCCAAAACTATAATTAAGAAGAATTCCAAGTAAGGTCAATCGAGGCTCACCTCCCAACTGTGGGGCTTGCTCACAAGCCCACCCTCAAACTAGGAGGCCTTCTAAGAAACTTGGGTGCACAACACAATAGAGAATACAACACTCACATTTACAAACATTAACAATACAATCACTCCCAAACTTTCCAAGGCTTACACATGCACAATGGGTCCATGAAAGGTTCCATATGATAGGAGGAAAAGAGTGGGCATCTCTCCATTGGAGAAAATGAATATCAATTTTTTACTCAATCAAATACACATGTCTCCATTTCTCAAACATCACCAAAACCTCCTCACAACACCATTTCACTATATAACACATGCCTTTCAAAAAAACATTCTTCAATGGAACTCATGTCAAACTGTCTATCAAGGGAATAAGATTTTCTCCGAGGAGGTTCACACCTCCCTCAACCCCTCGCATGGGTTGCTCTCATCTATGTGGGAGAGCCTAACCCACACACCAACACCCTTATCCCAATAACACAAACAAAATACAACAACAATGAACACTTCAAAACACAAGATACATTTCACAAATATGTCATTGCCACACAAGAATCAATCTATCTAGCAGGAAGAGAGTGAGGAGCCTACCTTCATAAGCTACCCAAAATAGTGGAGTTGAACTTGGTGAAGCCTTCCCAAGAGCTCCTCAAGTTTTTCTCTCCAACTTCAATCTCCCAAGAATACTCTCTCATAATACAAGAAGCAAAATGAAGTAAAAAGTAATCCCTTCTAAACTTGCAAGAGGGGTATATGTAATGAGTGCCATGTCACTCTTGCTCTCCAAATGAGAAGGTGCTTCATGGCCTCCAACTCATCCCCTATCATCCAATCCTCAAATCTCAGGAAATGATTTGACTCCTCATGATTCTCACACGTGTGACCTAGGGGAGAGGAGTGTACTTGTACACCTTTCTCCAAAAAATATTCCTAGGTTGTGCTCCCATATATGTGAAGCATTGGATGGGGGTGTACTTGACCCACCCCTCATCTATGAACCTAGGAAGGTGAGATGGGATGGTGACAAGTCCACCATCCCTCTTCCCAAAATCTAACCACGTCACTTTCTTTCCAAGGAACTTGGGATTGGTCAAATCTACCCCAAAACCAAAATTTCAAAGCCCAAAAGGTGCCCAACCCCTAGGTACTTGCCCTAGGGACCTAAATCATCAAACAAAACTCAAGAAAATGACATTTCAAGACCCCCAAAAAAGACCCTTAATTACAAATCCAAAATTGGACACATAAGATGACAACTCACTACCTAGGGCACACTCAACAACCTTCACACAACAATTAAAATCAAATTAACATCACAATTTAATCACATTACAACATTTGCACAACAATAAAGATTTTAGTCCCCATTATAGACTAAGGTCAAACATCATAGAGCTAATTACATGGGATTTCAAAAAGACCTTTGAATTTTCATTGGCTATGGAAGGTACCTGTACACTCAATGGCACACATTAATATGTCTAATAGATAGTCGAAGCAACTTGAAATGAGATTTCAAACATAATTACATACAATGCAAAAATCTATAATTCCATTGATAACCACAATTTATTTAATCATCAAAGTATATTATAATAATTTGATTCAATTCCAATTTCACAATCTCATA
The DNA here is from genome assembly GCA_027924645.1 of Cunninghamia lanceolata. Classification (NCBI taxonomy): domain Eukaryota; kingdom Viridiplantae; phylum Streptophyta; class Pinopsida; order Cupressales; family Cupressaceae; genus Cunninghamia; species Cunninghamia lanceolata. The sequence continues at coordinate 10,978,551 of BSBN01000904.1, forward strand.
ATAGCATCACATGTTCGTTACACTAATACACCAAGCATAGATATTCAATTTTATTTCAAATCAACTAGTTAAGTTGAATAATCCCAAAGCATAATTGCACAACATATAATGATCAAACCAAAGCATACATTTATCACATAAAATTGAAGTATAATATAGCCATCTCCTAATTAGATCATCATCACATGCAAATTAAATTAACTACTCTAATCTAAATACTAATGTCTAATATAATCTATCATCAAATCATAAGTATATAATCAAATAGTCTAATATACAGGTGCATCAAACAATAATAGGTCCAATAATGCAAATAAATCTACCACATAAGGGTGGGCCTCACATGACCCCTCCATATATAGGTCTCCCCAAATTTAGTGATATACTTGGCAATTCCAACTACTTCTAGAAGCATTTATAGATTTGGTGAAACTTGGCCCTTGGAGGAGGTTGCACCATCAAGCTCCAACATTTTGCACTTCATTTTAGGAGGTGATATCTTGGGCATATCACCTTTTTTTTAAAAAAAATTCTTTTTATTTGAGCTATTTTCCCATTCTATTCATTGTAGTGCTAATATTTTTTTATTTTGATTTACAATTTGTCCAGAATTCATAGATTCTCACAGATGACACTGCACAATTCCCATTTTTGGACATTTTGAAGCTTTGTTTTAGCACATATGGGCACCCTATTAAGTTCATTTTTTAAAAAACTACATGTTTTTTCATGTACTTTGTAGTGGTGTTGTTTGTTTTACTTGATTCTATTTTAGAATTGTACTTTCAACATTGTAGCCTATTTTAAGAATTTGTAAAGCATTGAAACTGAGACCACTTTGCATTTTTTTAGTGGCAATTATACTTGCATAATTATAAAGTGCCAAATCATTTTTGTTACAGGGTTCATTGATTGTGTTACAAGGAGATTCTTTGATTGTGTAATTCTTTTGGGGGGGTTTCAACATGGATCTTGGTTTCCACTATTTTATTGGTAGGATAAATTCAAATAACTATTTGTCCTAGAAACAAGGGATAAAAATCACTACATTATGCGTAATCTATTACCCTAGAACAAAAAAATGCATGTTAAATAAAATGATAGAATATACATACTAATTTGTCTTACTAAATCAAAGGATAATGTGCATCAAATTGAACATACTAAGTGCCCTTTCACTACTTGAACCATCATCCAACACTTGTATGGTGACCCTAAATCTCCACCTAAAATTAACACTTCCTTGGAGAACCTTACACGTGTGGATGATACTAAGACTACTACTATTACTTTTATACATGTTGCTACCATAGAGTTCAGAGTCACTTCTTTGAGGGCTTCTGGTGATTCTTTGTAGCAAAATCATCTGTCTTTTGAATTCACCTCACTGGGATGCATTCCTACTAGACATCGCATGTTTGTTTATAGAGTCCCACATTTCATATTTTGATGACACCATTGAGGACATTCATATCCTCTTTGATGGCAATTATGTTGATGCTCAAAGTTGTAGGTTCCCAAATTCCTAAATCTAGGTCATTTCTAAGTGCCAAGGGTGTCAAAATCAGGGAAAAAGACCTTCATCTTTTAATCAGACAGGGACAACAATGGACTTATTTGATAAGGTTGGATAATTCCTTTTTTTGTTATAGGCTCTACTAGGCCAAGGGGTTATTCACTAAGGTGTTATATTAAAGATAATTGTAGAGAATGACATGAAAATGAACCCTAAAACAAATAATACTCATTGAATAGGAAAATCCATTTAACTGTCACTAAGTACCTATATGCTAGTTTCACAATACAAGCATTTTACACCTTCGTAAAGCAAATTAGCAACCATGTAAAGAATATAAATATATTGCTTCAATAACCTCTAATGATATAGTACACACTTATACATAGATGGAGAGAAAACAACAAAGCACACCTCCTTTCTGAGATAAATCTCATGTAGATCATAGAGATTAAGCAATGAGCTAGTGGAACAGTCAACATAGTATAAAAATAAAGACCATTTTTTTGTTATTTTAAATGTGTTGGTGCGATTAGAGATTGAACACAAAGAAGACAAGTGATTTTATCTATTGAGGACAACAAAGTCTTTTTTTTTAAACCAAAGGGGAACATGAATATAACCCACTCTATGATACCATAATGAAGGTAGTAATAAGGAGCATACCTCTCAATCTCACGCATAAGCTAGGCTTTATGCATGCAAACTAGCAGGTAAATGAAGTTGCAAAACATCTAATTGAACATACCTTAGTTATCCATAAAAAAACCTAGAAACTTCTTGTATTACTTTGATAAGGTTCCTTGTAAAATCTTTGCAAGGAATTTTGCAGCCTTCTAGTTGATAATTTAAAAAACAAACCTTGAACAAGATGTTCTAGATTAAAGAATCCAAAGTCAAACAAACAAATGAGTTTATAAATTGAAAAGTCAAACTAAAATAATTTATATTATATAAATCGTAAACTCAAACAATTGTCAATTTGTGTGTAATAAATTACTTATAGTTATGGTTATACTACTGTCACTTGTCATTCTAAGTTTTTCTAAGTTTTGACAATAACAATTATACTGGTATCAAATTTTATCATTGTTCCATAAAATACTATAAATTTTGTTTCATAGTTATTGGCATTGCTACTATAGTTATATTAGATTTTGCTCCATATAAATTTATTATTTTTTATTGTAATGTCATTATGGGTTTTAAACTTTTATTTAATAAAGTTGAAGTCTCTAAGTTTCTGCTCAAACTAATCCGAAAACTTGAAAAGTGAGCAGCATTGCCATAAAATATTAAATAATTAAAATGAGAAAAAAACTATTTGCAAATGTTGGTTTGAGCTTGAAATGTTGGCCAATACATAGCACAATAGTCTTTGTTTAAACCATAAATCTCTAATAGAGCATTGTCCCAATATAATGAGTTGAATAAATGCACAAAATCGCATTTGAGTAACAGTTGTGCAATGTTCAAAGAAGATAATAAAATGTTTAAATCATGTCTATCTACAATCATTCTTCCCTCCTATAATAAATAAAACTCATGATATAACAAAAATGCTATTGCTTAGGGTTTTTTGGTCAAAAAGTCAAAAGAACTTTTGAAAATTGCATCTGCTTTTGGAATTGCTCAAGATTCACTCTAGAATCATCATGTCATTGTTGGATTCAATCGAGTTCAACAAGCAAAGACTAGAAGCATTTCAAGCGGGAAAAAGTGGAACCTTGGTCAAATCCACAGGAGATCCAAACGAGGATCCAATTTTGGGATGTTTCGTACCTAAAATTGGCCTATATATATATATATGCATATTCAACAACATAGCCTTTTGGCTATGTTATTGTTTTCAAACTTTGTATGAACTACTAATATTGTACAAGTTTATCAAGCTTCTTTTTTCCTACAAGCGACAAGCAACCAATAAGACAACTGATAAACATAATTAGACTATTAGTTTGAAATATTATTATGTATTTTATTTTATGATGTAATAGTAAAATATTCTAGCAATAACCTATTATATCATTTTTTCAAGAGTATAAGTTTAAAAGTAGTGTAAAGCTTCAAACTTCATAGTTGCATGTGATTTGGTGAAAATATCAACATGTGCTTCGAAGTAGAACAAAATTGGAGTTAATATTGTAGTATTGAACATGTCCATGGATAAAGTAACATTGAACTTTAATGTGCTTTGCACGCTCATGAAATACTGGATTGCAAACAAGTTTCAACACACCCTAATTGTTGTAATACAAAACTAAAAGTCATTTCTCAAATATCCCCATTCCTATGAATAAGCAACATAACCATATTCTACTTTAGGGGAAAAATTTAGCAATAATGTTTTTCTTCTTACTTCTTCAAGATACTAAACCAAAACCCAAAAAGAAAACAAATCTAAAAGTGGATTTCCTATCATCTTAAGAACCTACATAGTTTGCATTTGTGTACCTTGTCAAAAAAATTGATCATTCTACTTATATTTTAGGTCATGCTTCATTGTACCACAGATGTACCTCAACACACTTTGCTACTTTCCAGTGAAACCTTTTGTTTATACATTGAACTACAAAAGATAAGTTTTAGCATCACTAATATTTGGTGTATTGTATGTCAAGAAATGAGACTCCTAATCAATTGGCGATAAAGAGTTGCATTCCCCCGAGGGGATAGATTTATTCATGGTAATGGCAAACCTATCTCCATAGGTATTGACATGAGCTTACAATCTATCATTCTAAACTTCTTGAGTGATGTCTTAACTTACTTCATCTAAGTTAAAAAGATATGATTTTGACTTCCATACTTTTAGTCTAAGATAATAACACAAAAGCTCAAAAACTACCATGTTGAACAATCTCTTGAGATTATTCTGTGTTGCTTCAATTATTTTTTGAAAACTTCCAATGATTACTAGATCATCAACATATACAATCAATATTACAACCCCCCCTCTTGCTCTTTGAGGTAGATGTTGAGATCATATGGATTCCTGATGAATCCATGTTGCAAGAGATATTTATCAATCTTGATATACCAGGGTCTAAGATCCTATTTTAAACCTTAGAGAGATTTTACAAGCCTGCACACCTTCTACTCTTAACTAAGGGCAATGTATCCTTTTGGTTGTTCATATAGACTTCCTCCTTGAGATCTCCATTTAGGAAGGCACTCTTCACATTCATCTAATGTACTTGCTAACCAAACTAAGTTGCCCAAGCTAGAACAATGATTTTTTTAGTGGCAAATATCTGCCAATTGGCTAATAGTTGAAATTGGGGATTCAAAATTTGGCTAATAGTACAAGCTGTAAGGCGACCTGAATCGCCACATTTTTACAAAATTTTATTTTAGTCCTGTGTAAATCGCCAAAACATTTATTTTATAAAACTTTTTAACTCAAAAATTCGCCACAATATTCAATACATGATTAGATCCGATTCACCTAAATTTTATAAGATATAGTAAAAAAATGAAATTAATTCACCAATAATATTATATAATTATTGGTTACTTTAGGGCTATATCGCCAATTTTTAATAACCATTGTTGATTTTATTTATAAACTAACGGTTGGGGTTGTATATCATGGGTTAAAATGTACCCACGAAGCTCCAATGCCCATCAAGCCTAAAATTGTATTTGAGTTATTGATCTCAATTTATAATCTAACAATTGGGGTTAAATTCTATAGGCTAAAATGTACCTGTGGAGCTCCAATGCCCATGGGGCCCGAAATTGCACTTGGGCCAATGGTCCAAATGCAATTTCGAGCCCCATGGGCATTAGAGCTCTGTGGGTACATTTTGGCCCATGGAATAGAACCCAAACCATTAGATTATAAATAAAAACAATGGTGGTGAAAAATAATTTAGGGATGATTTAAAATATTCAATGCTTGATTTAAAATATTAAGAAATTGAGGAGTTATAGACATGATCACTACACCTTAAACTAGTCAATCAGCGCCACCCTCAAGCCCTTACTTTTCCATAGGAATTTTTTTTTTTTAAAGGAAGGATTCGCCATGGTAATTAATGCATTTGTCTATTTTTTGTCAAGATTTGCCAGGATTTTCTACAAATTTCTAGTGATATAAAAAAAATTGCCAATAAAATTAATATTTAAAAAAAAGGAAAGATTTGCTAATAGAAATTAATATTTTTTTCCAAAAAAATGAAAGATTCACCAAGATTTTATGTCTTTTTTCAGGGGGGATTTCTTAAAGTTATCACTAAGCTAGAACCATTATGATGGTCTTGATGTTTGCAATGAAGGCAAATGTCTCTTCATAATCAATGTCTTCCTTCTAAGCATAGCTCTTTGCTACAAGTTGACTTATACTTGTTAATGCTTCCATTTGGATTGAATTTTAATTTGAACACCCATTTGCATCCAATTTCTTTTTTCCCTAGTGGAAGATCAACAAGTTCTCAAGTATTATTCTTAATCGATGTGTAAATAAAAAATTTAACCTTCTTTCAAGGTGTTTCCTAATGTGTACAAAATGAAATATGATTTAACCTTTTCTAGGAAAATGATGAAGTTTGGTCTTATCTAAGTGTACATTCTCCTAATAAGTACATTCTTCTCCTAGACAATATACTACAATTGGGTTTTAAACAAATGACTAGCTATCTTTTTCGAAAAGATAAATAAGGTAGGAAGTAGTGTCCGTGATTTGAAGATCAGCTATTGAAGAAGGTTGTTTGGTAAAATGACATATTGAGATGATGAAGCATAGGAGCTAATAAACAAATTTTGGACTAGATTCTAAATATTTGTGTTTATGTTCACAATAGTGTAGTTCCAACCATACAAGTGTGATCACATCCTAGTACTGAAGAGTTGAAGATGAAGAAATGAGAGAAATGCAAGCAAGACTAAAAATATAGATTATATGCTAGCGGCCTACATAGTGTTGTGTTGACCCTTCATCATAAGAGCTCAAAAATTTTAGGAGATGTGTGCGTTGATATGTAGATACTAATGTGCTTGCAGATCTACAATTCAATATTTTGTAAGAACAAAATGGTCCCAAATAGGTATATAGTTTGGGACAAAAAAATTGTTGGGACTACTTGGAATTCTACCTTGGTCAGGGCCATATTTAGTTTGTTTCAACCCTACGTGTGGTCCAAAAAGATCGAATGTGTGCTTTTCCTAAGTGTAAAAGAGGCTAGAATAATCAATAAAAACTTTCAAATCTAAAATCTTTTATTGTGCATGATGTGGTTCTATGTGTAGAGAGTAGAGGGGGGTGGTTCACCAAGATTTGTCAAAGGGTAAAGAAGCAAGGGTTTATAGTTTGTGAGGAGTAATGATGGTGGTAGAATGGACCCATATAGGTTCACAAAGTAATGGAAGTAGTTCTAGAAAATACTTTTACAAGAAGAACAACTTTTGGAGTTTTGCCAAGAAATGGTTAGAATATCTAATCATTCAAATAAGCCAAAGAGACATTTATAAAAGGATTAAAATAGATCATTTGTAAAATGCAAAAGATCACAAAAAGGGGTTTGGTTCATTGAGAGATATGTTTGGAGCTCGAAGACAATACCATGATCATGGTGGAGACTAGGTCTCTACATTGATTGTGTTAACATCTAGATCGGTAGAAATTGAAATTGAAGTCTAAAAAGGGTGCAAGACAATTAAAGGACTCAATTTGGCATCTAGGTATGTGCATGGAAGTGGGGGATGAAAATGGATTCAAAAGTGGCAATTTTTACTAAAATCAATTAAACCAGAACTTGACAAGTAATTTTAAATGCCTACTCTCATAATTTGAAGATATGATAAGCACAAGAATTGTAGTACTCTTAACTCTAATTTCTAAAGTACTAAGGATTTTTAAAAATGGTTAAGATTAATAGGGTCAAATGTTGAACACACAGAAAAGTGTTTATGTTTTATCACTTAAATAAAACATAATGTCTAATGTATTCCCTCCCTTTTTGTTGTGTTACCAATTGGTGAAAAGATAGCTAAGAGCTAATACTGCAAGTTATATTTTTTAATGATTTTTTGGTGAATTTTCAAAGTGGATGCATAATGAAAACCATCACTAGCATGCGAATCACATAACTTCCAAAAAAACAATCAAAAAATGAAAAAAAAAAATCTATGTATAGAATAAAGCATAAAACAATCCTGTATAGTTTCAAATATAGATAAACAAATCAAAAAAAGAAAAAATAATACATATGTATTTGATAAATATGAAGACACTATTAAAAGAAAATAAAAATACATACCTTAACTTATTCAAAATATTAAAAAAGTTATATTGCTAGAAAGCTAAGAAGTAGCTTGACATTTTGGTGGTGGTTTTGTGAAATTTTGCTATAAAATGTGTAAACCTCACAAGGGTGAAGTTTGAATATGTTATTTTACATTAAAAACACAAAGTTGGGAGCCAAATGAAGTCCAACCCTTAGGCTTGAAAATCCAAACCTAATGGGTAGGCTTTTCATAAATTTAGATTATAGCATGAATATCGTGCACGCATTATAACACAAGCATGTTATATAATGCATGTACGTATATAACACACACATTATTTAAAGCACAAAAAAAATTAAGTTTATTATAGCATTATAATGTCTATGAGTCATAACACACGTGTTATGGCTTGATAAATGTCGAGTCATAAGACATATGTATTAAGACTCAATTGCATTTAACAAAGTGCATACATGTTACATCTAAAATTGCACTTTTGCCCCTTTTTTGTCCTCCATCTTTGTGCACTTGACTATCTTGGTGAAAGTAATATGTCCAAGGAACATGCTAAATGTATCCTAGAACATACTAGGAGAATGGGCACTAGAATGGGTGTGGAATATACTTTTAACTCTACACATTGCCTAGAACTCAACATCCATGACTTCAACTCAGGCTTCTTTCATTGTTTCTAATTTATAGTTCTAAATCACTATGCACATTAGAGCCAAATTCACTTTTTTTGTGAGTTTTGAGTTATGAGTTTTTGAGCTAGAAGTTGACATATCTAAAACTTCATCTAAATTTGCATCCTTCATAGTAGTGAAATACCACTTGGGTATTTTATGCATAATAGATGAGAACCATGATGGATGTCATATCTGAAACAAATCCTCACCACCTTCTTGTTTATGTTCAACATCCTCAAATTCTTCTTCATCTTCAAATATTTTTGGTGTTTGATTTTATATATTAGATGGTGAGGATGGTGTGTTGCAACCACTCTCCTCATCGAAAACATCTCTATTGATTTATTTTTTTTTGCAGTAATATCCATGAGTTGATATCCTTTCAACTTAGAGCTATATCCAAGAGAAATACACTTCAAGGACTTTTCATCTAACTTTCTTTACACCTTGGGGATGCGTATGAATGTTGTCCACCCAAACACCTTGAGATGTGAAATAGAGGGCTTTTACCCAATCCAAGCTTCTTCAAGAATAATGGCATTGAGCACTTTATGGGTGCTTTGTTTATAAAATATATTGTTGTGAACCACTTCTATCCTAAATGTAGGAATTAGATCATCTTTCAACATGCTTCATACCATTTCCATGATGGTATGGTTGCATCTCTCTACGACATCATTTTGTTGAGGCATATATGAAGTGGTCAAGTATGTTTGAGTAGTGGAAGGAAAGGGAGCCCTATATCGTTTTCTAGTAAGATAGTTGGAGCAAAAATCAATCTTCATTATTTGGGGAAGTCCTCACACCATGTCATGTCTACTCAAAGAAAGAAGATAGCCAAAGTTGAGATGACAAAATCATCTATGACAAAGTATTGTGGATGAGTGTGCCTTCACTATTAGAGATTTATCTTCATGTGCAATATCAACAAGTTGAAACATCTTCCCACTCTTGAGGTACGAACAACAACTTCAAGATTTTGAAACTTGTTTAGGATGAGACTGTAGCTTCTCACCATTTTTATAATCAAGATTGAACTTCTACTTTCAAGTTGTGCTCAAATAATTGGGATTCTTAATGAGATCTAGAACATGCAAAACCTTTGTATTCGTGGGCTTGGAGTGGTTGAAAAATATCATCAATCCCTTGAACTTCACAAGTAATATCATCTTCCTATGAAACTTGTCCATATGAAGTAGTAGTCAATTTGAGACACCACTCTTTCTCACTAGTCATGTGTTTGGAGGCATCAAAATCAACATACCACACTGATTAATTAGAAAATGATGATTTTGTTTGTGCAACATATAGGCAATCCTCTTTGTCACAATCATCTATAGAAGCAATGATCCCTTGTTTTCTGGATTTCTTCTTTCGTTGGGGATTCTTCTTATTGTCCCCTTGTAAATTCTATTGTGGCTTCCATTGGCTAGATCCTCTAGTGGCAAAGGAGTTGTACCAATAATCTTGGAGTGTATGCCCCTTCTTTCCACAAATGAAGAATTTTTTCTTAGATGCAAGTGGATCACTCAAACTTTTAGGTTTCTTTCCTCATTGTGATACAAGAACCTAATTGTCTATGGTGTTAGCAGTCTTATATTGGATTGCTACTTCATGTTGAATCATTTTCAACAACTCTTCAAATGTAGGCTTTGTGCTAGACACATTCAAACAAGTCATGAACACTTGAATTGAAGGGGTAATGCTCTCAAGACAATTGGTACAAGAAATTCATCTAAGATTGTTTCTCCTAATGTCAAGTGGTATTCTCAACTTTGCTACTCTCCTTAAGAATCTCTTCAATTTCTCACCACTCTACATTTTGAAGCCATGTAACTGACTTTAAAGGAGAAGAGTTTGATTTGATCATTCGCTTCCTACATAGTTTTCCTTCTATCCCATGCTTCATTTGCACTTTTGGTTGTTTTGATATAAAGTTATACCTCATTTGTGACACCAAACAATTTGATGAGTTTGGCCTTTTGATTGATCTTATTAAACTTCTGATGATCATTAGCATTTGTTACAGATCTAATGACAGATCCAGCAAGTATATCCCACGATTCTTTAAATTCAAGTTGAGTTTGGACCTTTGTTTTCCAAGTTGAGTAATTGTTTCTCTTTAACAATTGAAAGTTTGAAAATATTCTTGTAAGAGCATTTAAAGTCATTTTGTAGAATATGAGAGTTCTTGACTTATATAGTAGACTTCTCGGTATGCTTATCATTTTGATTTACCTATTAGTACATGGAAGAAGTTGGCCCTTTCAATGCACCTAGCAATACGTGAAAGAGACCTTAAGGCACATGAAAGCAGAATAGTGCATGGTATCTTGATAGTATGTGAAAGAGATATGTGTTGTCATGACAACCTAGCACAGTGGCAGTCCATACATAGAAGGCTTCATAAGTATAGCCAAATGATATTTCACATATGGGTAAGAAATGGAGTGAATAAAATGTAAAAAATTCCACCTTTATTTCTCCCCAACAATTTATAAAGTTGATGCCATAGATGTCATTGATACAATTTTGTTAAGTGTTAGATGCAATAATTCAATTTGCAATAGTATTATCCTAAATTTGAATAAAAAATATCATTTATACCAAACACTACTAATTGTTAAAAAAATATAACAAAAAATTGCCTTATTTTCTTGGTATTACAATGCTAAAAAAAAAAGTGACAAAGTCCTTTGTGTGTATATAAATATAAGTTTGCAACTATGAAGTTTTAAAATTTATAGTTTTCAACTGGAAGAGTGATTAAACAAAGCTGAAGGAGGGGGGTTCAGCTTGTTGGGTGTGTAGTAAAATTACCTATATGCAAATGATCTCATCTTACTTGCAAAAACAATGCATAGTTTGAGAGAACACCTAAGGACGTTAGAGCTCTTTTGCCAAGAGGTTGGGATGCAAGTGAACATTAGCAAAACCAAAGTCATGATCTTTTTGCTAAGAAAAAAAACATAGCTTCCTTTTCCATGGGAGTCTACTAGAAATAGTGGAAGAATATGCTTCCTTTTCAATGGGAGTCTACTAGAAATAGTGGAAGAATACAAGTACCTTCGACTTGATATCCACAATAGGCTCAATTGGGAGACCTACAAGACGACAAAAAGTATACATGGGGGATGGAAAGTTTCATACTCTCTCCAAAATAGATGCAAGGGTGCTGAATTATGGGACTGAAAAACCAAGAAAATCCTTTTTGGCTTGCTTGTTCACCCGCAATCCTTTACAATGTTAAGTTTGGGGCAGCCATATATCAATTCACAAATGGAAGCAAATAAAAAGAATCCAAAATCATTATAATCAAAATCAGCCTTAAAACAAAAACTTCAAATTCCATATGAGATTATTTTGGCTGAAACAAGCACTTTCTCGTTGTAAGCTTTGGCAATGGTTCCAACATTATCTTTTAAAAAACTTAAAATATGGAGAAACATCATTGGTCTGGAATGGTGATGGAGGAGGAGCTAAGTCGAAAGAACACATGGATGAAAAAGAACAACAAATGGGTGAGTGAATGGGACATTAACTTGCAAGAGTGCCCAACTCTAATGAGGAAATAAAAAGGTATGTGAGAAAAACTTAGACCTACAATATGGAGAAAGCAAATTGGTTGGAAGAAATCTTACTACGTTAGAGAGTAACCCCACGTGGGAAGATGACAAAAAAGCCTACCTAGGAACTGAAATTAAGGGGAAAGCAAAGATTTTAATTGCCTAGTTGAGGACAAGGTCACATCATTTCCGATGTGAGACTGACAAATGGACGATAGCTAAAGAAGAATGGGAAATGAGGACATGTCGATTTTGCAACAAGGGGGGGTGGAAACAAAATGGCACTATATCATGGTGGAAACAATGACATCCATATCAATTATGAAGACAAGTTGAATGTAGGCAATCTAACTACTTCATTTGAGCAGGTGAGACTAGGCAAAACAGTAAGCTTTTTGATCAATCTTTAGTAGAAGATCCGACATTGAAAAGGGTTTGAAATTTTCATAGGGTTTCTACACCCTTTTGTCATGTGGTCATTTTGGCTTGGTGCTTTGTTACTACATCTCCGTCTCGTAGACTGCTTGATCTCATGGACATTATTAAAAATCTTTCATCTTTCATCTTCAACTATCTTATATAAACTTCTTAAAAACCTCTTTGTTCCTTTAGAAAATATTGCATTTCCAGTTTCTAAAACAATTATTTTTCCTTCAATCTTCGGAATGTGGATAAAAGCAAGAAATTTGATTTTGTTGAACTGTCACTTGAGAACATGGATTAAAAGATTAAAAACTATCTTGTTGGTGTAACGTCTATAGTTATTGCAGCCCAATCCTTATCAGTGATTTATTGCCTCCACCACTTCTCTCTTTACTCTCTTTTACTCCCACGATGAGGATAAAAATAATGTATTATTTGGAGGTTATATTTTGTGGGCTATTGTTAGACATAGTGTAGTTGAGTGTATACAGCTGTAGGAATAGTAGTGAGAAGAATATTTATATTGAGCTGCTAGTGATTTAGATATTAGAGCTGCAGATATATTTGTATGAGAATCATTGATTCTGGATTTTTTAATATAGAGAGCGATCCCCTACTCATAGGGGATGTAGCCATTTGGTGAACCACGTTAAAAAACTTGTCTTTAGTATTTTGCATTCGTTCTGAGTTGTTCTGTGTTATTTATAATTTTGCTTTTGTCTGTATTACTCTATTTTTCGCTCAACAATTGGTATCAGAGCTTTAGTGAAGAAGCTTGGTGAAGCAGCTCAGTGGTGAAGCTGGTTGGGAATCGTGAAGAATTTCTAGAAGGATGGACGATGCAGACAAATGGAAAATCGAAAAGTTTTCGGGACATAACTTCAGTCTGTGGAAGCTCCACATTCGCGCTTTGCTAATTCAGAAAGATCTTGCTATAGCGTTGCAAGGGAAGTCTAAGAATCTGGAGATGTCAGATGAAGACTGGGATATCTTAGACTAGAAAGCAACTACAACCATCATTCTATCGTTGTCCAGTAATGTCCTCTTCAACATTGCCACAGAGACAACAGCTAAACAGATTTAGGACAAGTTGTGTGATATGTACGAAAGGGCTTCAGCAATGAATCGAGTTTTCTTGTTGAAGAAACTGGTAAACTTGAAAATGAAAGAAGTTAATAGCATGTCGAATCATTTAAATGAATTTAATATTGTTATCAATCAATTACTTTCTGTGGATGTCAATCTTGAAGAAGAAATGAGAGCCATGTTGATGTTATGCTCTCTTCCTAATAGCGGGGACAATGTGATCGTGACCATAAGCAATTCGGTATCTGGTAAAAGTAGATCCGAAGAAGGGGAGGATAAGAAAAACAAACAATGCTGAGGTATGATGATATAGCAACCACACTTCTCAATGAAGATATGAGAATAGGGCAAAACAGAACACCTGGTGATGCCTTGACTGTTGTAAGTACTGATAATAGAGGAAGGGGTCAAGACAGAGGCATAAATAACGACAAAGGAAGATCGAAGTCTAGGGGTAGAAATGGAGAATGTTGGTTTTGTGGCAAAGCGGGTCACACAAAAAAGAACTGTTGGAACTACAAAAAGGCACAAGAAAAGGTGAGCAATAACGAAGCCAACACAGCATACCAAGAAAATGCAGGTGTTTTATTTTAACTGAAAAATAAATTCTAACTAATGTTTGGGTGCTTGATTTAGGCTCATCGTTTCATGTCACTCCATGCAAGGAGTATTTCAAAAATCTACAAATTGGTGACTTCGGTAAGGTTTTTCTTGGTAAAAATGAATCTTGTGATGTTGTTGGCAAAGGGGATATTTCATTAAAACTGAAAAATAGATATACTTGGTTGTTACGAGATGTTAGATATGTTCCCCAGCTCAAACAAAATGTAATCTCAACTGGACAATTGGGTTCTCAAGGTTGTGAGATTAGTTTTGAATCAAATAGATGCAAGGTTTAAAAGGGGGCCTTCGTAATTGCAAGGGGTAGCAAATTAGGCACCCTGTATATCATAGAGAGTCATGCTGAAGTGGGAGTTGTTCATTCTACTTCAGATTTGTCATTGTGGACTGCCAAGCAAAGGTCTTTGGATCAATTAGATGCTGAAATTGATTCCGTTATTAATAATTTTCTTAGTATGTTTGACAGTGACAGTTTTGGGGATCAGTTCGATGATGGTGAGCAGGTTGATGCCATAGAACCTGGGGCAGATGAAATTAATGACAATGAGAGTGAAAATTTGAAGGTGATTGAAGATGAGACTGCTTGTAATGGTGATGAGAATGATAATTTGGATTCAGAATTGGCTCTGGCTCTCCGAGTGTCAATGGAAGAAGAGAGGGCAAGATAAGAGGTTGCTTCGAAAGGAACTGCAAAAGAAGCTGCTTCAAAGCCTAAACAGGAGGAGCAGAACTCTACTTTGAGTACAGATGTGAGTGGTGTTAGCAATGAGAATGGTTTCAACTTTGAGACGCCGAGCTTCAAGCAAAGATGCGATGAGTTGGAGTTGGGTATGGGCATGGGCACCACTTCTAATGGATCATCACCCTTGGGATGGCCTCTGAGGAGGTCAGATACATCTAATCCTACGCCTCTGTTTGAACCAAGGAAATTCAAGTCATGGTCTTTCTGGAGAGCGAACATAGCAGAGTTCATGGTGGCCTTCCTCTTCCTTTACATCACCATCCTAACTGTGACGGGTGATGAGATCAAACGATATATGTTCAACCGTGGGAATCCATGGCATCGCCTAGGCATTCAAAGGAATGATCTTTGCTCTGGTCTACTGCACAGCTGGAATTTTAGGTGGTGCTGCACAAAGAAGATAAGGGGATAAAATAGGGTCCGACGGTCACCGCATCGGAAGCGAGTTGTTTGTGTGTTTTCCGTCAAGAATGACCATGAGTTTAATGTTGAAACCCATTTTGAACCCCGGGTAGAATGGCAACGTGGGGAAAGGAGTGAGGAATAGTGCGAGTAGAGGGCATTCGAGCCCCATGTTTTTGATTCTGAGCAAGAAGAATTCTAAGTACTAGGCGGAAGAGCCGACGTCGCCTAAAGTGACTTGCTCAAGGCAGGTGAGCGTGAAACCGAGCAAGCAGTGCATGGCAGACTTCTATTTTGGGTTTGGGACCCTAGGATCATTTTTGGTTTCAGTTTGGTTCAGTCTGTTGATTGGAGGCTTTATTGGCATTGCTTGAGGACAAGCAATCTTTGGGAAGAGTGGACTGTAATGTCCCTATTTTCGAGTTCTCTTATAACACAATCAAAGTTGACTTTCTGGGTTGGTGACAGCATAATCAGAGGAGTATTTCAATGTCACCAAGGTGTTCGGGTGCTCCAATGGAGATGTATGACACTTTCCGATGAAATTTCGGGCAACTTGTCCGTACTTACTATTTATAGTAAGTGCTTGCATGGCGATAATCTTTCTGGGTTTTTCTAGGTTTGTTCTCTTTGGTCCTCAAAGAACACTGCTATTTATAGTAAGTGTCAGTCTACCGCTATTTTGGTGACTTGGTAGTCAGTCATTAGCCATCCCCAATGTTGCATTGAGCTTAGTGATATCAAATGGTTTGCAATGATCCCATTCCAAGCAATTTCAAACTTTGGGCTCTGACTTGCTATTTTTGGCAAATTAGGGTTTTAGCCCATTACAGGATTTTCATTGTTGGAGATGGAGCATTTTGACAAGACCTTTCCAACGGTCTATATATCACTGAATTCTGAGTTCATTTGGGCCTCCATATTAAAGTTCGTAAATTAATAATATTATTTAATATTGGACTTTGGGTTTTAATAGTTAAGTGATGAAAAATAAAATATTTAAAAGGCACTTAAGTTATATTGTGGAGCGCTCATTTTGAGAAATATTAAAAGTGAAATTAAAAGAAATATTTCCCTCCAAAGTGAATGGACCCCTCTTGTGGAATTATAAAAAGGGGTGAATAGGAGTCATTTGATATGCTTGGATAATTGATTTTTACTCTCTTATTTTGAGTTTCCCGTGAATTGGCTTTGGAGCTTGGCTCTAGGGTTTGATATTGGTTGTATTGAGACGAAAACCTCTTCATAGTCATCTTCTTTGTGTGTGAAAGACCACATTAGGAAGAGATTCTTGGAAAGTTCATCCAAAGGCTTCAGTTGTGCATTCAAATGATATACTTTGGCGGAGATTTAAGCTAGATATGGTCAAATTTGGAGGAGTTTGTTATGCAAATGAATAGACAGATTTTTGGAGAGCAGATTTAAGGATTTTCTGAGGTTTCTTGTGACTGAAAATACTCCCATTGATGGGCCGTACCATTACTGCTGCAGGCTGTACCATAGTTGGGTATGTTTGTGGAGACTTTGTGAGGGATTCATTGTGTTTCCTCTTCATACTGATTGATATACTTCTAAAATTGGAAACAAACATGGGCAGTGAGATTTGTGGGGATTTTAATGTTATTTGTTGCTGATATAGAGCTCGAAGCCAACCGTACAATCAGCACCAAGTCATGGGTGTCTAAGGAATTAATCTCCACTCTTTTGGCATTGTCTATACTCCTTATTGGTGGCGTTTAGGATCATAGTTACTGCTGCAGCATTGATATTGATGCATTTCTACCATTGTATGTGACTATTGAAGAATTTCCATAGCTTGTAATACTGGCCCGAGTTCGGCAAAAATATAAAGTTGTAGTTTTCAAAATGGGTATGTCACTGTAATTAGTTTTAGCATATTTTATGATCTGGATCATTGTTTGTTTATGCATATTCATTGTGTATTTTCTGGGTTTTCGATATATGCTTTATATTATGTATTATCAATGCAATATCACAACATGCAAAACATGCAATGAAACCTAAACCCTAAACCGTCAAAAAAGCAAAAAAACCTAGCCTAGAAAGGACATATCCGAGGGTGTATGTTACAGTTGGTGTAACGCCTGTAGTTATTGCAACCCAATCCTTATCGGTGATTTATTGCCTCCACCACTTCTCTCTTTACTCTCTTTTACTCCCACGATGAGGATAAAAATAGTGCATTATTTGGAGGTTATATTTTGTGGGCTATTGTTAGACATAGTGTAGTGGAGTGTCTACAGCTGTAGGAACAGCAGTGATAAGAATATTTATATTGAGCTGCTGGTGATTAGATATTAGAGCTGCAGATATATTTGTATGAGAATCATTGATTCTGGATTTTTTAATATAGAGAGCGATCCCCTGCTCATAGGGGATGTAGCCATTTGGTGAACCATGTTAAAAAACTTGTCTTTTGTCTTTTCCATTCGTTTTGAGTTGTTCTGTGTTGATTTATAATTTTGTTTTTGTCTGTGTTACTCTATTCTTCGCTCAACATATCTTCTACCTATGAAATGGCATAATTATTCTTCACGAATTGTCTCATTTACAAATCTCATGCACCCACAGGCCTGCTGATATGGCAGCATTCAGGAATGCAGATTTGAATTGGCAACCTGCAAATGTGAAGAATGGTGCACTTGTGGACTGTTAGGCAAGTGTTAACAGCTCCCTTCCAAGCTCTGTGTTCTACAGCACCAAATCACCAATATAGTTGTGTTGAGTGGCATTTGCATATATTCAAGGCCTGCATACAATCTCTTCTGCAATGTTCAAACTCCCCTTTGTCTGGCAGCATTCCGGAATATTTATATATCTTTTATATGTTGCTGGCCATGTTCTACCTCCTTTGACGCCACTTATAACTTCTGTCAAGAAATAATGTTTCCTTTTCTGACTTCTGCCTCTTCTTCCAAGCTTGAATTGTAGCCTGCACCTTGCTTCAGCTGCAACTTCAAATTTTGGCATTCACAATTCTTATCAATATCACATTTCCTCTCCCCAGGGACAGAATCTCATTATTGCTCTGATACCATATTGTCGGGCAATGAGCATTGAGCATTGATATTATTGATTAGAGGAACATAAATACAATGAAGGAGGTCGGTTATTCATCAACCAACAAGCAACCAACAATTCAACCGATAAATATAATTAGACAATAATAATATTAATTTGAAATATTATTATTGTGTATTCTATCCTATATGATGTAATAGTAAAAAGTTCTAACACGGGTGAGAATAAAAAAATGACTAGAGAAAACAAAAGGTGGACATCATATTATTAGAATTGTATAACCTGTGGCTCAATACCTCTTTACTAACCCAGTTGTATGTATTATTAAATTTTCCAAATGAAGGATATTATAATTTATTCAATAAAATATTCAATAATAGAAACAATGTTTATAAGAAACAATTAATTGAAAAATTAGAGACTTACTGCACCTTTGTGCCAATTTAGCATTCCTAATCAAACATGCCTCCTTCAATCTTAGGTTCCATGTAGTTACATGTACAACCAATGCACACATTGCCGCTTTGTATCTCAGGGCCATGCAGTGACAAGTACAACCAATAAACACTGACTTTCATTCTTTCATACCTAAAAACGGCCATGATTAGCTATTATAAATACAATATGCCCAACAATTTTTCTTAAAATAAGATATGAAGATACAAAATAATCCAAATGGCCATAGAAAAAATGGCACAAATATGGACCCAAAATAGTACTGCTGCTGCTTCTTTTACTCCAAAGCCTCTTATATTAGCAACAGCCCCTGGATTCAATTGCATTGACCCAAAATTGTTAGTGTTGATTTTGGCAAGACTGGAAGTCACTAATAATATCATTTAATATGTGATAATCTAAATAGAAGCAGCTTTACAGATAGTTCATTTACAAATTAGTAGACATGAAAGGATTTTCTTTGTCTTATGAATGTTATAACCAGTGATTTCTGCACAGTTGAGGTGCAAATCAAAACAATCATCCTCAAGAGAGAATGTTCTAAAATCATCATATAAAATAATAACAAATATGTATTACCTGCAAGAACAGATGTAGGCATTGTGTGCTGGAGGAGCAGAACAAAACGGAACATTTTGTCATTCGGTGGAAGGAAACCCAATTTATCAGCCAAAAGAACAATACCCAGACCAACTGGAGGTACAAAAAATAACCGACCAATAATAATGGCTACAGTTGTCTTCCATCCTAAGTTTGAACTGCCGGGACCTGTGCATATAATATGAAACAAGGTTGTTCCCATTGCTAGATACATAATGACTAACCCATTACTTTTATGGAGTAAAATGTGATTATGAAGAAAGAACAGAACATAAAATTTACTCACCTCCAACAAGGTTTCCACCTAAAGCAAGCATTATACATGGAATCATTGCTCCTCTGCACATTCCAATAAGAAATAAAATTCAGATTAATTTAAATGCTTCTGGAAAGAAAATCCCTAATACAATCATTCTTAACATTCATTTCAACATTTCTTAAATAAATGAGTTATATTTAAACTGTAAGATGATGCAAGGAAAACATATCCATTGTCATTTATGTCATATGTTCTAAGTATCAATATTTTGCATAAAGAGAACACACATAACTGATAAACAGACATGCAAGCAACGCCTTGATTGAATGCACTCCTATCCTTCATATTTCTCATGTAGATTCAGTTCTTTGATATGTGCAGATTCATACTTCAATCTTATATTGCTTCCTCAATTTTATTACGCTCAGTAATTGGTAAAAACTTGATTGTTATTAACAAAGAGCAAAATGCTCAAAGAAATATATACAAGATATACAAAGAGCAAGTTTCTAAAATAGAAACTGCAGAAGATCGTGCAAACGATCTTACCAAATAAATTATAGCTAATTTACAAGAGTGACCATTAACTAAAAATAGGATAAATAATTATTCTAATACCCTCCCTTAATGGTCAACCTATCAACTACACCAAGAGACCCCTTGAATTTTACAAACTTATCTGGACCAAGGGACTTGGTGAGGATATCAGCTGTCTGATCCTCCGTCGGAACATACAGCAACTGAACTGATCCGTCTTCAACAAGCTTTCTAATGAAGTGACAATGAGTTTCTACATGCTTGGTTCTTTCATGGAAGACTAGATTTTTGGCAAGTTTGAGAACTCCCTGATTATCACAAAACAAGGGAGTTGGACCTGCTTAAGATATTTGCATATCAGCAAGCATCCGGCGAAGACAAACTACCTCACAAGCTGCCTTAACTGCTCCCCGATACTCTGCTTCTGTCGAGGAGAGAGCCACCACCTGCTGTTTCTTACTAGTCCATGTGACTGCACCGGATCCCAAACTGAACACATACCCAGAGGTGGATTTCCTGTCATCAACTGAACCTGCCCAATCTGAGTCTGTGAAACCACTGAGTCTAGGATCGTGACTCCTTGAGTAAAGAAGTCCATAATCAGAAGTGCCCTTCACATAACGCAACACACGCTTCACTGCTACCCAATGATCAGCCTTGGGGGCTGTCATGAAGCGTGAAATGTAGCTCACTGCAAAACTGAGGTCAGGTCTAGTGGCAGTGAGATAGATGAGGCTGCCCACTAGTTGCCTAAACAATGATTCATCCACTACAGGTGAGTCTGACTTGGTTGACAACTTAAGCCCTTTTTCCATGGATGTGGAGGCAGGTTTGCAATCCTGCATATGGAACTTATCCAGAAGACTGTGAGCATACTTTGACTGGGAAATGAAGATACTGCTCTCGGTCTGCCAAACTTCAACACCTAAACAGTAATGCAAGAGTCCCAAATCTGTCATGGCAAATGTGCTGCACAAATCCTGTGTGATCTCAACGATTAAATGTGCCGAGCTACCAGTAATGATCAGGTCATTCACATAGACAACAAGGATCAGAATATCACTACCAGTGCGTTTGACATACAAATCAGAGTCAGATGGACTCCTCTGAAAGCCATGATCTGTGAGGTACTTATCTATCTTGATGTACCAAGCTCGAAGAGCCTGTTTCAAGCCATAGAGTGCTTTGACCAATCTACACACCTTATGTTCTTGACCAGCAACCTTGAACCCAGGAGGCTACGTCATGTAGACTTCTTCCTTCAACTCACCGTTGAGAAAGGCACTCTTAACGTCCATCTGATGGACTTTCCAACCAAACTGGGCTACTAAGGCAAGGACAAGCCGAATTGTACTCATCTTAGCTGTAGGAGCAAAAGTCTCCTCATAGTCAATGCCTTCCTTCTGTGAGAACCCCCTAGCAACGAGACGAGCTTTGTACTTGTCAAGGGTTCCGTCAACTTTGTATTTCACCTTGTACACCCATTTGTAGCTAATGGGCTTCTTCCCTGGAGGAAGATCAAAAAGGACCCAAGTGTGATTTTTCTGAAGACTCTGGTATTCAGACTCCATAGCCTTTTCCAACTCAGGAATTCCTTTAGCCTTTGAATGTGTCTGAGGCTCATAAACACTGTGAATGTTAGCCATGAGAGCAAAATTAATTGTATGCTGCTATTTGCTCTTGTTTCTGGATGATCTACCCTTAATGAGCTCATCGTCATGAAGATCTCCAATAGTCTTAGCCCACCATTTAGGCCGGAGAGTAGAAGTGCCAACATCATATGCAACAGGAGGAGCTAGAACAGGTGCAACAGGTGGAAGATCAACATCATTCGGAGGAAATTCGGGTTGAGCATCATCAAAATCAAAATTTGCATCATCATCCCTCCCATCAGGTGGACCTAACGGAAGATGAACACCCAAATCAGCAGCCTTCAAAGGCTGATCCTCAAAATGCTGCACAGACGAGGAAGAAAGAAAAGGTCCTCGTTCTTCATCAAAGACAACATCCCGACTGAAGGTAAGACGATCAGTATCAATATCAATCAACCGGTAAGCCTTATGGTTGTCACTGTACCCTGTGAACATAAGCTTTTGACTCTTGGAATCCAACTTGGAGCGCTTGGCATTTGGAATCCATACATAAGCTAAAGAGCCAAATATTGTCAAATGACTGATCCGAGGTTTGCGGCTAGTCCAAGCTTCTTCAGGAGTCTTCTCCTTAACAGCATAAGTCGGAGACGGATTAAGGAGATAGACGGCAGTGTAGACTGCTTTTGCCCAATACTTCTTAGGAACACTCTTGTGTTCTAACATGGAATGGGCCATCTCAGTGATTGTGCGGTTGCGCCGTTTGACAACACTGTTTTGCTGAGAAGTATAGGGTGTGGTTAACTGGCGTTTGATGCTATGTATATCACAAAGTTGGAGAAGTCAGTAGAACAAAATTCCCCCCCCCCCATTATCTGACCTAAGAGTGACTATGGAACAGCCAGACTCTTTCTCTACTAAGGCCTTAAACTTCTGAAATACAGTAAACACATCTAATTTCTGTCTGAGAAAGTACACCCACATTTTACGACTGAAATCATCAACAAAAAGTAAGAAATACCTACAACCAGTAACAAAAGGTGTATTCATTGGCCCACATACATCAGCGTGAACCAACTGTAGTACCTTGGAGGCTCGCCATGAGTCACCAATCGGGAACAGTGTCCGATGCTGCTTCCCAGCCTGACAAGCTCCACAAACACCATGATGCTGGGTCTGAATCTGAGGTAAACCGGCTACAAGGCCCTCCCGAGATAGCTGAGAAAGATAGTGCACATTTAAGTGCCCATAACACTGATGCCAAAGACTAGTGATGGAAGAAGTTCGGGCTGCCATGGCTAACTCTAGAGAATCACCTGTATCCACAAGTCTGTATAGACCATGATCCTCAATACCAACAGCCACAGTGCTACGAGTCTCCCGATCAACAATGGAACATTTGTGTGTACTGAAAACCACATCCAACTGAGGAGAGTGCCGCATGATCTGACTGACAGAGAGAAGATTAAGTTCCATGCCAGGAACATAGTAGACATTGAGGAATATGAGATTCCTCCCACCAGACTGAATCTGAACAATGCCCTTACCGACAACTGTATATTCTTCTCCTCCAAAAATAACAATCACTGAAGGGAGTAAATTCTGTAAACCAATCACGTCGATGAGTGAAGTGACGCGAAGCACCTGAATCAATGTACCAGGCAGAGGACTTCACATGATCTGCAGGTCTTTTAGCCATAAAAGCGTAAAAGGCAGATTCCTTTTGCTCAGTGTGCTCGGCAATATTTGCTTTCTGCTGAGACCCTCCCTGCTTCTTTTGTTCAGAAGCCAAACGCTGATGACAATCCTTTTTGATGTGACCATATTTATGACAGTAATTACACTGAATATTCTTTTTCTTGGTGCTGTCCTGAGGTTGACCTGAGCCTTTCTGTTGTGGAGGCTGACTTTTGCCTTTATTCTGAGCCTGAAACTTGGCTACAAAAGCCTGCTTTGAAGAGGACGAAGAAGCACTACTACCAAACTGTTGTTTCCAGCGATCCTGCTGCAAGAGGATAGTACAAAGCTTTGGAAACTTCAGATCAACATTAGCTGATGTAATGTTGAGAGTCTCAATGAAATGTTCATAGGATTTAGGTAGACTTTTCAAAGTAATCACGACCATGTCTTCTTCCTCCATTTTTCGACCAATAGCCTCCAATTGATCTCTGATCTCGTGGATCTTGTTTAGGTGCGCTTGCAATGTTGTTTTCTCATCCATCATGATAGAAAACATATTTTTCAAGAAGAACGCACGGCTCTTGTCAGAGGTTTCATGCAAACCCTTCAGATGGTCCCAAATCTCCTTTGTTGTTTTTCCATCCGGAATCTGAGGTAGCTGATCATCTGTGACTGAAAGCTTAATGAGCATGACAGCTTCACGGTTTTGCTCGTCAAACTTGTCCTGATCTTTACCCGCCGTTGCAGGACGAGTAGTGGTGCCTAAAATCATTTGATCGAGGCAGCGATATTCAAAGATGGTCATCATTCCCTGCTTCCAGGTATTATAATTTGTCATTGAAACGCTGACTGCCCTCCAACATAATGTTGGTCAAACTCGCCATCTTGCACGCTTTTCGATGCACGAAAAAGGATGAACTGAGAAGAGACTAAATGCACGAAACTTGAGGCACAAATTTCAATGCATAGGATGCTGAGGCAGTTTATAGGCACAAATTTCGAGACAAAGCCGTCGACACAAATTTCAAGGCTCGAGACACCAAAAAAGATTGGACAGGTACCCAGAAATGGTCTCGAAAAACCCAGAAAGAATCTGTGATCAGAAAAAAAAATTTGATTGGAAATGAAGGGTTAAAACCCTAGCCGAAAATCGCAGAAGCCCTAGGCTGCCATAAAAAATTGAAAAACTGATCAGAAAACCGCAGCTTGGAAACAGAGAATTTCTTTGAAACCCTAGCCGCCAAATGCAGATCACGGGTTTTATTTGCAGAAAACGCAAACACAAACGGACTGGTTTTTTAAGTTGGCTTCCGTAGCAAATGACGCTACCCAAACACAACCTTCAGAAACATCCAAAATTGCGACCCTCAGAACAAAAATCACGACCAGGAGTTTAAAACATCGGAAGAAATGAAGTCGGGGAGCCTTCAAATCACGACCACAGTCATCAGGGAAAAAACACGACCCAAAAGCTTGAGGAATCACAAAGGAATCGCGAGGAAAATCGGGATGCAAATCACGTCCAAAGGAAGGTTCACAGAAAAACGAAAGCGCCAGAGAAGCATCCAGACGATGTCCACAAACCAAGGGCACAAAAAAAAAAATGTCACGAAACCCTTCATGAGATCGCACCCACATAACTAAAAAAAACCACGAAAATCAGAAGAATAAAAAACTTCACTGGAGCACAAGAAAAAATCGAACCGAGCTCTGATACCATATTATGCTCAGTAATTGGTAAAAACTTGATTGTTATTAACAAAGAGCAAAATGCTCAAAGAAATATATACAAGATATACAAAGAGCAAGTTTCTAAAATAGAAACTGACAAACTATAGAAGATCGTGCAAACGATCTTACCATATAAATTACAGCTAATTTACAGGAGTGACCATTAACTAAAAATAGGATAAATAATTATTCCAATAAATTTCAGTATCCGCCTACTATATAAAAGATAAGGATGCATCTCAAGCAAGATTAATATCAAAGTATATTCTTTTTCAAATGGAAGAAAGGTTAATGAATTCTTGCAATTGACATCCCTCACTACAAGACAAAACATTGTGTTAATAAGGTTAGTGCTCATGCAGACCTACACAAGCACCATCAATGTATGTCTGATATGTTAATAAGGAATAATATATTATTAGCAAAAACCTCATCAATGGTTAGTGCCACATTATCATTATCACTTCTTAATATGTGAACAGTTGTCATGACTTAACCCCAATACCGCATTATAAGCACAAGATATCTAACCACAGTGCCTTATAGCCACTTAATGCATGAGTAAGAATGTGTACAGTTCATGGACATAGGCTCTACTACTCCCTCTACCAAACTGAAACTTTTTCATTCCCAAGATATGTAGTAAATATGGTTCATGCCTGATCAGATAAGTATAAATACATGTAGAAACAAACCTTTAATTTTAGACAAGCTCAGCCTATCATAGGACACATATATTAGTATTTAAATACACATTTCCACCAGCTAGATGTCCATGCGACCAGCATGGACTCCCAGCATGACCATTACATGTTCACAGTGATTTTCAACTCAATACATCACCCTAGGGTATTTTTTATCAATGGGATATAAACAAGAAAAAATGCCTTTAAAAATCACAACTATCGCATGCATAGTCATGGATTCAGAAGAACCACATGCACCATCATCATAAACACAACTATAACAGGAAATGGATAATATAAATTATAAACAAAATGTGAAGAATTGCCCAAGTAAAAACTCATCAATGCATCAAAGATAGATTTGCCAATGTCAAAAGGCTCGATTGCATCAGAAATTTGGAATCAATTTCTAGAATAAGAAGATTCAAAAAACAAATCTTGAAACTTGACATGTAAGTAGCAAATAGGTTGCAGGCCAAAAATGAATAATTAACGTATGCCAACTTAAAACAGAATATTTTCCCACCTTTAAACGGAATATTTTCCATAATTTATTCCAATTAGAAAGTATCTATTTATGGTTACCAACAAGAAGGAAACTAAAATAAAAGCAGTAATACCAAACCACTGGACTAGCAAAGCACAAAAAACACTGATTTTAACACTAAAGGTTACAAAAGATATGATGCTAATATGAAAGAACAAGAAACTTCTGAGTCATCAATTCTCTGTCAAAATTATTGGAACTCATAAAAGGAGACTCATGTACTGAAGAAGAATATGACTGGCCATTCAGGCTGTTGTCGAGATGGTATGCAATTTCTTGGTAAGAGTTAATGACCATCCAAGGTCATTCTTGTAAGCTTCCAATCTCAACCTCCTCTTTCATGTAAATGAACACCAATCAAACATAATTCATGATTTTAATTTCATATAATTGAATTTATGGAGATATGGTTCTTTCAACAAATAATCTAAGACTTGTGGTTGACCTAAATGTATGAAAACATCTTAGTTTTCTCTCTGCCCGATGATCTTACCTTATTATTCCTTGATTTTCTGCTAGGGAAATGTCCCCACCTTCCTCTGACACAAAATGCAGGTTATCATGCAAGACAAGAATCAAATAGGAAAGCAAAATCTGAGTTTGTATTGATGATTTTAAAATGGCACTTGTACAATATTTTATAAGGTGAGCTAAGTGCTTAGGTGGTTGGATACCTGACCCTTGTATTTCTATAATTATCATATTTTAATTAGTATTAGAAATAAATAATAATTGTGTTGAGAATAGAATAGGTGTTATGTAGTGTACAAGTGATTACTTTAATTCAGGCAGTTATGGATATGATGTCACGAACTTGTCCATTGGCATTCCCAAAGTTCCTTGCATGCATGATCATCTTTTGACGGCCTTGAAGGTAGTTGCCAAGATATCACTCATATTCTCCCTAAGTCATATTCTTGTTATGATTCTATAGTATGTTCTGCCCTATTATTGTTCTATAGTGATTTCTATCCTTGTATACAAATAGTTTTCAATTCCATCATGTCATTGAGTTGACTCTATTGCCAGAATAGTTTGTGCTAATTTTCTCTGCTAGAATGCATGTCTTTAAGGAAAAATGAAGCCAGTCATTAAGAAAAGTTACAAATCTACAGCACTTATATCAAAAAAAGCAGTATATTTTCACAATTTCATCTTTTAGTGATTCAAGTTCATTACAAAAATACAATTGCCAATATACGTAACAAGCAAATGATTTTCCTTATGGAAAAATAACCATGAAAACAACCCCAATAAGTTTTATGTAGTTCGCAAATTTTATTGTATTGTCATACTAATACACAAAGCAAGGTACTCCTCTTTAGAGAGAAAAAAAATTAAAGTCCCCAACTGTTGATGATGTTTTTGTGACAACACAACAATAGAATAAAATACCGAGTATCCTATCCTCTCTTGAACAAAGCATCTCATATGCTGAACTTCGTGATCAAGTGAGACTGCTCCAAGGTTCCTTGAATGTCAGGTCTTGACGTGCACAGGGATAGACTCAGTGGAATGATGTGATTTTGCTGGTAATCACAAAGGGACTTACGTGAAATTACTCCCTCTTCACGGACATGGATAAGTTCATTACTCCTGGGACTTAGATTTGTGGGTGAATGGAACTTCTTAACAAAAGGGGAAAACTTGGAACCTACTGCTTCCTCCAACAAAGAGACTAGGATTTCACTGTTTCTTCCAAGGAAAAGACCTGGATTTCACACTCTCTTCCAAGGAAAACAAGGCGTAGGCTCTTAGTTCTACTTCTAAACAGGGAATGATTTCTCAGTGAGGCTCCTTGCAGACTATTCCTAACGGAGATCTAAAAGAAAATGAAAAAGATGGGGTAAGGGTTCAGGGGTCTAACTGACAGATGGGATTATTGCTGAGAATGGAAACTGAACCAGGCCTCTACTTCGTCATGAGGCAACAGCTAGGCAGAGATGGTGCGATCTTCTGGGGTATAGGCAAGGATTTTCATACTGTTCTGACATTGAAGTTAAGCTTGGAACAAGTTCAGACTGACCATGCACTGTGATTTGCAAGCCACAGATCACAAATGGTGTGAACCAACAGTTTCAATCATGCATCAACAATAATATTTTCCATCACTCTAACTAATGAAAGCTTGAAAAGTAGAAGAAATGAAATAACTTCAGAAACTTAAGATTTGCTTCAAGGAAATCAGGAAAACCATGCCAAAATCCAAAGAACTCTATAAACACCAGTTCACAATGCTTATATTATTGATTCGGAAAGTGTTTCTGCAACAATCTTGTTGATCCTTTGAAGTTTCCAGCTCAAAACTGATACAGAAGTAAAACTAGCTATCTAGTTGCTCTAGAAGCATGAAGAAAAATGAGAGAAAAGAGATCCTTTCAAATCAGGTGCCTCAGCGTTTATATAGGCCAGCAAAATACAAAGAGATGGGGAGATCTGATCTCCTCGAAATCTGCGCCCTGAATCAGAAACCCTAAAGGGTAGGTGAGTTTACATCATAGGCCTAATGGGAGGATGCCACCTGTCCTAGGCGCCCATGCTAACTATGCTGTTTGGTAGGGTGGTGTCTAGTCAACTGCCATCTCATCTTGTTCCTTGTGCGCAAATTTCAGAGTGTCAAGGAATCCTGTATCCTGAGCGCAAATTCCACTACCTCAAGGAATCTTCCTGCTATGGAATTCCTTCCAAGTCAGGGGCGCATTTTTCATAGGCTCAAGGAACCCTTTGTTTGGAATTCCTTCCAGACCAGGGCTGCACTCCTCCAGGGGTCATGGATTCTCTACTGTGAAATTCCCGTTCAGGCTGGAAATCAAGTCAATCCTGATGGGGTTTCCCGACTTTTGAGCAAGAATTTCAACCTTTTGATCAGGAGATGCCCAACTTGCTTGTGGAATTTTTGAAGTGATCCTTGGAATTTTGTCTCTATGCCGTGTACTTTGGAATTGGAATTCCATCCCTGTTGCATTTCCCTTTGGATTCCTGCACTGGCACGGACCCCTATTCTTGGCGTGGATTCCTGTCCTCCCGATGCTGAACTTGAAGTGTATCTTCCCCGTTGAGGATCTTGATGCTAGTAATCTCTGTGTCATTTGAAATCTTTGAAAGGACTCTTGATTCTTCCTTTATCCTTTATGCGAAGTCTCCCCGTCACTGAACTGGAATCTTTGATGTTGCCTTCCTTGCGCTAATCACGTTGAGTGTTAGGGGGAGAAAGGCGGGCACTGGAGCGGAGTGATGTCCTTCATCTTCCCTTGGTATGCCTGTGTAATCTCCTTGTTATTGGAACTCCTGGATCCTTGAAACAGTCATCTTCTCCAGTGTTTGAAGTCTCTACATTCATCCTGATCACCTTGGATCATCCTTGAACACCTCCTTCGTGAAATCTTATCCTCTTCCTAGATTCCTGCAAAATGAGAAAACCTCAAGTAGTCATGATGAACGAAATCCTTAAATACAATGCAATTCAAAGATAAAACAAGAAATAAACTTGCATGATTGATTAATTTCATTCCAAATTTCTGAACAAATAAAGAATTTTCTTCACTTTCCGGCACTCTTCACACTTGTACTAACTTTTCCCCCATTCTAGGGTTACCAAGTATGCATAGGAATTTCCAGGGCAGGGTGTATATGGTAGGTGGAGCAGGATTCCTTGGACAGGAATTCCTCAGTCAGGAATTCCGGGTCGCAAAATCCAAGATATCATGGATTCTTCAGTTGTGGACATTCACTTCACGACCAAAATTTCCATTAAGTTATAGAATGCTCCACCCTTGATGAAATTCACTCTTCCCATGATGAAATCTCTCCTATCTGGATTGGGAAAGCTTCGGACTTGGTTTAGAAATGGCTTGGGCTCCCTCCCTTTATATAGGCACTTAGGTCACCTTGCCACCTGGGCAACTAGGAATGGCCGACTTGCCTTCTTATTTTGTCTTTTCTTCCTAACCGCCAAAGCATGGCCGACCTTGTTTTTTGTCTTGTCCTTCAGGCGGTGGTGCACTTTTGGGATGGTCGAGAATTCTGAGCTGTAATGGAATCCTTTATCCTTGTCGCAAATTCCAGTTGGTCCTAGATTTTGCGCCCTAGGAGTTAGGGCTTCCAAGATAGCTGGATTTTTCAAGTGTCCAAAATTGCCAAGGGAATCTTCATAGGAGTTCAGGGGCATTCTCCTCGGTGTCCAAGAATCCTTCCTCCTGCAGGCAAACTCCATCATGTTCAGGTCTTCCACTCTTGGGTGCAAATTCCAGTCTGGACTAGATTTCTGATCTTGAGTGCAAATTCCAGCTTGTCAGGGAGGAATTCTCCAGGTCGCAAATTCCATGCAGTCAGGGATTTTCCACCTTAGGCGCAAATTCCACCTCCAACAGAAATCTAGACCTTGAGCACACTTTTCAGTTTGTTCAGGAAATCCAGTGTTAGGGTTATAATTTTCTCAGTGACATGGGATTTTTGGAATTCATTGTTTGAAGCACTAACTCTTGAATTCCTCCAGACAACAGGGCGCACTTTCCAGTCTGGACTAGATTTTCCTCCTGGAGTGCAAATTTCACCCAATCAGGGAATTTTGACGTCTGGCGCATATTCCTGCCTGTCCTAGAATCAGAATCTAGGTCGCAAATTTCAGTACCAACTAGAATTTTCTCTGGGAGTGCAAATTTCACGTAGAACAGGAATTCCTCTATTCCAGGTTGCAAATTCCAAGCTGAACTGGATTTTTTCACTTCTAGATCTCCTCAGGGAATTTCCAAGTCCAAGTTGGGATTTTGACTAAGTCATGTTATGGATTTTCTTTCAAGTCCTAGATCACTTTATTCCTGTCGCATATTCCTTGAGGTCATGGAATTTTCCCAAGTCGCATTTTTCAGTCTGTGAAGGAATTCTTCTGTTCCAGGTCGCAAATTCCAGGCTGGACTGGAATTCCCCTGTTCTAGGTCGCAAATTCCAGGCTGAACTGGATTTCTCACCTAGGTCGCAAAATCCACCGAGTCAGGGAAGAATTCTCCAGGTCGCATTTTTCAGATAGTCAAGGAGGAACTTCCTAGGGCGCAAATCCCTGTAGGAACAAGATTTTCCACCTTGTTGCATTTTCCTGATGGTCAGGGAATTTCCTCTGTCAGGAATTCCTCCAAGGCAAAAAGTCACAGTTTCAGGGTGGGTCTTGGAATGGAATGATCCTTGAATTCCTTGTTTGCAAATTTCACTAAGTGAAGGAATTTTCCTGTCCGGAACTCTTGCAAGGCAGAAGGTCGCATTTTGGAGTGGGTCAAGGAATGTTCCTGTCAAGGAAAATCCAGTTCAAGAGTTCCTTCCTGTCAAGGAATATCCAGTTCAGGATTTCCTTCCTGTGGATCTTCCAAGTCTCAAGTTGGACTGGATCTTGGGCTTTCCTACCTTAAACTGTGGAATTTCTATTCACTCCTGATGAAACTTCTTGACATTTGAACGAGGATTTATACCTTGGAACGATAATCTGCCTCATTCATCATGGAATCCCTGTAGTCATCTTTGGAATTTTTCATTACTTCAAGTCAGGGATCGATGATTTTGCCAAGGAATGACAAGCCCTCGGTGCACTCTGGACTCTAGATTTAGAACCCTGGAACAGAAATCATGGTGGGTTTTGGAGTGGGACCCTAGACAGGAACTTAGGACAAAGACCACCGGAATGGAATTGTAAACAAGGACCTCCAGACTCTGAAGTTTGAAACATGGATTGGAACTGTGGAATGATGGAAACCGTCCATGGATTGACCAGATTTGATCGAGGACTGATAGGTAGGGCATTATTTATCCTCAGGAAAATTACTCTTTTCCTCACCACTTCAAGCACTCTTAATATTCCTTGTGAGCGAAGTGTTTGGAAATTCTTTCCTAGCTTCATGGATTCGAGCAAGAAACTGCAAGATCAAAGCAAAAAATGGAACCGGGCCCAAAAAAGAGGGGGTCCCCATTTGCAATGGGGCGATGTGTAAAAAAGTCACAACACCAACCAAAAACAAAGAAATGGAAATTTTCATGATAAAATCAAAGAAAAAAAGACAAATCAACAAGTCGACAACTACTGTAGAAATGAAGAAACTGAGAAGGAAGATTCTACATCTCACAGATCAACAAAACAATTCTCACACCTAAACCAAAATAGAGAGACAAGAAAGATACAACAGATGAGATATCTTTGTTGAAATAAGATGAAATAAATGACAGCCATGAGTCATTTAGTAAAACAATGGAAGCATAGATTCATAATTCTAATGAAGTTATATTAATCAATGCCATCACAACTAAAAACCATATGAAGATTATGGCTAATCATTGTTGTGCCATAAATGACTCCAATTATCAACACAAATGAACTTACTAGCTCCTCAAATGATTCAAATATGTAATGAGTTTGGGAATATAGGCTTTGAACCTATTCACAACTTCAAAGCAGAGGACATACGTTGCCTACACATGCCAACAAGATTCTATAATTCAAATGGAAAATTTCTTGAACTTAACAAGTAGATTCTCTAGAGAAACATTAGAGCATGTCACATTCATGTGATATCACACTACTTCACTTGCTCAAGGTCTCAACTATTACAGCCACACTTCAAGTATGAAGCATGTTTAGAGGAGGAAACCTGTCATAGGCATGCTTAAAATAACATTAAAGATGCTACAGATAATTGACACTCTATTAAATACTAAACATATCGTGCATAGCAAATATGTGATTTACTCTATGCTCTATATTTCACAATTAGGTAGAATCATCTATACTGCATTGCAGCAAGGTATCAAATATATGAGTACATGAAAAATTATTGAGTTACTCTCATCACCTATCCTGTGTTGTATTATCAATGATCATCCTTGTGGGAGACATTTATCCACCATGTGTGCAGTCCCCTCTAGTTCACTCCATTAATAGTCATCAAAACACAATAATTGCATTACAAATGCCCAAAAAACAATATGAAAGAATGTTCATACGTGATCATCCCTTGTCTTCTTCCACCCAAAAGAACCAAAACAATACATTAACTACTCATGAATGCTCAATGGTTTAAAAATCATTGATACAAGTTATCAGGTTGAGAATGATAAAACTTTCTAACATCATCTGTAATGTCCCCTTGTCACAAATCAAAATCTCTTTACCTTGCTCACAAATTTCAACTTGCAAAAAGAGAACATTAGTACATTTTTGCATTTAAAGCCAACATATATAATTCACACATAGAACATTGCCAACTCATAACTTAGTTCATTATTGATTACTATCAATACACATTACTATGATCAATGCCATGATTACTTTCAAATGCAAATCACTATTATTAATCTATGATCATTTTCTATGCATATCACTATTATTAATCTTGTGATTGCTTTCAAGCACATTATCTATCATTCATATTTCACATGCTATTCTTATGATCACTATGCTTTGCATATCATTAACATTTCACATGTTACTCTCATGATCATCATCAATATGCCTTGCATGACATTTCATATTATCTATGATCTTTGTCAATATATATTGCAAACTTACTATCTCTTCATATGTTGTTTATTAACAACCTATGGAAGATGAGATGAGAGTTGCCGTTATCCACCATGGGGCTGTAATGTCTCCTATCCTTAGACTCAAGTGGTATCATTAATACCTT
Organism: Cunninghamia lanceolata; assembly: GCA_027924645.1. Classification (NCBI taxonomy): domain Eukaryota; kingdom Viridiplantae; phylum Streptophyta; class Pinopsida; order Cupressales; family Cupressaceae; genus Cunninghamia; species Cunninghamia lanceolata. Next base: position 11,012,615 of record BSBN01000904.1, read on the forward strand.
TAGAGTCAAGGCCTCTATGAGACTCCTTGGTACTCTTATGATGCCTTACATCAAAGTAACCAAGGCCATTACATCACTATCTTTGCACTATGGGTACCTTATACCTCATGTGACAAAGGCCTCTAAAATAACCATGAGTGGCCTCTTGGCACATTCCGATCTTCCTCCCATATGAGGTTAATAAATCACATATGGATAATTGCATATAAGATATATTATTATGAATAATGGAATATAACTATCTACACATTACAATGTTAGTGATGATTGTTTATAAATCAGTGCAATCATAATTGATATATTTATGAATGACAATCAAGAATATAAATGAACTCTCATACCTGATTATGACAGCTCGATCAGAACTATAGAAAGAACAATAATGTTGAGATGCTTACTTGTTGTTGCAACCCTTTGGACTGTGATTTCTGCAGAATTCCTTGATCAGATGTAATCCTTTATATTGTCAAACCAATAAATATCAATGCTGTGCATTTTATGGCTTATATTTGTTGAGAGAATATTATGTTATTAGATATTGCAAATAAGAATGCTCTTATTTTGATGAATGGGAATGAATGATTCGATTGATGATTATTCGATCCTTCAAAGATCCCTTTTAAAGCCTCAAAGGGATGCGATTATGAAGAGACACCTTCTTACAAGATGCCACCCCTTTATAATCGGGGCTTTAATAATTGCTTTATTCTTTTTAACAAAGGAGCGCCACCTTATTGTATTACGATCATGATTTGTTTTGACTCTCTTCATTAATTATTTACGTGGGGTATTACTTGGCGCCTTGGAGTAATGCGAATATTTAAGGAGATAACTATTTCTCTTGTCATATCGACGCTGCCATATTATGATCATCGTTCCTTTTTATAATATAATTTTTTATGATCCTTATCAATTATGACTTCATCGTCCATGTTAACTATTACTTCACAATCAGTGTCTTGAGCTAATTTGTCTTTTTGACTTGATTTAGTCTTTATCTCTATATGAATGGTTTCCAATCTTTAATTGGAAACTATTGATCTATGACATCATCATGGGGCTTTATTGCACCACATTGTGGGGGTATCTTTTAGAATTTATGTAACTTATTTTCTTCATACACAAGCTTTTATCAGTGATCACTAAGGAGCTTGTAAAACTTTTTCATTACTTGTGTATTTACTACTTTCTTCTTGTATACAAAATATCTTGGGCTATAACATGCAAATGGTGTAATAATGAAGTATAATTGTAAGAACCCTCGCCTATTCTGCCCTAAATTTTTCAGTTTGTGTTGTTTGACATTTCATCAAACACTTTGCATGCAGACTGATTTTCTAAGTATACTGATGCTTTTGGATATCTATTTGTGATGTATGCCTTATGTTTTGATGAGCAATGACATAAAATAATAACATACATTTATATAAAGCAACACAATAAAACGGAACCCCAATTGCTTCTTATTTCTCTTTGGAAGCAAAGTATATCAGACTTAATAAAGTTCTGATCTAAGTACAACAGCAAGCTATTCAAGTCTGATTTTCACATCAAAAGAGAGTTTATTGACAATGCAAACATACCCGGTTACAAAGAAGTCATATTGGACAATAAGAGCAATGATATGAAGAAGACAATGACTGGAAATTGGACAAGACAATGACTGAAAATTGGACTGATTTTCTGAATATTTTCAGACCAGCAACTCCTCCAAAGCAAATGAATCAAATCAAACTCATCAAAAGTAACATGCAACCATCTGGGTATCCACCAAACTGACATGCAATAACCCACTTTCACAACTGATCAAAAAGGCAACATGCAATCATCTGGGTATCCACCAAACTAACATGCAATAACCCACTTTCAAAACTGATCAAAAAGCAACATGCAATCATCTAGGTATCCACCAAACTGACATGCAATACTAAAACCCCAAAATCTGCAAACACCTCCAAAACGGGTCTCAAACCCTAGCGGCCAGCTTGATTAAATTCTGCTCTAGCATGTACAAACCCTATCCATTCCAAATCTCATAAAAATATGATTCAATAAACTCAAATCTGCAACTTTAGTCTTCAACCTGCAAATAAATCTTCAAACCCTAGCTGGTTGAAGCTCCAAAAGATTGTAAAACCTACAAATATGTCCAATAGTGAATCCTGGATGAACCCACCTCACAAGTAGGATTGGGTTTTCGTCCAACCTACAATTCTCCAAGGGTTTTCATCCTCAGAGTTGGCTGCAAATAATACTCAACTGAAAATAGGGAAAACTCAAGTTTATCAAATCCACAATATGCCCAAATGACCAACTCTCATCTTTTTAAAGAAACCTTTGATCTTCTAGAAGGGTCCAAAATAACCTCCATAAAGCTTCTAGAAGAATATTCTAATATTTCCTAAAGTGACTTTATAATATTATTTTATTTTTCACTTAAGTTACTTTAAAATATTTAATAAAGTGACTTTATGATATTTTATTCTTTTATTTAAGTCACTTTAATTAAATTAATTAAAATAAAGTTACCTTTATGATTTAATTTATTTAGATAACTTTATAAATAATTAATTTAATATTATTCCCTTATAACTCCTAATTTAGCCTATGGGAATAAAATAGGCTAGGTACTGCCACAAGATGATCACTCGAAAAGTGGGGACATTACAATAATATTCTTTAACAAGTGGAGAAGCATGTTAATATAGCATGCATCATAGTGAGGAGACATGTTCAAAAGACACAATTTCAAACAGTGCACAATGTACTACCATATGGAAAGTAATAAGGCATCTGTGGGCAGCCGATACTAAAATGAGACTGGAAGTCCTTAATATTTAGATTGTTTTCCACACCTTACTCCATAAATTATTAAATTATTATTGTCAATATGATGCCTCTTTTCAAAGGAAGTGATCTTATTGAAACCAACATTTTCCTTTCACGACTCACATGAAACATAAATGATGAAATAATCTATATCTCTTTTCTGGTAGTGTTTTAACATTCCACTCAATCAAAAGCATGTTTGTCCAAGATTAATCAAGTTTGTAATACTATACACGCATGCCTTGGTAAAAAAGTAATAGAATGATATCTTTTGCTCCAGGAAACATAGGAAAAATAGTATAAAACATACCCAAGGATAATGCAGCTATCAGTGACAAAAAATAGAGGTGCGTCATTTGTCAAAATGAAGCTCTTCAAAATAGGTATGCCACCAATTACCATTGCAAAAAGCTGCAATATTTAAAACAAGAACACGTATAAGTTATAACCTGTCAAGTTCCTAGAAAGAAACCAATGTTTCCTGTTGCAAATATAAAAACATGGAATTCTTTTTCTAGAGTCCAATTTATTTTCCTGAGTAAAATGTGGACATACATGTAATCATTTTCTTACATTAATTTAGTTCAAACTTCATAAACTTATCTTTAGATACAAAATGTACCATATTTTGTCTTTCTGTCAAGTGATAGGCTAATTTTAATCTGAATTTTACATTCTTAATGTAAGCTGCTAAACTTTAAAAAGAAAATCATACAGATTTTTTCTATGAAAGGTATGCCAATGTGTGTTAAGTTTATACAGCCTAGAACCTTGAAGAAAGAATAAAAATGCAATGGATGTACGTTTTCAACAGTCAAAATACTAATAATGTGAGAGAGCAAATATCAAAATTAAATCTCTAGTTATAAACAACGTTAAGGTAAATATAATTGCTCATTTTTTTCGATGGTGAACAAACTGTAGAAAACATACTTACGGAAGCTACAATAGGTGGTTGCATTACTTGCTTTAATTTCAAGCGTTCAACAAGGTAAGATATAGCAGAACCTATCTGTGTGACAGCATTCAAATTTATCCCATTAGATTCATAACAAGATTAGAAGAATAAATGAAGACACATATCAGATGATCCCATAAAATTTATTAGAAGATAATTGCTAGTAAATAAAAAAGCAATAAACAGCTTTAGGAAAATACATATTTTTCTCAAAAATCAGTTTTACTATCATAAGAAAATGATTCATATTACAATAGTCAGACAAGTTATATGGATCAAATGGAATGAACTTAAGTGGTAAATCATCAGGGCTTTCATAGTGGAGGCCAATGCGCAAGCGGCAAGACCACAAGAGACATGTTACAAGTTATCTACAAATATTGAGAGTTTAAATTAGATTATCACATCCAATTCTGGGTGTGCAAGTGCAAGTCCTGGGTAAATTTGATAGAAGATATACCCTTGGTCATGGCATCTAACCCAAAGGATATCCCACAAGCGGAATTTACCAATAAAAAAGACATGGTATATGAAGCTTAGCATCTTGGAAATGCACATGCAATGAAACAAACCACATCACTATTCCTGTATTGTATATTAAATCTTCAGAACAAAGGAAACTTGATATTTGGGAGATTGTGATGTCGAATTCAAGGTTCACGAGTTCTATTCCACTACAAAGAAAAATAGATGCCCTTGGATATCCAAATGCCAATAATTTACCTCATGGACCATATGGACTATGGTCATTTCCAACAATCCTCCTCTTAATCAATCCCCAACCTTTTCCCACATAGCAAGGTCAGATTGACTAAGTATGGGATAAGGAGTTAAGATCCCCAACAACTTACCAATGCAAAATATGGCTCATATTTGCTTCATGAAGAGTAACCTCCCCAACCACCAAAATATCTATCTCAACCACTACCTCACATGAGACACTTCAATTAATTTCTAATTTAATTACTGGAAGTGCCTCAAAGAGATGCCCTTACAAAATTATATTTATGCCAAGAGGCATTCTACAAGAAGAGCCAAGGGAAGATTGAAGGCTGTAGTGGTGTTGTTCCATAAGATGAATAAACATTTATTGCACACAAAGGAGCCAACATTTGTTTAGGAGCCAACACTTTTTAAACCTATTTTTACTAGAAGTGAGGCCTTAAAAAAAGTTTCAATTTTACCCTACTGAACATTCAAGAGAAATAACCACAAATAAGTTAATAAACCTTAAATTATTACCATAACCAAAACAAGAAACTAATTTCAAATAGCCTTTCCTCTTAAGGGCAAAAATGTAAATAAATATATAATTACTCTTATACATATCATATAAAAGATAAAGGTAATTAAATAATTAACTACATTAAGAAAAAAGATAGGCACCTTAAGGTTGATATCTCTCAACATTTTATAGAAATCTGTATTTAAGATATTTGAGCTAGATATTACTCACTTTTAATTTAAGTTACCAGTTCCAATTTGGGTTCGGGTATGGCGTTTTGGGTACGCTAATACTGCAAAAAAAATTGGGGTTGGGTGTGTTTTCGGTGCGTCCTTACAAAAAACATATAAATATCATAAATATATCAATATTTTAGCCTTAAAACATGAATTAAGTTCAGGTAACCACATAACATGCATATTGCCATATAATAAACAAAACAACCATAAAAATTATTTCAAAAATTATGGCATAGAAGTGGAATTCTGGACAAGATTTTTATCCAGATTAATGCAGCTTTAAAAACGAAACTCAGGTACACTACCCTCACACCATTAGGCATTAAACTAAACTAGTTTTTTCTGTGAGCTTGAGGTAATCAGATTTTAAATTGATAAATCCTCTTCTAGCATGTTTCACAAGTTGGACATATAAGAATGTGAGCCAAATAAATTTGAAAACTGTGAGTGCCGTGGTTCAATGAACCCCTACAGAAACAATATTCTGAATTAGAACTCAGATTTTTTTTCATATTCTCGGCCACAGTCTCAAGGATAAGATCATATGTGTATGAAAGTGGTTGTGAGTACATAATATTGAAATCCAATCAGAGATCTAGCAGCCAAACATGAAATTCTTCCTGCTCCTGAAGGTCATACATACTGGAGTTTTTAACTAAGAAACTTTTTTCAGAACAGTCACCTTTTTTTATCCACTTGACCAGTGAAAATAATTTGTCTATGTATAGGGATATTGGGCCTGGGTTCACTCAGGGCACAAACTTTGGGCCCCAGATTCACCCAGGTATGTCCATAGCGGACCAGACTGCAAACCCATACCAGGAACGAATTGGACCAAGATCCAGGGTTTTTTTTCCAGCGGGCCAGTAACAGAGCTTTTAACCTAGCAAACTAATATTTATTAACATGTAACCTAACTTTTGGATCAATAACCTAACTTATTTTATGTATAAATTTAACCTATTTGATGAAAATCAAAACTTTATTCTAAGTTCTCTCCATTGTCTTGGTTGGTAGTTGTGTTTTCTGCATGACAGATTTAAAAGAACCCACCTCATATTAAATTACTGTTCCTACCTAATATCCATGTTGATAATAGAACATGTTATCATTGCAAGCTTCAATGGGATAAGGTTATAAATCCTAGATAACTTAACCACTATTCTACTTGCTAATCAAGATTAAATTGGCAATCTTGTGAAAATTACACTAAATTGCAAAATCTTTAATGTGTCATGAAAGCAATAGACAAAAGCAAAGAAAATGAATGAATAAAGTCCATGGATGGAAGACTTGAAAAACCCGCGAGTTTTTCTTTCTGGCAAGCGTTTGCAGTGTTGACTCGCCAAGTTTCTGGCGAGTACTCACCAGTTTTTTGGTGAGTAAACACTGCAAATGAGCATTGAGATGGAATAGATAGTGCAAAGGGTAAATTAGATATTACAGCTTGGTGAATTGCTGTCTCAAATGAGCATTGAGATGAAATATAATGGCAAGGGATTTGTGGGAGTACCTGTAGGTTGTATGTTACTGTTGGGTTGCAACTCATTGAGATAAGTGAATAAATGGAACATGTGAGCAGATGCCTGTGGGAAGGTTATGATTCTAAGTTGTATGGTTATATCTCTAAATGGGAAAGGGAATAACTATGGAGTTCTCTCTGTGCTCTGCCATACCCTGTTATATAAGATGTTTGCAGAGATGTATAGAAGATGAAGTGGTTTGTATGTTTGTGTAAAGATTTGTCTTTGATGGGTGTCTTTAAGACTTCAGTTGGTTGCAACTGAGTCAGCCATGACTGGATGATAATGTTTTGGTCATCATGCATATACTTTTATCAACATGGAATAATAGACATTGATATCATGATCTATTGTAGATTAACTATCCCATTGAATGATTTATCATTTGACAGCTCCTCACCAATAATTTACCTTTTGCTTTGATTGATGAGTAGGCTATAGCTTCATGCTTTTTGAATGTGAATATATGAAGATTGATCTCATGTTCTTCATTACAAAAAAGAGAATGCTTTCTCTGTTTTTTATTGAATTTGCATTTCGTTTGCTTCATACTTCCTACATAATGTTGATATCTCAAACTGCTTTGTTTAAATCCAATGTTATCTCAATAAATATTCTTCTCGTCTTTTCTGTTGGAGCTTGTTTGAGGCCATCCACAGGAAGAAGAGGAACAAATTAGCTCAAAAACACCTCAATGACCTTGTCTTTGTGCAATACAACCTTCGGCTACGCACAAGAAGGGTAGAGGACAAATCAAATGATCCCATTGATTTAGATGAGATAGATCCTTACAGTGATTGGACAGGGTGGGATGAGCAGCCTCCATTGTTTACTGAAGATGAGATTCTTGGTTTTGGGAGGTAGGCATTGGAGGAGGTGGGTGCAGGAGGAGATCTAGGATTGGATGACATTGATGAGGTAGAGGAGTCATTGCCATCTACTACCAGAATGGAGGTCGAACCACTGCCTTCCATGCCAAGCGAGGATCCACAATGGACTCCAAGGACTAGAACCTCTACCTCTCCCCTAGTTTTCAGTAGATTAGGGAAGAGGAAGATGTAAAATGTTGTATTTACTTTTAGTTTTACTATTTTCATTTTGTCAGCTATCTATTGTATCAGGCTATCAACCATCAGGATTCCGCATGAGGATCAGATTTTGTACTCAATTTGCATTCAAATCAATCAAATTTAATAGAAAACACTTTTGTGCTCATTTATGGACTCATTGGATACATCTTGTCATTGAATTTTGGAAAAAAACATAGTGTTTCTAATAAAATTTAAGCAATTTTTTAAGTTGCCGAGTTGAATTTTTTAGGCCTGATGAGTTTTTGCCGAGTCCGAGTTTTCCAACTATACACCACTACAATGTAGATGAAAGCTTTATTGAGAATGAGACTTGATTTACAAGAAGGTAGCACTTTCTAAGAAGAGATGTGAAGCTACAAAACTCTGATTTTTGCATTGGGATGGAAATGAAGACTAAAAATTAAAAGTGAAGTGAGTTGCCTTGGAATCTGAAAAATCATGTGACAAGTGTTTCCCTAAGAATTTGAGAGGATCTTTTGTAACATGAAACTCTCATCAAAACACCAAATTTTGGTTTTCCAAAATTTTTGAATTTTTTTCCATATTTTCATATTTGGTAAGTTTTGTGGTTTTCACAATGGCATCCTACCATCATGTTGCACACATCCTAAGATTTCTAATGCTTTTTTATTGTGTTAAAACCTCACATAAAACAATAGAAATACTCCAATATATTTAAAAATAGATCAAACCCTTGAGATAGGGCAACACCATACAATGCTCTTTATTGAAAGGAAGTCACTACACAATATCACCAACATGAGATGCCAGCACATACAATACTCTTCACATATCTCCTAACTCTCTTGCCTATAATAAATATATCACTCAACCTCTTACCACTACCACTTTCCCACATGTGGGATAATTACTTTTATTCTAATTAGTTGGTGGGACAACATACAAAGCATATGCACCCCAATTCTTTATTTATTTATACCTAATACACCATAATTCCATATCCCTAAGTACATTGCATTCCATCCCCTTGACATGTTTCATCTTCAAATCATGAGAAGAAATACCTAATACTCAACTACATAGCATGTGACCAAATATGAGCTTTATAATACAATAGCTCATTTACATTACATACCAAAATATGTTGTATTTAGAAGCACAATATGCCTCCCCCCTTGGGAAGTTATATTCCCAAAGCTTGAGGACCAAATTGAAGCTCACCCAATCATCTTTTTCTTCTTTCGCTTCTTTTTTTTGCTTGGATATGATCATGTACAACAACTTGAATAGGTAGACGCTTTGACAATGGTTCATTTTAATGAACATAATGAACTCATTCATTGGAATATGATGTTGATGCTCAAGGGAATCATAAGGATCTATTTATGGCTCAACCATGAAAATAACATCCATTATAAATGTGATCAAAACTATCCAATATCAATTGTGATGAAGAAAAGAACATTTATCAAAAATCATTGATAACCATTGGAAGAGCCTCTTTTGATAATTGTGAATCATCAAACCTAAGCTGAAAATAATTTTCTTCATCATGTAGAGAACATTCTTCAAAGAGAAGCTGAAATAAATTACTCTTATCCAACTGAAAGAAATCTTCATATCACTCTATGCAGATCCTCCAAATCTATCCATGCATCTATTTCCTTTTCATGTTCTCTTTTCACATATGAATGAAGAATAAATTTATCAAAAGCACCCATACATTTATGAAAAGTGTCTTTAATTGCATTTACTCCTTCCACAACTGCCTTCATTGCTTCCTCAATTTTATCTATATCAAACTTAGGAAACGCCATGAAAACTAGGGTTTCAAAAACAAATCACCTTTCTACCAAAAATCTAAAAAGAAAAAAATGTAGAAAGGTAGGTTTAAACATTTTCTTACACTTGCAAAAAAATGGAATTTGATTTCCTCACCTAGTTTGCAAGATATCAAAATTTAATCTAAAGTCACACGTCAAAAAATAGTCAAAAATTAGAATAGCAAGGTCAACTTCAAATTGCCATATCTCCCTTGATGTTGCTTCAAATCTTTATGTGACCACTTTTTAGAAAGCTCTCAAAGTCCTCTTTCCAATGAATCCAAAATCACTTTTTTTGAAGATCTATGTGTAGCACATGATGCTTTGCAAAAAATGGGCCTAATTGTTAAAAACGAACAACAAAATTTTCTCCCACTTTGCCCAAATCAAAGCTCTGATATTAGATATTGTAAACCACAAATAAAATACTACCAATACTCCAATATATTTAGAAATAGATAAAACCCTTGAGGTAGGGCAACACCATACAATGCTTTTTATTGTAAGGAATCCACTGCACACTATATCTCCAACATGAGATACCAATACATACAATACTATTCACATATCACATGGAATCTCTTGCTTACAATATATAACATCCAACTACCTACCATTAGCACTTATCCACACACGACATAATTATTTTTTTTTTAATTAGTCAATGGGATGACTTACAAAGCATATGCATCTCAATCCTTTATTTTATTCATAGTTTGCAGACTCGGATTCGGAGAGTACTCAGCAAGCCCAAAACTTCCTATTGGGCAAAAACTCGGCAAAACTCAACAACTTAAAAAAATACTTCAATTTCTTAAAAAACACATTTTTTTTGCAAAATTCAATTACAAAATGCATCAAATGAGTATCAAAAATCACAAGGAATTGTTTTCTATTAGATTTGATTCTTGAATATTCTTGAATACATATGGATTACAAAATCGCATCAACATGTGAAGCTGGATACAATAGCTAGCTGGTAATTGACAACTATTATGAATTTATGATGACTATCTTTGAAAATCATTATCATAAATTGCATATCTAGGCAAGTAAAAAATTACAACTTTTACAATTTTCTCTTCCCTGTTCTAGTGAAAAATTGGGCGGTAGAGGGTATGGTCCTCGCACTCGGTTGTGGCTCCCTGCTTGGCCTAGAAAACTGTGTAAAATGCACACCTAATTTTTTTTTAATTTTTGCATTAAGAGATGCAAGATGCAACGTCCAAACACGTTCTGATCACCAAGATCCTAGTGAGGGCAAGGTGAGAGCATACAGTGCTTTGGACCCCACACAGCTACCAAGATGAATGCAAACACTAGATGCTTCACGATGAAACACAAGGCGGAAAGCCAACCTTATCTTCACTTCTTCAACGGAGTGTGCCAATGCAATACAATATGAAACACACAAGGCGGCTGGGCCGTCCTTATCTATGCTTATTCAGCTGAGTGTGCTTGATGCAATTACAGAATAAGCATACAAGGCGGCTAAGCCGACCTTATCAACATTTATTCAGCAGATGTGTGCATGCATGCAAAGCCACTAGCAGAATGTCTAAGCTGATTCAGACCAAAGTAGTCAATAGCATCAAGCTTGTTCAATGCCAAACGGGTTAGAACTGAATGCTATATTAACTAGCGGTAAACCATCCAGTTTTACAATACGTAAAATGCATATTATAACATTCCACTAGCGGTACTACCATCCGGGGTTACAGTTCAAGCATGAATGCTATACAATATGATAGATTTGCAAGCAAATGGCCGCAACAACTGATATATATATATATATTCTGATAAAAATCAGACTGCTGTAAATATTAATTCATAAAACATTCAGGAAAACCCAATACAACTACTCACATTAGATGAACACTGAAATCATATTGTTGTTTCCATTATATGCTTATGCAAACTGTTATGCTGAGCAGATAACCCAAACAAACTCAAAAAAAACTGATCATAAACACTGTTCTGCTGATATCACTGATAAATCAGACCTGAAACCAACTTTCAGGAGGTACCCAGCTGAACCCCCAAGCAGAAAACACTCATATAGAGTGTTGTTCACTCATACCAGTATGTTCATAATCAAAAATTACCAACATAGCTCCTCTAAACAGAATGTTTAAGGGTCTCCAGATGCCAACAAAAAAGGCACTCGGGATTTGAAACTCCTAAATGCATCAGCCAAGTCCCAAGCGAGAAGACTTGATAAAGGACACCATAGGCAAATGAGTCAAGAACAAAGTATAACCCTTAAAGAAATGTAATTGCAAAAAGGAGTGAGATGCCACTTGTTGGGACCCAACCTGGAAAAATTCCATATCCATCTAAGTTCTTGCCTACCTTGCTTGAGTTTTGCCTCTTGTTGTCCCCGTTGTGTCCATTATGTGTTCGAGAACCCTCAAAATCCTCTTAACTATGAAATTCCTCTAAGTAGATGAACTTTTTAGTAGGTTCACCAGCTCGCAAACCCACCGAAAGCCTGAAAAGTTATATGTTTGGGCTTTTCGGTAGGTTTGCGAACTAACAAACTTGCCGAAAGGTTCAAAAATTATCAGGTCACCCAAAACAGAGAAAGAAAAATGAAAAAGAAAGAAGAAGGCATGAGGGAGAAAATTGGCCAAGGAAGTGAAAAGTTTCATCTTTTCAATAGGTTCATGAACTAGCGAACCTACCGAAAAGGTTCATAAGTTCTCAATTTTCCCGAAAGGCCGACAATGAGGAAAGTGAATGGAGAAAAAAAAAAGGAGTCCAAAAGTTTCGGTGAGTTTGTTGGTTCGCGAACTTGCCGAATCGCCGAAAAAGAGAAGGAAGAAGAAAAGGTATATGTTTTGGCCAGTTTGTAGGTTCACGAACTTGCCGAAATATCGAAAGACTTTGTTAGTTTGCAAAAGTCTCGAAATGCCAACAAAGAGGGTGAAAAGATAAAGAAAAAGAGAAAAATAAGAGAGAAAGAAACAAGAAAGAAATATTTCAGCGAGTTCGTAGGTTCGTGAACTCACCGAAGTGCCGAAAGAAGTCCATGAGTTCATGAGGTGCTCAAATGAGGAAAGAAGAAAAGAACAAAGAGTAAAGAGGAGAGAAAAAGAAGAGAGGAACTATAGAGACAAACGTTTTGGCAACTTCGTAGGTTCGTGAACTTGCCGAAACACCAAAACGATTTGTAAGTTTCCAAAATTGCCGAAATGTCGAAAGACAAAGAGCAAGGAAAAGGTGAATGTTTCACCTAGTTCGTAGCTTCACAAACTAGCCAAATCGCCGAAAAAGCATAGCAAAGTTTTAAATCTTCAAACATGTTGAGGAGAAAAAGGAAATAGTACCAAAAAATTAAGAAGGCAGCCCGGCAGTGCGGAATGCAATGCAAGTGGACATTCAAGTGCCCCACCTACCCTGGTATTCTTCAATAACTTTCCAAGAATGCCATGAATGCGGTAGGTGATTTCTCAGCTACCTGTTGTACTCAAGCATGATCTAAACCATTCATTTTGGGCGGGATGCATTCTTAGCCACGGATTCCTAATGATGGACACGAATTTCATTTAATGCTCAACTTCCCAGTGTGCCTTGGATTCCCACACGCGGATTAGGGCATGATTTCTCAAAGGCTATAAGTACATGTGTGTAGAGCTTTTTAGGGTTTCAAAGATATTTTATCAATCTGCCATTGGAAGTGTTCATTCAAAACTTGCAAAGAGGTAGCTATAGAAGCAAATATTTGTAACCATGTCTCCTTGGCCAATTGTTGGCATTTTGGAAGATTTTGAGCTGTAGGGAGTCATAGGTTTCTTGCTATTTGAAATTTTTCCTTCACCACACTTACTGGTGTGATTGTAACAAAGATCAAATAAATGTTGCAGCATTTTAAGTCAATGCAAACTGTTATTTGTGTTCGTCTCTTCTCTGTTGTAGATGAATGTTGATGAGTTTGGAGAAGAATCATTAAGTAGATGTGATTGTAATATATCATACTTTTGTTGCAACTTCGTGTTTCTTGTTTTAATGGCTAGATATGGCTCTGTGACCCAATAAGGCACCGGTTTTTAAGACTCAGACCCTCAACATACACTTTAAATGAACAAAATCATTCACCGGTAGTTTTGGGTTAGGTTAATAGTTTGTGTACACATTCATGTCAGTGATTTAACAAGGGATTATAGTATTGTTGTTATCTATAGGTGCATGTGCAAGGTGTTATTTCAGCTTTATATGAGGTCTTATGCAGCTAGTCGGTCTTGACCTAGTGACAAATATAGGGGTCAAGTGTACATTGGGTATAGCTGCCATTGTTTCAATCATGCTTATTTTGATTGGTTTAAAACCCTATCAAGGATACCTCTAGGTATACTCTCCTGGGTCTAGCTGAGCCCAAAGTGTAGGAGAGCATACCCGCATACCCGCTCTTGTCAATTGGCCTTAACCATCCTCAATCTGTTGATGAGTCCCTATTCTACCTTCTTGATGACACCCTCTAGCCTTGAAGGTGAGAACATACTCTAGGATTGTGGACTAGCCATTTTGGGACCCAACAGAATGGTGTCGTTGGTGGGGAAATGATAATTTAAAAATTGTTTAGAAAACCTCTGCAACAATCATTTTAGAAAGTTTCCAACCATTGCCGGGTGCATTTTGTTGTGTGTTTTTGACCTCCAATCAACTTATGCCAACAAAATGGTGTCGTTGCCGGGGAAGTGTTAATCTAGAAATTGTTTTGAAAACCTCTACAATAATCATTTGAGAAGGTTTGTAGCTGTTGCCAGGTGCATTTCGTTATGTGTAGTGTTTGGCCTTCCGTCGACTTATGCCAACAAAATGGCGCCATTGTTGGGGGCAGTCTGATTCTAGTTATAATTGTATTGCTCTGCAAATCAGTTATGACAATGTCAGTTTGAAAATCTCATAAAATATTCTCTTCCAAGTGACAAGTGGCGACTTTGTTTCAATCAACCCAAAAATCAATTTACAATTGAAAGAGTTTACAATGGAGTGAAGGAGATAGTACCAAGATCAATTAGGATATGAAGATTCTTCAAATTGCACAATAAGTCAAAAAAATAGATGGAAAGCTAGAAATACTGGTAAGTCTTCTAGATTAAATGCTCAAGATCAAGTAGGAACATCAGGAAGAAATGATACATTTGTAGATTTGAGAAACCAATACCATTATACCTCAGAAGATTTTGCTGATAGCATACTCAGAACAAATAGAAGAGTAAATAGAAATGAATATGAAGTTCAAAGAAATGAAAATCTTATTGGTAGGGGAAGTAGAGATAGATCCTAAGAGGCAATAATGCGGACCTTTGGCATGCCAAATCAAAATGTAGAAACACATCATGTTGGTCGGCGTCCTACTTCACCCACTAGATCACAAAAGAATGAAGATGATACTGCTCTTCATAGTGTTAATCGACCAACACGTTCTGATGTTGAAAAAAGGGAAAGAATTCTTAATGAGGAGTTGGACCTGCTTAATCATATCAGACAAAGGAGACAAGAACTTGTTGATGATGATTGTTAGTTATAACAACATGCATAAAAATTTGCACAACAAACCTTTATTATCTTGTAAAGTACGATCAGCTTAGGATAAGTTGATGACTCCAAGTCTCCGTTGATCAGGTCATGATCGTCTGACGTTACTCAGAGGTTGATGTGACATGTTTTCTATTTCAAGGGGTCTTACATTTGTCTAGGTGATCAATATTGCACTGTATCCTGTAAATTCACTCCACAGAGAGGTCAATTCTACTCTATTTTCAAAGATTGCTGAGATATTTGTAAGTTTGATCAATTCTTCTGATCATTGATCATTATGAACTTGCTCTTTCTTCTACACTGTATATTTGTTCAAATGATATGTCTATAAGTGGATTATATGTATTTCATGGATATTTATCTGAATTTGCATGATATTTATCAATTTGACATGCTTTTACTCCAAATATGATCTGTATTTTCAATTATCTACGGGATATCTGCATATTTCATGTTTTATTTGCTTTTGATTGTCTATTATTTGCAATTATGGAGATGATCTGTAATGAAATTGAAAGAAATTTAAAAGAATACTTCTACCTTTAGTGAACCTTTAGTTATTGAATCACATACACACAAGATACATTCATGGAGAGAAGAAATCAAACCATAGGTCACCAGGACGTTCCAAAGCTAAATATGGTTGATGTTAACTTCAAAGGAATTAGGAATGAAAACAATACATGCAGGCTGAAAAGCACTCCAAGGGACGCAGCTAATCAATGCATATATCCGGCTTTCAATCACAGATTACTCAAGATTTATGATGATTTGTAATCAAAATGGCTTCTCTTTCATTAAGTATGCATAACATGTACATTTACAACAACTTTGAAATGAGTCCTAAATTTTTTCAGCAATCAAATTTCAATTAAGTTTCGAATGTTTAAAAGATTGCACCCCTGCACCTTTTATAGAATAAGGTGAGGAGGCAGTTACAATTGACCAACGGTCAAGATTTATCCATTAAGATCAACGGTTGACAATTCTCCTATGGCTTAGTCAACTTTATCTCGTGGCACAGGTTGCCTGCTGGCAACCATCTATATGACTTAGTGATGCATCTTCATTCATTCCTCAGGTTCTTCTTCTTCATTTTCTTCTTCATCATTCTCCTCATCTTCATCACTTTTAGCATCACTATCACTCTGATATACATCTTCTTGTATGTGGACCTTTACTGCTGTATTGATATGTTCATATGCTTGTACTATTTTATCAACCTCTCCCCCATCTTGGATTCTGGCTTTTGTTATTGCATGTTTATGAGACTGGAACTTAGCCTTGAGAGCTTCCATCTTACCTTTCCTGCTGTTTAAAGTCTCATTGTATGTTTCTACTTTAACTTTTATCCTCATGATTTTATTCATTACTTCTTCTGTCAGGTGGGTGAGAGGGTCATCTGCTACTGACTTAAAATTATCATGCAGAGGTTTAATAGCAAAGTTTGCATCCTGATTCTCAATTTTGCCTTCTATTTTTCCTTCCAAGGCTTCAAGGATTTCTGCTTCATACGCCATCATGTTGTGCAATTTTACACTAATATCCCTGAGTTTGCCGCTGCACTTCTTCAACATATCACACTCAAACCTGATATCCTCATACCATATGCTTGTCAGCAGGGCAGTATTTATTATCCAATACTTGATTACTTATCAATATTTGTGGATCAATTCTCTTCATTTCACTTAGAGCAGTCAGGTCCTTTTCCAATTGGAATGACCTTTTTACTGTATCATTTTGCATTTTATCTACCTTCCTCTTCAGACTACTCAAAGAATTCCATCTTTGTAGAGAGGTTCTCAATACATCTTCAGCCCCAGTGAGAGCTGACAACATCCACTTTTCCATGACCATTGCCTCATGTTTCATTAGGTCCAACTTGGTGACCTCTTCTTGTGATATGATAGTCAACAAGACTGCAGGATCAACTGGTGTATTATCAGGGTTAATTAACCCTTTTATGAAAGAATGTAGCTGAGCAATGTGCTCTTTATGCATTTTATTTTTCTCTTTCTCCTTCTTCACCCTTTGGGTTAAAGAATCAATAATATCCTTTCCTTCTTGACCTTCCTAGTCTTCATTGGCAAAACCCAAATCAACAGTTGATTTGGAATTCCTCTAGGCTAATTTTGCCCTTTTCCTTTTCAACTGTGGAAAGTGCTACCTGTGCTGTTCTTTTGCCTATAGCAAGATCTCTCTTTATGGCAGATGTTAATCTGACCTTCCTCCTTGGCTTCATCATCTTCTCGGCGAACAAGGTAGAAACATCAAATTCTTGAATTTCCGACCCTTGTTCCATACCTATTTCCTTTTCTAGCCACTGAGGAACATCACCTCCAGATTCTTGGTGGCCTTTATCAATATCATGTCTGCCTTGTTCTCCAGTATCTGCTTCTATCCTTGGTGGAGAAGGCAGCTTCTTAATTTCTTCCTCATGTATTTCTTCATGAGGGGGATCTTGTTGAATTTATTCCTGCTGAGGGGTTGCCTTCTGCAAAGGAGGATCCTGTGGGATTTCCACATTCTGATCCTGTGCTTGACCCTGTACTCCCTCCTAATTTTCATCTTCTTTATTATTTTTCTCATCTAGTGGCATATTGACATCTGTGGATGCTTGTGCATTTTTCCCTTGTGGATCACCTTGATCAAGGGTCATTTCTTGTTCTCCACCCGATGCACTGATATCCTGTGGCTTAGGGTCCTCCTAACCTGATTTATCTTCTGCTCTTGAGGCTACTCCCAGATCTCCCTGAGTTTGAGCAACACCAGCATCTAATATATCCTGATCACCCCCACTCTTCTGTTGAACTTCTACTATTTTTGGTTCTATGGGCGTCTCATGCTGTTGCTGACCCATATCAGGAGCAGTGCTATCCTTTTCTACATGCTTTGCCACTTCAATCTTCTTTGGTTCCTCGGGTGCACCTGTTTTATCCTTAGGGCTTACATCACCCCTATATGTTAAATCTACGACGGCAGGGCTAGTCACCTGCTCAACCAAATTGTCGAGCCCTATCTGTTGGGCTGCCCTCTCTGGGCTACCTCGTTTCATCTCTTCTGTTTGCTTTATTTCCTCCAATACTGCCATCTATGCTAATGGAGTTCCATGAGGGGTCATGCGGGTGCTGGAAACCAGAGTCTCCATTTGTTGAGAAGTCACACTCTGAACCACCTCATCATCAGACAAGTCCACGGTATCCTCCAAAGAGAAAGGAACACCCTGACTTTCTTTAAACACTTCTCTCGTTTGTTCCTCTGTTTTCTCAGTTTTGAATTTTATTATGGTGGGAAGAGGAACATCATGTTGCAGTTCCTTTCTGAAAGCTTCACCACCAGCGCCTCTCAATATGATGGGGTCAGCCCGAATATCCCCCCTCATGGCCGTTCTTTGTTTCTTGGGTGGTGACATCAGCGACATCGCCCCCCTCTTCTTACTGGCTACCTACAAGTCATCACCTCCAGGTTTTTTATTTACCTGCTCTTCTTCCAAAGGGATGCCTTCTTCCACTTCCTGCTGCAGGGCTTGGCCTTCTACCTGCACCTCTGTAGTTTCAACAGTGGGCCTCAAAATCCTTTTAGTCTTTGGTTTTTCAATTAGAGGCTGTGCAGATGATGCGGATGTCTGAGCTGATATAGATGCACTTGCAGCTGACATGGCAATCCTTTCTATTATCACCCCCTTTGGTTCATCTTTACTTTTCTTACCTTTAGGGAGACCTTTCCTTTGTTTTTCTGTAGGCAATCTTTCCCTGTTGGATTTTATCTTTTCATTGAGGAAATCATCATATTCCTCATCAGATACTTCCTGCCTCTTCTTCTTGGCATCAACCGTAAGCGCAACACCCCTTTTCTTTAATCTGGTTATCTCCTCATCCACCTAGGCCTGGGTTAACTAGATCACCCCACTTGTCAGCTGATCCAAGGATATATCTTCCTGTTGTGTAAGATCCGGCGCTGATATGGTGTCATACACCTTTTTGTCCTCATATTCATTGGACATGATCTTCCCATCATCCTTACGCAGCTGTACTGGCACCGGGATGCAGTCAAAGGTTTTAATTTGATTCAAGGTGAGTCTCTAGTATTTCCTTCTTCTCACCTCAACGTCATCATCACCATCGATCCAGAAGTCTTCTAGATGCTTTTGATGTATCAGTTTTCCTAGTATCTTCTGCATCCTGCCATAAGGATCATATGATCTGGCTAGGGGAAATGGCTATAAATACATCAATTTTAGCCCCCCGATGACATGTTTTATGCTCTCAGAATCTAAGCACATGTACCAACCCATGGATACTGGAAATAAAACTGGAGGTATCTTCTTCTATGCCTTGTAAGCTTCAACTATTGTGGATACCTGCTTGACAAATTCCATCAAGACAACCCCATCAGTGGGGTATCTTGGCAACATAAGAGGTTGTCCCTCAAATCCTTCTATCCTAATGTATGAGAAAGTGGCAAACTAGATAAACCAGGCTCCATGCCGATAAACAACTTCCTGAGCTTCCATGCTCAGCCTTTTAGTCCTGTCCTCCTCCATGGTTCTAACCAGATGCATGGAGAATGCATCATTTACTAGTTTGTAGTCCAGGAGGTAATCCTTCCTTTGTAATTGGGGATAATGATCCCATATGTGTGCATCATCAGCATCACCACCAGCCTTACCCATTGTCTTCAAAGCATCAAAAGTTCCTTTATATGCACATGAGTATACCACATATGAGGTCATATAAAATGAGGAGCCTAATATAAAATAAGCATGTTTGTCCTCCTAGGCTCCTCATTCCCTCATCCAGCGCATCACTAATGATCTTAGCCCATAGTGGCCTGTTGTCTGCATATAAGACCATCTAGATGATCCCAAACATCCAATTCTCGAAATTTCCAGCATGAGGTTTGCCAGTCATCCTGCTCAGCAGGGCAATCATATATTGGTACTCATCATCAAAATCAAATTTATACAGATGTACAGGTAATTTGGCTAAGGCAGCATATGTGCTGCTCTTTGACCTCCATTGGTAGATCCTCTTCCTTGCATTTTTTTTTATTATTATTATATTCTGTTTCCAACTTACGCAGGTCCACGCTCACTACCTTCTTCCCAACTGGCAGATTGAAAGTGGCGGTAATGCCCTTGACTGAGAAGTCTGCATATATCCTTCCATGTTTCTCCACCCATTTGGTTTCAGGGTTATAATTCCTTGCACATTCTGCTACCAGCTCCAGGGTATCCATAGCATACGAAAAACCAGCTGCATGCCACATACCTGAAACATATACCCCATCGAAAATGGGATTGTCCTTATCATGATCCAACCTTGTAGACCATACTGCCAGGTTTGTATCTCCTTGGTGTGTATCACCAATAACTCCGTATTTGAACTGCACCCCCTCAGGCTGGACAAACATGGGCTTGAGGAACTCCACCTCAGACCTATTCCTTCTGAGATCCGCCATAGATTCCTGCAATAAACATGATATGCTTTACCCTACAGTGTCCACATTCATTTCTACAACATCATGTACTTCTATATCATGTGTACTCTATATATTACTCTTCACTTCATCATGATATGTATTATCACAAAGCCAAACCACAGGTAAGAACAAATACTCTACCTGAAAACACAGAAAAAGACAACAGGAGGGTTTTCAGTTACTTACCTGACAATGCTTTCCTACTGGGTTAGATGACTGATTACGGAGAAGGGCTACAAACGCTGAAGATCACCCGTTCCGTTATGTTGAAGAATCCAATCCGTTAACAGGTAGCTGTTTGAAGGTTTGACTTTGGAGCTATGTAATTTCTCGATTTTTCGCAAGGTAAATGAAAATAACCTTCGAATTTTACCTTTAAAGCAGGTTAATAGGACAAATTAGGGTAAAAATGCGTTGTCTTGATCAAATCCGTTGATCATCTACAGGGAATCTGTAGATGCTGCCAAATGTTCAATCTGCATTTGTAATCGGCAGGAATTCATCTACCGCATTTAATTGCATTTAATGTCAAAAAACAAGGGGGGGTGATTTTCGAAAGATCGGGGGATATTCAAAATATGACCCCCTCTGGATAAAATGACCCCCCGCCTTTGAGCGGCAAAACTGAATGCAAAGGATTGGGTGATATGGTCAATGTTTGACCATGTGTATATTGGGTCACGAAATTAAGATCAGGGGCTATTCAAAAATATGACCCCATGGATAAAACAACCCCCCCCGGAAAAGATCGGGGTGACATCACTATGTAGGCGACATTATTTAATCATTATGTTTTAATGACGTCACTGTCATATTAAAGAATATGACGGACATCGGATATATACCTCCCCGCGGGAAAGAATGGAGTGATGACGTCATCATCAGCGTGATTTTCTTCATTCATTGGACTTGGATGACGTCACCGTCATATTGACATAGGGTGATATATGCGAAGAGGGTGATATTTGTAAGATGACTGATGTTAAAAATATGACCCCCCCGCGAAATAACTGAAGTCATTTGACAGGTAGATATCGGCTCTTACTTAAAGTTGACGTCCGCACATTGTGGACCAGGTAATTATCAGGGGATAATCCTATATCAGGGTGATCTTATCTAATATGACTGATGTTTGAAATATGACCCCCCCCATGCACGATATATCAGGTTTGACCAAACTTTGACTCAACACAACTCTCTTCCCTTAGACAATTTTGGGGTGATCTAAAAGGCAAACCTACTTGGAATTTTGTGTACTTTCCAACCATGAGGTTAATAATGTGAACTACTGACTTCGATAACTGACCTCATCATGGTGACAGATCCACCCCCTCTCAAGGTTACATGCATGACTAATTTTACCAAACTGCCCAAAGCAAAAAACAAACAAGCCAAAGCAGCAAGAAAAAGTTGGGTCCTTGTTTTGTCAAGGCAAAATGGGGTGTGTTGTGTAACCACACAACAGAACTTCAAATAGAAATCGAGCTGCAACAAGCACAACTTGCTCAGCAAGCACAAGCTCAGGCTCAAGCAGCTCAATAGAAAAATAGAAATTGGTATTTATGATCAGCCCCCTCCAAACCAACAAAATAGGAACTTGGGCCAAATGCATTATGTTACTGATCAGCATCAACAATAGAAACAATTTGATCAACAATTTGGGAATATCCCTAATCCCAAACCTACATTCCGAAGACAAGCTCAGAGGTTCCCTCTAGTAAGGCAACCTTTGGGAGTAGAAAGGTATAAATAATTAGATTTCTTTGGTATCCCTATTTTCCCTAATGCAATTCCAAATGAGATAAGAGGAAAGATACCTAGATTTCAAGGTAACAATGCAGTTAATGGAGAGGAACACTTGAGGCATTCCATCAATGTCATGGATAAGTATGAGATAGATCATGAGGATGTGATGATGAAACTGTTTGTGCATTCATTGGAAGAGGGTGTCAGGGAATGGTACAAAAGTCTCCCGGACAACAATGTTGATTCTTGGGAAGACCTTATGAGAGTTTTCAGACTTTAGTATGGCGATAGAATAGATCCTAAATTTGCCATACATGAACTCACAGCTATTAAGAAGGGAGTGAATGAAACAGTGATTGTCTTCAACAACAGGTTCATAATGACCATGAGGAAGGTGCCACCCAATCTTAGACCAAATGAATCAATGTGCCTAGTCCTTTATTGTGGTGTATTTGACTCCAAGATTGGATTTGTCTATGGGACAAAAAACCTCCAAGTTTGAGGGAGGCTTATGCTGTAGCCATAAACATTGAAAATAACATGAGAGCATTGGGCAAACATATTAAAAGATCAGATATAAAGATTTCTCAGCTAGACAGAGCAATCCCAAGCAATCCTTTAAATATTGAAGAAAAGTTGGATAGATTGATGGGTGCAATAAAAGATCTATCATACAAAGTAGCTAGGAATGAAAAGGGACTACCACCTCAAAATGCAACATCACACTTCAATCAAGGACAGAGGTTACATAACAAACCTTACAACACTAATTGGTCCAAGAGGCCACAACAAAATGATAGACAGGTGATTTCCAAACAGGTGAGTTTTAAGCCATAAGAAAAAGAGACTCTAGATCCATTTGGGAGGGATCATGTCAACTTCCAAGAAGTTTCATCATGGTGTAAGGCATGTTTTCTCCCCCATGACCCGTCAAATTGTGCAGTTGCCCATTCAATGAGCAAAGAGGAGTTCCCTAATAAAGAAGGTAATGCTGAATATTATGAAGATGATATCAATCAACTTGACATAGAGGAATATGAATCATTAGACGAGGACAAGGGTTATGACAACTATGATGAGGATGATCATATCTTCCAATATGATTATAGTGCAAGTCCACAATAGTATGAGTTGTATGCTCATGATTTTGAGCATTTGAGGGAGCTCATGCATCAGAGGTACAAGCGGTCCAGACCATCAAATGAAGATATAAAGGCCCTCACTAATGTTGCTATCATGCAGGTCCAAGGTGGATACCAGTTGAGAAATAGGCAACTACATGCACAAGGTAATCTTATTATTAAACCAAACAAAGTTGATACAAACATTGCAAAAGAAACACATAAAGTAGATAGTCAAACAAGAGAAAGCAGTGCTACCAAGAAGACAGTAGAAAAGAAGAATGCTCCAATGCAGCAGCAAATGCCAGAGAAGAGATATGTGCCTAAAGCCCAAGAGCACTCTGTGCCATCAAATGCTGCAACAAATTCATCAGCAACCAACCCCACTGATAAGGCCAAGCAAAATCAGTCCCAGCCACTGAAGGAACAAGTAAAGGGCAAGGACAAGGAAAAAGAACCAAAAGGTAAGGATGTTACTTCCTTTGGCCCTGTCATGCCTTTCCTTCCTACTGCAAATGATATAATCATCTCACATGATACACCCCTTCCTAGTTATAGCCCTATTGATGTTGCACAAATCATAAGCGAAATTAAGATTTCAGTACCAGTTGGGGAAGTCCTTCGAATTCATGAGCATAAGGAGAGGGTCTTATCCAACATCACTGATGTAAGTGCACCAGATCAACCTGCTATTGTCCAATATAGTGTTGAAGAGGAAAAGAATAGTGAAGAGACTATAGAGGTTTATCTAGGAAATTCCCTAGTGAACAGTCAATTAAATGTTGATCCCTTTTACACTACCCTAATAATTAATGGATGGCTGCTTCATAACTGCAAGTTAGATTATGGAGCTTATAGTAATGTAATGCCACTTTAAGTCATGAATGACTTAGGTTTACAAGTGTCCAAGTCCTATAGCAAATCTTTTGCCATGGATTCTAGAGAAGTGAATGTAATTGGAATTGTAAACAATGTTGAGGTTCAGCTAGCTACATATCAAAATAAGTTACATCTAATGGACATAATCATTGTGGATTGCCCTACCAAGTGGGGTATGTTGTTATCCAGGATGTGGGCAGCATCTATGGGAGGTAGTATCCAAATGGACCTGTCATATGCTACTATCCCGTTACATGGAGAAGTAAGACTACATAGAGAAAAGAAGATAATGGATATTATTGAAGATCATTACAAAACTATCGAAGAGATAAATTTCTTTGATGTTGGCATTCATCACTTCATTGGGTATTGTGATGAAAAGGAGCATGAAAATGACGTTGATCCTTCCCTTTGCACTGCCCCTGTTCAAGAAATGAATGACTTATGGACCATGTTCTTTGATGGTGCATGTTCTAGGAATGGTGTAGCTTTGATTTCCCCTGATGGGAAACTCTCCAAGTTTCCTTTCGAGATCACTTTCCAATGCACAAATAATATTGTTGAGTATGAAACTCTCATGCTTGGATTAAACATTGCTCATAGGCATGGAATTAAGTGCTTGAAAACTCTAGGAGATTCAGAATTGGTTGCATATGTGAGGAGAGGAAGCATGGATTGGGATGTGTGGTTACATGATTCTCATTTTCTTGTTCACATGGAGTGCAATTAGGGAGCTTGATGTTTCAAAAGTATTCATGGAGACTACGTATTGTAATCTTTATTCATGAGATATTACATTGAGTATGGATGCTTTTGGAGGCTGGGTTTTTCCGTCTCAAAGGTTTTTTCAAAGTACATCTTGTGTCATCTTGGTGGTATGTTTGTCTATTCTTTTGCTTGTGGATTATAAATACTTGTTTGCATATTTTACTCTCATGGGCTTATGTGGAAATAGTTTATTATGGCTGAAAATTTCTTTTCAATTTTCTAATAGATATGGTTTGATTCCACGATAGGTCGACATTCTCCAAGTTCATCTTCACCAGATTCGAATTGTCAACTCAGAAAACCTACATGTAGGTCTTGTCCATGATTGAGGAGCTCGGGATGCCCACAAATTTAAAATTATTTTTCTGGGCCTTGTAATGTGAGATATTAATAAAAGAGGGCATGTAAAGTTAGAGAAAAGATGAAGAGCAAGTGAGATTAATAAAGATAGAAAATTTTAGAGCTCTACAACTTTTAGGCTAGGTTTTCCATTTTCTTTGGAGCCTTGTTGTTTCAAGGGTATACCCTGTGCTTCAGATGTAATAAACTCCTATTTTTGATGAATATAATAGAAAAATCTTTCAAATCTTGTCAATTTCTGTTGTTTATACCCTTATATTGCACGTGTAAATGGTGTATGGTGGTATTTAATTCCTACTATTGGATTATCCTTTGAAGATAACACTAGTCCCTACTTCGGTTGTGCAACTGCAGATCGAGGAGAAGCTTGGTTCAACAACAGTTTGTTCTTTTGGCAACACAATGTTCCTTCATGGAACTCTAGGCTCTCTTTTCTTTTTCTCTAACCCTTCTCTTTTGCCTTTTATTTCACCAGAGCAGTAGAGTAGATTTCATTTCGGTTCGTTGCAAATTATTCATGTATGTGCTAATATGTTTTAACATTTTCAATGTGCATGATGAACTTGCAACTCCCCACAAAACTGAGCTTAACTTGAACTGTCTATCAAACTTTGAAGAGATTCTTACCAGGCCCCTTGTAAAATAGCATACATTTCCCCTTGAGTCATCCTACAAAGCTGAGAACCAACAATCCAGAGACCTTGGGGAG
Source organism: Cunninghamia lanceolata (assembly GCA_027924645.1). NCBI lineage: Eukaryota > Viridiplantae > Streptophyta > Pinopsida > Cupressales > Cupressaceae > Cunninghamia > Cunninghamia lanceolata. The sequence continues at coordinate 11,038,872 of BSBN01000904.1, forward strand.
ATCATCAATCTCCTTTCAAGAATCATACCTCTAATTCCTGAATGTTGCGTTGAGTGCCATTCTGCCACCCAATAGAGATTTGGCAAAGTCTTCTATTGCCAAATTTTTCCATGCCCATGCCATCCCATTTCATGTGGCATGTTCTCCTTCAAACAAATGCTCAAAGATGCAACTTTTGTTGGTCCCTCATTTACCCCCTGGAGAACATAAACTACGTACTACCCTCCTTGATAAAGAGTATTCTAAGGTGAATTTAGTGATGGAGGACATGAACTAGACTTGGCTTAGGACAAGTTACTCTATTGTCATGGATGGGTGGACCAACATTAGACATCGGCCACCATCAACATCATAGTCACATGTGCAACTAGCTCTTATTTTTCTTAGAGTTGATTGATTGTTCAGGAAAGTGCAAGGATGCAGACTTCCAATTTCACATTTTGAGAGAGGCCATATAGGAGGTTGAGGCCTCAAATGTTGTACAGGTAGGTGGTCATTAATTCGGCATGCATGTGCAAATTAGCTGGCATGATGGTGAAGGTTGCTTACAAGCACATCTTTTGGACCCAATGTGTTCATGCGTTGAACAACGCATTGAAAAACATAGGGAAGATAGATTGGGTGAAGCAAGTGGTGGCAAAAGCTAGAGATATTCAGATGTTCATTTGCAACCAACACACCTCACTTGCTCTCTTCAAGACTTTTTCAAAGAAGGAATTCCTCAAGCCTCTAGAGACTATATATGCTAGTTATTTCATTTTGTTAGAGAGAATGCTTGAGGTGCAAGAGGCTCTACAGCTGATGCTGGTTAATTTAGAGTGTAGATGGCCTAATGCAAACACTACTAAAGGAAAAGGTGTCAAACAAAAGATCCTTGATGGCGATTGGTGGTCCACTATGAGGTAAGAGAATTCTGATTTTTTATTAAATTATTAAATTATTAATTTATTAATGTTTGTAACTTGATAATCTTATTCATTTTTGTATTAGTATTTTCTCTTTGTCATTTGAGTCTTATTCTAATAAGAAATTTTTGTTTTCAAATATGTCTACTCCTTCATCTCACCTATTGTAGATGTCATTAGATATGCCGATACAGACTCTCCTAATCTTGGAGAGATTTATGAGACATTTGATAGCATGCTCAAGTGGATGAAGCAAGCAATTTGTGATAGGGATCTTAATTTGGGATTATGAGCAACATATTAATCCCATTGCGACGTGGCAGTGGAATACTATGAACTCCCTGCTTTGTATGGCAGCCTTTGCTCTAAATCCCAAATGGTATGCACTAAAGGCTGGGAGGCTGCCTCCTTGTGATGATGAAGAGGTGAAAGAATGGTTAATGAATGCCCTTCAAAAGATGTATTCAAGTGAGGAGTAAACTTTATTTTGCACACAATGGCTTGCCTTTACTAAATTCTACGGTCCAACATTCAACAAACCAAAGGCAAAGATAGAGCTACATTAGCTCAAACTGATCCTATTGGATGGTGGACATGGCATGGCAAGGACTCACCAAAGTTGAGGATGCTTGCCATTCGCCTCCTTTCATATGTTGCTAGTTCCTCTGTTGCAGAGAGGAATTGGTCCACATACAACTTCATCCACTCTATCAAGAGGAATAGGCTTGCCTCTAGATGAGTGGAGAAGTTGGTGGCCGTGCATAGTGCCTTGCAACTTCAGGATCATCAAACTCTAGAGTATAGACTCCAACTTTATGATGGGATGTTGATCCCGAAGATGCCACCCAGATTGATAAGCAGGCACAGGAGGAATTGGTTGCAACCCCTCATGGTGGTACTGACTAGAAGTCAAACTCCACTTTTGATGTAGTGTTGGCAGATGCCGATTAGAGGCAGCAGCATATTTTCTAAGTTATTGTCATTTTGTAGTTGAAATTTGCAGCCTTCAGACATGTATATATATATATATGCACATTGACAATAAAAGCAATTAAATTTTGTTTATTGTTTGACTCTCATTTGACCTCTCAATTCAACTCTAAAGTTATGTATTAAGGATATATAATGTATATGATGAATGCCTTATCAATGTTATCATATGAATATTTGAAATTTCCCTCTTTTTGAATAGCCATCCCCTTTCCCATCCCTCCTTGTCCCCTAAAATGGCCTCCAAAAAATCTATTTTCTGAAATATGTCCCCTCTTCCCCTACCATCACCGAAATTTGGTGTAACATAGATATAAACCCCATAATTGTAATATTTTATTAACAATCGAATTAATATAGCAAAGCTCTGCCAGTTTTGGTATGTGATGCTTTATTGTCATATGCATGTGTGTTCATTAAAAGTGAAAAGGTCTATCTGAGGGTACTAAGACTCACATATCTCGAGTGAGTAATCTTATGACTAATATGCTAGAATGCACAAGTAAAGAAGTGCTTGCCAATAGGTCTTAACTCTTAACACACGAATGGAGATTTTGGCTAACACCAAGTAATGGGAAGTCTCAATGCTCTGAAAATTGAGACAACCTCTAGATTAGGCCAATTCCTTCTATTCTAAAGCTAATACTAAGACCGGTTGAGGTGAAAAGGGGAAAGAGAGAAAACTTTAAACAAAAAAAACATTGCACAAGAATAAAGCAATCTTCCAACCAATACTTTAAGTTTATCTATGCACAAAAGAATCTAACTTTCAAGACTCACTTTTAGGAACAACTAAACTATAAATGCAAGAGGTATGAAATTTAACACTACAATCAGGTCAAACCATTAACAATCAACTTAGAAAAGAGCAAAAGTAGTCATACTATCTTATTAATAGCTTCAAAGAATACACAGTTGCATTTGATCCTAGATGACTAGAATAATTGAAAATTACAATACTAAGAACTACAAAATAAAGAATTTTGGAACCTTTAAAATGAGATCAAAGCTCTTATACAATTCTACTAGGTGTTCAACCTTTATTAATTTAAAGCAATACTATAACTAGAAAAATCATGCATGAGCATGCGAAGTTCCAATATTCATCAACTTCCACTTCTGTATCAATTCATTGTACTTGAAAGAGAGCAAATACAAAATTTTATTTGTTGATTAGCTCATATAAATCTTTGGTTTTGATTACGATCCTCTACATGTGCTTGCACAAGCTTTTGTGGCTTTATTCTACTTAGAGATCCTCAACAGCCTCTCTTTTGGCTTACAATGTTCCTATAGGAACTTCTCCATTTCATATTTCTCACTATAGATTTATGAAAATTTGCTTTGAGTTCAAAAGACTCACATACTATCCCATGAGATGCCATCATATTGAGATCTATGGTCCACGACCTTTTTTGTCTAACAATCTTCTATCAAGCTCTAAATGAGCATTGGCTTGCCACGTGTTCTTGGAGTCCATTTTCTCCCCCCCTCCCCAAGTATTTGGACTTTGCCCTTGCCTTTTTCTTTGAAACATTAGGACCATGGGCCTCGTCCTTGTTATGTTAGCCAAAGGCGTTAACTTATTTCTTACACCTTCAAATTTTTTGCCTCGATGCCCACAAGCTATTCAATTTTCCAAGCATGCACTTATTGGATGTTGAATATTGTTGATGATGTCACTCGAAAAGGCCCACCACCTTTTACTTGAACCTACCAAGCTTTGAGATTTTGAATCTTCTCTATTGGCTTTGGGGTTTTGAATATGCTCCATTGGCTTTGATAAAGATCAATGATTTGCAAACCTTTTCCAATTGTAAGTGACTTCTCAGTCACTAAATGAGTGTGATCTCTTTGATTACTTTTGATTTGACGATCTGTAGATCACCTCAATACAAAGGTCACAAACCTTTGAGTTATCTAAGTTTTCTAATACTTGAAGTTCCACAACACTTAGAAAAAATATAAAAGAATTAGGTTAAGGCATTTAACAATGCAACTCTTGCCTATAGGCATGAGTTATCTGAAGGTAGTGTTTTTAGCCTATAGAAATTGTTATGTTTTTGTGACCAAAGAAGGATCTGTTGCCCTCACTATCCCATATGAAGATGATATGTGCTTTTCACCCATAAATGGATGAAATGATTGTCTTTATTGTTCATAACAAAGTATAAATGATGAAACTTTGGTTGCACATCTAACACACTATTCACTTTGAATTTGTACAACTTAAACCAACCACCAATATAGTTGATTGAACAAGTTCCTTGTTCTACCAAAAGAAAGCTTCGTTATTTTCCTTGTCATGTTCTTCAAAACTATTTGTTCATTTTCATGCTTCATTATTCCTAATAACTCTATCATTTTTTTGGCTTTTGTATTTGTTGTTGGAAGAATGAATTCATGGAATTTGAAAGAATTGGATGGTACACACTTTAATGAGCATGGCTTGGATTTATCATTGAATGGGGAAGTTACAAGATAGTTGTAACTTACATTGTAAGTTACGTTTTAGACAATTAAATGATGTTATTACATCATTAGCATACATCACTTAATGTAAATAGTCTAACATTAAATTATATCTAATACCCCCTTACTGACTAAATTGAAGACAACTTCAAGATTGTCCAAAAATTTGATGAAGAGAAATCTACCAAGAGGTTTATTCATTAGATAGCTACATCTGAATTATGTGATAAAATTCATCTAACCCAATCATGCAAGTTTGTTTATGTTCAATTTTCTTGTAAAGTGCAACAAGCTCTTGCTTCAAATTGTCCATTTGTAGAGTGCGGTGCCACAAATGTTGGACCGTTTGCCATTTGGAGCCAAGTCTCACCATTCTAGCAGCTTCATCTATAACCACCATATCAAATTCATGGGCAGGTCACTGGAATAACTTCTCATTGCTACTAGAAATAGTAGTGCACATTATCTCAGCCTCTTTTGCAAAACTTGCCTCAAGATTCAATCAAGCTTCTTCCATGTTAAATTCACCACCTGGAAAGAGGCAACTTTTCGAAATGAAAAGGTGAGATAGCTTCACTAGAACTTTATCTTGTTCATCTACCACAACTGCAATATTTTGCAACAATTGATCACAATTGTGGTCATGTGTGACCAGAACATGAAGATCAACCCCAACTGTTCCTTGGAATCAACCAGCAACAACCATCACACTATCTTTGGACTTCTTAACCAAGCCATCCCTATAAAATGCCCCTCCATTCTCTGTTGTTGATCTAGCATCACTGGAGATGCATGCTACTGGTTCTGCATGTTGCTCTTTTGAATACTTCCTTTGCTTTTCTAAATCCCTCCTTCTAGGGCTCTCTATATATTATTACTTTTAGCATTATTCATTATTGGTGTTACTGTTGGTATTAGAATTAGCGTTCTCATTTGATACCATACCATCAACCTCCCTGTCCATTTCACCCTCGGCATCCTCATCATCGTCATCATCCTCTAACAGATATCCAGCACTCCCCTTGTTGACCATGACAGCAACCCTCTTGTTGGTTTGTTGTTCTGGTGCCCGAGCCAACCAAGTCCCTCTTCTGCAAACCATCATTGCTCATGTGCATGTTCATATGCATTGTTCCACCCTACAAGGGTTGTAAACGTCGGCCCTGAAATCCCACTGCTAAGGTAGAAACCACCAGCTGGATTCCACAAAATTGTCAACTCTCACGGACCTAGAGGATCAACTTACAAGAAAAAATTCCAGATTTTGATAGAAAAATTGCAGACGTTTTTTCAAAAAAATAGTACAAAATTTGTATGTTCGTAGCAAACGACTGCAACTGATTTCAAAAAACTCATACCTGTGCACTTACTTGTGAAAATCATCCCTTGATAGTAATCCCTTTTTCTTCAATCAGCCTTTGACAGAAAACAGTCAGCTTTTAATGGCAAATTACAGTTGTCCTTCAACTAGGGAAAAGCAATAAAACAGATTTATAAAACATACTTGATTACTCCATATCTACCCTATCATACCCGTACTGTTCATCCCGTACAAAATTTACTATTCACACATACAACATTTATTGTTCATCCGTACATGTTACTGTTCATCTGTACCATACATATTTCGTACAGATTTCTAGTTCTTGACATTTTTTTAATTTCTGTGGATGGCAATTTCTCTTTTTTCCTTGGACAATGATTTGCAGTCCCTCTCATAATAAATCTTTCAGCGAATTCTTCTCCTTTCAAATGTACTGGATTAGTGTATACTCTCCTAGTCCTTCCTCGGTCTGATTTAGTATACCCCCTTCAAGGGTTTCCTTGTTCTGAATCAATGTACCCTTCCTAGGGCTTCCTCACTTTGAATCAAGTTACCCTCCCTAGGGCATCCTCACTCTAATACCAAATGTTGGAAGAATGAATGCACGGAGTTCAAGAGAATTGGAAGGCACACACTTCAATAAGTGTGGCTTGTATTTGTTATTGAATGGGGAAGTTACAAGGTAGTTCTAACTTGCATTGTAAGTTACCTCTTAGATATTCACATAACTGAATGATGTTACTACATCATTAACATACATCACTTAACATAAATAGTCTAACATTACAATATATCTAATATTTGTGTTCATATTTGAAGTGTTCAAAGCAAGTAATATCTTGACACTTGTTGCAAACAACAAAAAAAGGAGATTTTTTTAAAATAGAAATGGCTCTTCATGGAGAGCAATGGTTGCTTTCAAAATAAGATTGTACAGCAGAATTGATGAATCCTACAGCATTAAAAAGATCTGTTTCATTCCATTCTTGAGTGCAACATAAACTTGTCACCTTGCATGTCATTCAATTAGAGTTTTCCAGATAATAATTATACACAATACAGCATCATATATTTCCATCCTTTTCAGAAACTTTGTGAAGTACTTACCTTCCTTGTCCGTGTGTACCAATCCACTGTTAAAAATCGAGGATGGTTAGTATTCCCATCTCCTGATTCCAACAAGGAAACCTTCACGCTATCTGGATTCTCAAAGCTAGTACTTGATGAAGCAAACACAGATCCAAGATTTTCCTGTACTGAATCTTGAGGAGGAGATAGCATATAGAATACATATGTATAAAGAATGACTGCACCAACCTGCAGCACAAATCATCTGAGCTTAATTTACAACATAAACACAAATTGCTATAGGTTGCAACTTCTTTTTCCCCTTAAAAAATGGCTTAAATAAGAAAGATTTATATCTACAGGAAAGACCAAATGCATGAACTGAGCTCAATTAAATAGAATGGGAATAGCGGCCTTTGTCTTAGCAGTTTGCAGTTGCCATCCAGGCAAAGAGAGTGTTCAAAAGAAGGCTTTCATTTCCTTTTAATTATAAAAGGTAAAATATCTAACAGTATAAGGAATATCAAAGAGGAGATTCCCCTAGCAGAAGGTTGTATTGCATGCAATAAAGCTGAGAAAGAAAGAAAGAAAATATATTTTTAATGTCCAACAATAAGATTTATGTAAGAGTAGAAATATGAGGGAAGGAATAGCATATCCTCAGGAGAGAGGGAATTTTAATCAAGATTACTGATAGAATTATAAAAACATATTAAACATGTCAATAGGAAAGAAATAATCTGAAAAATTGGATATTAGTTACAGAGTCAGGTTAAACTGCAAAGCTTTAAAGCATCAAATCTCCATATACCCATTGACCAAATGAAATGTATGCACTGCCTGTTTCATTGCATGTCTCTGAATCCCCAAAAGGATTTGCTCTGTCACGGCAAACTGCATTGATTAATACAAGGGGTACATTGCCAATATTCCCTACAAAGAAAATATGCATTAGTTTGCTTATTGCTTACAGCTCCCATCAAAGGAATAAAATAAAACATTATGAGTTGCAAACTGCAAATGCTGGATCAAAATTTACATCAAAAACCAACTATGGCTCTTCAGTATTTGCTTGCCTAAGGTCAAGGAGACATGTAAAACAACTTGGACTGTCAAGTGTGTGTAGACTATTAAAAAAAGTTAAGTTTATTTATTAAACAGTTGACATTCATTACAGCAACCAATTAAAAGAAAATATTTACAGTAAATGTTATCGACAATAAACAAACATACTGGTATTCCATTTTTTTTTCAACCAACACACAAAGAAAATGTAAATGTAGAATGAAAAATTAGGAAATTGAAGAAAGTCTAGCATTGAAATTGTTTATCAAAACATGCTAATAGTATATTCTTCCATACAATCAATAATCTGAAACCTGAATGCCCCTTTCAAGGGAATTTTTGAGTGCATGATGATGAAAATGATACATGAAACAGAAGGAAATGGAACGTAAGAAGAATGAATCATCAAGGTTGCAGAAACAAATTTCCTACCATGTTTCTTCTTATAGGAAATAATCCTTTGAATCAAGACATTAGAAAAGTTTGCAATCAAGGAAATTAATATCATAACCTGTTCAAACAATTAATTGGTTGACATCAGAGTAGAACATCATTTCCAATACACCTGAACAGCAAACCGGGCATCACTTTTGTTAACCTATTGTAAGATTCATGTATTGCATAGGCAATGTTCTAAAAATACAGCAGCATTATTCCTACACTTTTTATTTTCCCCCCAAAAAAATTCTTCAATATTACGTAACATGGAGCCCATATTGAATGCATCAACCATGACAATATCTAGTGGGTGATCCTCATATTTGTGTGGAGAGGACCTCTCAAAGGTGTCACCTCCAGATAATGTTTTTATATTTTATAAAGTGATATCTGTGACTAAGGAGATCCTTTAATGAAGTGAAATAATAGAATAATTAGGAACCACTTGACTGATGTTCATTGACCAAGAAAGGAGTAAAGATATCAAAGTTATGTCCATGAATAACCAAAGTAGATCAATCAGACTAAAAATTACTATCAGTTTAAAAGAGAAATATTAGGGTTAAAAGATCCTAGGTTAGGAAAAGTAACTAAACACAGAGTTCAAGAGAGAGCTGAACAAAACAAGAGGCGATAAACCTAAAGTAGATAAACCTTGAGGAATTCGACATGGTACAAGCTTAAATGGCCCTGTGAATGATGTATCCCTCAATGAAATGTCGAGCTAATGAAGATCACACAAGAACACAAAGTGAAATTAACAGATTGTCACATGCCTATAATATGGCTCCAACTAGAAAAACCAACAACCTTGACATCCATCATTTTGAAAGGATCCATGAAGGATCTAAGAATGCAGATAAGAGAATGTACACAGTTGAATGGGCTAGGCTAGAAAATCTTAGGAGGAAGCTAGGTACTCCTCCTAGAGCCTCTACTAATATCCAAAGACAATGAATTTGACAGCATAGAAAAATCTACTAACGTGTGTCTATCTCCTTAACATGGGCTACAAATGAGTGGAAGGGCCCCAAAACAAAGTGGATCCACTCTGCCTAGAAAGAGATTTATGTTGGATACATGTATATTTTGCATATATTACACCACTTATAGATTGTACACCTGCCACAACTAAAGCATCTAGAGCACTGACCCAAATGAGAGGTATGGGGGACTAGTAGCCTCCCATGAGGGGGGTCGAGGGCAAGAGCCCCCCCAAGGGAAAAAAATTGGGCCCTTATAGGTGGCTTTTTTGCCCATGATTTCATACCTTTTAGTTTTGCATTGTAAAACCTCTTAGTGGTTTCCTATTGATGTACCTATAAATACTTGAACATGGATTAGGGTTCAACACAAGTGCCAAATATCTTATTGTATTGTGAAGGATTGAGTTAATACAATGAGTACTGTTTTTGTTAGGTTATTTTATTAAAGGGTTTTCCAAGGTAAAATTCTCTTATTATAAAGATTCTATTTATTGGTATTTTTCTCTTCAACTCAAGGAGTTGATGTGCTCTAGTAGTAATGCACAAAGAGGAATATTGTCTCACTATTTTTCCTCCCTTTGGACATGAATCAACTATATCCAAGGGGCATTTAATGCTTCTAGTCTCTAAATTAATATGGAAAGAGGAATATCATCTCACTTATCTATCTCACTCTAGGCATGAATTGGTTGTAGACAAGGGATGCTTATTGCTTTCATTGCCTAAGGATCTACATCTTAGAATGTATGCACCTCAAAGAAAAAGAACCACACAACTCTAGAAGAGTACTAGAAGGTGGATGAGGAACGCCATCTCTCTTATTTGTCTCACTCTAGCATGAATCAAATCTATCTAAAGGGACACTTGACACCTTAGATCCCTGTTCTAGAATGAAAGACTTTTCAGCCTAACAAATCTAGGAGTTTGGTATAAGGATATACATCTAATATCGGTGTCTCAAAAGGGTTGTATACTTCTTATCGGGCTACTAGAGTGAAGTAGATGAAGAATAACTAGTCTATTAATAGATAGTGGTATCTCCCTTGGATATCTAATAGCACATATGACACCTAAAATCATAGTTCCATGGGGATGCATCCACCCCTTAAAAAGCGAAGTTTCCGAAACCGGGACGTCACCAAGACACAAAATGGAGATGAAATGTTCCCTCGCCATTCCCCCCTTCGCCAACACCAAAGTGGGGACATTTTCAAGATGTTATGCTATACCAAGAGATGTCTCCCCTATTAGGGATGTTGAGAGGATGCTTCGGCATCCCTAGATAGCTTGGAGACATTGAGAAATCCCTCAACCATCTTGGAGACTCCAAAGAAGTCCCCATGGCCTGGGCAACATAAAAGTCAATTTTTAAAAGCATTTTTTTTAAATCCTAATTCACTAACCCTAACCCTAATGCGTTAATGGGCCCCATCCACACCGCAAACCCTATAAAAAACTATAAATATGCATGCCCACCCTCATTCCAAATCACCATCAACATTTTGTCATTGCATTGCACAAGAGCAAGAGCAAGAGCAAGAGGAAGAGGAAGATTTCAATCGTCTTTATCAATTACCCACTTGAAGCATTCATCAAGCTTTCACGGTAAGAATTCACAAATTCATACTTTGTTTTTGCATTTTAATTGCTAAATCGTATGTTTTTTTTGTTTTAAATTTAAATATTGAATATATTATCATATATGCAAATTGCAACTTTTTGTAGTTGCAAATTATTTCAATTTGTAGCCTAAGATTTAGAAATTAATTACTAAATGTTGTTTTTTGGGTTGTTTAATAGTCTTTAACTGTTGTTTTTACTATTTAGGGTTTTATAACAAATGCTTTAGAGTGTTTAAACATTCTTTTAACTATTTAGTATTTCAGGATTTTTAATTTATTTATTTTTAATGTTTATTGCAATTCTGCATAATGATATAGCTGTTTTTTTGGTTTTCTTTTGACTTGTGTGTATCCTCTACATCTACACAGACACCTCATGCACTCTAAGTAAGAAAAACAAAAGTAAAATGAAAATTAGAATTCCAAGATTCCTTTTTAGTTTTAATTTTTTTAAGTTTAAATGTTTAACTATTAGTATTTAATATTAGTTTTTAACGTTTTTTATTTCATTTTTAAATGTTAAATTTTAATACTAGTAATCAAATTAGAATTGCATCTTATGTGTATCCTCTACTTTTGCACTTCATGTGACTTGAAGTAAGAAAAACAAAAGTGAAATCCTTGTTTGACAAAGGTTGAAGGAACAAGGATTCCAATTTTTATATATCCTCTGCTTATGCGCTTCATGCAACCTAAAGTGAGAAAAAAGGAAAATCCTTGTATCTTGAACCCCTGAATTATGTATATGCTGTAAATTTAAACCATAAATTTCATTTCTTGCAGTTCTCACAACATGAGTGACAATAAGGCAGTTGGGAATCCAATTGAATCTGAAAATCAAAATATAGATGCGGGGACACGGGGTGCATGAGGCAACTAGTTCTATTGAGAGTGCTCATTTCAACTGAGCCTTCCAAATTGTTCGAAGATTTTGCCAAGGGTCCCTTCGATAAGAAGGCCCCTTCAAAACAATTTGCTTCCAAAATATAATCAAATAAATTTAGCAATTCAAGGGGCCTAGGTTATGGAAATGCCATTTTTGTGCCCTTGAATTTCAAGGCAGCATTACTCTAGTTAATGCAGATCTCCTTCACATCCTATGCAAAGGCATTGGGCCATACGGCAAGTTGTCACTTAAACAAAGGGTAGAGATTTGGAGAATGTTTGGGAGTAGTGATGAGCATGACACACTACCTGCTACTATGCCAATGAGGGCTGCTATCACTTCCCAACAACCACAGGTTCCTCATTTCCCATCAATTGCAGCAGAGCCTACGAGGAAACGTAGGGGGACAAGTTCTAACCCGGTGGCAGAAATGTTTAATGTTCAAATGAAAGATGAGGCAAATAATGTCATTGGCAAATTCTTCTTTAGCAATGGCATTCCATTCCATGTTGCTCACTCTCATTATTATAAGAGGACCCTTACTTTTTGAAAGATCCCTAACCAATTCTGATCTGAATTTTCTGATTGTTTTGAAACTGCTGATTTGTTTGTTTCAATTTTTGTCTTTGACCAGCGAAGTGTATGTTGGTGTTTTTGCTTGAGTGCTGATTTGCTTGATGTTTGAGTTTAAATGTTTGTTTGTTTTAGGACCAAATCATAAGGAAACCATAGAAACATGGAAGAGAACTTTTGCATAAGTAAAAGATAACACTTGCACATCAAAGGAACACCTTTAAACTGATTATATCAGATCTGATTACAAATTTAGAGGTCTGATTTCCACTAAATCAGACTATAACAGCAACCAAAAGACTTCTATGAAATGCAATATTAAACTATCACAATGATAATCACATACCCGGGAACCAACGCATACTTTATGGAATATGTAGTTGCTGAAACCCCAATTTCCAGCAAAGATTTGAGTGAATATGATTCTTGTTTTGTACGGCCAGCTAGTATAGGTACTGGAATGAGGATATATGCTGATAAATAGACCCAATCTGCACTTATACCCTGTTAATCCACTGCTGCAATCACCCCAACTGTAATTACAACCTGTAAATAAGTCCAATGACGTCCTAACGGAAACCCAGTGTAGATTTCCCTGTAATGTGAACTGGGTTGTCATCCAATCCACTGCCCTTTAAGGGTTTTCGTCCTCAGAAGAGCTGCAACCTGCTGAAACTCTATCCAGAGCTCCAAACCTGCACTTGTATTTTTAGAAAATGATGAATGAATGACCAAAAGATAGCCCCATTCATTGCTTTATAGATTCCATCTCCCTTTTCCATAAAATATCAATAAAATAATCCCACTAAAGGGTATGCCCACCTTGAGGGTTACTTCCTCATGAAAAAGTCACACCATCTTTCAAAACAACATTAAAGCTACTAGGATGGGGTACTTTTTACTATTCTCCTTCTAATTCTCTGTTACTGTTCACTTTCACTGTTCACATCAAGGCAAACCTTTAGTGTTTTCAATTCAACTCTTGAAATCATCATCTAACATCAAACTGAAGGTTCGGAAGGTTCCCTGCAAAGGGCCAACACCCTCAGTCGGGTTCCCTAACCAACCTATTGACCTACGGAAACCCTGGTAATAGGCCAACCACTACTCATCTATGTGCCATCTAGGAAGGGGACATTACAATCCTCCCTTCCCGGGATTGCTTGCCCTCAAGCAAACATCTACCAACCCGCTGCTCCACCCTAATAAAAACACCATACACTACAAACTGTGAAGCAACATCATGGAATCCATAAGAGACAATACACCAATCATGTCAGTACCCGGATCCCAAACCAAGATGTAGAACCCACTGTAAGAGATGAAAAAGAAGTTTGTCAACCAAGTACCCTTACGTAACCATCCATGCATGTAAGACATCCGGCCAATGTGAAGATGAACCTCCATATGCCCACAAACCAGCACAAATGGCCACCAAACCTCTCTGTCATAACTCTGATTAGAAACATAGATGATATCAAATATGTCATCAAACCAAGGCCAATCAAGGAAAATTACTCCACACTCCAACTCAACCCAAAAGAATTGCCCTTCAACATTCCCATACTACTGAATCACTGATGTAGTCAAGGCAAAATCAGAAAGTGCTACATGATTCCAACTAGGACAGCCATTAGTCCATAAGAGATCGAAGACTATGAAGTCACCAAACAACAAAGATATCGCTGCCATATTAAGAGGAACAGTTACCCAACTCAAAAGTGAAGTATGTATGCCAACACTTCTCAACACAGACAACTCTTGAGTGGCTGGCCCACTAAGAGATTCATCAACCCAATCACTATCACCATCATGGGAATGATCAACTATCTCAACTGGAGACTCTAGGTTAGGCAATTCATGTCTCTCATCATTAAAAGAATGGCGAATATCATGAATATGTTGAAAGTGAAGCTTGGCTTGTTGAGCCACAATCTTAGCTTGTTTAGCTGTTTCCAACCATTTTTCATTCAAAACTTGGGTAGATTCTATATCGGCTGTATCACAATGTATAAACTCAGTCCTATGACAAGAGAACATTAAAATTACCATGTACCATACTTGCCTCTTGTGGTCCATCAGTAGGTGAAATTGTACCCTTACTTTCTTCATGATTGTTAGTGGCAACATTATGGGAAAGGTGAAATATATCACTGCTATTCTCAAACTGAAATTTAGGACTGGTTTCAACCTTTGTGTCCTTGCCTATGCAATTTTCCTTGGATTGATGAGAAATTTCCATACCATTGTGGCATGAATCCACCTTTTGTTCCCCATAGTTTTCACACTCCATTTGGGCATCATCATAGGAAGATTCCATGACGCTATCCACCCTATGTAACCAAGTTGTTACCTCTTGATGAAGGAAAGAAGTATTACTGCTGTCATGATCAACACTTGTAATCTTGGCTTCATAAGTAATCCCAAGTGTAGGAGCTGCAATATCAAGGGGAAGATGTAGATTATCGCTGTCCCAAATCAAACTTTTGGGATTCTCTTCTTTGCTTCTGTTGGAATCATCAAACATTATTTCATCCTTACCAAGTGCATAGATCCCTTCTACAAGTTGCATGATTTCCGTAGTTCTATTGCTCATTTTCTGTTTCATAGAGGTGGCTGCTATAGGAGACTGATTTTCTGCTTTGTATAATGCACCATGAGCCATACTTAGCTGCAAGCACAAGTCATCAACTTCTTTTTCTCTGTCTTCAGCAAACTTGATTGCAAGATCCCTATCCTTGAGCAACTGCAAGTAATCAGATTTCATTCTTTCTAATGCTCCTTTGACTTTGCATAAGAGGGTGCTATTGAATCCACTTGCCCCTTCTTTCTTTTCCTTACTCTTACTTTCCCAAAGAAGACCTTCAATGTCCCTATGAATATTGTCATAATGAACCAAGGCTGCCACAATCAAGTCTTCACTATCCTTCAACTGATTCTTGAAACCATATACTTCAAAAGCCTCATCTTGAAAGACATTTTCTGATTTGCCTTCCACTTCAGTCACTAGAGTGTCATCTTCTTGGCCTGTTTCATAGCCGCTTATGTTTGTCATTCTTGAGTTCATCAAATAAGCAACATTAACTTCATTCACTTCCTCAGCAAAACCACTATGCTGAGCTTCAAAAATACAATCCTGTATGAGTAAACTACTACTACATGATTCCTCAAATCTTTCAGTAGTGTTATAAATGTCTTCATAGGCCTCATACTCATTGTTGGACTGATCTAAATGCATGGTCATTGATGCTGCTATGTTATCATTCTCAGGGGATTCTTTGTCATAAGAAGATGCATGTTCTTCATTAGAAGTACCCTGGTACTCTAACATATTCCCGTCTGGTATTAGATCATTTTTAATAGGAACAATATCAGCAATTTCATAACAAGTGTCAATGCATTCTTCATGAAGAAATGGAGAGTTTAAATCAAGAGGACTTATCTCTTTACAAAGTTTATCTACATCGATCTCAAAACCTCCAACAAAAAACTTAGAGTACCTCTCTCCTGAAGCAACTTGTTCTCCATCCTCTTTCCTGCTTGTTCCATCTTCTTTTTCTGTATCCACAGCTGATTCCATTTCTTTACAAACATTCGTGTCATTCTGTTGGGACAAAACTGTGGAATTCCTATCTTCTTCATCACTGGTCCAAACTTCTTTGGCTGACTTATCTTCCTCACTAACCCCACAATTATGATCAAGTGTCCAAGTCTTCAGACATGTGAAACAAATCTGCTCTCTCCTCATTTGGTTCTTACTTTTTTTGGGAGATCCTGTAACCTGTAAGCCCATAGAGTTTAGTTCATTTTCAGTCATCTGTTTCTTGAACCTTTCAATTTTCTGCTCAATCAACCCTTTTGAGAACTCATAAGACATAGGTGAGATATTATGCTCCTTTCTCCAAATGGCTAACAAATTTGATTGCAACTACCTGCAGATATCATCATCCTCATCTAAAATTAAGGACATAATAGTTTGCATACAAGCCCTCACATTATCTAGATGATGCTTCCTAATTTCAGTTAAGAAGCATTGGAACATTCGAAGAATCAATTTATCACATCTGAAATCCAACAAAATGATAAATGATCTGGTTCTTGCCATGCTCTCTAAAATCTTAGCCTTCTTACCAAAAGTAGGGGCTTTGACATAATGTAACCCATGTAAGCTCTTCACAATCAGCTGTAGAACCTTCTTTAGTATGTCATCATTATAGGGTGCTACAGGAGCTGTTATCCTTATGATCTCATTGTAACAAGAAGCAACTGCAAGTCTCACCTCTTCATAAGGATGTTCCACAAACCTGTGCTGAACCAAAGCGAGCATTGAGGGTTGCAAGGCCCAATTCAAAAGCCTCCAATCTGACAGCTCTACTTTGGACAAATATGTGTCTAATTCCTCCAACTTAGAGAGAACATCATCAGAAAATTTCGTGGACTTCAATTGTAATCCAGTTACATAGAGCCAATTCCCTACTTCCATTTCTTTCTGTAAATCCCTTAACTGATCACAATTAAAAGTATCATTGAATTCTTTTGAGAAAAGGACACGTTTCAAATCTGCCATTGTCTTCATTTTATTTATTGTAATATCCCAAACTAATCTGCCTTCGATTCCTGATTTTTTTTGTTTTTGTTCATCAAATTCTTGGCATGCTGCTGTAAATCTCTGTATTTCTGAATCTTTAGCTTGTTTGAAATGTTGTTTATGATGTCTACTTATGCAACTTCAGTTCCCAAATCTCATAGACATTTCATCAACCTATAACATGCATTTGCCAGAAAGAAACATTACCAAATGTATTGCAATTTATCAAACAGTTGGGAAGATAGAATAGCTGGATTCAAATTTAAGATTTGAATGTTCCCCTTGTTGTTTACACTCAGGAATTCTGATATTTCAGTTTATATCCCAAAGACATTCTGTCAAACAATTGACTTACATTCTTCTAACTGAGGAATTGGTGCAATAACTTCTGAATTTGCTGATGAAAAATCAAAACTACCTGCAATTGATATTATACAATTCCTGTCCTGTGATTGATGTATATTGTTTTCTCTTTTGTCATCATATGCTGTCTTAGACTCCTCACATAACCATATATGAAATGTGCTCACCCGATTAGAATACCTGTGTGGACCCACCTCTCTAGGATGCATAGAGCTGAACAAACACCCTCAGGCTGACAAGATCATGGCTCTGATACCATTGAAAGATCCCTAACCAATTCTGATCTGAATTTTCTGATTGTTTTGAAACTGCTGATTTGTTTGTTTCAATTTTTGTCTTTGACCAGCGAAGTGTATGTTGGTGTTTTTGCTTGAGTGCTGATTTACTTGATGTTTGAGTTTAAATGTTTGTTTGTTTTAGGACCAAATCATAAGGAAACCATAGAAACATGGAAGAGAACTTTTGCATAAGTAAAAGATAACACTTGCACATCAAAGGAACACCTTTAAACTGATTATATCAGATCTGATTACAAATTCAAAGGTCTGATTTCCACTAAATCAGACTATAACAGCAACCAAAAAACTTCTATGAAATGCAATATTAAACTATCCCAATGATAATCACATACCCGGGAACCAATGCATACTTTATGGAATATGTAGTTGCTGAAAGCCCAATTTCCAGCGAAGATCTAAGTGAATATGATTCCTGTTTTGTACGGCCAGCTAGTATAGGTACTGGAATGAGGATATATGCTGATAAATAGACCCAATCTGCACTTATACCCTGTTAATCTACTGCTGCAATCACTCCAGCTGTAATTACAACCTGTAAATAAATCCAATGACGTCCTAATGGAAACCCAGTGTAGATTTCCCTGTAATGTGAACTGGGTTGTCGTCCAATCCATTGCCCTCTAAGGGTTTTCGTCCTCAGAAGAGCTGCAACCTACTGAAACTCTATTCAGAGCTCCAAACCTGCACTTGTATTTTTAGAAAATGATGAATGAATGACCAAAAGATAGCCCCATTCATTGCTTTATAGATTTCATCTCCCTTTTCCATAAAATATCAATAAAATAATCCCACTAAAGGGTATGCCCACCTTGAGGGTTACTTCCTCATGAAAAAGTCACACCATCTTTCAAAACAACATTAAAGCTACTAGGATGGGGTACTTTTTACTATTCTCCTTCTAATTCTCTGTTACTGTTCACTTTCACTGTTCACATCAAGGCAAACCTTTAGTGTTTTCAATTCAACTCTTGAAATCAACATTTAACATCAAACTGAAGGTCTCAAAAGGTTCCCTGCAAAGCACCAACACCCTCGGTCGGGTTCCCTAACCAACCTATTGACCTACGGAAACCCTGGTAATAGGCCAACCACTGCTCATCTATGTGCCATCTAGGAAGGGGACATTACACTTTCTTAGGGATGTTGATTGTTCAAGGGCACCACAAGGATGTAGAGTATCAGTTTGACATCCTCTACGATGCTATTAAGGAGGTTGGTCCCGAGAATGTGGTGCAGGTCACAACAGATGCAACCTATGTGTGCAAAACAAAGGGGAAGTTGGTTGAGACAACCTACAAACATATATGGTGGACTCCTTGTTGTGTGCATGCCATGAACAATGCACTCGAGGGCATGGGAAAATAGACTAGATCAAACAGGTAGTTCATAATGCAAGAGATGTGCAGATGTTTATCTACAACCACCACACATCACATACACTATTCTAGACCTTCTCCAAGAAGGAATTTCTCAAACCTGTAGAGACTAGATATACCTCATACGTCATTTGCTTGGAGAGGATGCTTGAGTTGCAAGAGCCATTACAACTAATAGTCATGACATAGGAGTGGAATCGGTGGGCTCAATTCCAAGTCAAAGCAAGGGAAGAGGGTGAAGGAAGTGGTGAAGAGAGACAATTTTTGGACTGATGCCAAACACATTGTCTCCATCATATCTCTAATTTTCAAAGTGATTAGACATGGGGACTCTAATGTTCCAAACCTTGGAGAGGTGTATGAGTGCATTAATCACATGCTTGGTCAAATGAAGGTTGTTATTCAAGCAAAAGACCCCACCTTGAAGTTTTTAAATGAATACATTCGGCCTATCATTCAAAGGTGGTGAGAAAAGCTCAACACTCTCTTGTACATGGTTGCCTATGCATTGAACTCAAAGTGGTACATGCAAAGGCTTAGCAAAGTTTCCCCTATGGTGGATGTTGAGGTGAAGGCAGGCTTCATGAAGGCAATTCAAAAGATGTACAATGTTGAGGATGCTAGCACCATTCGTCATAAGTGGAACAACTTTGCCATGTAGGGGATATGCAGAAGAGGCAAAGATGGATAAGGAGACTATGGCATAGGAGGAGACCCAATACTATGGTGGACTATGCATGGGCCTCATTCATTGACAACCACACTAGCCATTCGCTTCTTGTCCTAGGTTTCTAGTTCTTCTAATGTTGAGAGGAACTAGTCTACACACAACTTCACCCACTCTATCAAGAGGAATAGGCTAACCTCTAAAAGGGTGGAGAAGCTTGTAGTTGTATGTAGTGCCTTGCATCTAATTGACTGCAACATGCTTACATATAAGAAGAGTCCAGCAGCACAATGGGATGTAAAGCCAAAGGAGCCAATACAGATGGATGATGATCAAGCATAGAGAGGATTGGTTGGTGTCTGTTTGGAAGAGCTTGAGCTAGATGGGTCTAGTCGTTCTAGCGACAAGTTTGCTTCAACATTTGGGATGATGATTAGAGTCGTAGACCACTAACGCATTGGCCAATGTATCTCAATGTAATCATCATATTGAAATTTTGAATATACTAATAAATTGATATTCAGCATTTTCAATGCATTATGTTTAGTAGTTTACAATTTCAATTATTATTTCTTATACATTTTTTATAACTAAATTTTCAAGTATTGTATTATATTCATAGTTCCACGGAGTTTCAGGGATGGGGACGAGGGGACGGCAGGGGACGTGTTTCAGAGACGGGGGGGCGGGGGGCCTAAATTTGGGGACGGCGGGGGGATGGCGGAGGGGGAGCGGTGCGCTGAAATACATATAATACTTGAAAAATTATTTATAAAAAGATGTATAACTGTAGAAGCCTAAGGAATAAGTAAAGTTTAGAGTTTAAACACATTGCAATGATTTCATTGAACTAGTGAACACTGAAACAATGTACTTAAATTTAATAGACATTGGAACGAGAACTAGATGTTTCATAATTTGAATTTCATAATCATTGTTCATAATTACAATCAAGTATCAACAATGTTCAAAATACTGAAATAGTAAATACTAAATACTAAATACTAAATGCCAAAATGGTTAATGGCCTGCTGCCTCCAATGATCTAATCATCCCCAAGCTCCATGTCGATCTCCTCATCACTGGAACTGCTGGAGGCTCGACAATGCAGGCACAACAGAACTCCACACGCAGTGCAAAAACAATGAAACAAAGAAAAGAAAGGTTAAAAATGAGACATTAAGCACTTTTAGGTTTTCATTTTCCTTGAAATTTAAAAAAAAATGATTAAAAAATGTTTTCCGAGGGGACGTCTAGAAGTCTCCCCAAGGAGAGATGTCTAGAAGTCTCCCCAAGGAGAGACGTCTCAGAGACAGCAGGGGGGCGGCGATAGGGCCGGGGGGCGGCAGCGAGGCATTTTGCCGACGTCTCCCCGTCCTAGAAACGTCCCCCTTTGGGGGACGGTTGGTTTCGGGGGGGGATGTGTCCCCGTGGAACTATGATTATATTTGCACCATCATCCCCCTATCGTCCCCAAATTTGGGCCTTGGTACCCCTATCCCTGAAACCCGAAACTCCTCCCATGTCCCCAAAATTGTGGAACACTGCCTAAAATAAAGTGCTTGAGTCTCAACCACCAAAGAGAGGTGGAGATGGTAGATCTTGTCATACCATGATATAAAGTAGCAGAAGACACATGTAAGTGGTGAGAGCATGCCCTTAGCTAGGCAAGGGGAATCCTTGAGCCATGTGACCAATGATGTTAGAGAGTCAAGTTGAATGATGATGCCATCTAATATCTATAAGAAATTCTTAAGAGCAAGCCAACTTGGGGCCATTGTGAAGTAAAAAAATTCAATGCACTATCAGTAAATATCATCATTGATAGCTCTATTGATGACCATGTTTAAGGGAAGGTGAGGAAGGACATCTAAGGAATATCTAGATGGAGGAAGTTGATTGATAGATATGTCAATAGATTGAAGAAACAAATTGGTCTCTGAATACCAACAACATAGACATCTAGTAGGACCTAAAGCAATAATCATATTTGAAGAACAAAGTGCTAAGTAGTTTGAGGCTGAATCACCCAAGAACGTGAGGTTGAGGATATAAACAGTGATCTCAAAGATACACCAAAGGTGAAGAAGCTGATAAGAAAACTCCACTCTGACAATGCACTAAGGATATCTAAGTTTGCAATAAATCATATGCTGTAAATGAAAGTTTGGGTCCTCATAATACAAGCCCTATGAGAATTCTCTCAAACTAGGGCCCCAAATTTCATGTGCATAAAGAGATGATACCTTAATAACTACACTAAAGAGGCACATATTTAAATAGATACCATGGAAATGTGTATCGAAAACATTGGTGTACTAAGATTGAAAGTGAGGTATATCCCTTATAAACACAACCATGTGGCAGGATGTAGAAAAAACACAATCCAACAAACTAGACTCCCAAATAAGTACGGTCCTTTCAAACCCACATGGAGCACCACCACATCTGTTGAAGATAATGGTCTTAGTTTTGCTAAGGTTCACCACAAGCTAGCTAAGATTGCAGTAACAAGCAAGTTTTTCAAGTTCTCTCTATAAAACATACACTAAGAGAGAGATGAGGGCAAAATCATTAGCAAAGATCAATGTAGCAATCAAAGCATGATGCAATATACAACCAATATCAACACAAGCATGCTACCAAAAACAATCTTGAATCTCATCGATGTAAATATTAGAAATAGACAATGAAAGAAGGCAACAATACTTGACCCCAATAGTACTCTCAACAAAGTTAGAGAGACAATGGAGAGTTCAAAATTGGCCAAAATCTATCTCATAGAGCCTTATGATGACAATAATGAAAGAATTTGAAATATCAATATCACATTGTTTCTAGAAAAGATGTCTCAAAACATAATTAAAGGCTTTTGTAAAATCTAAAATGCAGCAAAAGGTGACAAGCCTCCTCAACAATATCTCAAAGTGTAAAAATATGGTCAGAGGTCTCAAAGTCTCCTAAAGATGGCATGCCACTTCACTTTACAATAACGACTCTCCAAACAATCAAAAAAAGCTTCATGTCCAACCTAGTAGAATAAATTTTGGAGGCTATATGCCTAATAATGAGGGTCCTTAATGTATTTGAATTTGAATCATCTCCCTGCTTGAGGAAGCGTATGATACTATGATGTCCTAAAACCAAGAGGTGGGGGACCCTAAGTAAACAACCTCATTAAATAGTTTGCAATTTGTTCTTTGCATAGCTCTTTGTAACCTTAAGAGAATAAATAAGAGGAATGTTGGAGTGTTTAATGTTGATTTAGGTCTTTTCCTTAGGGGGACCTATCTCTATGTACGTATTTATGGTCCACACAACCTTGCACACCTTGTGCATTGTGCAATCTATATTGAGCCTTGTTGTCCTCTCTCATTTTCCAATGACTTAAATGTGTATAAATACATATGCTAAGATCATTGTTTGTATCTTATTCAATTTCATTCTATTCAAAGTGATTCTTTTAGTATACATGCACCAATACAATGCCTTGTGTTTCTTATTCTTGTGTACCCTGCTTTCTTGGAATTGTTTCTTTTGGTTCTCAGATTATGTTGCATTAATTTCTTATGCAATAATCTTTATATTTTCCATAAGGAGGAGATTATGACGATGGGGTGATTCGAAATATCATAGAGAGATCTTCCATAGGAAACATACACCTAGGGCTCATTGTTTGAAATAAGCATTTTCATCTTGAGGGTAAACCAAAATGTTTTAGGGTAATGGAAGGTATCACACAATGATAATCCCTTTGCATGGAGGGTACAAATGAATGGTTGTGCCTTAAAGCAAAACAAATCCTCTAATGCAAAGAATGCCACTCATCACCATGCCAACAATTCATGGGATAAAATATGAGAGAGCAAGATGAAATAGAATGGTGAACTATATGAGGAAAAGAGTCCAAATTTACCTCTCTGAGGACATGGAATAAAAATTCATACTTGGCAGCAAAGATGGAGAGAGAGTGATAGCATGTCATTAGTTGGGAAAGGCAGGAAACATAATCAATAGCTTACTAAGCATAAAAGTGGATCAATTGGCTAGTGACTATTGGATGACCCAAGGAGGGAGGGGAAGAGAATGCACATGGATGGTGAAAGATAAAGTAGCATCTTGATAAGAGTGGGCTAATGGAAGATAAGAAAATGCACCACTCGTGCCCCTAGTATGAGGAAAACAAGTTAATATATTGTCGTCCAAAAAACATTGTAGCCCATTGAGAAGGTGAAGACCATGTACTTTACCTAGTTGGAGAATGTCTCCAACAAGTTGTGACATGATTTATCCCGATCAGTCAATGTCCGCTACAAACCAAACTAGTCAAAGTCTATCTCTTGAAGACACCTCATTCTCCAATGAGATCATACTCTAGGCCTAGCAAGTCCCAATGCAAGCATTAAAATCATCCAAAGAGAAGAATAACATGCGATTTGCAAACAAGATTGAGATAGGATCACCATAAATGCATAGTAGAAAACAGGCAAAGAAATTGGTAGAAATAGCAAACCATTATGAAGAAATCCTAGAGAATGAGCCAAGTACCTTGGAACACAAAATCAAATGTACTCGGAATGCTTGTCCCTAGGAAACATTGACACCTTGGATTGAAAGAAGTCATAAATGAAGCAATCAGTATCTCCAAACCCCTTTACACTCTCTAACCTACAAGTTTCATGTTGGAAGATCGTGACCCTATAGTAAGGTGTTACTAGATGAGGGCCCACACAAGTCTATTGTAGGTCTAGTAAGAAAAATAAGAGCTGTGATACAACAACGCCCTTGAAGGTACTTGGAAAAGACTAGTATTGCACCATTGTAGCTGTAGCAGGCAATTGAAATACCACTATCACCTAGTATGAGTGCCATCCTCTATATGGCCAAGGACATGACCATTATAAGGAAGGAGAGCCCCGAATCACTCCCCTGCAATTCCAAATTTTCTTTACTGGAAGCCACAGCTTGGCACAAGCCTTTTCTAGCTTCTCCACTTGGAACTGTGTGAGATTTGCATTTACATAAACTTTATTGGGGGAGAGACTAGGTTCCTTTTGCCCTTCAGCATTGATAAACTCTCTTCTACAGACTGAAACTTGATAACAAGAGTGTTATCATGAGTCACACAAGTTTTAACTAGGAAGATGTATTTTAGATTAAAATCCTTCATTTGCCATACTCTCTCTTCTTCAAATTTTTCTTGTACTTCCATTTCAACAATTTAAGTTTGTGTTTTCTCCTTCAACCACCTATACCCATGATTTCTGTTCATCCGCATTTCTTTAACATACTTATTGGGCTGTAATCTTTTGTTTTAAAGATACTTGTGCTAATTTTTAATCTCCAATTGTTTCGTTTGAATTTAGGATCTTACTTCATGTAACTTCTGAAATCCTCAAGCATCAGTTTGGGGGCTTGGGATTACTCAAGTTTAATTATCCTTGCCTTAAGATTGGCAACAACAAATTTGTCTTTCTGTGGCAGCTGTTGCTTGAGCACAGACAAAAGTCCTCTAAAATCAGATCCCAATTTCTCAGTTGCTAAATTCCACTTGCACAATCTGCTATATTAATTATTGGGTATTTGACCATCTTGAACTCATAAGACCAAGGAAATTTGACCACCTGCACCTGGGGAAAAGGGGTCTTCATGTAAGGTATTTCCCAATAGACAGGACCTTGTGTACTAATTCTCAAATTTTGCCAGGTTTTTAGCAGACCTACAAGAAGTCTTACACAGTCTGTCAGATCCTGCAGAGTCTGAATGGAGAGAATCCTACCTGCTTTTGTCTGATAGTTCTAAAATTTTAGGTTTCTGAAAAAATATTAAGCGGTGTCAAATAATGTTCTGTCTGCTCAGAAATTTCAGAGATCTTGTCTGACTAAGCATTAGATGGTTGGCATACTTAGAATGCTTTCTAAGAGCATATAATTAAGTTGGATACAATCACATTTGAAGCATTTTGTAATATATACTTAAAAGAGGAACATATTGGTATATTCTAACATTATTTGAATCCTGAAAAGGCTAAATTTCTTAGCAACATTCTCCTTTTGAACAGCACAAATAAGTGCGTACATAAAACAATTCAGAAATGACATAATTAGCAGAAATAATTCTGGAAATACACAAATGTTATGACAACTAATAATTGTCTAACATAAAGATCTTAACTAAATTAGTGTTGGAGTTGAATGTTATATATCCTACATCTCCATCAAACAGAATTAACATTGCATGGATATTCAAGAGGAATCTTACCTATTCCAATTTGTACAATTGTAAACTTGAAATAATTACGTGGCGGCTGGACAACTGATGCTATGATAAACCCTATTAGAGAACCAGATATTGCAGCAAGTATAACATTCATTGGAATAAACCACCTGCAAGAAGAAAATTTTACATCTAAAATCAAGCATGCTTCTGCTAGTGGGTTGAAATCCAAAAAACAACACATAGCAGAGTCCACAATGGAAGCAGGGATTTAGAAAAACATACTAAAACCATATTCCAAACGACATATCTTTTAGTAATTACAAAAATTGAATTATGACTTCAGAGAGCTTAGAACAAGGCTAGATATGTCAAATTGAAAAATGATAGGAAGACCATGATGTAAAATGAGCGCAGAATGTTCGAAAGATAAGAAGGTTCAGTCTTAATATCCCCCTACTGCCAAGGGATGATTAAAGCAACAAGTTCCATGACCATCTTATAATCATTGCCTACAATGATTACATAGATTGGACAGAAACAAGTTGTATGACCATCTTATAATTATCGCCTACATTGATAGATACATCGGCCTAGTGCACAACAAGTTCAGCAAAGATTCCACACCCCATACTATAATGGTCTCAAGCTACCTAGTACCATGCAAAGTGTCGCAGCATAGCACTAGAGCTAAGTATTTAGTCCACAAGCCATCAACCGGGTTCAACACTTCAAAACAGTAACCATGGTAAAATTAAATATTGTTAAAAAGGAAAAAAAAACTCTGGTAATTTGATCTTTGCCTAACTGCCATGAAACTGGCTATGCAATTCTGACAGATGTGATTGCATATAGGCACTTAAACATCAAACTTTGGATAAGGCCAGTTGCAATCACGGAATCAGTTCTGGGCAATTTCAATGGTGCACCCAAAGGACTGATATATATATAGTGCATGAGATACTGCTAGTCCTGAAAGACCTGTCACGCATCTTTACTCATAATGCCACTTCCTAAATTTTGTTAGGCATAATTGAATACAGTGAAATCTAGCATATCCAAAAGCATTTGGTTCAATTTTGACTGGCTACTGCAAACTTGGTAATAACAGTGTTGAGGCGTCATGTTTCAGAGTGTTGAAAGTTAATTCTAGAGCTTTTGCCCAGTGAAATTTCAAAAACTCTGTTCATTTTGAGAAATGAGAAATCAACGTACAAAGATAGTCAGATACTCTCGTGAAGCTATGAGTCTCCATTAAATTTGTTGGCCTTAGCCATTAGCATATTACTCAACTCTTTTTATAATCAATCTCGAATTTACTGCCCTCCTCAACTAATCCTAGATATAGCAGTGATTTCCTAGCAATTTCATAATTCTTCATGTTCAATTGCAGAGTATGACTACACAAAGTCTCCAATGCTTAAAAATTCAAATGATTCAAATCTTCTCGCATGATTTACTGAGAATATGAATTATTAAAATTAACTGCCAAAAAATTCAAGATATGGCCTAAAAATATTATTCATCAGCCTCATAAAAATAGTAGGTGTATGCCACAAGCAAAAAGCCATCACAAACCACTAGTTTGAAGAGAAATAATACTGATAAACCTGTGTAGGAGAAGCAATGCTAACAAAATCTCAAATGTAGTAGAAAGAAATAATGGCGCACACATGCTATAACAAGAGAATTTACCCTAGGAAACCCTTTCGTGAAAAAAACCCAACAAAAACAGCATTCACTTACTGTATTAACTCAACCAATCACAATACAATAAGATATTTCGCACTTATGCTTAACCCTAATCAATATTTGAGTATTTATAGGCACATTAGTATAGGAAGCCATTAAGCCGTATTACAATACAATGGGTATAAAACCATGGGCCAAAAAACACACCCATATGGCCAAAAAAATTTGAGGGGTATCAACATGTAAAGTACACAACACATTCAACATACTCCTTTCCCTTGTTAATTCTTCCCCTTCTTTATATTGTTGTCAATTTTGCATTCAAATTTATATGTTTATCTTTTCATCGTGTTGGCATTGTCTTCTTCTTTGTGCATCCTTTAACTCTATGCATGTGAAAAAAACTCTGCATATCCCTGATGGATGTCATACCTTGAGAAAATATTTGACACCCATGTTGTTGACTCATCAACTCTCAAAAGACTCGTGAATTTTTCCAATTTTAAAAAATTGCAAACTTATGTGATATTTACATTGAATTGTGGCAGTGTGAAAAATCCATAAGGGGTATAAAACATGCAAAGTATTCAACACATATGTAACAAATCTCCCACTTGTTGAATACTTTGCATAGGAGGCCATGCATACATAAATCAGCCACTAAGGCCAGCAATGCCCATTGATTTCCTACACCAAGAAAACTTGTCAGTATTAATAGACTTCATCAATGATTCAGCAACATTCTCCAAGGCATCAACAACACCTTTCTTCTTCAGCCATGTCTCTAACAAAATAATTTTGCACAATAATATGCTTCATTTGAGCATGATAAGTGGGTTTCTTTGCCAAACAAATTGCACTTTGATTATCACAATCTACCCTTACAATTTTCTTTAAGAAACAAACATTTGAACACAACCTCAATAACCATATTACTTCCTTATTGGCTTCCATGTACTCAACTTTTGTAGTTGACAGCACAACAATTCCCTATCTTTTGCTGATCCAGCTAACTACTCCACCAAACAAATTAAACATATAACCACTTGTAGGTCTTTAGCAATTAATATCTCCAACTCAGTCGACATCAATAAAACCTTCTACATCTAATATATTCATTTTAGGTCTTCCTTGGTAGAAGATTACATAGTCTAAAATACCAAGCAAATATTTTGAAGACCATATTTAGTCTAATATTCTCTCCTTGGATTTGATATACATCTTCTCAAAACTCCCATTGCATGGGCAATGTCTAGTCTAATACAAACCATGGCATACATAAGATTTCCAAGAACACTTGCATGAGGAACATGAGATATGTCCTCAATATCCTCTTGTTCCATGGGACATTGTTCTATAGATAACTTTAAACCAACAGGAATAAGAATATTAACAAGTTTGCATTCTTGCATTTTAAACCTTTGCAATATAGTCTAACATATTTCTTTCTATTCATCATAAGTTTCTTGTTTATACAATCCCTTTTAATTTCCATGCCAAAATAAAGTTTGTAACACCAAAAACCTTCATACCAAACTGTGATGAAAATTGAGATTTAACATCCTTAATCATCTCCTTATTGCTTCCAACTAGCAACATATTATCAATATATAATACCATGATAACAAAATGGTCACCAACATCCAAGTCCCAACACATAAGTATCAAACTTCTAATACCACATCTTAGGTGATTGTTTTAGGCCATAAAAGGACTTCTTCAACCTACAAACCAAGTCCTTTCTTTCAACTACAAAATTTTGTAGTTGTAACATATCTTTCTTCTTCAAGATCCCCATGTAGGAGAGTTGTCTTCACATCCATCTGTTCTACTTCAAGATCAAAAGTAGTAGAAAAAACCAAAAGAAATCAAATAGAATTTAACTTAGCAACAAGAGAAAATCTCACCAAAGTCAATTCCCTCCATCTGGGAATATCTCTTTGCCACCAAATGAGCTTTATATTTCTCTAATATACCTTTTAGATGAAGCTCTCACTTACTATATTAACTCAACCTTTCACAATAAAATAATATATTTCGCACTTGTGCTTAACCCTAATCCATGTGTGAGTATTTATAGGAACATCAATATCATTCCAAGTACCTTATTCCTTTATGTAAACATGCTAACAAACTGATTTTATATCTTTCATTCATAAAATATTATTGCTCCATATAATGTTTACAAAATACTCAAATCTTTTGCAAGGGATAATTATTCAATTGTGAGGTAGGAATCCACATACAACTGCCATTATTCATCCAACTTTGGCACCAGATGATGATTTACCCACATGGGAAGTACAAAATTCAATGTCTCCCTACTCTAGTAGTTCTTTAATCTCCTTTCTAATTTCCTCATTTTCAAGAATAAAACCTTTATGTAGGCCAAAATTATGTCCAATATGCTACATTTTATCAAACTAGGATGTCCCTTATTTTTTGTTAATTTGGGATGAACTAGTGTCCCGGCGACATAAGGGTGTTCCCATACCTACACATTTAGACAACAAAGAAAAACATGTAAGGCTTCTCGTGAGCTTGTTGTGACCGAGATCAAGCCTTCTCAAATGGAGTAGAGAGAAAAGTAAGGAATCCAAATAGCCTTCCAGAATTAGCAAGGAAATAAATTGATAAAGACCATCTGTTGGAATTTGCAATATGTAATTCCAATTAATTCACACAAGAACTAGGAAGACTTGTTCCTAAAACATAATGTAGACATTAGGGCATCATTGGTTAGAAGCAAGAAATAAAACACACAAACATAAATGAAAGTCAGGGACTTGTTGAATGGAAAGCAAACTCGTGATCTCACTTATTGGTGGTGGTCAATGGTTTATTCGAATGCCAACTAATAGCCTTGTTTTAGATGGAGGTTAGGTCATCGTTAAACTGCTCAATCATGGGAATCTGCCTGCAAGAAGATATCCTCATCTTATGATTTTAGGAGAAAATACATTGAACCGTTTTTTATCTACATTGTTTATTTTTATTTGAAGAGCTATTTTTTGTTAATACGCTTGTTTTACTTTTGTACATAACTTTTAATATTACTTTTGAAAAAAACCGTCATTCATTATTTCAACTATTCTTTTGTTTTGTTTTTACTTTGAAAAGTGTAGTAAATATTATATACTTATATGTTACTTTTTAATAGTTTCATTTGTAGGCATTAATATATATTTTAAAATTTGATGTCTTTATATTTTAAAATTAAATGTCTTTTCTTTCACAGTCACAATATCAGATGCTTCTTCCCCCTGCTGCCACTGTAGGTTACACCTCTTGCCGTAGAAAAAATTTGACATCCCCAAAACCCAGTCCCCCTGTCCCCGAAACTCAGAGAAACACCATTAAATTATTAATTAACATTGATGTATTAATGATGTTCTCAGATTCAATTGTATGCGGAAATTAGTTATCTGCTAATGTTCACTTTATCTTGAGTTGGCTATGGTAGTAACAGACCATGACATATATCATAAAAGACATCACTGTGTAGAAGACACTCACAGAGGAAGACATCATATCCAAAATAAGGAACCAAATGAATAGTAACCTTTGAGACTATGAATTAGCTGGTACTTCTAATCCTAGACATTTCTCATAATAGCCCACGGCAGATAGTTCAAATCTGGAAATAATAACCAACTGAACCTGTCATCGGGAGAAAAATAAAGAAACAACTGTACCTAGATGATCACCCAGAGATAGCAAACCATCCCACAACAGTTACAAACTAGAAAAGTTGGCCATATGGGTTTCAAGACAGCTCTGTTGCTTTCCAGACCATGTGTGAGTAGTCATACAACATTACTGCCGTACATCTGTCTGATGATTTCACAAAAGACATCTGATACAGCTCCTTTCAAGATATTTCAGGAAACATGAAGGAAAAAAGAGTATCAGGAGATTAGAAGACATGCAGATAATATAACAGCTGGTAGGCAAATATGTTTTCCTTAATGGATTATGCTCACAACCGTACTAGCTGTCCATGTTACTTTTCCTGGCATACATAATGCTTCTTTTAGTTAGATAGACAAAATAACTGTGTTTCACGAGTCTAGCTTCTGTACTTTATAAAAGATGAAAACGTGTATTTCATGGTCTCTCAAATACTTTCTCAACACTGTTGGATTCATGGCCTTAGAATTCCTCTGTCAGCTGAGAGTCTGTTCTCACCAGGGTGATAGGAAGCATCACCTTTGCTCCCTCTGGGATGTGGAGACAGTGGAGCACTTGATAGTGTTACATACACTAAGAATTTGGGGAAGATACTAGTGCTTGTAGCCTTGTACAGAGATTCAGGTGAATCACTTGTTACATTTTTCTCTTTTCTGATCAGAGATGTTTGGCTCTTTACTCCAGGAAGCGGTCACCTTCAGGCTTCAGGTTTTGTAGTGTAGCCTAAGGACTACCATATTGATTACTTGTTACAGCCTATTTCAGTAGTAGGAGGTGCTTGCTCCCTTTGGATGTGGAAATGGTGGATCACTTGACAGTGTCCCATACACTACAAGATTCGGGGAAGATATTACTGCTTGTAAAAGATTCAAGTAAGTCATTTGTTACATTTTTTTCTTTTCTGATCAAGAATGTTTGGCCCTTTACCTCTGAGAAGCAGTCACCATCAGGCTTCAGGTTTTACAGGGGACCCTAGGGACTGCCAGATTGATTCCCTGTTATGGCTTATTCCAGTAGTTGGAGGTGTTAATTGTCCCTTGGATGCTGCACTTACCCACATGGATGGTGACAGATAGGTGAGGCCATAACCTCGGTGTGCACCTATTGGAATTTGTCCTCCTTTCCTCATTCCAGGCATGGTATATCTGGTGTTGTCCAGTCTAAAGGGCCAGGTACCAACTTTGTCTGTGTTCGAGAAGATCTGGCCAGAATCACATCATAAACTTCCTTGCCACTAGTGGAGGATCATCAGCCTTGAATTTTAGTGGAGAATTTGGTAGACACTCTTTAGTTTCAATTTCCATTGACCTATTTTCTTTATTTGTGGATACAAATATAGTTTACTTGTCTTTCTATAATCCTCCAAGGAAGAGGATTCATTTTGAAGCTTGCACACCAAAAAATATTGTTAACCTCTTGAAGTTGACAATGGCCAGATTCTACAAGTGAATTTTCTCATATGTTTGGATGTGCATAATTGTGACACCTTTAGTTGATCTAACATTATGTTCCTAAAATCTATTACCAAAGAGAAATTTGAGATATTAAGAAAACTGACTTTCAATGGGAATAAGAAATTACAAGAAACAGCACAGATACTGCAGTAAAGTTCTTTTACTTTATTATGGAGTTGTTCAGAATGGACTGATTGACAAGTATGAACTTTATACTATTTAATATTTATAAATTAAGTAGGTAGTTATTTGCATATTTTGTTATAACACTGACAGGTAAGAGTGCAAGGTTTGAGCTGGTGAGGCTTGAGGCTTAACCTAAAGCTTTATAAGGGAAGCGGCTATGCACTTATTGCAGGAGACAGGCAATTCCATGGAGTTGACCTAATCAAAGGAGGAACCACATCAGCCCTGAGAACAGTAAAAGCCTAATAGTTCATTTCTAAGTACACGACAAGAGGATTTGCAAGGGATAATGTACAGGCACAATATAATTGACACTCTGAGGGATATTTCAGTAGAGTCACAATATCTCTCCAAATTTTTTGACCTCCAGATAGTCTGTATTTTGTGTTCATGTGCAAAACTTAACTGTTCCGTGTCTTTTTGAGTTGTATAGAGCCATGGTGGATGAATATCAGAACTAATTTTCTTTTAGCAACGGCACATTTCTCACTAGATGTTAAAATCAACATATTAAACAAGTAAGATGGCCAAGAATTTGAATAGAGATCATCTTACCATTCAATCATCTTTTGCAGTGTCAACGCTCTTCCCAATTGTGTGAAGATCAGACATGGCAGAAATAGGGCAAAAACAAGCTACAAAAAAAATATTGTCAGTGAAATGAAGAAAGAAACCAAAACAATGATTATAGCACACACATGCATGAATGAGCATTAGAAATAACACAACAGAGCAGTTCTCTTGTCAAAGCAAATCCACAGGAAAAGACCAAACTAAGGCCTGAGAAGATGAGTACCCCATTAAGAAGCTTTCTGCTCGATGGTGTAAGAATATTGATATACTTGGTAGCCATCACGAACCCAAAGGAACACATCACAAACACCTTTGCAATTGGTAAGACTGCAAATTTTATCATTTTCATGATGGATTCGCTGTCACCCTCCATTGCTGACAACATGGCTTAAGGAAACACTAAAATTATTTTGATAAAAACCTGTGTCTGGTGGATAAGTTTTAAGCTCAACCAGATCTCCTTCAGTCAAATCTAGGGAACCCTCGGAGCATGCCTCAAATCTTCAGACAAACTTAGCTCCCAGTTGCAAAAGATATTTAGGTTCCACTAAAAGTTGAAGCGGGGTACAGCCTTGGTTTCATTTATGTTAAATTATCATGCACTGAGCCAAAACACTTATAATCTAGCCAGTTCAGGTTCAACGTGAAGAGAATTGACCAGAGCATGGGCAAGAGTCACAGATTTACATGCAAATGTAAGACAATTGCACAGATAATTCATTCGCTGCACAAAAAGTTTGAAACAGAGCATAAGCCACAGTAAGCAAACTAATATTAGTGTCTGAATTAAAAAAATCCAATAGTTATAGAGGAGTTTTCTTTAATTACACATATTTTAGGCACAATCATCGCATTTACGGTAGAAAAACTGATACATAAAATCTAACAATATAACAACCACGTTCTTACATGAAATCACACAAAATCTTATTGCGAGACACTTGAATAAAGCTTTAAAATTTTATTTTAATGAATGAACATCCAGAAAAACAATCTTCCACATTGATCCATCCTACCTACAATCAATCAACTCGATTGTGAATGTACTAAGAAAATTGTATGCATACAAATGCAGTGGATCTGATCACGAGGTTTAGTCATTAAAAAGCCACAATTTAGTCCAATTTAGTCCTCACTTTGCAAAGAAGTGATCAAATTCATACAAATAGAGATCTGCCCCAAACAATCTTAAACCTCTGAAATACCTATTTGCTCTTCTTCAAATGAATGTCGCAAAAATTAGCGCCCTTGCACGTAAGCCTCGCAATTATGAGGAATAATTTAATCCAAATCCAAATTCCTTTGTTACCGTTCAAAACGGTTGGAAATAGTTGTCTGTTGATTAAATAGTCACAATTTGATCTTAACTTCAAATGAAAATTATACAAATCGATGCAGATAGACTCCTGAAGTGAGTCTACCCTAAACAAAGCTTGGATTTTTAAAATATTTAATTTCTCCCAGTTTCCACGGGACGAAATTACTCCGCTGGTCCAAATTCCTGCGATAATATTCGAAAATCGAAACAGTTAAAAATTTATTATTTGGAGATTACAATAGTCACTATCTGCTCCTAAATTTGCGTTATAAAAGAGCAAATATTGATGCAAATAAACTCCACAAGCAAATCTAACCTAAACAGACCTATTTTTTTTTAAATATTTGAGTTGTTCAAATTTCTGCCGGCAAACTTTCGTACAGTGCACATAAGCTTCACAATCATAAAGAATAAACTCTCCTCTGGTACAAATCCCTGCAATGCTAATCAAAACGCTTAAATTTAACCATTTGGAGAGAAAATGGTTACAATTTAGTCTATAAAAACTGCTCGACAGATAGATGTTTGAAGCAAATATGCTTCCTTCAAATTTTAAAATATTTGGTGCTGTTCGAATTTCTCCCCGCAAAAATGTGTGCTCGTGCACAAAAACTTAAAAACAATTAGAATACTTTGCTCCCCTGCTTTAAATTCCTGCGTTTTTTTGTTCAGAGTAGTTGAAAAATAATTGCTAAGGCAAAAGTTGGGAAAATTATGCAAAACAAACAAGTCGTTTACTTAAAATTAATTGCGTTGGAAAAATATAGCCATTCGCAAACTGCGAAAATACAGCGAGTATATATTGAACATAACTTCCAAGGCAAATTAGATGCCGTAAAGCAACAGAATAACTGAAAAATTATGAAACGCGTATTTCGCCGCTAGATTGACTACCTTAAATGCAGAAAAATGTTGAAATTTACACTAAAAAGAGGAACATATAATTGCAAAAACTTTCGAATACCGTTAAAACAGCAGAAAGCCTTGAAACAAAATGATTCTTATCTTCTCCAGGGCCAAATTTACTGAATAAACTTTCTAAAGATGCAGAAAAATGCAGATATTAATTCGGCTCCACTGATTTCATACCTTTTTAGATGCAAAGTTGCATCTAGATCTGCCAGAGCATCGATATTTCGCTGCAGTCTCCGTTAGTATGCCTCTGAATATGTTTCCTTATTCTTCGAACGGATCCGACTGTCAGAACGTGGCCACGTGGCGTTTGCTGCGAGAAGCGATCAGATCCGTACGATATTTGTCTCAATAGAGAACATTTTCTGCCATAGCGGGATGCTTCTCACGTTGGTTGGACAATTTAATACTGCTTGGACTTTATTGCCATTGCCCAAAACGACATTTAAATAAATAAAGACCCAAACGAAGTTCTAAACGTAATAAAAATGCAAATAATTATTAGCTCAGAGGCGTTCCATTAATGGAAAAATTACAAATTATTATTACGTTAGAGGAACCACATCAGCCCTAAGGTACTTCTCACCCTTTTGGAGGGGCCCTCTTATGGGGGCTGAGCGTGGTTCATGTTGTGAGTAGGTAAATTTATGTTTATAGAGGCCTTTTACAATGACATCACTCTCGTGACATGCAAATTTATATTTATATGGTGGACATGATGTTAAAAATATATAACTAAAAATTGTAAATTTATGTTTAAATGGCTTAAAAATATAACTTAAAATAATTTTTAACTAAAAGCTAAATTTTATATATTCACCTATATGTAGTAAATAAAATAATTTTAAAATAAATTTGATAAAAATAAAGTAACAAATGTAAATAAAATAAAGTAATTCCTAAGTAAATATCTCTTTTAAGTAAATAAAAGTAGCTTTACTAAAAAATAATTATTTAAGTAAATAAAAAATAGCTTTTGATAAAAATAAAATAAGCAATGTAAATAAAATAAAATGATCCTTGAGTACCTCCTTGTAGTGTTGTAATTATAGTATGTGTTTTAGTTGTAATTATAGTTGTGTTTTAATTTTAATTTTTTAATTTATTAGGTAAACTTCAAATTTACTTTTTGTCAAACCAACAAAATCGTTATTATTTATAGTTATAATATTAATAATAATATTAATTATATTATTAATATTTATTATAATATATCAATTGATATTATAGTATTATAATAATATAATAATAAACATAAACATAAATATAATATAATAATATAATAATAAACATAAATATAATATAACAATATATAATATGATAATAATGCAATTATACAAATATTGTAATAATAATATTATATATTATATTATAATTATAATTATAATATAATATTATAGTAATATAATAATTATAATAAATTTATAATAATAATATAATTAAAAATTAAATATAATATCTCTAAAATTTTCGATCTTTTGTATCAATCAAGGGTTGTATAAACACTTATTAATTTAATTTAAAGCATTGCGTTTTAAAATATGGTTTTCAAATACAATTAAAACTGCAGCATGTACCAAAAAATTATTCAAAAGTTCATGAGAAGAATAGATAATAAGATATGACTAAATCATGTAAATGAACCCCTTTAAAGAACAATATGTGGTTAACAAATTCTCACTATTTACTTTGTATTGCAAAGATTACAATGGTAAAGACAACTTTTACACAAAATGCTAGAAAAGTGAAGATGAAGAGAGTACATGTGATAAATTTTTCAATAGATAAACTAAGTTTCTCATATCCATAAAGAGATGAGCCATAACATGTGGTTAACAAATTCTCACTATTTATTTTGTATTGCCAAGGTAAAAACAACTATTACACAAAATGCTAGAAAACTGAAGATGAAGAAAGTACATGTGATAAATTTTCTAGTAGCTAAACTAAGTTTCTCATACCCATAAGAAGATGCACTAATCTTCTGCCAAGACATAGGAAACCATTAATAAGAGTCTTTTAGTGCAACACAAACCCCTATCCAACATTGTTTCAAGACATTTGAGAGTCTTTTAGTGCAACACAAACTCATATCCAAGATGAAGAAATCCACCCAAAATAATGTCGGCTGCCTGTACAACTGCAATTACAATTAAAACAAAATTAGGGGAAATCAAAATGAAAATAATAACACAAATATTATTAACTTGTTATCAGTTGAAATAGAAAACAAAAAATAATGTAATAAGAAAAACATTACAAACCTCGTATTTCTCTGTTGAGAATAACATTCATACATTTATTGCTTTTAATCCAACTCCAAGCAAATAACTACTTCTTAAAATAGTTGCCAAAAAAAATGAAGTATAAACTGTTTCCTTCTTAATTTTAAAATAATAAATAGTTAATAATTTTAAGTTTTTTTTTACCATAAATTTTTATTTCTAAGTTTATATTTGATGAGCAAATACACATTTGAAGAATATATAAATTAAATCAAAATATTATATTGTAAGAGAATATAGATTTCTATGAGTGAAACAATACACATTCGAAGAAAACAAATAATATTTGTCTAACTTTAAAAAAAATCCTTTAATAACCAAAAATTACTTATTTCCCAAAAAAAATTACTCACTCATAATAATAATTAATAATAATAATAATAATATATCAACATTTATATCATAACAATATTTTAATTTAGTCACTCATTATTTAATCAAACATAGTACAAAAATTATAATTTCATTCATATGTAAAATCAATAATCCCATCCATATATATAAACTATCATATTAATATGAAATTATTATTATTATATCATTATTATTCTTATTATTATTATTATTAAGAATTATAGTGTTTTATTCAATACAAATTAAATTATCATATTAATATAAAAATAAAAATATAATATTACACAATATTATAATAATAATAATATTAATTAAAAAAATTTGTTAGTAATTTTTATATTTTTATACATAAAAAATAAAATAACTATAGAATGGTGACAAATAAATTAAATCATTATAAATTATAATATAAATATTATAATAATATAATATATTAATTTGTTACTAATTTTATTAATAAAAACAAATTAATTTGTTAGTTATTTTTTAATATTTTTATACCCAAAACAATTAAAAAAAACTATAGAAAACTGATGTAAATACATTAAATCATTATATATTATAATAATATAAATATTACAATGATTTTATAATTATAATAATGATATAATATTTTAATAACCAATAAGCAAAAATGGCAAATATTGACTCACTCATAAAAATATTTAAAAAATTATTTGGATAATAATAATAATAATCATATAACAATTTAATAACCAAATTTCCGCAAATATTGACTCGATCATAGAAAAATTTAAAAAATTATTTGCTTTCCATTGCCACCTCCTCCTTGTAACCAGATTTGTATCCTCATTTTTAGGTGTTTGTTTCACTAAAAAAAATTAAATTGTTACCATTGCCACCTCCTCCCTTCTAACCGGAATTACCTCCTCAATTTTAGGTGTTTGTTGCACTAAAAATAGTATCTCTGACAATCCGCAGGTCATTTTTTGAGCCAATCATAATAGAGACAAGAAAATTTACACTATGTTTTGATTGGTTTACTCTTGCTAGATTAATCACTAGATAAGCCACAGTGATTGCAATAGTACTAGCGAAGGCAGATACTAATAAGTGTCATACTTACTTTTGTAGTACTACAATAATTGCATACTTACCTTTTAAAAAGAGATGGGGGAGGGGGAATAGGGTTGGGGGAGGTGGTAGAAAAATTAAACTATAGAAAAATTAAAGGGTTGAGGGATTAATCAATATGTTTATTTTTTCTACCATCTCCCCCAACCCTAATCCCCCTCCCCCATCTTTTTTTAAAGGGTAAGTCTGCAATCCAAATCACAAGTATCCTCTTCGTGATGATGGATCATTAAGTGTGATCTAAAACGTCGAAGCAAAGAAATATAAATGATTAAATCCAAAAGCACTTCTCTTTGAATTCTATGGACTATGGAAAGCTCATGCCTATATAATTTTTAAATAGATAAAAATAGCTCTTCAATAAAATAAAATAATTGTGAAATAATTCCAAAATAAAAAGCCTCCAAAACTAAAAAAAATAATTATTAAAATTATAAAAAATTTAAATTGTAAATAAAAATTTATATATTGAAATAATATAAAAAATAAAATCAAAACTAACAACAAATCAAACAAATAAAATAACTCTTAAATAGATTAAAATAACTCTTCAAATAAAAATAAAGTGAATAATGTAAATAAAATAAAATAATCTAAAGTAAAAACTATCAAAATATAAAGGTCGTGCAATAAAAGTTATCAAAATATAAAGGTCATGCAAGAATTTCAAATAATCTAACTATGTCAAAAAAAAAAATTAAAAAAAATCAATAAGAATAATACATAAGTAAATTTTGTGTGCGATGCTTCATCTACCACCAACCTATTCCTTATATATCGTATGAGCTCAAACAACTAAGAAATTTATTGCCTTATATTTATGTTGTTAATATAAATATAAATACAATATAATTATTATTTATATTATTTGTATAATCAATATTTTAATATAAATATTAATATATTAATTACAATACTTATCAATATATTATAATCAATATTTGATTATACTATAATATTATAATATAATATAAATATAAATACAATATGATTGTATTTATATTAATTTTTATAATAATAATTTAATATAAATTTTATTATTAATATATTAATTACATTATTAACATTTATCAAAACTTCCAAGGTTTATATATAAATACAATGTATTATTACTAGCATAGATATCTTAAATATATCTCTCAACATCTTTTAGATAGATGTATTTAACATATCTATGCTAGTAGCATCCACAATGTGCATGTAAAATATTAATTTAACATTTTTCTCTTGTGTTTCTATAAACTATTATATCCTTTGCAAATAAGGAAGCTTATCATATTCATTGAAATGTATAATATAAATTTCATTTATTGAACATTATTGAAGCATTTCATATTCTTTTAAATGTGCAATATACAAAATATTAAAAGATAATTAATAAGACATTTCATATTTATCCAGAAATACAACGTCAAAGGAGTAATATGAGTTTAATAGAAGAATTGTATCTAAAAATGTATGAATTACATAAAATTATTGTATTTCCAAACATTTGAGTTGAGATCTCTTCCTCATATTTCTTTTTGGAGAGTTGTTTCCTTGTTTTCATTTTTTCATAATGGTCATATGAAAATGGTGGTGAGATTCTGAGTCCATCGAAGGACTTAACACATGATATAGCCACAAATGTTAATCCTGCTCTTTCTATTTGTCCTATATCAATTGTTGCTTTGGAAAGAGTCAATCCTTGTGATTTGTGGATTAGTAGTGCCCAAGCTAATCATAAGGGCAATTGACGTGTGTGTCCCCTTTGTATTGGTGCAATTGGAATTAAATTTGGGGATGCATCTTCAAATGGAATTCAAGTGTAATTCTCAAATTCGACCATAACATATGTTGGCAGATCTAGTGGGGCACTTCCAAGTTTGTATATGATATTTTGAATGTATCCTAAAGCTCCGTTTACAAGACTAGCTTCTATCCATCGATTAGAGTTTAACATGATCCTTGCATCCTTAGCAATTAATAATTCAACAGCCAATTCATCATTCTAACCTCCTGATGGATTAGTACTTCCTTCTTTAGTTGCAATTCTACAAGCTATCAGTCTTCTCAATGAATACAATTTTATCATTTGTTGTAAATATATGAATATTATTATCAAACTCTTCCGTAACTATTGGATATCATGCAACATCCATTCTTGTCATCAATAATTTCTAATCATCAATTGTTGGATGTGCATCTCTAATATTTGTGAGTAGTTGGAAAAACCTTTGTTGGTCCTCATTTTCACCTTCTTGTCTAAATACCTTATCAAAAGTAACAACTATATTAAATTCTTTTCATAGTAATTGTGCACATACGTTACTATCATACGGTGGTTTGTCACTAACAGGAGACAATTGTCCCAAATCTCCTACCAAAAGGATTGATCTTTCTCCAAAACTTAAGTTTTCTTTTTTCAGGAAATATTTGGCATAAGTCGTGAAACAATATTTTGTAGCAATGTTTTTTCCAATAAAGCTCATTTCATCAATCAATATGTATTTTATATGTTGGATTTATTCTTGGAAACTTGTGAGTCTTGTTCCTTCTAATTCAACAAAATGTGAAGTGAAATTCTCAGTGTTGGATGGATTGTCAATGCACCAATGCTAAAAGTTGCAACTCCAATTGGTGCCAATAATAGGGGACAATATTGTGGTGTCGATGCATCTTGAAGAGTTTGATGAATTGCATGAATTAGATATGGTTTACCTGTTCCAACTATTCCTTGAATTATCATGCATAATGGCATGACATTTTGATCTTGATAATAATGTGACATGATAATATCAAGTGTTTTTTTTTCTTAGCATCTAAGGTTCCATACGATATATTTGATATTATATCATCAAGTATTAGTAAGTCATTCTCTTTCATGGTGTTGATGAAATTATTATTTTATTTGTGCAATCTTATCCTTGATATTCAGTTCTCCATAGAGTTTGTCTATCAAGATCT
This sequence comes from Cunninghamia lanceolata, assembly GCA_027924645.1. Classification (NCBI taxonomy): domain Eukaryota; kingdom Viridiplantae; phylum Streptophyta; class Pinopsida; order Cupressales; family Cupressaceae; genus Cunninghamia; species Cunninghamia lanceolata. The sequence goes on from BSBN01000904.1 coordinate 11,081,215, forward strand.
CTTCTACCCAACATATATATTTCTATTACATCCATAATTTGTCCATGATGTAGTATTAAGATGATTTCTCACTCATGTTCAATTGTATTTTCATCAATAGGTAGAACATCCTCATCTTTAGAATCGTTATGATTTTTAGTATCATCTGAGATAATCCTCCATTCTAAATGTTATGGATTATAATTGAGTGACTCCCAATTTGATGTAATTGTAGTATCATCAAGTCTGATACCTATTTGCATATTGCAAAATGGCTTGTAAAGCAATAACTCTAACCAACAAAAGTCAACCCATTTTTTTGATTGACATGCAAGTATGGTGGTAAATCTTTGAAACACTCTCACAATAGTTGCTATAGTCCTTGCCTCCCATTTGTTATCTCTTCTCCACTTTGGATTATATGTTCAAGATCTAGCTGCATTTATAAGTGAAACACTTTCCACTGCATATGGTTTATCCAAATATCTTTCAATGAAATGTTTTAGGTGAGTTTCATCATCATATTCTTCATTTTTTGTTACTAGCTTGAACACCTCTAGATTGAAACATTTAATGTGACAAATACTCTACTACTTTCTATCAATGGTAACTCCAATAACATATGACATGTTTCTTGTTCTCTAATGTCTCTTTCAATGAGGGTTTCTATTAGAAGTCTCTTGTATGATCTCAATGCCAATTTAAATCAAGGTTTTCAATATTTGCAAGTTGCATTAACATTTGATGATATGTTTCTGAACTCTTTTTAACTTTTGTTGCATACTTTGCAATATAATTCATTACATGTCTTGAAAGAATCAGTTGCCAATCTACATTTTCTCTCCATAGTTGAAGTATGTAACAATTATGTGTATTTACTCGATCATCATTTCTAGTAAATTCATATACTTTATCTCGTGTAGTCAAGTCTTCAAATAATTTAGATTCATCTAGATGCAATGGTCATGATGCATTGTACTTGCAAATAAAAGGTAACCTATTAGTTTATATAAATATTTTACTTATTTCTTTATACAACATATTTGAATGTATGAACACATTACCTACAAACTATCCTTCCCCTTTTTTATTGTGAGATCCACCCTTGTGTGACAAATTTATTTGCACTATTAGACCTAATTGTGTTGTGATACACTTGGGTATTGGATATGGTATATGGACTCATGATCTTTTTTGATAAACTATATTAGTTATTGATGTTGGATTGGAATAGTTAATTTAATTACATATGATGATGAGGATCTATTTAGAAGATAGTTATGTTATAATTCAAATTATTTATGAGAGATACATCTCTTGATTTGGATTAATTGTATGTCACTCAATTGCGATTGAAAATGATCCTTCTACTTAGTTGAATTGTATTACAATTGAATACGTATGTTTAGTAGATCATAATATTGGACATGTGATGTTAATAGAAGATAATTTGATTGAAATTGATTTGGATTAATAATATGCATCTTGATGAATGAAGTTGATCATCATTTAAAATGTGAACACTTGTATGTTATGTGACTGAGTGTCTGATTTCAATTTAAGTTGCTTCGGCTATATAAATGTTGAATGTATTGATGGGTGCAATTGAGTGTGTAGGTTATTTCTATGGCCAATGGAAATACAGAGGTCAGTCAAGGTGCCCCTATGAATTAACCCCGTGACACTGATCCTAGTACCTAAGGTGGACTAAGGTTTGTGTTTGAAATTGAAAATTAAAAAGTGTTGAGTCTTATGTAAATTTTATTTGTGTGAATATCCAAAGGTTGTTTAGGTTGAATTGGATGTTGTGTTGTCATCCTAGTTGCCCAAACTTGGATTTTTCAATTAGAGGTCTTTTCAATGGTGTTAAGAAAAAATTTTCTTAGTTATTTTGGTGTTTTCAAAGGCCTAAGGCAAGTACCTATGGAATAGGTACTTGTTGGGCTACTTATCTTGGGTCTTGGCCAAGATATGACCCTTCGAAGGGAGTGACAAAAATGGAGTCTTGGGAAGAGGTATGGTGGACTTGTTACATCCCATTCCCATTCTCCAAAAGTCATGCTTGGACTTGGGATGATCCTAAGATCTCACACATGTGAACACACCTTGGAAGATTTTTCATGGAAAGTATGTCCAAGAACATCCCACTCCCCAATGTCTCACACATGTGAGAGAAATGTGGGGACATGTGCTCTTGGGAGTGAATGAGAAGGTGACAAGTGTCACCTCCTCAATGAAGGGGTTTGAATTTTGCATCCATATTTATCACCCTCTTGAGGGTGAAGGAAGGTTTTTTTGTTTATTTTTATTTTTTGGTCTTTACATTGGAGAGAAGAAGGCTAGTTGGAGTCTTGTTCTTGGAGAAAGATCTCAAAGAGAAGCCTTGAGGGAAGCTCCATCGATCTCCACCAAATCATTGAAGGCTTGAGAGGTTGGTTCTCAAGTCCCATTGAGATATATTGGTGTTATTGCATTCTTGTGTGTGCTTTAGATATATAGATGGTTGTATAATGTTTATGTGTATTTACATTTGGTGTAGTTGGGTAAATGAGTTGTATTGAAAGATGCTCTTTCTGAGTAAGAGCAAATCCCTGGTTTGGGGTTGAGAGAGGTGAGAACCTCCTTGAGGAAAAGTCACTCTTTTGAGAGGAGATTGTGGCATGAGTGCCTTGGTTTTACATGAGTTACGGTGTTTTGAAGAGAGAAGTTCATGGCATGAGTGCCTTAGTTTTGCATGAGTTTTGGTATTTTTGAAAAGAGGAATGTGAAGGAAATATGGTGTGGATATCATTGAAGTGAAGAGGTATTTGAATATGTGTTAGTGTTGGCAAGAGACACTATATGGATTCATGGTTGTTGTCATTGATGGCAACAAAAGTCATCCCACATATCCGCAAGTCATGGTGTGTCTCTACCGGAAGTCAGAATGAAGATTGTTGTGGTCCGGTGAACAAGAACAGAGCATGTGGCAAGGTCCGACAGATTGGTCCGGATCTCTCAGAGGAAGTGTCTTGGTGCAGTGCAGATTTGGGGAAGTCAAGAGGACTACCTTGAGTAGTATATTCCAAGGATTTAGCCTCCGGTGATGAACAAAGAAAAAGATATGAATAGTTGAGTACCGGATTCCTGAGAGACAGTGAGAACAGAGGAAGAACTGACTGACAGAGTATCAGACTATTTTCCGGATGTGTTACTGTTGATGGTAAAGGTTGTGAAGGCATGAATCATGTTTGGCCGACATGATTAATGATATCTACAAGTATATGCTTGATCCGCATTGCTTGGTGAGCAAGGATTCAGCCGACAGAACAGAGTTTGTAAGAAACTAGACTGTTCCGGATGCCGACTAGAAAGGTGATGAAATTACTTGTGCGGATATATATAGAGGATGGATTTAGTTGTGAAGTGCGTAATGGTGTGATGGTGTATGCGAATAAGTGCAGAACAGAGCAGAAGTAGTAAGAAAGATCCGGTATGTGAAAGGATAGCAGAATAAAGAACAGAGGAAAGATGAAGTGCAGCAGATCAGTGTACTGAGCCTAACCGGAACTGAACTCCAGCATATATAGATGCTTCCAATCAGTTCAAGACTGTGATTCTTATCACTTTGTAGACAGTGTGTCTCCTTGTAGGCAGTGGGCCTCTTTGTGAGCAGTGTGCTCGGGCATTGAGCCCTAATTGGCAAGTGCCATTTTGTAATTCCTTATTCTTCTAACAAAGAATAATCTTTGGGTTAATCACCCCGTGGTTTTCTCCCTTAATAGGGTTTCCACGTCAAAAAAACTGTGTCATGTGTTTTTCATTTCATGGTAATGTTTGTTTGTTTGATTCAATGCTGCATTGATTAATAAGAAAGTTCAAAAGAAGAAATAATTAGGATAACTGATTCACCCCCCCCTCTCAGTTATCAACAATTGGTATCAGAGCTAAGTTCCTCCTAATAGAGCCTAATAGCTTGAGGAAGATCTGGGAGTTCAAATGGATGCATATGGTTTAAGGGAGCAACTCAAGACTGCCCTTGAGGATCTTGAACAGTCAAATTCTGAAGTCAATGAATTAAAGGAAAGACTCAAACAGGGTGATGAATTCATGAGAGAATTAAAGGACAAATTAAGTCTCTCTATGAAAAAGAGAAAGGAGCTGCTCCAACAATTGGCAAGACAAAGTGAAGAAAGCAATACAAATGAAGAATTGACTGAGAAAACCAAGTTATGTGAAAAGTTATCAAAAGAAGCCATTATGTTAAGACATGAAATGGAATCAGGAACTATAAAGTTTACTCAAGAGATTGAAGAGAAAAGAAAAACTAAAGACAATCTAAGACAATCTCTTAAGGAGAAATTAGAAGAATGCCTTCAGATGGACAGAATTATCAGACATCTTGAATCTGATCTTGAAGATGCCAAAGATAATGAAGAAAAACTTGAGGATCAAATTGTCTCTCTCAAAAGAGACCTTCAAACAGCAAATGAATATAAAGAGAAATTCAAGATAAGTTCTGCTCAACTTGAAGTTCTTCTTGGTAGTCAAAAGAGGACAGATGACAAGTATGGTTTGGGATATGAGAAAGGAGAAAGCTCCGAATCTGGTCAAAAGAATTTTGGATCAGAAAATCCAAGGAATAGGCCTAGAAGACCTCCGGTAAGACAGCGCAATGCTCAAAGATATCCATCTTTCAATGGATACTGCCATAGTTGCAATCACTTTGGTCACAAAGCTAATCAGTGCAGAAAAAGGATGAATCAAACTAATCCATCCTTCTCTGGACAGTGCTTTAACTGCAAAAGGTATGGACACAAGTCTCATGAATGCAGAAATATGCAAGTAAACAAATCATTCAATGGTAGATGTTTTACATGCAATAGAGTAGGTCATATGGCTAATCAATGCAGATCAAGAGGTTATCAGTCAAATATGCAAAGAAATGTTATTTGCCAAATCTGTAATAGGTCCGGTCATAATGCTAAAGTTTGCAGAAGCAAGAATCAGGACAAAAGAGGTCCGGTGTATAATCAGAATCAAGACAAGGGTAAACAAAAGATGAATGTGGATGAAGTTAGGAATCAGATGAACAAGATTTGGGTGAAGAAAAGTTTAGAGAATGTAGAGGTTGGATCCGCACCAGACTCTGGTGCTGATATTTCTTCCAGAAATTAAAAGGTGAGCTCTGGCTCAGGGGGAGACTCAAAGAAAAACCTGTTCCCCCAGCCAATCAAGTGGTGTTGGATGTGACACAAGATGCGGAGTAAAGGGTTTGAAGATACCAGTCCTGAGATGATCCAGACAAGATTTCAGAGGTCCACATGAAGATATAAAGAAGTTGTGATCGATCAAGTAAAGACCTATTCCGGGAGATGCTCCGGAATGACAGAGGACTACAAAAGGGTCCGGAGAGATCCGGAAGTACATTATTTTACTCTGCGGACTGGACAGAATGTTTGGGATGTTCTTGTAATGTGTCATCTCGACTTATTCATGATTGAAAGATCCGCATGATGTTCATAGATTAGGACTGATCCGGGATACTCCAAGCTATCTGGACAAGGCAAACCAGAATAATATAGGTGAAGCATTTATTGCAAACAGATATTAGGGTTTGCGAAACGATATAAGGGATTTCTCAACAATCACTTGATCATTCCACATCCAAGAAGAAGCGAAAAGCGGAGCTCTGCAACAAAATTCATCAAGTTCACCGAAGATCTCCTACCGAAGTCATTACATACAGAAATCAATCCAGCTACTCCGTGCAACCGAAGACGCAAAAGGTATTTTCCACTTTCGATATCTTGCTACAAATCTGTTGAAGAAATGGCTACTCCAAATATAGTAAAAATCTCAGATAGGCCCCGACCTGAATTTAAGAAACATCCATACAAGTCATTGGAAGTAGATCCCTTAGGAGCATTTTCTAGTGTTCCTCACGGAGTTTTACACACAGAAGACATTAGGGTTTACATACATGCAAGCATTGAGGAATTTGGGGAATTCAAATTGAGAGATCTCTATCACAAACAACTGATAGACAATGCTTTTGAGCTTAAACCAGAGTATAAGGGTATCCAGAAGAAACAATTTGATCAATTCATTCATTTCCCCTGCTTTGAAGAAGATGAATGGGTCTGGTATGTACTGAGCAGGATGCATGACAACTTCCTATGGCTGGATAGACCCTACAAGATCACAAAAGAGGCAATTAGAGCAGTAACTGGTCTATACTCTTCCGGAGGGATACCTATCCTCAAATCTGTCAAAAATAACATTGTAACTGAGATTTAAGGCATACAACTGAGAGGGGGGGGGTGAATCAGTTGTATAAAACTTCTTGTTCTTTCAAACACTTGATTCTTCGTTGTTAGTTAACAGCATATCAATTAATCATCCATGAAAGCATAATACATAAACACAAGAGCAGATAAACATCAACACATTGAACACCAAGATTTTGACGTGGAAAACCCGGTTAAGGGAAAAACCACAGGGTGATTAACCCAAGGATTATTCTCTGTTAGAAGAATAAGAAAAAAATGGCACTTGCCAATTAGGGCTCACTGCCCGAGCACACTGCTCACAAAGAGGCCCACTGCCTACAAGGAGACACACTGTCTACAAAGTGATAAGAATCACAATCTTGAACTGGAGAATGGCATCTCTACCATGTCCGGATCAGTTCCATTTAAGCCCAAAAACCTCTGCTCTGCCTTTTGCACTTCTCTTCGCTATGCCACACTCATCCACACAATCCACACATCGAAATGAACTCACAAACCGTTATTTATACAAGACATCAACTTAGAAACAAACATCTAAGTTGGCAAACAACCATAAGAGTATCCGCAAGATGAATAACACATCCGGTCGGCCACCACAAGAACATTCGCAGGATGAACAACTCATCCGGTCGGCTAAACAGAGCAAGAACTTCATCTGGAAGAATAACTTCAATTCCAGGCTCTACTATCAATGCGGACCAACAACACAACCTCAACATGATCCAAGAACCTTCACAAGCCTACCTGAATGACCAGGTACATCCGCAATTTCTTTACTTACTGGAATCTCTTCTCTTCCTTATCCGAAACTTCAAGAACACTGTCTGTCGCCACTGTCATAATGCAAGAGGTACTTCCGAACCTCCAAATCATACACAACTTGAGATGGCACATCACAAGGACATCCCAAAGACTCCTTCCAATCTGCAGATTAGGATTATACAGTTCCGGACCTCACCGGACCTTTTTGTGATCGTCTGTCACCTCTGAATACTTGCCGGAACCGGTTCTACACCGACAGCCACAACTCCTTCAGATCTTCATGCGGACCTCTGAAATCTTAACTGAAGCATCTCAAGACTCATATCTACAAACCCTTTAATCCGCATCCTCCGGTTCTCAACCTATACAATACATTTGCCTTCTTCTCATCACGGTTCTTCACTGTTCCTGACTGAGGCTAATTTTCTCAATATCCTCAGCACACAGCTCATCCAATCCTTCTTGTCAATGCAATATGAGTATGTTGACATCAATGACAACACTGGCTCACCTCATACTTGCAACAATCTCCCCCTTTGTCATTGATGGCAACATATGATGTGAAAAACCATCAAGACAAGAACTTCTCCTTTCTGTCACAGCTCCCCCTATCAACAACAACTTTTCACATGTCTTATCTTCCTTTACTGCTCCCCCTTTGATCATCAACCACTTGTTTTTCACATGTCTTCTCTCCCCCTTTGACATCAATGGCAAAGGGCTCATACTTGCAATTCTCATACATCAGAATCATATCAGCTGCTCCCCCTTAGTTGCAGCTCCCCATCATCAATCCGGATCACAAGATATGACTGTGATATCCACTGGACTGATGCACATCAGTGCATCCTAGTTCATCACCGGAGGGGCCATGACCCCTAACTTCTCCCGGAGATATTCAAAAGAGTCCTTGGGAAGAGGTTTAGTAAAGATATCTGCAATCTGATCCTTTGAGGGAACATACTCCAATCTGACTTCTTCCTTGTTCACTTGTTCTCTCAAAAAGTGAAACTTGATAGATATGTGCTTAGTCTTAGAATGCAATACCGGATTCTTAGAAATATTAATTGCACTTGAATTATCACAGAAAATTGTGATAGGCTCCTCATATTCAACTTTAATGTCTCTTAGCATATGCTTCATCCATAAGATTTGAGTGCAACTACCTGCTGCTGCAATGTATTCTGCTTCAGTTGTAGATAGAGATATTGCATCTTGTTTCTTGCTTAGCCAAGAAACCAATCTCTTCCCCAAAAAGAATGCTCCACCACTAGTGCTCTTCCGGTCATCCACATCTCCTGCCCAATCTGCATCTGTGTAATCATGAAGAGAGAAATCCGGATCTCTAGGGTACCATAGACCATACTCAACTGTTCCTTTCAGGTACCTAAAAATTCTTTTGATTGCCATAACATGAGATTCTCTAGGATCAGCCTGGAATCTTGCCACAAGACCAACAGCTTGCATTATATCTGGTCTAGTCTGAGTGAGATACAACAATCCACCAATCATTGATCTATACTTTGTCTGATCTGCCTTTGGGGAGTCATCATCTTTGCTCAACTTACATCCGGTTGCCATGGGAGTGTTCATTGGTTTTGAATCTTCCATACCATATTTCCTTAACAATTCTTTCACATATTTGGTCTGAGAAATGAAGATTCCTTTCTTTGTTTGAGTAATTTGCAGACCCAAGAAGAAATTCATTTCACCAAGCATAGACATTTCAAACTCACTTTTCATCTGATTTGCAAAAGTTTTGCACATACTATCTCTTCCTCCAAAAATGATATCATCCACAAACACTTCAACAATCAAAATGTTTTCATGAACAATTTTGAAATATAAGTTACTGTCAGCAGTACCTTTGTTGAATCCAATCTGCACAAGATGCTTATCCAACCTTTCATACCATGCTCTTGGGGCTTGCTTTAGTCCATACAATGCTTTCTTCAACTTGCAGACCATATCATCATTATCAGACAATTGAAATCCATCCAGTTGTTCAATGTAAACTTCTTCTTCCAGATCACCATTTCGGAAAGCAGACTTGACATCCATCTGATATACCTTGAAGTCTTTGAAGGCAGCAAATACAAGAAATAATCTGACTGCTTCAATTCTTGCCACCAGAGCAAAGGTCTCTTCAAAGTCAATTCCTTCTATTTGAGAGTAGCCTTTGCAGACCAATCTAGCTTTGTTTCTGATAACTTCACCAGCTTCATTCAGTTTGTTCCGGAAGACCCATTTGGTTCCAATCACATTCCTGTCTCTAGGTCTGGGAACAAGATCCCAAGTATGATTTTTCTCAATTTGCATTAATTCATCTTTCATTGCTTTAGTCCAGTTTTCATCATTGCAGGCTTCATTTACTGTTTTAGGTTCAATCTTTGAAATCAGACAACATTCATCCTGATTTTGAGCAACATTCCTTCTAGTTTGCACACCTTTGCTTCTGTCACCTATGATCTGATCTTCAGAGTGGTTTAGTCTTACATACCTTGGAATTTTGGGAATATCCTGCACTGTTGCTCCTTGATCAGGTTCATTCTAACCTATTTCTTCTTCCTGATTTACTGGATCAAGTTGATTCTGACTTACCGGAGGGGATTGAGTCCCTTGAACCTGAACACCATCTTGATCATCTTCATCAAACTCATAAAATCTTGAAGGCTTCTCAATTCCTTCATCAACTTTCACATTGGTTCTTTCTATCATCTTCCTCAATCTCTTATTGTAACACCGGTATGCTTTGCTTTGAGTGGAGTAGCCCAAGAAAATTCCTTCATCACTTCTAGCATCAAACTTTCCTAGATCTTCATCTCTTTTAATATAACACTTGCTACCAAATACTCTGAAATATTTCACAGTAGGAGTGATGCCAAACCAGAGTTCATAGGGGGTCTTACCGGTGTTGTTTCTGATTTGAACTCGATTGAGAGTGTAGACTGCAATGCTGATAGCTTCTTTCCAAAACATCTGAGGAACATTTTCTTCCAACATCATTGTCCTGGCAGCTTCCTGGATGGTCCGGTTCTTTCTTTCAACTACTCCATTCTGCTGTGGAGTCCTAGGAGTAGACAATTATCTCCTTATACCCTGCTTCTCACAAAAGTCAATGAACTCACCAGATGTAAATTCACCACCTCTATCAGACCTTAGACACTTTAGTTTCAATCCGGTTTGATTCTCTACCATAGCTTTGAAGATTTTGAACTTCTCAAATGCTTCTGATTTTTCTTTTAGAAAGGTAACCCACATCATCCGGGAATGATCATCAATTAACAACATGAAATATCTATCACCTTGCAGACTCTTGATTCTTGTCGAACCACAGAGATCAGTATGTACTAATTCCAACAATCCGGTAGAAGACTGATCTTTGCTTTTGAAAGAGACTCTGCTCTGTTTACCTAGCTGACATTCTTTGCACAAACTATTTGTAGGTTTCACCAATTTTGGAAGGTCTCTTACAGCCTGAATATTGCTTATCTTGATGATGTTATCAAAATTCACATGACACATTCTTCTATGCCATAACCAACTCTGATCAACTTGAGCAAACAGACAACTTTTGTTTGAACCAACCAGATGAAAGATATTACCTTTTGTTTGAGCACCGGATGCAATTTCAGTTCCGGAGCTTGTAAAGATTCTGCATTTTCCATTCTTGAACCGGAGATCATAGCCTTTGTCCACTAACTGACCAACACTGAGAAGATTGTGCTTCAATCCTTCAACATATAGTACATTACCTGTTTTGCTCTTTCCATCAAAGGAAATAGTTCCCCTACCTCTGATTCTGCCAGCAGAATTGTCACCAAACTTTACCATTCCTCCTTCATACCTTTCCAAATCTAAGAACTTATTCTTGTCACCAGTCATATGGTGAGAACATCCACTATCAATAACCCAATCATCCTTTTCTTCCACTTGAGCAGCTAAAGCTCTTTCCACAACCTTGTGATTGACAGATTCAGAGGATATTGAATCTTCTTCCTTGATGGCAATAAACACCCATTCATTTCCGGATTTGCTTTCTAGTTCTGATTCATCATCTGTTACTCCTTCATTGTCATCTTCTTCATGAACATAATAGCAGTTCTTTTGAAACCTTTGTCTGTTAGTATTAGACCTTGCAGATCTTTCCGGACATCTTGAAGCAAAATGACCAATCTTATTGCAGTTGAAACACTTAAAGGGTAGTTTTCCTTCATACTTACCGAATCCTCTTGGCAGTCTCTTTGCAATGAGGGCTTCAAGTTGAGCTGTTTCTGCTTCTTCTTCTTCCATGTCTCTTCTTGCTTGATCATACCATGACATCTTCCTTGATGAGTTTTCTCCCAGATCAAATCTCTGTTTGCCTTTCACATAGGCACTGGCTTTGAAAGCAGATTCAGTCTTGGGAGGATCATCTCCAAACTCGGTCATTTCAAATGCAGCTAGTTTGCCAGCGAGTTGTTCTCTTGTGACAGTTGTGTGGGCTCTGAATTCATCAATGGCAGCAACCTTGATTTTGTAGGTAGCAGGAAGGGATCTTAGGATTTTGCAGACAATCTCATTTTCATCTAGAGTTCCACCAGCATTTCTAATTCCACATACCAGCTCATTCACTCTTGGCATAAAGGTAGTGATGTTTTCATCATCTCTCATCTTCAATCTTTCAAATTTCCCTTTCAGACTTTGCAACCTTGCACTTTTGACAAACTCATCTCCTTCATACAGAAGTTCCAGTTTAGTCAGGATCTCATATGCAGTTGGTAGGTCAATAACATTTGAGAGATCTGAATCATTCAATACGCTTAGTAGGGCTTCCTTGGTCCGCAGATTATTTTCAGCATCTGTGATTTCATTCAGAGTTGTCGGACCACCTTGTGGAGGTACATATGGTTTTGAGACCATAGCCAAGTATGCTTTTCTCATACATTCCAAGTGACACTTCATGCGACCTTTCCAGAGAGTGAAGTTGGTTCCATCGAACTTTGGACTATCCTTCTTGTATGATGACATCCTGGATCTCCTCAAGCGGTTAAGCTCCTTTCAGAGGAACTTGGCTCTGATACCAATTGTTGGATTTAAGGCATACAACTAAGAGGGGGGGGTGAATCAGTTGTATAAAACTTCTTGTTCTTTCAAACACTTGATTCTTCGTTGTTAGTTAACAGCATATCAATTAATCATCCATGAAAGCATAATACATAAACACAAGAGCAGATAAACAACAACACATTGAACAGCAAGATTTTGACGTGGAAAACCCGGTTAAGGGAAAAACCACGGGGTGATTAACCCAAGGATTATTCTCTGTTAGAAGAATAAGAAAAAGAATGGCACTTGCCAATTAGGGCTCACTGCCCGAGCACACTGCTCACAAAGAGGCCCACTGCCTACAAGGAGACACACTGTCTACAAAGTGATAAGAATCACAATCTTGAACTGGAGAATGACATCTCTACCATGTCCGGATCAGTTCCATTTAAGCCCAAAAACTTCTGCTCTGCCTTTCGCACTTGTCTTCGCTATGCCACACTCATCCACACAATCCACACATCGAAATGAACTCACAAACCGTTATTTATACAAGACATCGACTTAGGAACAAACATCTAAGTCGGCAAACAACCATAAGAGTATCTGCAAGATGAATAACACATCCGGTCGGCCACCACAAGAACATTTGCAGGATGAACAACTCATCCGGTTGGCTAAACAGAGCAAGAACTTCATCTGGAAGAATAACTTCAATTCCGGGCTCTACTATCAATGCAGACCAACAACACAACCTCAACATGATCCAAGAACCTTCACAAGCCTGCCTGAATGACCAGGTACATCCGCACTTTCTTTACTTACTGGAATCTCTTCTCTTCCTTATCCGGAACTTCAAGAACACTGTCTGTCGCCACTGTCATAATGCAAGAGGTACTTCCGGACCTCCAAATCATACACAACTTGAGATGGCACATCACAAGGACATCCCAAAGACTCCTTCCAATCTGCAGATTAGGATTATACAGTTTCGGACCTCACCGGACCTTTTTGTGATCCTCTGTCACCTCTGAATACTTGCCGGAACCAGTTCTACACCGACAGCCACAACTCCTTCAGATCTTCATGCGGACCTCTGAAATCTTAACTGAAGCATCTCAAGACTCATATCTACAAACCCTTTAATCTGCATCCTCCGGTTCTCAACCTATACAATACATTTGCCTTCTTCTCATCACGGTTCTTCATTGTTCCTGACTGAGGCTAATTTTCTCAATATCCTCAGCACACAGCTCATCCAATCCTTCTTGTCAATGCAATATGAGTATGTTGACATCAATGACAATACTGGCTCACCTCATACTTGCAACAATTTGATAAGAGGGCAATGACCATTGAAGATATTTCTGATCCGGATATCAAGTATGCGTCCATGATAATAGGATACAAGATCTATCACTCCAGCAGGGAGAATTCTGTATCCGGAACTGCAGTATATACTGCCTATGAAATGCTAAGGAAGAATGCAGAATATGATCTCTGCGAACTGCTCTTAAGCCAATTAATGGAAAATATACAGAAAATCAAGAAGGACAAGAAGAATTCCTTTAAGTATGGTACTCTTATATTATGTCTATTCTTCTACTTCATGAATGAGCTACCCGGATCAAGTGGATGGGCATGGCAGAATGACAAACCTGTTGCAGTCCAAATAAGAGACTATCTACATGGGCTTGGGGATGCCAAAGCAAGAAATACAGCCCTATGGGGATACTTCAAAAACTTCCAAAGCATGATGCAAGCAAGAGAAAGAATTCCCCAGTCTCTTGTTGAAAAATACAAAGACTCAGTGTGCTTTATGGTGGACACTGATCAGTGCCTAATGGAGGCAGTGGAGCCAAGGACTGTCTGGATCATGCCCATGGGGTATGAAGTGGATGAACAGATAGTGGAGCTGCATGTTCAACACATGCTAAGTCAGCCCAAAGATCCAAAGGCAGAAAGGTTTGGAACCTTTGAGGAGCTGAGTGTAAAGATCCATGTAGAACTCAGGGAACCTGAGATAAAGAGGAAGGTGAGAAAAGAAGTAGAGCACATTGCTCAAGGCCTAGGCATCTCAAAAGAGGCACTTGATGCCAGCCGGGAAAAGAGAAGAAAATCTGAGGAAGAAAAGAAAGAGGCAGAAAAGAAAAGTAAAGAAAGTGTTCCGGTTGAAACTTCCACCTGGACCAGATCATCAAAAAGATCTGCACCTCCCACAACCAAAAGTTCAAAACCAGAAGTCCAGGCATCCGGTAAAAGATCTAAGACAAAAGCCACAAGGGCTTATGAAAGCCAAAAGGATGAAGAGGAAACTGAGTCAGATGAGGGAGTAAAAGAAATAAAGAAGCAGAAGAAGAAAGGATCTGGGAAACCCTCCACAGGCCAAGACAAGGAAGAAATGGCAGAAGAATTTGCTGAAAAGCCCGCTCTATCCCTAGACAGTGTAGTCAAATCAGTCACTGTGGATGGGAACCTTCATCCGGTGGCTGAATTTTATGATGACTACAACGAGGTAGATCAAAAGATCCTGCAAGAAGCTATAATAAGGTACTTGAACATCTACAATAAAGCTTTTATTGAGATTATTTCTGAAATCCCTAAAAGCCTAGAAAAGGAATTAGAAATAAGAAAGAATAATGCTCAGGCAAAAGATCTTGAGATCCGGGAGCAAATAGCTATTCAGCTATATCCTCAAATTGATCCCAAGACAATGAACATAATATTCAAATACTGCAAAGATGAGTTCAGAAGTAAAGCCAGGATGAATCAACTCATGCTTGGTGAGACTGACAAGGTGACCAAAGAGACAGAAGAGATCCTCCGGAAGGCCTTCAAAAGGTTCAATCTTCCTGTTGTAGAGGACTTAGGTGTAGAAACAACTGTGGACTTGGAACCCTCTGCTCCAGAAGAAGTGGCCTATGAACAGGCTAGCATCTCTCCTCCGGTTTCCCCTACAGTCTCTGGATCCAAAGAAGAAGAGAAATTACAGGAGAAGGAAGCAGTGGTGAAAGATAAAGAGGTTGACAGTACCAAGGGTGCAGAGAAAGAGAAGACTCCATCAGAGAAGACCATGACTGATAGTGGCAAGAATGTGGAAGGAGAGAAAATCCCAAAGGACAGTTCTAAGACTGCAGAAGAAAAGAAACATCTGTCTCCGGCAAGAGACACTGCACAAACTGTTCAACAATTTTTGAGCAAAGAAACAATAGAGATCAATGAACCGGAGCTACTACAAGGCCCATTCAACTTTGATTCCCTCTCTCCGGTGCAGACAATGAAGATAGCCTCATTTGCAAATGCTAAGGCAAATAAAAAGCTCCTAAAGTCTCATATGGAAGACTGTGAGTTGATAGAGGCTGCTTCCGGAGTGCTTGAGAAGATTATGCCATCGGTCCAGATAGATCCGGCAGCCTCCTCTTCCGGTAATCTTAAAACCTTAGTCAGCAGTGTTAATACACATTTTGAATCTTTAGAAAAATCAGCTGAAGAAAAGGTCCGGAAGGAGTTTTTGGATAAAAGGTTCTCCGAGGTTCAGGGTTTGATCATTAATGATAGGAGAAACATGAACATTGGGATAAAGAGCTTAGAAAATGCTCTTAAGGATGGCGGTGAAATATACAAATTTTGTATCTCCTGGTCCAAGGTAACAGTGGACATTGAGAAGAAAATAAAAGCGCAAGAGGACACACTACTAAGCTTGTCTCAAAGTTTTGATCCTCTTTCTTCCTCTATAACAAATCAAGAATGTCAGACTATTGCAGTCTTGAGTAAAATCAAGAAATTGGAGAAGGAAAGGAAAAATAGAATAAGCAGGTTGAGTGAGCTCAGGGGGTTAATTGTCCCTAAGCTAGAGGCCATAGCAGAAGCTCAAATCACAGCCCAGACAAGTGATCCGAAAGATCTAAAAAGGGCAGATGCATTTGCATTTTTGTTGAGTGGTCACATTTCAATTTTGGATAGAATGAAGCAAAGTTGGGCTACAGAACTGATCCAACTGAAGACATCTTTTGCAGATATTCTTCAATATATGTGAGTATGTAAATATGTGGCTATGTATAGAAAATTTTTGAAAATTTTGGTGTGCGGACCCTACCCTTTGCCATTGATGTCAAAGGGGGAGTGAGGAGCAGTGAAAAATGAGGAATCCAACTAAGGGGGAGTTCCAGAAATTGTATATAGAGCATCAGCCAAGGTGGAGCGTAGTATAAACACTTAGTCATTTTTCACTAAGTGTTGCCATCAATGCCAAAGGGGGAGATTGTTGGCAAAAGACACTATATGGATTCATGGTTGTTGTCATTGATGGCAACAAAAGTCATCCCACATATCCGCAAGTCATGGTGTGTCTCTACCGGAAGTCAGAATGAAGATTGTTGTGGTCCGGTGAACAAGAACAGAGCATGTGGCAAGGTCTGACAGATTGGTCCGGATCTCTCAGAGGAAGTGTCTTGGTGCAGTGCAGATTTGGGGAAGTCAAGAGGACTACCTTGAGTAGTATATTCCAAGGATTTAGCCTCCGGTGATGAACAAAGAAAAAGATATGAATAGTTGAGTACCGGATTCCTGAGAGACAGTGAGAACAGAGGAAGAACTGACTGACAGAGTATCAGACTATTTTCCGGATGTGTTACTGTTGATGGTAAAGGTTGTGAAGGCATGAATCATGTTTGGCCGACATGATTAATGATATCTACAAGTATATGCTTGATCCGCATTGCTTGGTGAGCAAGGATTCAGCCGACAGAACAGAGTTTGTAAGAAACTAGACTGTTCCGGATGCCGACTAGAAAGGTGATGAAATTACTTGTGCGGATATATATAGAGGATGGATTTAGTTGTGAAGTGCGTAATGGTGTGATGGTGTATGCGAATAAGTGCAGAACAGAGCAGAAGTAGTAAGAAAGATCCGGTATGTGAAAGGATAGCAGAATAAAGAACAGAGGAAAGATGAAGTGCAGCAGATCAGTGTACTGAGCCTAACCGGAACTGAACTCCAGCATATATAGATGCTTCCAATCAGTTCAAGACTGTGATTCTTATCACTTTGTAGACAGTGTGTCTCCTTGTAGGCAGTGGGCCTCTTTGTGAGCAGTGTGCTCGGGCAGTGAGCCCTAATTGGCAAGTGCCATTTTGTAATTCCTTATTCTTCTAACAGAGAATAATCTTTGGGTTAATCACCCCGTGGTTTTCTCCCTTAACAGGGTTTCCACGTCAAAAAAATTGTGTCATGTGTTTTTCATTTCATGGTAATGTTTGTTTGTTTGATTCAATGCTGCATTGATTAATAAGAAAGTTCAAAAGAAGAAATAATTAGGATAACTGATTCACCCCCCCCCCTCTCAGTTATCAACAGTTAGTATATTTATCTTTTCCCCTTAAAGAAGAGATTACACTCTACTCCCCCTTTTTGAATCCTTACTTAAGGATTCTTGTATTTTGTGAGTCTCCTTGGGTTGGGAGTGTTATGTGCTTCTTTGAGTGTTTGAGTGTTTACCTTGTTATGTGTTTGAACCTGGGGTTACCTTGAAGACCTCCTAGCTCGGGTGTGGCTTGTGAGCAAGCCTATGGTTGGGAGGTGAGCATCTACATTGGCTTGGTTGAAGTTCTTGTTTTACAGGTTTTGAAGATGGTTAAGGAGATGAAGAGTTACTAATGTTTTGGTGTTGTATTAGTTCCTCATGCAATGAGGAAATTATTGTGTAAAAAGGCTTCATATGATGTTTTGAAGCCTAGAAAGAGGTCTTGTTGAGTCTTGGGTTATACTTGAGTTTTGTAAGTCAAAAATGTTATACCAATCTCTAACCTATCTCTTCTAATATATAAATTTATTGAGAAAAAGATAAATAAATAGATGCCTCATATTTTTCCTCTTGTTGTGAAAATATAACTATATATTCTCTATAATGATATTTTGTGTATGTGAATATATATATACTCTTAAAAGATAAATATAATATATAGGTGTATAAGAAACTTGATTGTTTTATTTTTATCTAGCTTTCTATTATAAAATAGTGTGTTAATCTCTTTTTCTTATATGTGTGTGTGTTATACAAAGTTATGTTTAAAGAAAGAATTTTAATTTTGAATGTTATTTTTTTAAATGAGTATGGTTTCATGTAGAGTGTCAGGTAGGGTTTACCCCCCCCCCCCCACTTGCTGCATATGTAGTGGCAGAAGGGGGATGAGGCCCCCACAACGCCACCATTGGTGACGCTATGGGGAGGGGCTTGACCCTCCCCATAGGGGTATGACACCCTAGGTGCCATGGATCCCTTGGGGCCATGACACACAAGGTGCCATCATCCTTGCCGCCTCCATACAAAGAACAAACCTGCAACTGTTTTATATTATTTTAGCATTCAATGTTTATATGTTGAGATGTTTATATATATATATATATATATATATATATATATATATATATATATATATATATATATATATATATATATATATATATATATATATATATATATATATATATATATATATTCTGAGTGTTATTCAGTTTTGTATTTTAAAAACAAAGAATAGATTTTATATATTTTTAATTTATAAATGCGGTTTTAAGGGAACCGCTCCCATAAGAGAACAATAAGCATGCCTTGTGAAACACAAGGGTGCATAGATATAAAAAAGAAGAAATTTATAAGTTCATAAGTATTACAAAATTTAGAAGAGCAATAGTAAAAAGAACCCATTACTTCAAGAGCTAGTGGAGGAGATATTTGGTGCTTGCAGCGAATTGCCCTAGTTGTTGTTGTTGCTCATCGGTCAAGGGGGGGTCAAGGAAGCCAATTGCAAAGTTGTAGGTTTCTATATTGTTACGAATAACTCCCTCACGAAATAGGGGGATCAGCCATGCCATATCTTCATTCTCTTGTAAATGCCTTAATTCGTAAACTCCTCCCCAACTTCCAAAGGGTGGTTGTTTGTTGAAGGACGTGACAACATCAAGCATGAGAGATTGAAGGTGAGGAGCCACCACCTACTTCACAGTGATTCATGTGAGGCCCTTATGGCCACGGGCCAAGGTGAACTGAGCTAGAAACCACCCTAGGAAATAATGGTCATGGAGATGGAGGCCCACTAAAACTCTCAGGTCAATGACCTAAACTAGAGCTTGCAGAGTATCGTCATTCTGCACTATAAAACTGTGGTGTATATGGGCGAACACATCGTTGGTGTCACAAGGGCAATGATAACCATGAATTGGATCAAACACCATGGGTGACCAAAGAAGCCAGAAAGCGATATAATAGCTTCCAAAGATGTGTGAATAAGGGAATCCTGATAATCTTATATGACTTAAACTTAAGGGGAAGTAAATTATCCATCATGTCAAATTCTCCCATTCGAGTGTATCTTAAATTCTCTAAACAAAATGATGTTGAACACCTCCAAAATGAACTTATAAGTTTGTCAGTGTAGTCCTAATCAATTAGCTTACTTAATGAAGGAAAGCCTCCACATGTGGTGGAAGGACAATCTCCATTTGATTGCAAGGAGGTTGGCATGAAGGGTTCAGATGAAATAAATGTAGAGGCTTACTTGGTTGAGCGCCTGAAGAAGCAAGTGATGAGACACGTGCGCAATCTGAAAGGGAGGTCGAGGGAAAGTCTAGGATGGCACCTATATAGGTGCCAGCTAGACTAGGGCAGCTTGGTCCCGATCTAGAGAGAATGACCTCAAGGTTTGGAGGAGGCATTGCCTCCTCGAGCCCGCGCAAAGATTTCACAGATGGTGATTTTCTCCTCCCAGAAAGGTGGACCCTTAGTGCAAGTCTGAATTGGGGCCGCATTTTTTGGTGTGGCCCGAGCCTTCAGAATCATTATGTGTTAATCCTTACTGAAAGAGGCGAAGCATGAGGGTTTCTAAGTGTAGTAGTGTAGTGCCCCTTATTTTGGCTTTCTGATAGACTAGTAGTTAATTCTTTATAGCTAAACATTATGACATATTTTGATGATGGATTTACTATTTTGATGTAGATGATGACACTCATTGATATTACATGATGACACTGTTGACGTTTATGATTGGTACATTATGCTTTTGATATGTTCAGTTATGGGTTAATTGATTATGTAGATTAGTTTTATTATGTTTCATGTGACTATCTAATGATATGATATCTGGTTGTTTAGTTATTGATGAAATTGTTTAATGTGGATACTTGTGATGTGTTTTATGAAGGGACAGTGTAGTATTACTCATAATGAGTACCCTACTACGCTATGATTCCCTGTCACTATGTGCCTGTTTGGATGATTATATATATATGTTTGTATTCGACACTTTTGTTTGCTGCAGGTTGTAGGTACCAGGCATCGACTTCACTTGAATTGGCAGGGCTGAGCATGCCTTCATACCAATGGAAGTTGTGGAAGGGAGATAACACGAGGTTTCTCAGTTGCCAACATCCTCGATGAGGATGAGTGCTCAGTCTTGGATTTTGTCAGTTTGGTCGGATGGAGTATGATTATCGAGTCCTAGTTGCTCTTTGGTATGTTGTCTTTGAGTTGATATGGTTGGTCTATTGTTCATTAATGGATTGTTAATCTATATTGTTAAAAATAATAATAAGATTAAGGTATTTTAAACATTTGTCTTTAATAGAAATTAATGATTTTAATAAGTAATAATAATAACAATAATAACAAATAAATCTTAGATAGTTAATATTTTATAAAGTAAATAAATTATCTAGTGTGTAGGCATATATAGTCATTATTTTATATTATTTATAATTTAATAATATTAATGTAGTGAGTTGTCGTGAAATTTTTAGTTTGGTAGAATCTTCATGGAGGTGGAGATTTAATGCATTTAATTTTTATGAAAGTAGGTTTGGCAGTAACGAAAATGAGGGAGTGGGAATTTATGGAATTTGACTATTTTTGTGAGAGGGTGGATATTTGAAGGGGGATTTTGCAGAATAGGGGGAGAGAAAGGGAGGATTGGGAGAAGAAGAATTGGGGAAACAGAAAGGGAATATATGGGAAGAGGATTTAGAAGTTCAAAGTTTCATTCTGGGTATGTCAATATTGTTTGATATGGTGAATCTATGCGTATGATACTTTAGCTAGTCTCACTTTCAAATTTGAATGCATTTCTTTCTACTTTCCAAGCCTTCTATGTAATATCATTTAAATTTATAATGTAGGTATTTGACTTTGCAAAATAAATACAATCTTTCAATCATTTTCTTGTATCAACAGCCCCTGCCCGTTTCTTATCTGATAAATAATCACAATTTTTGCTTGTAATTTGCAATCGTTCCTTCTAGTGAGCCAAATGAAATGTTCCATGTAACCATTTTCTTCTGCATGCTTGTCGAGTGTTCCCAAGCCTTTCAACAATCTCTTTTTCCCGATCTGCAAAATCCTCTTCCATGACCGATGGTTCACTCTGTTATTAGTGTTGATATTTTGTGGCCTCTAAAAGAAAATTGCAATCATTCCTCATAATGAAATTATATCCTTGCCAAACGACCTCCTTGAAGACATTTTGACCAATGAAGCAATGTATTCTATTCTCATACAATGTCTTCATAATTGATTTCTTAACAGCATAATATATTCATTTTGATGGAGGCGACCCTTTTGTAATATGTTCGTACACCCTTCAGTGCTCCTCAAATCTTGCGATTGCTATGCTCACCTGAGTTATTCGCTTTAAACTATTTAAACGTCATGTGACGATTTCTTCTAGCAAATGTTTTCCCCTCTTTGAAAACCATTTTGGAGATAATTTGAGAGTTATGTTTATCTGCCTTGATTGGAGTTCACTGGAGGTTAACATTGGCTGTCTCAAGTCATATACATACTATCTTATCTGCATTTGAAGTTGCATTACCACCGTTGTAATTATCATAGTCTAAAGTTTTGGGCTAGGCGTCGATTCTGAAGAGGTAATTTCTTTTCAAATCCCTGTGTGCCCTCATTCTACAAACAAAGTTTCATCAATTAGTTTCATTTGAATGACATGCCAAATCCAACCCTTAAGATCTGCAATCTTTACCTTATTTAAATCAATTTTTTTCCATTAGGAGAGAAGGGCGATTCTAACCTGCATTCCTTGCTACTATTGATCAGCCTCATGAGAGGCACTTAGGCTTAATCTTTAAACTATTTATTACTTTTACTTGTTAATCGTTTCCCCATCTGCCTTACTACAGTAGGATCGACCTACACAAACCTTTAGGATAACTAATAAAAATATTGCAAACTCCTCCTTGGCACTTCAATGACGTACGACCTTTCTTAAACCAGGTCGCCAAACAATTTGATCTTTTATTTTCACAAACTTCCTCTCTCCTTTGGTAAAATTGTATTTAGTTTAATTCATGAATTTTGCCAGAGGATAATATTAGAACGTCACTTTTAAATAGCAAATAGCTTATTTAGAAGTCCTCTGATTTGAATTTATAATAGATACTTTCTATTGAAAACTTCATCTTATCTAATAGAAAATATATGTTCATTGCATCGAGTATCTTATTTAAGTTGTATATTGTCTAAAATATAGTCGATTCTTCACATTTGAATGTAAACGATTTCTTTACTTGATTGAAATTATTTAAGTCATGGACTAGACTAGTTAATAAATATTAGGACTAGTCATAGTTAATCAATTTATTGAATTAATTAAGGATATATATTGAACATTTAATAAAAATTTAGCCAAATTTTGTTTGTAAGCATATATATTCAACTCTCATATTTATCTATTATATAAAATTACATTCGATTCATTACAGTATTTTTGAACTCAAATCCTAATCAAACATTGCTATTATGATAATTTGAATGAATATTGGGTTTTTGTTATTTTATTTTAGAAAAATAGATTTAGGGTTATTATATAGTTTCTTATATTTGTTGTTTTAGTCGATGATAGGAGGTTGTCTCTTTTATTTAGACATTGCTGCAAATTGTTGTGATGGTTAATTCTTTAGAATGTAGTATAATCTAGGTATTAAAGGTTAGATCAACTTTTAATAGAGTATATGTGTCATATTAAATTGTTATTTTACAAAGAAAAGATTAGTGTATTCATAGAATTTCGTAACCTATATGTTTAAAATTAACATAGTTTGAATCATGTATAAGGGTGTTATAATGTCCTTAATCGAGTCTTGAACATTTGTATCGTAAATCCCTCTTAGTAGTTCATATTATTAAAAATTACAAACCTATAGGGATCAACTTAGACAATGGGTTATTTGCACTTGTTTTTACCTTTTTAGTAGTGTTGCTCCAGAGGCCTAGGGTGTGTTGATTTTATGCAATACCTTTTGATAGTGATGAGTTTATGATGCCTCTTGTGTTGTATCGGGTCCTAGAATTTGTTATTGTGGAAAAAGTGATTAAGCATTGATATATGAGTCGATGGATTATATTGCTGCAAGAGGAGAGATACCTTGCATTGTCTTTGTATATTTGTCAAATTGATTATTCGTGTTTGGTTGGTAGGGTTATCTAGATGCAGGTAGGGGAGTGGCTTTCAATGTGGGGCCAAAACCCAAAGTGGATGTCAGGGTAACCCATTGAAAGTGGTTAACAAATGATAACCTAATAATAAATCTAGGGGTGGGTAGTCATACACAATAAACAAGATAATTGGAATTCTCACCCATGCCTATGGTGCTAATTTAGACTAAGGATGGGATTAGAAAGAGCAACTTCCTTGTCTTCACAAAAGGAAGATTGATTCCGCATGTGTCACCCTATGGGGCCAGCGTCTAGTGAGAGACAGTCAGAGTAACCATAGATGGGGGCCAGCGTTTAGTGAGAGACTGTCAATGTAACCCATGTAGGACCATGCAATGACACTCCATCCTACTGCAATCTAGCATTCCCATCCTTGTGTCATTATTCTCGGGTTTATGTTTGCCTCTGGATGTTTTGATGGTGTTGTCTGTCATGACTAAGTTGTGTTTAGTCTTGCGTCAGTAGTCCATTGTGCTATGTTTGTTTATGTCATGGGACCTCACTATTATCTCCTAGCATGGGGGGTGGACCTTAGGGTTCCACATGGTTAGGTGGTTGTGCTTTATTCCATTGGTTTTTTGGCGTCGAGGCTCGAGTGTGAAGAGGATGCATCTTTGATGTTTCTAATTTTGCACCTGTATCTAAGGACAGACATTTGTACTATTTGCATCTGGATTTGTGTATCAGTGGAGATCATTTGTAAATTGATGTATTCAGGAAAGAGCTTATGTATCATTGAAATTATGTAATTCCTCTTGTAGGATATACTATTTGTACTTGTAATTATTATTGAAAGGATGATGTATCTATCTAATGATGAAATAAAAGTTATTAGTTGACTCTTTTAATAAGCTATGTATGATTATTGATTTTGCATGATTTCGTTAATGCGACTATGTAATCCCTAGAGATGTTAGTTTATTTTGATGCAATTAGATAATGTTAGATTTTGTTATTGATATTTCTTTATTGAAAAAAAAAATCACCCTTTTATTTGCTTGGTTTAACTTATCTCTCTAGGGTTCCATGGTGGGCATTACATTTGGTATCAGAGCCAAGTTAAACACTGGGTACTCTAGTTATTATTGAGCCCATTATGTTGACCTAGTGCTTAAACTATGTAGATTAAATTCTTTCCCTTTTTAGTATTCCTCGTCTTATGAATTGAAGTTGTCCCTTGGGTGGTGTGTGTGTGTAGGAGGATGCCTAGGGGTCAAGGTAGAGGTCGAGGTTGAGGTCGAGGTAGAGGACGTGGGAGAGGTGGTGGTGGTACACCTCCTCCCATCTCCCCTCATGAGAGTGCTCAGGAAGGTGGGGGCCATAATATGGAGAATTAGGGTCAGCCGGAGGGAGCTCAGTTGTGTCAATTGCTTGAGGAGGCCCTTGCCCATCTAGGTCCTAGACATGAGGTAGATCAGCTAGAAGGGTCTCGTAGGTAGGAGGTTGATCAATCAAAGGTTAGGGAAAGAGAAAGGTCACCTAGAAGGAGAGAGATAACAGTAGAATAGGAGGCTACCTTAGCCAGTCACATGAGAGATCTTTTGAGGGCATGCCCTCCCACATTTGATGGATCTGGTAGTGGTTTAGAGGCAGAGACCTAGTTGTTGGATTTGGGTAGGTGTTTTTCCATGCATCCGTATGGTAGTAACACCAAGGCGAGATGTGCCATCTTGCATCTCAGAGGTTTTGCGTCTACATGGTGGCGTCTGGAGGAACAAAAGTTGCACTTGGACATTGGTACAGTTTCTTGGGAATTGTTCTTGGAGAGGTTCAGAACTCATTTCCTGTCAGACCACTGGAAGTAACATTGTACAGATGAGTTCCATGAGTTGAGATAAATGACCATGTCAGTAGAGCAGTATGAGTGTAGATTTTATGAGCTTAAGCAGTATGCAGGCATCGGCGATGATGAGGCTATGTTAGTACAACACTTCATTAGGGGCTTGAATGCCCATATCAGTGGAGTAGTTCATGTTTTCAGGCCTAAGACCATGGAGGTAGTAGTTGAGAAGGCCCATCTGGTAGATGAGAATTTGTCTATGGCACTTGGAGGTCATAAGGGTGTGCATTTTGGTAGTGCACCTTCTGCAGGCTTCGGGTCTCATGGTGGTCTTTCTCAAGCAGTAGGTTCTTCTAGAGGTCATCATGCACCCACAAAGGGTGGACAACAGTAGCAACAATATTCTTAGGCCAAACCAAAGATTTCTTAGCCTCAGCAAGGTAATAGATTCCAGTCCAGGAAAGATCAGTCTTGGCAGCGGAACAAGCGTAATCGCACTGATCAACCAGCTCAGAGCACATAGTCTATAATTAGCAGAGGGAGTTTTCAACGGTCTAATACTTTTTTGAGTGGTGGAGGATTTGGAAAAGGGACAGGGTGTTTCTCTTGTAGCCAACAGGGCCACATAGCTAGGCAATGTCCTCAGAAGAATGCTTCAAGATTTGGTTAGAGACCGGCAGCTTCAGAGCCGACCATAGGAGATACAGGAAGGTCACATAGGGTATTTGCAGTAGTTGATAACCACCAAGCAGAGCATCAGTGTATAGTTGTGGAGACTTCTGGATTGATGTGAGGTATTAGTTTTTCCAATCTTTTTGATTCTGGTGCTTCTGATTCATTCATTTCTCCTTCTCTAGTGGAGCGTTGTGGACTGGTGGAAGCAAAGTAGGATGTTAGGTGGTAGGTTGAATTAGCATCCATGGCTAAGGTCGCAGTAGAGTCTCTAGTGCATGATTGTGAGTTGAGGATTGGCCCTCTTTCTACCACAATAGATCTATGTGTCATACCCCTTGGATCAGATGATATAGTATTGGGTATGGATTGGTCAAATGCTCACAAGGTAGTGATAGATTGTTGGCATAAGTCAGTGAAGTGTTTGGATGATTTTGGTAGTGAGGTGGAGGTAGTTGGCATTCAAAGACCTATTTCCTTGCATATGATCTCTGCTATGCAGCTGAAGAGATGTATGTGTCAAGGTTGCCAACTGTTTGTTGTGACAGTTAATGACTTGGAGTTAGAGAGTCAAGAGACATCTCTTGATGATCATCCTCTCCTTAGAGAGTATGCGAATGTTTTTCCTAGTGAGATTCTAGGGATGCCACCTAAGCGTGACATTGACTTTAGGATTGATCTTGTTCCCGATGCAAAGCCTATTTGTCAAGCTCCATATCGGATGACCACTCAAGAGCTTAAGGAGCTTCGATTGTAGTTGGAGTTGTTAGCCAAGGGATACATTCATCCTAGTGTCTCTCCTTGGGGAGCACCTGTAATTTTTGTGAAGAAGGATGGATCCCTTTGGCTATGTATAGACTATCGACAGCTTAATAAGGTGATTGTGAAGAATAGGTACCACGGATTGATGATCTTTTTGACCAAATTAAGGGGGCTAAGGTGTTTTTGAAGATTAACCTTAAGTTAGGATATCATCAGTTGCATATCTTTGAGGCAGATATTCACAAGACAACCTTTCACACCCGTTATGGACATTATGAGTTTACTATTGTACCATTCGGGTTGACGAATGCACCTTCCTTGTTTATGAGCCTGATGAATGGTGTATTTTGTACCTATCATGACAGATTTGTCCCTGTGTTTCTGGATGACATATTGATTTATTCAAGGACTATGGAGGAGCATGAGGAGCATTTGCATCAGGTTTTGCTGTGTCTGAGAGATAATCAGTTATATGCTAATTTGGCAAAATGTGAATTTTTTTAGACTGAGGTGAGGTATTTGGGACATGTCATTTCTAGAGAGGGTATTGCGGTGGATCCTTCAAAGATCTAAGCAATTATAGATTGGCCTATACCCACTAATGTTTTTGAGGTCACAGTTTTATGGGCTTGGCAGGCTATTATCGTCAGTTTGTACAGGGTTTTTTGAGGTTTTTTAGAGGAAAGGGAAGAAGTTTGTCTAGTTAGAGCAGTGTCAGGCAGCCTTTCAGACTCTTAAGGAGTGGTTGACTAGTGCACCTATTTTGGTAGTTCTTGATCCTACCGGAGACTTTGTAGTGTGTACTGATGCATCTTTGGAGGGCCTAGGAGTAGTTTTGATGCATGATGGTCACGTGATTACCTATGAGTCTCACAAACTCAAGGATCATGAGTTGAACTATCCCATGCATGATTTGGAGTTAGTCGTAGTTGTGCATGCCTTGGTGAGATGGAGGCATTTCCTTTTGGGGCATCAGTTTGAGCTACATAGTGATCATCGCAGTTTACAGTATATTTTTACATAGCCAAACCTGAATGCAAGGCAGAGGCGATGGATGGAGTTCTTGTGCGAGTATGATTTTGAAGTGAAGTATATTCAGGGTAAGGAGAATGTAGTGGCAGATTCTCTTAGTCGGCAGAGACATGAGCTTTCAACAGTCACTCTTGCAGTAGATTTGAGAGGTCAGATTCTTGCAGTACTTCCTACTGATAGCTCGTATCAGGAAGTGAAGTCTAAGGTTGAGTTAGGTAGACCCTTGGAGGGTAGATTTGTTGGTTACTCTCTTGAGTCAGATGGTCTTTTGTGACACTTGGGTTGTATTTATGTTCCCAGTTCAAAGGGTTTTCATACCCTAATCATGTTAGAGGCGCATCAGGGCACCCTATTCAGCTCATCCAGGTGTCAAGAAAATGCACGCAGATCTTCATCAATTATATTTTTGGAGTGGAATGAAGAGGGATATTGCTGATTTTGTTATGAGGTGTCTTGAGTGTTAGAGAGTTAAGGCAGAGCACTAGCATCCCGTAGGTCTTTTGCAGCCGCATCTTGTTCTAGAATGGAAATGGGACATTATTTCTTTAGACTTTATAGTTGGGTTGCCCATATCCTCACATCATCATGATGCTATTATGGTCACTATGGATAGGTTGACAAAGGTAGCTCACTTCTCTCCTGTTTGGTCATCATACAATGCTTCGTTTATGGCTAGAGTATTCATGCAGGACATAGTCAGATTGTAAGGGATTCCTCTCAAGATCATCTCTAATAGGGATCCAGTGTTCACTTCAGCTCTTTGGACTTCCTTACAACATGCTTTAGGGACTCAGTTGAACTTTAGTTTAGCTTACCATCCAGAGACTAATGGGCAGACTGAGAGGGTTAATCAGGGTCTCGAGGATATGCTCAGGATGTATGTTATGGATCAGCAAAACTGTTGGGAGGACTATTTATACCTGGTGGAGTTTGCATACAATAATGGTTATCACAACTCTATCGGTATGCCCTATTTCAAGCTTTGTATAATCGTCATTGCCAGACCCCACTGAGTTGGGATCTCCTTGAGGATAGAGTTCTTCTAGGATCAGATATGCTTAGAGAGATGGAGCAACAGGTTGATCGCATTAGAGAGCATTTGGTGGTAGCACAGGACAGACAGAAGAAGTATGTAGATGCTCTTAGGGTCAATCAGCAATTTTCGGTTGGTGACCAGGTCTTCTTACAGGTGCGTCCATGAAAGAGTTTGATTCGTTATAGAAAAGGCTCTAAGCTCACACCATGCTTTGTTGGGCCGTTTGAGGTGTTGGAGAGGATCGGTCATGTCACTTATCATCTTGCTTTTCCACTCAGTTTATCACGCATCCATGATGTGTTTCATGTTTATATACTCAGACCATATTATCCAAATATTACTCATGTTCTTGATTGGAATGCTCTATAGGTAGAGGATGAGCAACTAGCTTTGGAGCCCGTAGGCATTTTGCAGCACAAGAGACTTGCACTCAGGGGTAGAGACGTGGAGCAGGTCAGGGTCCAGTGAGATCCTAATGATGAGACTTCTACTACCTGGGAGGATGCATCCAAGATGCGGGAGTTATATCCATACTTGTTTTCAGGCTTTCAGGAGTAAGCCTGATTCTGGGGGGGATGTAGTGCCCCTTATTTTGGCTTTCTGATAGATTAGTAGTTATTTCTTTATAGCTAGACATTATGACATATTTGATGATGGATTTACTATTTTGATGTAGATGATGACACTCATTGATATTACTATGATGACACTGTTGACGTTTATGATTGGTACATTATGCTTTTGATATGTTTAGTTATGGGTTAATTGATTATGTAGATTAGTTTTATCATGTTTCATGTGACTATTTGATGATATGATATCTAGTTGTTTAGTTATTGATGAAATTGTTTAATGTAGTTACTTGTGATGTGTTTTGTGAAGGGATAGTGTAGTATTACTCATAATGAGTACCCTACTACGTTGCGATTCCCTGTCACTATGTGCCTGTTTGGATGATTATATATATGTGTTTGTATTCGACACTTTTGTTTGCTGCAAGTTGCAGGTACTAGGCATTGATTCCACCTGAATTGGTAGGTCTGAGCATGCCTTCATACCAATGGAAGTTGTGGAAGGGAGATAACATGAGGTTCCTCAGTTTGCCAACATCCTCAATGAGGATGAGTGCTCAGTCTTGGATTTTGTTAGTTTGGTCAAATAGAGTATGATTATCGAGTCTTGGTTGCTCTTTGGTATGTTGTCTTTGAGTTGATATGGTTGGTCTATTGTTCATTAATGGATTGTTAATCTATCTTGTTAAAAACAATAATAAGTTTAAGGTATTTTAAACATTTGTCTTTAACATAAATTAATAATTTTAATAAGTAATAATAATAAATAAATATTAGATAGTTAATATTTTATTAAGTAAATAAATTATCTAGTCTGTAGGCATAAATAGTCATTATTTTATATTATTTATAATTTAATAATATTAATGTAGTGAGTTGTGAAATTTTTAGTTTGGTAGAATCTTCATGGAGGTGGAGATTTAATGCATTTAATTTTTATGAAAGTGGGTTTGGCAGTAACTGAAATGAGGGAGTGGGAATTTATGGAATTTGACTATTTTTGTGAGAGGGTGGATATTTGGAGGGGGATTTTGCAGAATAGGGGGAGAGAAAGATTTGGGAAGGAGGATTGGGAGAAGAAGAATTGGGGAAAAAGAAAGGGAATCTACGAGAAGAGGATTCAGAAATTCAAAGTTTCATTCTGAGTATGTCAATATTGCTTGATATGGTGAATCTCTGTGTATGATACTTTAGCCAGTCTCGCTTTCAAATTTGAATGCATTTCTTTCTACTTTCCAAGCCTTCTCTGTAATATCATTTAAATTTATAATGTAGGTATTTGACTCTGCAAAATAAATACAATCTTTCAATCATTTTCTTCTATCAACAACCCCTGCCCATTTCTTATCTGATAAATAATCCCAAATTTTGCTTGTAATTTGCAATCATTCCTTCTAGTGAGGTGAATGAAATGTTCCCTATAACCATTTTCTTCTGCATGCTCGATGAGTGTTCCCAAGCCTTTCGACAATCTCTTTTTCCCGATTTGCAAAATCCTCTTCCATGATCGATGGTTCACTCTGTCATTAGTGTTGATATTTTGTGGCCTCTGAAAGAAAATTGCAATTATTCCTCATAATGAAATTAGATCCTTTGCCAAACGACCTCCTTGAAGACATTTTGACCAATGAAGCAATGTATTCTTTTCTCATACAATTTCTTCATAATTGATTTATTAAAAGCATAATATATTCATTTTGATTGAGGTGACCCTTCTGTAATTTGTTCATACACCCTTCAACGCTCCTCAAATCTTGTGATTGCTATGCTCACCTAAGTTATTTGCTTTAAATTGTTTAAACATCATGTGACGATTTCTTCTAGCAAATGTTTTCCCCTCTCTAAACACCATTTTGGAGATAATTTGAGAGTTATGTCGATCTGCCTTGATTGGAGTTCACTAGAGGTTAACATCGGTTGTCTCAAGTCATATACATACTGTCTTATCTGTATTTGAAGTTGCATTACCACCGTTGTAATTATCATAGTCTAAAGTTTTGGGCTAGGCGTCGATTCTGTAGAGGTGATTTCTTTTCAAATCCCTATGTGCCCTCATTCTGCAAACAAAGTTTCATCAATCAGTTTCATTTGAATGACATGCCAAATCCAACCCTTAAGATCTACAATCTTTACCTTATTTAAATCATATTTTTTTCCATCAGGAGAGAAGGGCGATTCTAACATGCATTCCTTGCTATTGTTGATCGGCCTCATGAGAGGCACTCAGGCTTAATCTTCAAACTATTTATTACTTTTACCGGTTGATCATTTCCCCATCTGCCTTACTGTGGTAGGATCGACCTACACAAACCTTTAGGATAACTAATAAAAATATTGCAAACTCCTCACTAGCACTTCGACGGTGTACGACCTTTCTTAAACCAGGTCGCCAAACAATTTGATCTTTTATTTTCACAAACTTCCTCTCTCCTTTAGTAAAATTGTATTTAGTTTAATTCATGAATTTTGCCAGAGGATAATATTAGAACATCACTTTTAAATAGCAAATAACTTATTTAGAAGTCCTCTGATTTGAATTTATAATAGATACTTTCTATTGAAAACTTCGTCTTATCTAATAGAAAACATATGTTCATTGCATCGAGTATCTTATTTAAGTTGTATATTGTCTAAAATATAGTCGATTCTTCACATTTGAATGTAAACGATTTCTTTACTTGATTGAAATTATTTAAGTCATGGACTACACTAGTTAATAAATATTAGGACTAGTCATAGTTAATCAATTTATAGAATTAATTAAGGATATCTATCACATTTAATAAAAATTTAGCCAAATTTTGTTTGTAAGCATATATATTCAACTCTCATATTTATCTATTATATAAAATTACATTCAATTCATTAGAGTATTTTTGAACTCAAATCCTAATCAAATATTGCTATTAAGATAATTTGAATGAAAATTGGGTTTTTGTTATTTTCTTTTAGAAAAGTAGATTTAGGGTTATTATATAGTTTCTTATATTTGTTGTTTTAGTCGATGATAGGAGGTTGTCTCTTTTATTTAAACATTGCTACAAATTGTTGTGATGGTTAATTCTTTAGAATGTAGTATAATCTAGATATTAAAGGTTAGATCAACTTTTAATAGAGTATATGTGTCATATTAAATTGTTATTTTACAAAGAAAAGTTTAGTATATTCATAGAATTTTGTAACCTATATGTTTAAAATTAACATAGTTTGAATCATGTATAATGGTGTTATAATGTCCTTAATCGAGTAGACTTGAACATTAGTATCATAAATCCCTCTTAGTAGTTCATATTGTTAAAAATTACAAACCTATAGGGATCAACTTAGACAATGGGTTATTTGCACTTGTTTTTACCTTTTTAGTAGTGTTGCTCCAGAGGTCTAGGGTGTGTTGATCTTATGCAATACCTTGTGATAGTGATGAGTTTATGATGCCTCTTGTGTTGTATGGGGTCCTGGAATTTGTTATTGTGGAAAAAGTGATTAAGCATTGATATATGAGTTAATGGATTATATTGTTGCAAGAGGAGAGATACCTTGCATTGTCTTTGTATATTTGTCAAATTGATGATTCTTGTTTGGTTGGCAGGGTTATCTAGATGTAGGTAGGGGAGTGGCTTTCAATGTGGGGCCGGTGTCCAAAGTGGCTATCAGGGTAACCCATTGAAAGTGGTTAACAAGTGATAACCTAATAATAAATCTAGGGGGTGGGTAGTCATACATAGTAAACAAGATAATTGGAATTCTCACCCATGCCTATGGTGCTAGTTTAGACTAAGGATGGGATGAGAAAGAGTGACTTCCTTGTCTTCACGAAAGAAAGATTGATTCCACATGTGTCACCCTATGGGGCCGGTGTCTAGTGAGAGACAGTCAGGGTAACCATAGATGGGGGTCAGTGTCTAGTGAGAGACTATCAGGGTAACCCATGTAGGACCATGCGATGACACTCCATCCTACTGCAATCTAGCATTCCCATCCTTGTGTCATTATTCTCATGTTTATGTTCGCCTCTGGATGTTTTGATGGTGTTGTCTGTCATGACTAAGTTGTGTTTAGTCTTGCATTAGTAGTCCATTGTGCTATGTTTGTTTATGTCATGGGACCTCATTGTTATCTCCTAGCATGGGGGTGGACCTCAGGGTTGCACATGGTCAGGGGGTTGTGCTTTATTCCATTGGTTCTTTGGCATCTCGAGTGTGAAGAGGATGCATCTCTCATGTTTCTAGTTTTGCACTTGTATCTGAGGATAGACATTTGTACTACTTGCATCTGGATTTGTGTTTCAGTGGAGATCATTTGTAAATTGATGTATTCAGGAAAGAGCTTATGTATCATTGAAATTATGTAATTCCTCTTGTAGGATATACTATTTGTACTTGTAATTATTATTGAAAGGATGATGTATCTATCCGATGATGAAATAAAATTTATTAGTTGACTCTTTCAATAAGCTATGTATGATTGTTGATTTTGCATGATTTCAATAATGCATCTATGTAATCCCTAGAGATGTTAGTTCATTTTGATGCATTTAGATTATGTTAGATTTTGTTATTGATATTTCTTTATTAAAACAAATTGCCCTTTTATTTGCTTGGTTTAGCTTATCTCTTTAGGGTTCCATGGCAGGCATTACAAGTACCTTGGGGAGGAGAGTTTGCCAACTTTGACTTGTTTTGTGAATGCATCATCCCATCATCGGTCAAGCCATGATCATGACCCATTGTGTGTTCCAGTGCATGATGGTTAGCAAGTGGGTCTACCAGTGGGAGAGGAGGAGGTGAGGATGAGCGTGCCCTAGCTTTGGTGGAGGGTTGGGCCGAGGCATCTTTATCGGGTGAAATCTTGTCCCGAGTTGGCCTATCCATCAGTTGGTCATCCCCAGAGGTAATCTGAGGGCACTTGTCACTAGCGTGCCTGTGGCTCCCATAAGAAAGATAATAAAACTTTTTTTCTTTGACTTCTAATGTTTGGATCTATTTCTTCTATGCAGAGTACAGAGTGATTTCTAGTCAAAATTGTTTGATGGCAGCAACTTGAATGCGCACATATAGATAAGATTCATGGTCTAACATTTCAAGGTCCATGTTAATTAGCATGCCCAGAGCTATGTTGATCTTCCTCAACCAATCCTCTGTCCAAAATTCTAGTGGCAGATTGTACAGGCAGAGCCATTTGGGGTTGTCGTAAGGATAATAGGCAGTCAGGTCGAAGAGTGGAGACCATTGGCAGATATAGAGTAGGATATCACCATTGCTCCATGATTTCCCTTTCAGAATTGAGTCTCTATTAGCTTCAGAGAAGAAAATAGCATTGAAAAACCCTTTCGGTATAAATTTTAGTACACATTGGGTTTTCCAAGAATTTTCAACCCACTTCCAGATTTGTGCTCTGCTTAACTTTGGTCTAATGAACTGGAAAATGACGACATTCTTCTTGAGCATATTCACTTCCTCCTCACATTCTTGTGAGAGGCCGACGGTAGGACAAGACAGGGTATTGTGGCCGTCACCTTCTTCCTTTCTGATCTACTTCATAAGTCTTTCCTAATTTCGTTTGCAGTCCATCCTCGACCACCTTCAAAGCAATTCTAATTTTTATAACCATATACCTAACTACAATAATTTTTCATGTAAAAAACTATTCATGCGCACTTAAAATTTCTTTTGAGAGAATTAAAATTTTAAAACATGCACTTAGGAAGACTTGATCAATTTTTTTTTAAAGAATTAAAATTTAAAAACATGCACTCCACAAGACTTGATCAATTTCTTTTGAAAGAATTAAAATTTAAAAACATGCATATCCCTGGTGAGCTCATTCAAAATCTTTCAACTTCACTAGCAGACCAAAGGCCGAATAGATTTTATACATATACATATATAGATATACACATATATATACATACATACATACATACATACATATACATATACATATGTATGTATGCATATAAAACTGTATTTCTTTTATTTTCTCAAATAGGAAGAAAGTGATAGAAAAAAATAAAATAGAATAGAAAAGAAGATGTTAGAGGACAACAAATAATAAAGTAGGGAAATAATTTGAAACAAAATAATTTAGCTTTCACCTTGAGGAGCCTAGCTTTCCTTTCACTCCTCCTTTCCCTTCCTTCAATTTGCAAGATTAGAGATGTATGAGGAATGTGGGAAAAAATGTCCTTTTAAACTTGAGCTCTAGGGTTTGAAGGTTGCTCTAATGGCTTAGTAGTGTTTAATGATGTTTAAAGATTGGATTAGAATTAACTAATCACTGTTGTCTCTTTAGATGATAGTTTCAAGGTTGACTTTATCTAACCTCAGTAAGATGATTTAATTATTAAGTAATGTTTTGACAATGCATATATGATTTGTGTTTTAATTTAGTAGCTATTGTAATTAGATTATTTTATGTAACCCTTGCTAGGAAAGTTAATTAAATTTAATAGTTTTAGAATTTATATTCGTAATTTAAATCATTGGAATAAAGTTTTAGAGGAATATTTAGTTTATCATTGAAAAGGGCCTTTTTATAGTTAATTTTATTATTTTAACCTTGTGTTTCATCTCAGTTATCGAGTCTTTTGTATTTAGTGGAATTTATTTTTGCCTTCCAATATAGTTTAAAATCAGAAATGCTTTGCGAACTATTACTTTACTACAATCACATTTAATTCGATTATTTGGAATCTCTTAGTTGTGAGAAGATAATTTACTTTCTATAAAAAATATTTTAAGTTCAAAGATTATTTAAATCTTGAATTAGTATTTAATAATTTTTAATTTATTTTAGATGTCATTATTTATATGGTTAATGATTTAAATGATCAATTGATTTTATTACAGTTTAAATTAATTAGCTTATTAGGGTTTTAATCAAATTAATGTTTAGGTCTCATTTTTAGGGCGAGATCGATTTCCACTTTCTTCTAGAAAACCTAGGAGGGAATTATCTTATGGAATATTCCCTCATGGCATCATGTGATGTGATGCTAAACCTTATATTTGGTAAACTCTTTTTTCGTAGGGTGTACGAGAGGAGATACACTGGACCCGTCTAGATTGAATTCCCCTCCCTACCTTGGGTGGTGTGCTCTTGGTGATGTTGCACATGCAACGCAGTTTAGTGTGTATGCTATGGTTATCATGTGATACGTGATAGAATCTTGCATGTAAATTTTTTTCAAAAAAAATTGTTGGTTCAAGTTTTCATGTCCACATGCAAATGTGGGCATGACATTTGGTATCAGAGCTCAAGTTTCAACTTTGGGAACTCGTAATTTAAATCATTGGAATAAAGTTTTAGAGGAATATTTAGTTTATCATTGAAAAGGGCCTTTTTATAGTTAATTTTATTATTTTAACCTTGTGTTTCATCTCAGTTATCGAGTCTTTTGTATTTAGTGGAATTTATTTTTGCCTTCCAATATAGTTTAAAATCAGAAATGCTTTGCGAACTATTACTTTACTACAATCACATTTTTGTTTCATTAAATAACATTTTGCATAAGTTAATTAAAATAATCTCTTGAAAATGAATGTTATTTTTGCACTTTTCGATTAAGTGTTGCATTTAATTGAAATATTGAAACCTAGTTTTTTTTAATTCGATTATTTGGAATCTCTTAGTTGTGAGAAGATAATTTACTTTCTATAAAAAATATTTTAAGTTCAAAGATTATTTAAATCTTGAATTAGTATTTAATAATTTTTAATTTATTTTAGATGTCATTATTTATATGGTTAATGATTTAAATGATCAATTGATTTTATTACAGTTTAAATTAATTAGCTTATTAGGGTTTTAATCAAATTAATGTTTAGGTCTCATTTTTAGGGCGAGATCGATTTCCACTTTCTTCTAGAAAACCTAGGAGGGAATTATCTTATGGAATATTCCCTCATGGCATCATGTGATGTGATGCTAAACCTTATATTTGGTAAACTCTTTTTTCGTAGGGTGTACGAGAGGAGATACACTGGACCCGTCTAGATTGAATTCCCCTCCCTACCTTGGGTGGTGTGCTCTTGGTGATGTTGCACATGCAACGCAGTTTAGTGTGTATGCTATGGTTATCATGTGATACGTGATAGAATCTTGCATGTAAATTTTTTTCAAAAAAAATTGTTGGTTCAAGTTTTCATGTCCACATGCAAATGTGGGCATGACATTTGGTATCAGAGCTCAAGTTTCAACTTTGGGAACTCTAAGTATATATGAGGATATGTGTTGGACCACTTGTTGGTGGTGAGTACTCATGAGAAAACTTTCTAGTTCTAGCTATGTTCTCAATGAGGTCATAAGACACCTTGCATGGGAACGACTAGTTTTCCCTAAATTTTCTTCTTGCTAATCCCCATGTATGACTTGGTGTCGTAGGCACTTGAGGAGTACAATCACGATGAGTGAGTGATTGAGGGACCTTGCAAGTCTTGGTCACCTAAGTTTAACGACCTTTTTTAATGTTATCCTATAAAAAAGTTTTATTGGATAAGAGATGTTTAGTTTTGTATTTTAGTGAAGCATTGCTTTCATTCCTAGCAAATGACACACATTTGACCTTCAAATAGGATTCATTGATAACCTTATGCATCATATCCTTAGGAAATGGTTTTTTTTTGCAACAATTATCTATTGGTAAACCTTGAAGGCTCGCTTTTGTGAATGTTTGTGTTTGCATAGTTCAAGATGTGGGTGTTTTCACGCCTTATAAGACTCACATGAATGTGTGTGTTGAGTTGTGTATATCCTACCATGTAGGAGAAAGATTTGCATTGAAAAGATATACCAACTTTGGACAATGAACTATGCACCCTATTTCGATTTCCCCCACCATGTTATGGATTAGTTAATCTAGGTAATGTGGGAGTAAATTTCTATCTATTTTAATAGGCTCCTTGCTGAAATTGTTAAGATGTTAAAGGGCTATATGTAATTATTGTCTTGTGTTATAGTGTTAAGTTACCCTATTGGATTTTGGTCACCTTAATGTGTGATTAGGGTGATGGTCTATCTCCTTATGTGATGTATTTATGCTACCTAGGTCTTGAGGAAGGTTAGTAGACGTTATAAGTGTGTAGTGTGTTAGGACCTTTTGATTACCATTGCCTTATGTATCCTTCTAGTTGAGTGAAATAATAACAATGGATTAGTAACCCACTTCCATTTCATTGAACCTTGGGACACCTGGTGTGCCACTTCAGGATAGTCTCCTAGTAGTGTAATTATGTTTAGTATTTAGAAAATGTAGTGCAATGCTCTTAAGAATTATATTGTGATATACTTAATTCACTTATAGATAGATACATTGATTGGTGTTGGTATAAAGGAAGATAACCATGTGGTTCTTGAACCATGCTATGATATTCTAGGAATAAGATCTAGCTATGTGAATAATATCCTAGTTGTTTATTAAATGAGTATTTAAGAGTAACTCAATCCTCACATTGTTGCCTTTGTTTCATTTAAGTATATAATTCATGATAGGGTGATGAATAACACTAGGAAGCAAATTTTACTATGTGCACAAAAGAATTTAGTCGAATCTATGTGATGACGAGATAGACTATTGAAAGGAAATTATATGCTAATAGATGCTTC
This sequence comes from Cunninghamia lanceolata, assembly GCA_027924645.1. Lineage (NCBI taxonomy): Eukaryota > Viridiplantae > Streptophyta > Pinopsida > Cupressales > Cupressaceae > Cunninghamia > Cunninghamia lanceolata. The sequence goes on from BSBN01000904.1 coordinate 11,120,211, forward strand.
TAGTTAAATTAAGGTTGTTGTGAAAATCCCTTCGTTAAGACCTTTTCGTTAATAAGTATGGGAAGACTCATGGCGATGCTTAATGTGATTAAGTGGTTGATGCAATAAGATAATTTTATGTCACCCCTTCTATCTTGTACCATGGATATTAAGGCATATTGAAAGGTCTCAAAAATGAGTTGATAGTGTAATTGGTTGCATGATTCTACATCTTTGGACATGGTGCATTTGAAGGATTTTCATTATAAAATGAAATAATAATTATTCTAGGTGTTGAATTGGATAGGGATTCACGTTCCTTGCTTCAAGGTAATGTATGTGAGTAGCCACTCGAGTAGTTAGCTTAAAATATGTTGGGTTTTGGGAGTACATGTTTGGGATGTAGAGTGTGATTTTTGAGTAACAGTAAACTTTATGATTGTACCTTTAGGTATCTAGTTGAGATGTGTTGTGGATGACATGTGTGATCCATGTAGGTGCTTCCTTTGGAATGATTGCATGAGTGTGCCTTGAAGAAAATTGTGTGAGTTTCTATTCAAACTCTTTAATTTCTTATTGAGGGTGTATCTTATCTAGTGTCAAATCTCCCTCTAGACTAAGAGTATGCTAGTGTAACTAGGAGTTAAGAGAGAAAGGACGTCATTGGAAGGTCTTATTTTCCTTTGGACATATTGCTTTGATAGACCTCTCCACACTCTTGGAACACACTAGTTGGTACACATTCAATCTTCTCCTTATCACTTATGTCCTATGGGTTAAGGATAGAACCTAGCGTACCTTTGAACCTGGATCCTATTCTCCTGTCAAGATCAAACACTTGGATATCCTATTGGTATGAGTACTAGGGATAGTTGTTGACTTTTGGGTACCCGAGTCTTCATGGGTACTATCCTTTGGAACTACAATCTTATATGGATCCTTAGCACCATTTTGGATTTAGGCATTCTTATGGAAATGCTAGTGAAATCTTGAACTTCGTTGCAAACATGTTGGTTGGTGATCTTCAACTTTGTCACTTGGATTTTTCTTAAATTACAAGGATAGTTGTTGTACTACTAGTCACAACTTGAGTTAATATGGTTGGCTTTTGTCCTAGTATCTGGGTGGCATGAGTATGATGATAGGGTGTGTATAGGGATTGTAGTTGTGTTGTCACATTGATATAGAGGCAACTTGGGTTTTTGGAATGGTTTTGGTAGTAACCATGAGGGAATTTGGTTTTTATTCCTGCCAAGAAAGAACTAAAGACACTTTTTCATATGTGATGCTTCAGGACATGTGACACTTGACATTCATATCAAAGCATGTCCTAGGGTTCATGAGACATGTGGCTTTTCATTAGGATATGATCTTTTATGATCTTCACATGGTTGAGACCATCATTCCTCTTCTCCCCTTGTTGTGGCTTTGTTATATACATGTGGTGTTTGTAATGTGCAAATTTTATGAGATTTTTGTATTGATACTTATTTATTTAATTATTGGTGAATTTTACTAATTGAGAGACCAGCAGTGTTGAATTTTATTTCTTTGGGCTACTTAGCCGATTTATTTTGAAATGGTCCTTGTTCTTCAAGAATTTATTTAATTATTTTTTGGTTCAAATTTTTATATGTTGCATTGGTGGCCACTTTTGAACTTGATTTCCTTCTTGAACTTTATTTCTTTTGAAATTTTCTTGATGAACTTATTTGAGATTTTATCTTATTACAATCTTTATTGTTTCAAGGTTTTCTTAATGTTTGTTACTACTGGTACATGTGTAGTAATGTGACTTACGTGAACTACCATATCCATAAGGGGTACTTGGAAAAATATAAAGGGGAGTAGATGGGTTCGGATATGAGATTATATGGTTAGAAGATGTGGATAGGAACGATAAGGGACAATTGTAGACCTTTCATTTTCCTAGTTCCAGGTGGATGATTCCTCATGTGCCCCTCTTTTGAGATTAACTCGATAATCAAATAAGGGAAATGTACCAATAAAAGTATGAAAGGATATTCAGGAGGATCCTAAGACCATCCTATTGTGATGTAGATCTATTATACTTGCGGTATTGCTTCCTTTGTATCAAAGGTTGCATAGTTTTTGTAATGGTTCATAAGTCGACTCAGTGGTACTACTACCACATGGGCATTTAATTCATTATCTCTTGGTACTGGGGTTGCTTAAACATGCTATAGCTCTTGTCAAGTCCTACAAATCTCACATTGTGAGTCTACCGAAGTCTTTCAGTGAAGAATGTAGTCAAGGCATGTATCATGCATTTTTCATGTGAGCTGAGAGTTGTAAAATAGTAACAATTATAAGAATGTATTAAGCAATTATGTTGTCTTGATGAGACGTTGGTTGTCCAACTTTCCTTGTTCTACATATAGTTTAGCCTAAGCTAACTATTAATGGATTGGAGAGGTTAGATATCTTATTAGATTGATAAGTGATAGCGAAGAGGATGATTGTGGTTCTAACCTTCCTTGGTGTGACTACATTGTTTGTGACCTCGTAGCAATTGTGTGAGCTTGGTTAGAAGCTATGATGCCCTTATCCCTTGTTAAGAATATAAGTAGAGATGGATGATGCAAGATTTGTTCTGAGATTCTCGAATGATCCTATCTTCGAGAAGGTTACCATCTAAGATGCTTATTAAGTGGTAATCATTGTAAGTGACTAATTATTTTTTCTTACCATTAGTTTTAGAGAATCATTGTGAATTCATCACCATCCTGGGATGGCTCAAAGGTGGGTTAATCTACCTCGTCTCCTTATTGACTTCTAGGAAGAAGTTTAGTCCTAGTGGGGAGGATGCGAGGCCCACCCTTGTGTGATAGATTTATTTGCACTACTAGACTTAATTGTGTTGTGATACACCTAGCTATTGGATATGGTATATGGACTTATGATCCTTTTTCATAGACTATATTAGTTATTGATGGATTGGAATAGTTAATTTAATTTCATATGATGACGATGATCTAATTAAAAGATAGTTGTGTTATAATTCAAATTATGTATGAGAGATACATGTCTTAATTTGGATTAATTGTATGTCACTCAATTATGATTGAAAATGATCCTTCTACTTAGTTGAATTGTATTGCAATTGAATATATATGTTTAGTAAATCATAATATTAGACATGTGATGTTAATGGAAGATAATTTTATTGAAATTGATTTGGATTAATGATCATAGCATCTTGATGGATGAAGTTGATTATCATTTAAAATGTGAACATTTGTATGTTATGTGACTGAGTGTTTGATTTCAATTTAAGTTGTTTCAACTATGATTTCAATTTAAGTTGTTTCAACTATATATATGTTTAATGTATTGATGGGTACAATTGAGTGTGTAGGTTATTTCCATGGCCAATGTAAATATGAAGGTCAGTCAAGGTACCCCTATGAATTAACCTCATGACACTTATCCCAGTCCCTAAGGTGGACTAAGGTCTAGGTTTGAAATCAAATGTTGAAAAATGTTAAGTCTTATTTAAATTTTATTTGTGTGAATTTCCTAAGGCTGTTTAGTTTGACTTGGATGTTGTGTTGTCATCCTAGTTGTCCAAACTTGGATTAGTGAATTAGGGGTCTTTTAAATGGTGTTAAAATATTTTTTTCTTAGTTATTTTGGTGTTTTCAAAGGCCTAATGCAAGTACCTATGGAATAGGTACTTGTTGGCCTACTTATCTTGGGTCTTGGCCAAGATATGACCCTCCCCAAGTCCCTTGGGAAAGGAGTGAAAAAGATGGATTTTTGGGAAGAGGGATGGGGGACTTGTCACATCACATTCCCATTCTTGAAAAGTCGTGCTTGGACTTGGGATGATCCCAAGGTCTTGCACATGTGTGAGCACATCTTGGAATCCTTTTCATGGGAAGAATGTTCAAGTATATCCCACTCCCCAATGTCTCACAAATGTGAGATCAATGTGGGGACATGTGAACTCTTGGGACTGAATGAGGTGACAAGTGTCACCTCCCCATTGAATGGGTTTGAATTTTGAACCCCTATTTATCACCCTCTTGAGGGTGAAGGAAGGGCTTTTAGTTCATTTTTATTTTTTAGTCTTTACATTGGAGAGAAGAAGGCTAGCTGGAGTCTTGTACTTGGAGAAAGATCTTGGAGAGAATCCTTGAGGGAAGCTCCATCAATCTCCAGCAAAACATTGAAGGCTTGAGTGGTTGATTCTCAAGTCCAATTAAGGTATATTGTTGTTATTGCATTCTTGTGTGTGCTTTAGATATGTAGATGGTTGTATAGTGTGTACGTGTATTTCTGTTTGGTGTAGTTAGATAAATGGGTTGTGTTGGGAGACACTCTCCCTCTTAGTAAGAGAAAATCCCTAGTTTGGGGTTGAGAGAGGTGAGAATCACCTCTGAGAAAATTCACTCCTTTGAGAGGAGTTTGTGGCATGAGTGCCTTGGTTTTGCATGAGTTATGGTGTTTTGACGAGAGGAATTTGTGGCATGAGTTTCTTGGTTTTACATGAGTTTTGGTGTTTTTGAGAAGATGAATGTGAATGAAATATGGTGTGGTTTCATTGAAGTGAAGAGGTATTTGAATATGTGTTAGTATATTTATCTTCTCCCCTTGAAGGAGAGAGTCCACTCTACTCCTCATTTTTGAATCCTTACTTAAGGATTCTTGTGTTTTGTGAATCTCCTTGGGTTGGGAGTGTTATGTGCTTCTTTGAGTGTTCAGCTTGTTGTGTGTTTGAACCTGAGGTTACCTTGAAGGCCTCCTAGTTTGGAGGTGGCTTGTGAGAAATCCTATGGTTGGGAGGTGAGCACTTCCATTAGCTTGGTTGAAGTTCTTGTTTTATAGGTTTTGAAGATGGTTAAGGAGATGAAGAGTTACTAATGTTTTTGGTGTTGTAGTAGTTCCTCATGGAATGAGGAAATTATTGTGTAAAAGGCTTTGTATGGTGTTTTGAAGCCTAGGAAGAGGTCTTGTTGATTCTTGGGTTGTATTTGAGTTTTGTAAGTAAAAATGTGTCAGTTTATGACTCATTGTGATCCTATCAATGAACGTGTAAATGTTGTCCAAAGAATGTATTTACACTCCTTACTTAAAGTTTAAGTTTTATATATTTGGTTAAAATTTTGAGTACATTGTAGATGAAAGGAAAATATCTATCCTTATTTTAATCTCCATTCAACTAATGTATTTAGTATTCTCAAGAATGGAATAAATTGTGCTATGGACAAAAATGAGTATCTTTGTCTCTTTATTTAAGATTTTGAGTTTGAAATATATAATGTTATGTATTTGAAAGTTTAAATGTGAAAGGAAAACATTTAATCTCTAACCTATCTCTTCGAATACGTAAATTTATTGAGAAAAAAGATAAATAAATAGATGCCTTGTATTTTTCCTCTTGTTGTGAAAATATAAATATATATTTTCTCTAATGATATAATAGATATTTATATATCTATATATATTACAAATACTCTTCAAAGATAAATATTATATATATGTAATTTGATTATTTTATTTTTATCTGGCTTTCTGTTTTAAAACAGTGTGTTAATCTCTTTATATATATATATCTGGAAATTGATCGAGCCTTTGAGCTCTCTGAAGATTTAAGGTTCTTGTGGCATTTGAGAATGCCCAAAATGACTGATTGTGGCTTACTTGCACACTCAAAAGAGTTAATGTTGTGTCTTTATTTTCTTTTCAAGAAGATTTTAATGGAATGGGAACTACCACCTCTAGTAGAGCTTACTGATCAATATATATAGCATTACATACTATATATGTTATAAAGTTATGTGCAAAGAAATAATTTTAATTTTGAATATTATTTAAAAAAATGAGTATGGTTTCGTGTAGGGCATGGGGTAGGGTTTATCCCCCCTCACTCATTGCATACGCAACGGCAGAAGGGGGTAGAGCACCCCCACAGTGTTGCCAATGGCAACATTGTGGAGACGGCCTTGACCCTCCCCATAGGGGCACGACACCCTAGGTGTTATGGACCCCTTGGGGGCCATGATAAATAGGGCACCATCAACCCTGTTGCCTCCTTATGGTCACCTCCATACAAAGAAAAAACTTGCAACTGATTTATATTCTTTCAACATTCAATGTTTATATATATATATATATTCTGAGTGTTATTTAGTCTCTATATTTTAAAAAGAAATAATAGATTGTATATTTTGAGTGTTATTCAGTCTCTGTATTTTAAAATAAAGAATATATATATATATATATAAGTGTAAAAGGGGATATTACCTAGTTAATCATTTCTTAGGTCCTCTTCACACTAGTCTACTTAAGCTTACTTAGGAGTCATTAGGAGCATTTAATAACTTTCCTAGGAGCATGTACTTTTCTCCTTGGGACATTTAATATTGTGCATGCATTTATCAGTGGTGTGTAAGTACATTATGTTGTTAAATGGAGCCTAATCAGACTCAGAGGTTAAATTTTCCCCACTTTTATCGGTGCGGTTTTCCCCCAAATTATTTAACGGGGGTTTGGGGGCAACGTCCCCTGGTGCGCTCCCTATTGTGATATAGGGCAGGGTCAAGGGGCAATGCCCTCGAAACCTCAAATGACTTTTATTATTTTATAAAGGCGTCGAGAGTTATTTTTTTATTGGACGACATAAAAAAACCCTATTTTGTAACTGACATAAGTCTTGATAAAAGTGACTAAGGGTTAGGGTTTTCATTGATATTGTATTGTAGCATTTGTAGCGGTATTGAGTTGCAAGAATTGCTGGTTGTAATTGGTTTGATTTGCTAGATAATAATTTTGGACTCTTTGTTGGTGGATGTAACTCGAGTTTAGGTGAACCACATTAAAACTTGTCTCTTGCTGTTATTATTTATGTGTGTTTTCGTTCCTATGTTTAATCTTTATTTGTATTTAATTGATATCTTCTGCATGCAATTCCTAACACATTCAATAATGTTCACTTAGGTAGGTAAGATGTTTAATTCTTGTGCCTATGTCAGCCTTTGTCCTACATCTCAACCTTGCCTATATAAGAAATGTATCTCATTGTACATTTTAATGTATCAAGTCAAGCTTTGCATCTTGTATATTTTATGCATCATTATTCTTGGCAATATAAAGCATTGTTGTTGCTTTTCTCTCTTGTTGTGGAAGGTTGTTTTGGTTGTAGGTGATCCTAGGCTTCCTTGAGTCCATTAGTGACTCTTACATGGTATCATAGCTTCTGATCTACAATTGCCTTCCCTCATTTTGGAGAGTTATTGCCAAGAATTTTCATCTGGTGCATCCTAGTGTAAAATGAACCTCTCTATTGCATCCAGAAGGCCCAAGGGACAAATTTTGACATATAATACTTCATATTTCAGAGTCAAAAAGTTTTCAACCATTTTCAAGGGTTTCAATTTACGGGTCGTAGAAAATTTCTATACATCGTATGTACTGTATGGATCATAGTTTTGCATTATTACATGCGTCAGATCCTGCAGTTCAGTTTTCTATCCAGCGGTTGAAAATCTTTTATCTAGCAGTTTCTATCTTTATTCAGCGGATTTGGATTTTATTCTATAGTTAAAAGTATATTTAGTAGAATATTCTACCTTCTGCATCATCATCTGTGCATGCAGGGTATGGATCTTGATAGATGGTGATGTTGGTGTTGTCTTTATCCAATAGGTTCTTGTATTGTTCAGTGGATATTTCAGTCATTGACTGCTGGTTAATAGCGAGGTGAGATTTTATTTTTGGGGCTGAGCCCCTAGTTTCGTGGGACGTAGCCCTTAGTTCCCTATAGCTAAATGCCCAACAAGAGGTGCATTAGAGGTGACACCACTACCACAGGCACCAAATGCCCCAGCTCTACCAGCATTTCCTTCACCCACCGTAAGTAGGTCCACCCAATCAGTCACTTGGAGTGACCAAAACTACTGCCCACCACTTTGCTAACCCATATCCGCCTGAAATCACCGCCCTTGGTGGCTCGATCCATAACCACTGCCAGTGGTCTACCTAGGCACTGCCACTAGGCCACTAGACTACAACCAAGTGCCTTTTTTGCCCCTCCTCTAGCCCTAATAGGGCATTTTTTTCCTGAAGCCATAACTTTTCACCACAGTGTCGAATTTTGGAAACCAAATATTTGATGGAAAGATGGTTTTGAGCACTATGCAGTGGTGCTAGTATTTTTTTATTTTTCTATTTGAAGTCCAGATTATCTTTTTTGTCCTTCAAGCTCATAAATGTTTTCTATGATCTCTAATTTTTGTGATTCTTGTGACGTTGGATAAGTATAAAGGAGCTCTACACAACCATCCATGCACTTTTTCTAGATTTATCCCCAGGTATCTTTTATTCATTTTTTCAGTTTTATGGCTTCTGATTAATAACTTGGACATCCTGACACATGGAGAAGTTCTTTTTTTTGGTGGGCTTCATATTAGCTTCATTATTTTTGAACTTTAGTTTGTTGGTGTAATCATGTCTCCTTTTTTATGGAAATTAAAATATGATTATTGTGGGAGAAAAAGGCATATGTTAGATGAATGCATGCCAAAGAAAATTGATCATTTAAGATTGCAAATTGAGCTTCATCAGTTGAGACAGCTGTGCATTGAGAATGACATTAGTTTGCCCAATTCTTCTACTCTAGCATGTGCAAATACATCTTCATCCCCTACTACATTTTAGTCTAGTGTTGCCTCACATTGAGCTTCCAGTGATTCCTTGCAATAGGACATTATTAGTTTTCTAGATCCACCTCATTGGGATTCCTATTTACCAGACATATCATTCTTGTTTGTGGAGTCTCACATTTTAGATTTGGAGGACACATTTGAGGGGTTATCTCTCCCCTTTGATGATATTTATGGCACAACTGTTGTTACACCATCTTTGTCTTTGAAGATTGATGATCTTGATTTTTCCTATTGTCTTGGATTGTCACATTCTTTGATTAGGCACGATATTCTTGATTGTGTGGCTTCTATTGATTGTGACATGTGGACACTTGAGTAGTTTTCAAAGACATCATACTTCATGAGGCTTCTTCCCTCATCTCGTGTTTTGGAGTTAGAGTTTCTTCTACATATACCAGTGGATTAGTTTCTTCCCAAGGGAAGAAATGTTGTTTGTTGAGTTCTTCTTCCATCACTCCATCACTTATACATGTTGTTTGAATGTTTTCTCTCTTTTGGAGAGGGTTTTTTCCTATAGTTTTTTCTCCTTTACTCCATTTGTGAGAGATTGTTTGTACATGGGTACCTAACATGGCCTTGTATCTGGGACTCATATTTGCATCTTTCTATCATCATGCTTAGTTTGATTCTCCCTAAGTTACACTTAAGGAGGGATGTTAGTGTAAAAAGGGATATTACCTCTAAGTTAATCATTTCCTAGGTCCCTTCACACTAGTCTACTTAAGCTTACTTAGGAGTCATTATGAACATTTAATAACTTTCCTAGGAACATTTTTTTATCCTTAGGACATTTAATATTGTGAATACATTTATTAGTGGTGTCTAAGTGCATTCAATAATGTTCACTTAGGTAGGTAGGACATTTAATTCTTGTGCCTATGTCAACCTTTGTCCTACATCTCAACCTTGCCTATATAAGCAAGGTATCTCATTGTGCATTTTAATGTATCAAGTCAAGCTTTACATCTTATATATTTTATGTATCATTATTCTTGGCAATATAAAGCATTGTTATTGCTTTTCTCTCTTGTTGTGGAAGGTTGTTTTGGTTGCAGGTGATCTTGGGCTTCCTTGAGTCCATTGGTGACTCTTACAATATATATATATATATATATATATATATATATATATATATATATATATATATATATATATAGAAAGTGATAGAAAAAAAAATAGAATAGAAAAGATGTTAGAGGGAAACAAACAATAGAGTAGGGAAATAATTTGAAACAAAAGAATTTAGCTTTCACCTTGAGGAGCTTGGCTTTCCTTTCACTCCTTCTTTCCCTTCCTTCAATTTGTAAGATTAGAAATGTATGAGGAATGTGGGGCAAAATGTTCTTTTAAACTTGAGCTCTAAGGTTTGAAGGTTGCCCTAATGGATTAGTGTTTAATGATGTTTAAAGATTGGGTTAGAATTAATTAATACTTGTTGTCTCTTTAGAAGATAGTTCCAAGGTTGACTTTATCTAACCTTGGTAAGATGATTTATTTACTGAGTAATGTTTTGACAATGAATATATGCTTTGTGTTTTAATTTAGTAGCTATTGTATTTAGATTATTTTATGCAACCCTTTCTAGGGAAGTTAATTAAACATGTTAATTAAATTTAATTGTTTCAATGTGAGTAACCAACATATCAAAGTGAAGATGAAAAAGAGATTGAAGACACAAAAACATAAAAAGGAAACTCAAATATAAAGCATTATACCTTCACAAGTCTTCAAGTATTCTTCACTCCTTGATAAGGTGGAGGAGCTTGCACCTAAGTAGCTCCTAGCTTTACCTAAGCTGAAGTAGTGTGAATGTGGATTGCTCTTGTTCTTCAACACAATGTGGATGAGATAAAGATTTGGCTATGGATTGGATAGAGATTTGGCTATGGATTTGGATAGAAATGAGATGAGAGATTCATGGTTAAAGATGAATGAGTTGAGATTTTGGCATTATGAAGATATGGAAGGCTTGAGATGAGGGATATGGCTAAGGAAATTTTGGCATAGTGGTGATGCCATATAATGAGATGAAAATGGCTTGGATGAGGGTTGTATTTATAGGCATTTTTGGAGGGATTTGAATCCAACAGTGGGGATTCAAAGTTGAGATCAATGGTGGAGATGAAGAGATAAGATCAAGGGTGGAGATGTGATCAACAATAATGGATGGCTCCCATTATTTGTGAATTTTAAATTCACATTGGGAAGGATGAGGAATGAATAAAAAATTCATTTGCATGGGAGAGTGTGAGGATGATTAGGACTTGTCAATGACTTAAATATTCATTTTTGTGGGGGATGGTGTGAATAAAAAATTAAGGTTTATTGGTGAGTGTGAGGACATGTGACACGTGTCTTTTTGGAAAACACATGTGTGAGATCTTTGAATTAAAAAGAGTTCTTACATATAAAGGGAAAGGTGAGGTGGAAGGGTCATGTGACCCCTTTGAATAAAAAAATACTTTTTATTCAAAATGTGTGGGGATAAGGGTTAATGATGGGTTGATCATATTAATTAAGTTTTTAACTTAATTCATATGGTTGTTGGAAATTAGTGAGGAGGCTAATTAGAGGTTAAAATTAATTAAGTAATGGTTTACTTAATTAATTTTGGTCTAGGGGTTGGGTAGGTTAGGGTAGCTAATTAAATAATTGCTATTTATTCATTAGGCTAGGTTTAGGTCATAGGCTAGGGGGATTAATTAAATAAGTATATTTTATTTAATTGATCTAGATTAGGGGATGAGGGAAATCAATCAAATAAATATTAGGATATTTATTTAATCAATTAAAGGATGATGTTCTAAGGTATAGTAACAAATTAATTGAATTAATTCATTACAAGGGATGAATAAGATGAATGGTTAGGGATAAACAGTTTAGGATAAATTAATTTTATTTAATTAATTGCTAAAGGGTAAGCTAGTGATGTGAGGATGCGGGAAAGTGGCTTGTGGGGGCAAGTCATTTTCAGGTATCTAAATTTTGTCCTTCTTTGAAATGATGTTGCGACTGAGTAACATTATTTCAAATAAGTTTAAGATATAGTGTTGGATTGGATAGAAAAAGACTTTGGTTTACAAGAATAGGATTAGGTTTAGGGATGATCGTAAGGGTGATGCCCTCTCGAGAGAGTAGGTGGGTTGTGAGAATATGGGTGCACTCTCGAAATAGATGAACATGTTGATAAAGGGGATGGAGGGTAAGGGGGTGTGATGATAAAGGATGTGGGTAGGTGATGATAAGTTGATTTTGGATATTGGATAGATTGGAGATGGATGATTATTGTGCTGATATGATTTAGAGTAATCCTAGGTTTGTTATAACAAAGAGGATATTTTCACCAAGGTACAGAAAACTAGGGTGATGATGTATATCCATCATTTGCATGGACTAGACATGACACATATAATAGGGTGATCCCATGCATGCCCAAGATATTTGAACCTTGATGAGATGAACGAGGAGGATTTATAGCATAAGCCCTTAATACACAAAAGGTATGAGGAACCTTAGATGCAAAAGGAGATCAATATGCTAGAACCGACCCTACAATTGACAAGATATGAATACCAACTTGGAGTACAATGAGAACAACCTACAAGCACATGATACAAAAGCAATGACTATGCCCCATTCTAGATATTTCACCACATACCATGATATAGTGAGATCAAGGTAGTTTTGAAATGATCTTTGAATATGAGAAAAGATAAAAATCAAGAACCAAAAGACCAATGAACCAAACAAACAACCATTGTATCTCTTGCCAAGATGGGTGATGATTTGATGATGGATTTTGCCTATTGTAGGAATGATATATCTGTTAAGGCAGGAATCGATGGATGATTAGGATAATTCAAAGGATGGGCTCAAGATGTAGGCTATAAGTTGTGGTTGATGTTGATTTGATAGTTAATGATTTTTTATAAGGGATGATGCTTTGATAGTATGTATAGTGAGTGTATTGTGCAAGTATAGTCAACAAGTTTAGGGAATAGGGACCATCCAAGTGGGGTTGGATGGGTGCATCTTATGTACCTGCATACTAGATACTTCCTTCATATTCCAGATTGCCTACATACCATGTATCCATGGAATCAAGGCACATTAAGATGCAGGTCATGATGATATGTAGTTTTGATTTGTCATGATGATGTGGGATAGTTTAGGATGGGTTGGATGTAGGATGGGATGTTTTGATGGTGTTGGAATGATTAATTTGGGATTTTTGTGTTTTCTAATGTTTTTGGGATTTTATAGATTTTTTGGATGTTTTAGATAGGGTATGGTTTTATTATGGGATGGTTACAAATGACAAGGGAACACCAAGTCTAGAGGTGAGGATGAATAAGGTGATGGGATTGGATGGCAGGATTGATGATGAAGGATGATGGATAGGCGGTAGGAAAGAGGATGGAAGATAGACAGATGGAGGGGTTTAGGGTGATCTCCAAAGTTGCATAGGAATCATATGCCCCACTCTAGGTATGATGCTTAGGATTTTATATGATGGATTAATGATTAAAAGGGATGGATGGAATTTGTAGTAGATGGAGGAATGGAGGGTATGCTTGGAAAGGGGGTATGCTGAGAGGTGTTCAAAGCATGTTTTTTGCTATTTTTCCCCAGTCTTTATCTAGATCTAAGGAGGAAGATATAGTAGATAGGATGGATGGAGATGATAGGATAGAAGATGGCAGATGGGAATATGATAGGATAAGGATACACGATGGATAATATATGCAAAAGGATATTATGGATGTGGATGAAGGGTGTAATTTTGCCCCCAAGTATGGAGAAGGGATTACGCATGGTACTTGCCCAAGGTGCCACAATGAGTGGTTTTCACCATTGGATGAACTTTTTCTTTTTAATATTTTTTTCTTTTTTCTTGAATTTTTGATTTTTTTGATTTTTTGCTTTTTTGACGGAATGGGGACTCTAGCATTTGTTTCTATAGCAAGGAGAATATTGTCCCATGTTGGATAGTTTTCATGCATGGATGTTGGTAGATGGTTGCATGAGATGGGTTGTGGATGATGGATTATGATGTGGATGGAGGATGATGGATTATGATGTGGATTATGTGAAATTATGGACTATGGGGATGTGATGGGGAAGATATGTGGGATAGGGGGTGTAAGATGGGATAGTGGGGGTATGTGGCAAAGCCAAGGGGTAGAGGTGAACCATGACCAATGGTTGCACACACTGTGATGTATTTTGAAGCTTATATTTTTGATGTGGGGTGGGGAGTAATAGGGATAGTCTATTTGGGGACTTAGGGATCCAAATAGATTTAGGAATTATGGGATTTTCAGATGGGGAGTGGGATGTTTCGGATTTTAGGGTGGATTGGGATGTGGATGCCTCATTTGGATTACTTGCTTTTTGTTTAGGGACCCACACCATTTTTGTTTTCTCTCTTTCTTTTGATGGTGTGGGTGTTGATAGCCTTTAGGATTTATCATTTTGTTTGGATGGTATAGCCTCTTTAGGCTTTTGTGTATTTTTTGCTTTATTTAAAGAGGCATCAACATTTTTGTTGTTAAATCCGATGGGTGTTTTGGTAGCTTCTTGGTTGGATGATGTGTGCTTTTGTTGATCATAATGAGGGATTTTAGGGGATCATGATTTATGGTATGAGGATTTATGGATGGGAGTTGGAATGATGGGAGGATAAGGAGATTTGAGGATAGGGGTGTTAGGAGTTGGGAGGATGGGAGGATAAGGGGATTTGAGGATAGGAATATTAGGAGTTGGGAGGAGCGGAGGTAAAGTTGATGGGGGGGCAGATATATGGTCACATGCTTTTGCAAATGATATGATGAGGGAGGAGGGATGGTGACATATGATTTGGAGGTACGATAAGGTGCACCAAGTTTGGAGTTAGAAGGAGATGCTTTATGAGGTGTGCGAGTGCTACCAACATGGGTGGATTGTTTTTCTTGGGATGTATAGCCAAGGCCATGCAAGGATGGATGGAATGTGGTATGGATAGGTTCTAAAATACCTTTTTCATGAAGGCCTAAACCTTTTCCTTGATTGTTCATGCTTTGGAGTATGCAACATGTAATGGGATGTTTGGTGCTTTGGAAACAACATGCAAGTCCATTATTTGTTGGATAAAGATGGATGGTGGATGGAAGTTGTTCACCTCCTACAAGGGAGCCACCACGAATGAAGGTGTTTTTTCCAAGTGGATAAGAGGATGGATTTATAATGGGATTCGTAGATGGTGGTAGGGGATCAATGGGGGATGTTGTGGTAGGGGTGATAGGGTTGGTGTGGATAAGTTGATCACTAGATGGGAGGGGATTAGGGATGGGATTAGATAGGATGCTTAGATCTTGATTAGGATAGGAGGTTGATGTTTCCACATGCTTTGGATTTAACTCTTGGCATGGCTCATGTGTTTAGATAGAAGTGGGAGTGACTTGGATGGATGTGATACGTTCTTGGATGGGCTCATCAACATGGATACATGATGGTTCTTGAGTTATGGTAGGAGATTGTTCAAGAGGTTTGGTAAGAAAATATAGTGGATGGATAATGATGGTGGATGTTGTAGGATTAGGATTAGGATCAAGTAGGTGGGTGATGGGATTGCATGATGGTGTTGGAGAGATAGGGGATTTGGGGGATTCCATAGCTTTGCTTTTCTTGATTTTTTTCTAATGCTCTTTGGAGAAAATCTCTCAAGGATTCTTTGGTTGATGGATTAGAACTTGGAAGGTTTTATGGTGGATGGGTGATACGGGTTGATGGATTGTGAGGTACATAGGATAATGGATTAAGGTTAATAGGATTGGAGGGATATTGTGATAGAGTGATTGGAGAGATTGATGGATTGGGAGATGGAGGATTCACATAGGGTCATGGTTGTGCATGTAAGATTTTAATTTCGGCTATAAGGTGCTTGTGTGCTAGGTTGATGTTCCCTTGATCAAAGGTAGTATAATAATGGTTGGATGGATAGCTTGAAGGTATTCATTGGTTGGGTAGATATGATGGTGTGGATACATAAGGGGATGAAGATTGATATGAGGTTGATGGGGATGACATATAGGATGAAGGTTGATATGATGTTGATGGGGAATATATGTAGGATGTTGATGAGGATGGATACCCCTTTACTTGGAGGATTTCAAGCCCTACCCAAAGAAGACTTCTATCTCGACATCAAGGAGTTATGATGGTGAGTAACTTCAGGGGGTAGTTCATGTCCCTTGCATCACACTAGAAAACAGCTGAAAGGTCTTAATCTAGGATTGAATAAGCTGCTAAGGAGTCCTCAATATACACAAGGTAGGTGAGGTGCAGACCATGAACACCAGTCCATTGAAGGGATGTGGCACCAAGTGGTTAAGCAAACACTACTTCACCTTGTGTCTGGAATCACCCGGGGCCCTAAGGTTGTCCCAATCACAATGCAACTAGAATGGGGTACAAGTTTCATTCTCCCCCCTTTGATATACCCCGATGGTACACATGGTTAAGGTCATCCCTTGGGGTGATGAAATCCCCAAGAAAGCCTCCTAAGAAGAAATTACCCATTGCTTTTGATCACCCAAGGTTACACTAGGTGCGAGGGGAGAGCATATGCAAAAAAGGAAACCCCTTCGAGATACACTTAAAAGAAGTAAAAGTTTTCAAGTAGACTTTTGATACCCAAGATCACCCTAAGGTGCAAGGGGAGAGAATACGTCTACAAGAAAACAAGACAAAGCAAACAAGATTGTTGCAAGTATGTGCAGTTAGTATTGTCATTGGTGTAAATTGTATGAGCAAGAGATTGTTGCAAGAGTGTGAGAAATTGGTATTGAATTTATGTTGTCTCTGATGATGAGGAAGTTCTAAAGATGTTGATGATATGTTTCTGATGCTTGGTTTCTAAGTGCTTTTTGAGAAAATTTGAATAAGAGGAAATAGTGTGATGTAGAGGTGGTCTGGCATACAGAGTGATGTTCTAGTTTGGCTTCGCATTTCTTCCATGTTGAAGATCTGCTTGTATAGTTTGGATATGTTGATTAGAGGTGTTCAAAGGTGCTACATTCAGAATTTAGTATGCTAGATCATTGTGCAGAGGAAGGTGTGTGAACTGTGTATTGTAGAGGCGTCTAGGAGAAATGTTTTTGCTCCACATTTCTTTACAAAATGGTTTTAGGTCTTGCGGTTCTGGAAGTGTGTTAATAAGGTTCATATCTACCTTTAGTTGAAATTGTCTATGGTTTCTTGCTCCGTAAGTTGATTTCTTGAGTTGCAGTGTATGGTAGAGATGTTTGAGTATATTGGGTGTGTACTTTCTTCAGGTGAAAGTTGTTGCGAAGGAATTTGTTAGATTTTGGGATGTTTGTGGGATATTATAGATTGTGCTCAAGCATGGTATGTGGTTTGCAAGTCATCTTTGGTTTTGAGGAAGTGTGTACTTAAATGATTATGGTGTTAGCACAGGTTCGACCGACCTTAGGTGTTTACACTAATTGCAGACATGCTTCAATGATTGTGGAAGTGTGGCATGGAATGTATGGGTGGATTTAGGTCCAAGCTAAGGTGTGTTGTGGTCTTCCTTCATTCCTTTCCACCACAGGAATGTTTTGGTGCTGACCTAATTTGAATTTACTTGGTTAAGCTGCATTGCCAAACTTGGAGAATGTTTTCAAGGTTGAAGATAGTATAAATAAGTGTTGAGTTGTTGATGAATGCGAGGAAGATGTGCGTGATGAGAGATGCAAATTGCAGATTTGTAAAGTGCAAATTTGTTAAGTGTAGTGGAAGATTTCATGTGTTAGATTATTGGATGCAGTGAGCAGAAGGTGTCTACAATTCATCAGTTAGACTGGGAAGGTGTTGGTGATGTTGTGGTGGACTTCTTTGTTTCATTGAGATGGTTTTCTCATTGTAACATTCTTCTCTATCTTCTTTTCTATTTTGGCAGTGAGCCCTCTGGTAGTGAGCCCTCCAACAGTGAGCCCTATTGTATTCGGTGTTGATATTACTTTATAATGTGAGCTAATCCTCATCGTGGTTTTTCCCTTCTTGGGTTTTCCACATAAATCTGGTGTCTCCTTGTGTATGATGTTGATTTGGTTCTATTTCTATTATCTACTTTCATGATTAATCATTCTAACAGATTAAGGGTTAATTGAATTAATGTGGATCTGAATGTTTGTGAGGGTTTTGAGGTTTTAAGATACAACTGATTCACCCTCCTCTCAGTTGTCTTGTGCATTCAACAATTAGTATTAGAGCAAGGTTCCTTGGAAGAAAGCTTAACCGCTTGAGGTAGATCTGGGATGGCGCACAATAAAGATGTTCCCCTGTTTGATGGATCATACTATGCATTCTGGAAAATAAGGATGGAAGATTATTTGATTTCTCTTGGATTGAAATTTGGAAGTCTGTTGAGTCTGGTTACACTATACCTAGGATTGGTTTGAGTACTACTAATGAGATCAAGGCCTATGAAAATAATGATAAGCAAGGTATGCTCTTCTAAGTGGTCTTACTAATTTTGAATTGGTGAAAGTTATGAATTTGAAAATTGCTAATGAAATTTGGGAAAAGTTAAAAAGTATTTATGAAGAAGATGATAAGGTCAAGCAAGCTAATATGCAAAATCTAAAGATCATGTTTGAGACCCTACGAATGTCTGAAGATGAAAACATCACAAGCTACTTGCAGAAGGTGGATGAAGTTGTCAATGGCATCATAGGTCTTGGTGGAGAATTGGAAGAAAAATAAGTGGTAAAGAAGGTACTCATAACTCTTCCCAAATCTTATAGTCATAAAGTTTCTGCTATTGAAGAATTGCAAAATCTAGATCAATATACCAGAGATCAGTTGTATGGTTCTTTAACTGGTTTTGAATTGAAATAATTTGGTACAAGTAGTACAAAAGTTGAGATTGCTTTTAAGGCTGGCAAATCAGAGAAGACTATGGAATTAGATTAGGAGGATTCTGATGATGTGGAAGTTAACTTTGTGAGAAGAATGAAAAAGGGTACCAGAAAGTATAGTGGTAAGTTTCCCTTCAAGTGTTTTAGTTGTGGAAAGATAGGTCATTATGCTTCAAGATGTCCAAATAGAGCTTTGAATAACAAAAATAGGGAGAACAAAGGTAAGATGATTAATAAAAGTTATAATGTTAGAGAAGATGCAAGTATATTTGATGATGAATCTAATTATGAAGATGATAAGGATGGTGAATGCTTGTTCATAGCTTTAAAAGATGATACTATTTCTGCTAACTCTGAGTGATGCATGAAGGAAAGGGCTTCGGAAGTAAGTACTAATGCTGAAGGCACCCTAATATCTACTTTTCATGCTAGATAGGAAAAGAACTACTGGATCATTGATAGTGGATGCTCTAATCATATGATCAGTGATAAGAGTAAGTTTGTTAAACTTGAAAAATATGAAGGAGGAGTAGTTAGGTTTGGTGATGATACATCTGCTAAGATATGTGGAAAAGGTTCAATCAGTTTTGATGGAAAGTATAATACTGATGATGTTCTTTATGTTAAGGGTTTAAGACATAACCTCTTATGTGTTCGTCAAATGTGTAGCAAGGGATACAATCTTATGTTTTAGGATTATGGTTGTGAGATCAGAAAAGATTCCAGAACTATGATTACTGCTAGAAGGAGGACAGATGGAAATGTCTATTAGCTCAAAGGTGCTGATGGTTATTGTTTTATGACTTAGATCAGTGAGAGTTGGCTATGGCATAGAAGAATGTGTCACATCAATTTTGATAGCCTAGTGAGAATAAGTTTAGTTTAAGCTGTGAGAGATCTACTAAAGATTTCAAAGCCTATCAATGTTGTTTATAAGGTATGTCAAGTTGGAAAGCAAGCAAGAAGAAGCTTCAAGGTCAAAGATCAATCTTCTACCAAATTGTTGGAATTGGTGCATACAGATCTTTGTGGTCCTACCAAAGTAAGGAGTTTTCAAGGTGACATGTATTTCATGTTACTAATTGATGATTATTCTAGAATGACATGGGTTACTTTTCTCAAAGAAAAATTAGAAGCCCTAGATAAGTTTAAAGTATTCAAAGTTATGGTTGAGAATGAAATGGATATGAAAATCAAATATTTGAGGTTTGACAGAGGTGGATAGTTCACCTCCAATGAGTTTAACACCTTTTGTGAAAATCATGGAATAAAGAGGCATTTATCTGCCCCTAGGACTCCTCAGCAAAATGGAGTGGTTGAAAGAAAGAATAGGACTATTCAAGAAACTACAAGGACAATGATGAAAGAAGCAAATCTACAGAAAGTCTACTGGAGAGACTTGTAATTCATACTATTGTTTATATACTGAACAGAGTGCAAGCAAGTGCAAATAGCTCAAAGATTGCTTATGAGCTATGGTATGGAAGTATTCCTACTGTCGAATACTTTAGAGTGTTTGGAAGAAAATGCTACATCAGAAGAGATGAAGAAAATTTAGGAAAGTTTGATGTAAGGTCTAATGAAGGTATCTTTCTTGGATATTCTACTAAAAGCAAAACTTACTGGTGCTACAACAAGAGGCTAAGAAAGATTTTTGAGAGTGCAAATGTCAAGGTTGATGAAGACCTACAAAAGAATTCAAAGGTGAATGGATATGAATGAGATGAGTCTTCTTGCAAAGAAGAAGAAAAAGATTAAGGGAAAAGAAGCACAAATTGAAGAGGAAGAAGGTTCGGAAAAGATTCCTAAAACTCCCAAGTATGTACAAAAACATCATTCTGAAGAAAAAATCATTGGTGACAAGAGCAAAGGTGTACTAACAAGAAGGAAAGTTGTTGAAGAACATGTAAATCTATGTTTACTTTTTGAAGTTGAACCTTAAAAAGTGATTGAAGCATGCAAGGATGAGTATTGGATCAAGGCTATGGAAGAAGAACTAATGCAGATGGAAAAGAATCAAACTTGGGAACTTGTCCAAAGACCAACAAACAAAAATGTAATTGGAACTAAGTGGGTATTTTGGAACAAACTGAATGAGAATGGAGAAGTGGTAAGAAACAAGGCAAGGCTTGTGTGTAAAGGCTACTCACAAGTAGAAGGAATAGACTTTGAGGAAACATATGCTCCGGTGAAAAGAATGGAAGTTGTATACATCTAAAAATGGCTAAGTCGAATTAAATAAATATTTTAATTTCAATTCTCCTATCAATTAAATAAATATTCTAATTTATTTAAATGATTCACATTCCTCTAATAAATAAATAAAATCAATTTATTTAATTAAATCCCATAATTCCTCTAATGTCTCACATAATTAAATAATTCTAAATTATTTAATTAATCCCAAATTCCTCTATCTTAAGTTATAATCCTATAAATCCACCTCACTATTCCACATCACCTTTCCACCTCACCATGTTGCACATGTAATTAAATATTTTAATATTTAATTAGCTAATATTCCCTCACCCACATGTCCTATTTCTCCTCCAGTCAAATTAGTTAACTCATCAATCAAAATAGTTAACTAATTAGTCAATTGAGTTCACTGGTCAATCTATTCTGTTGACTCTCTAATCAACCCAGTTAACTGATCAATCATCTCAGTTAACTCTTCAATCTATTCTGTTAACTCCCATAACTCATGAAGAAGGCTTGGACACTTGTCCTCTTCTGATTCACATACATTCCCTCAAGCTTCCTCAACTATACACCTCACAGGTAATTCCTCCAATCATGGATCTATTGACACTTGGATTTGGTCTTCCCTCAGCCTATATAAGTAAGGTCTTCACACCCATTTGTATCCATCTAAGCTTAAGCAATCTTACTCTGTAAGTATCATATCAGCGTGCCTTTGGCAAAGTTATCTCCATTTGCATTTATACAACTTCATCATCATAATCATTTATTCAATCATGCCTCCATCAATCCATCTCCATTAGTATTGCATTGTAGTGTGATCTCCATTGCATTATCCACCTACAGTCATTCTACTCTTGTCATCTTCAACAGCAAGGAATTACACACTTTTGAGAGCTCCATTACCATCAAGATCAAGAAGAGATAGGCGAACAATGGAAGCATAGAGGTAAAACGGTCTTTAAAGGTATATTCTTGGTTTACTTGTGTTTACATCAATTTCTATTGAGTTATTGGATACTTAGTTGCTTTAAATTGTTATTCACATTTTCAACTAACATTTATGGCGCATACAGGGTAAAACAACGCATATGACAGGTAGAACTGCGCATATAAGTTTAGTTTATAAAATCACTTAGAAATTTGATGAAGTTGACTGTGTGATGGGTGCTGGTCAACTGATAGGCCATCTCTGAGATTGATAGAATCTCCAGAGAGATGATAGGATTGCTTTCCTGTTGAAATAACTAAGTTTTTGATGTTGGATAAATAGACTTGCAGTTTAGTCAATTTTGATTGATTAACGCGCACTTACTTGTTTGCAGGAGGAGTTAGATGATGTCCTCATGTCGAGGGAGTGATTTCCAGTTACCCATATGTTGAGGCCTTATCTTACGGAGACTGATCTTCTGGTTATTAGATCTACTGGATTATCATTTGTTTGCTTCATGCCCGAGATTAGGGCAAATCTTAGCATGCTGACTGTGCTGGTTGAGAGATTCCATAGTGAGGACGAGACCTTTCACCTTCCCACTTGGGAGATTACAGTGACTCTAGAAGATGTTCACAGTATTATGCACATACCTATTGATGGAGAGCTCATTTAATATGAGCCGCAGACTGGGGTAAGCCGACAGGTTTTTGATGACGATGAGATTGAGGGAACTGAGACCAGTTGGTCTGATATGCTAGATTATTATGAGCCACTTCCTTTAGTTGTGACAGGGTTGATCAGAGGTATTGTGTGCCCCAATAGATGGTCACGTGGGTTTGCAGTTGGATGGGGTTGGGTACTAGAGTGGATTACAATGGAGGGGACCAAATATGCCTGGGGTGTTTGTATCCTTGCTCACCTATATCATGATTTGCACTAGTTTGTGTATGATGGCTCTTCCAACTTGGCGTGTGGGGTTTCACTGTTACAGATATGGGCATGGATGCATATAGCCATCACTCATCCTATTGGTATTAGCACTTGGGGTAGGGATCAGCCTTACTCTTAAATGTTTTAGGAGAGCCCTTCCCAGCCCAAGCTGGGAAAGTTAGAGTACTAGAGACATGCCTTTAATAATGTAGATAGAGTCGAGTGGCGACCATACCTGGACTGTGAGGTATGGGATGATGATGCATCAGAGTTTCTGTTTTGTTTTCAGACAAGATGGAATATAGGGAGGACACCCTATATTTTGGAGAGACACATTATATCACGTGTGTACAGGCAGTTTGGTAGAATCCAGGGGATGCCCCAGGGTAATGCCATATTTGCTCGTATGCACAAGGAGGAGACACGATGGGGACCCATCCCATCTTATGAGATAGCTCGTGATGAGTTTCTACATACTCCATATCAGCCTTGGCCAATCCATAGGGTAGTGATAGACATGGGTACAACACAAGACTACTTTGACTAGTTTGTAGCACATCCCCTTCCACTACCCCGGCCTAGGAGAGCGAGCCCCAATTCCAGGGATGATCGGGAGGAGGATGACAAGGGGCCACAGAGGCAACCTAGGAGATGCAGAGGATGGGAAGGAAGAGGTGGACGAGGTGTGGATGATGGTGGTGGTGGTGGATTGATCCTGCCCAGCATGCTCAGCTAGCTTTGCAGGAACAGGTTCAGCCTCCAATTCAGCCACAGGGATAGGGGCTAGATGATGGGGTGATAGTAGGGTTATGAGCCCAATTGGCTTAGGCATAGTCTATGTGACGAGGGTCGTTGCAGTCCTCATCATTTAATTTTAATAATATCAATCCAAGGCAGTGTCCATGGCTGTATGCAAAAGGGAGAAGGAATAACTTGCATGGCAGTCTTTTCTACAGAACGGATTTGACAATTGCATGAAACAAACTGGGTTTAAAATCTGCTGAAAAAGACAACCTAATTTAAGGAAAGCAATAACTTGAACAACTAATCTAATTCTGGAATAAAGGAACAGCTAAAGGAATTTTGAATAAACAAATTGCATAATAGAAAAGCAACTAAACAAACTAAGAAATGTAGTCTCTACCCTTCGGTTGGAGTGGGCCCTTGCTCCTTCCTCCGGAGAGACTAATCAATTCCAGGAATCAACAAATGGGTAGAACAACTTTCTTTATTCAAAAACCTTCAAAATCCAAATTACATGCTGCTGTAAAATAACAAAGTTCTTCTTTCCTTCAAAAATAATTCTTTTACAACTTCCCTCTTTTTTTTTTATTCTACGCCATAGTTCTTTATATATAACTATGGTTATTAAATTCTAATTGAGAGTCTCTCTAGAGTAGAGAACTTATTCATGCAGCTAACTAAACTTATTTATCTAGTTAACTAAACTTATTCATTTAGTTAACTGATTATACAATTGTTGATTACAAGGCGAAACATGCAGTCTTTTAGAAAGACATGCAATGACACTAAGTGTGTATTCTTTGCATGGAATTATTACTCATAATTAGATCCATTAATTTATGAGTAATTAAAGTCAATCTATCCTTTAGAAAATCTTGGAGTGTGTGTTGGTAGATTGGAAGAATTCGCAGCAACTTCATAAAGTATTTCTGGAACATCTTTGGAGCTTGTGGAATAGTCAACTTCCGTCATAAACTGCTCATTTAATTTAGGAGATCTCCTCAAATGATTTATGGGTTTTGTTCCCCTAACTTTTGGCTTTCTAGATCATTTTGAATTTCTAAATTTTATTATGAAATGAGAGAGATATCATAGTTTTACTAAAACTAGTTTTCTTGACTTTTCTGTTCTGCGTTTTCACATTCTATAACAGTCAACTTATATCATTAACCATTTATTCATTTTAATGAATCTCTTCAAAACACCTTCTAGATTTGTTTCTCTCTCTCTCTCTTTAAGCTTTCTGGATCATTTTGACATTCTAATTTTCATTAAGAAATGAGTGAGATATTACAGTTTTACTGAAACTGTATTTTTGACTTCTGCATCTCCGGCACTCTGTGCATCTCTGGTGCTCTGTGCATCTCTGGCACTTTGTACATCTCCAGAGCTCTATCCATCTCTGGCACTCTATCCATCTTCGGCGCTCTATGCATCTTTAGAGCTCTGTCCATCTTCAGAGCTCTGTCCATCTCCGACGCTCTGTGCATCTCCGGAGCTCTGTCCATCTCCAGCGCTTTGTGCATCTCCGGAGCTCTGTAATTTTGAAACTCTGCAACTTAACATAAAATAGACTTTCTCTTCACTTTATTGATAAAATAAATGCTGATCTCAAAGTGAACATGTAATATCAAGATAAACTCATGCATGGCATTGATCATTGCATTTAGACAAGTTTATTTGATATTTAGCTACAAATCTTCAAACCCATATGCAAGTGCACTTCAAAAACTGATTTAATGAAGAGAAAATATATGCTTTTATTTGACTAAAGATGAGACAATTTATGGTCTCATCATCTCCCCCACACTTAAGAGGTTGCAGGTCCTCCTGCACTTCATAATCATCTTTTTGAGGTAACCTCTTTGCTTTTATTGTAGTTGCTCTGGAGATGCCTTATAGTTGCTGTTTTGGTGTTCTCTGGAGTAGCTGTTCTAATGATCTTTGGATTTACCATTTTGATAAACTCTAGAACTCATACCCTGTTGTGCATCTGCAAATCTGATACCATGTTGATCCCTGGAGTTGGTGCTTGCTGTTCATCTCTGGAGCTAATACTTTGCTGATCTCTAGAGCTAATACTCTGCTGATCTCTAGATCTATTGTTCTGTTGATCTCTAGCATTGATACCTTGCTGTCCATCTCTGGAGCTGATGTTCTGTTGAACTCCAGAGCTGTTGTTCTGAGTGATCTGGAGATGCTGTTTTGAGAGCTCCAGAGTTGCTGTTCTGATTTCTAGAGTTGTTTTTAGCTGAGTCCATCATAGTCTTCCATGTGACCATCATGCACCAGTTAGTTCTCCATCTTTTTAGCCCATGTTTTGCATGATGCATGCAAAGAGGTCTTCAATTTTTGAAGCTAAAATATCTGCAAGAGTTCTTGGAAGCAGCAAATTGTATAGAAAAAGCATGTGCAAAGCACTTATTTGCAGAAAATAAACCTACCCTAACCTACTCTACTTAGTGATGTAGAGATAGGTTACACAAAACCATTGACCGGTTGGAGAAAATAACTCCTTTTTCTCAAAATAAGGATCCATGCATTTAACTTTCTAAAAGAAAAGGAAAACCATGAGAAGAAGATGACTGGAAATTTGAACTTTGATGCTTCACCTTCCTTTGAAATAACAGCCTCCTCCATAATTTTTGACTCTAGCACATGCATGGGCTGATTGGAGAGATCTTGCAACCCTTCCTTACATTCTGGTGCATGCATGATTAGAGGCAGATCCTTGTTGTTCATGGGCTGATTTGAGAGATCTTCAAACCCTTCCTCATATTCTGGTACATGCATGATTAGAGGCAGCTCCCTGTTGTTCTTCAAATATCTGATCGGACATCCCTCCTTGGACTTTGAAGGCATCCAAATAATACTCTGCCATACAAGCTCCTCCATTGGAGACAAGATTTCTTCATTATACTCGTTACCTATTGCAAGCAATAGGGCATCAATGTCTCCTTCTAAAATGCATTTTTCCTTGCTGGACATTGGAGTCATGGTCATCTAGTTGAAGAGGCTACACAAGAGCTGAAATTACAAAACAACAAGATTTTTCACCTGCTTTGCATGCAAGAACCTTATGATTTGGATCTATTGTTTGGGGAGGTTTTTGGAATACAGATCTCTTTTGAGGAACTTCTTTTATCTACCTAGACTTCAAAACAATAAATCTAAAAAGACTACCAAACCAATTTTCCCTCTTTTTGACCTGCTGTCACTAGATCAACAACAACTCCCTAATGACACCTATCCCCGGCAACGGCACCAAAAATGACGAGGGTCGTTGCAGTCCTCATCATTTAATTTTAATAATATCAATCCAAGGTGGTGTCCATGGCTGTATGCAAAAGGGAGAAGGAATAACTTGCATGGCAGTCTTTTCTATAGAATGGATTTGACAATTGCATGAAACAAACTGGGTTTAAAATCTGCTGAAAAAGACAACCTAATTTAAGGAAAGCAATAACTTGAACAACTAATCTAATTCTGGAATAAAGGAATAGCTAAAGGAGTTTTGAATAAACAAATTGCATAACATAAAAACAACTAAACAAACTAAGAAATGTAGTCTCTGCCCTTCGGTTGGAGTGAGCCCTTGCTCCTTCCTCCGGAGAGACTAATCAATTCCAGGAATCAACAAATGGGTAGAACAACTTTCTTTATTCAAAAACCTTCAAGATCCAAATTACATGCTGCTGTAAAATAACAGAGTTCTTCTTTCCTTCAAAAATAATTCTTTTACAACTTCCCTCTTTTTTTTTTATTCTACGCCATAGTTCTTTATATATAACTATGGTTATTAAATTCTAATTGAGAGTCTCTCTAGAGTAGAGAACTTATTCATGCAACTAACTAAACTTATTTATCTAGCTAACTAAACTTATTCATTTAGTTAACTGATTATACAATTGCTGATTACAAGGCAAAACATGCAGTCTTTTAGAAAGACATGCAATGACACTAAGTGTGTATTCTTTGCATGGAATAATTACTCATAATTAGATCCATTAATTTATGAGTAATTATAGTCAATCTATCCTTCAGAAAATCTTGGAGTGTGTGTTGGTAGATTGGAAGAATTCGCAGCAACTTCATAAAGTATTTCTGGAACATCTTCGGAGGTTGTGGAACAGTCAACTTCTGTCATAAACTGCTCATTTAATTTATGGGATCTCCTCAAATGATTTCTGAGTTTTGTTCCCCTAACTTTCAGCTTTCTAGATCATTTTGAATTTCTAAATTTCATTACGAAACGAGAGAGATATCATAGTTTTACTGAAACTGGTTTTCTTGACTTTTCTGTTCTGCGTTTTCACGTTCTATAACAGTCAACTTATATCATTAACTATTTATTCATTTTAATGAATCTCTTCAAAACACCTTCATATATTTGTTCCTCTCTCTTTAATCTTTTTTGATCATTTTGAAATTCTAACTTTCGTTAAGAAATGAGTGAGATATTGCAGTTTTACTGAAACTGCATTTTTGACTTCTGCATCTCCGACGCTCTGTGCATCTCCGGCGCTCTGTGCATCTCCGGAACTCTGTACATCTCCAGAGGTCTGTCCATCTCCGGTGCTCTGTCCATCTCTGGCACTCTATGCATCTTCAGAGCTCTATCCATCTCCGGAGCTCTGTCCATCTCCGGTGCTCTGTGCATCTCTGGAGCTCTATCCATCTCCGGAGCTCTGTCCATCTCCGGCACTCTGTGCATCTCCGGAGCTCTGTAATTCTAAAACTCTGCAACTTAACATAAAATAGACTTTCTCTTCACTTTATTGATAAAATAAATGCTGATCTCAAAGTGAACATGTAATATCAAGATAAACTCATGCATGGCATTGATCATTGCATTTAGACAAGTTTATTTGATATTTAGCTACAAATCTTCAAACCCATACTCAAGTGCACTTCAAAAATTGATTTAATGAAGAGAAAATATATGCTTTTATTTGACTAAAGATGAGACACTTTATGGTCTCATCACTATGCTGGCACAACAATAGGGATACATAGGACAGATGCAAGCCTAGATTACATAGCTATAGAGTGACCTACATACCGCCTGACTAGAGAGAGACATAGCTATTCAGAGGTACAAGAGGGCAGAGGCACTCTTAGAGTAGGTTCAACAGACTGTGGGATAGGGTCCCATTGGCCAGCCAGTTGCAGAGATGGTTAGGGTAGGTCAGGAGATATTCTACTGGTGATCCCTTTATGAGCAGGCTATGCCACCAAAGCGCAGGGTAGGTAGCTACTGACCTAGTTACCGCAGTAGGTCATAGAGGGTACCCGCAGAGAGTGGCAGGGTGATGGGACCTATGGGGCCACCTCGCAGACCATTAAGAGGAGGTGCACCAGGGACAGGGACAACAGGTGGATGAGGAGGAGGAGGTATCCTACTGCCACAGCCAGTACCATCAGGAGGGAGCCACTCCTAGCTACTCCTTGACATGTATCAGTTTTAGTACCTTTATTTTCAACATGTATACACCACTTCGGTTTGGACACTTTGAGATGTATTGTTGTTTTGACATCATTGTATACTTGGACACTTTTATTCTTTTGGATGTCGATTATATGATACTATGATTCGACTGACTATGATTGTGATCTATTGTGATGGACATGACTTACATTATGATGTTATGATATGCTATGCTTATAGATGACCTATGTGGTTTATGACTCTGATGCATATGTTTACATTTATGGAATGGACATGATGATCTATATGATGACTTTACATGATTATGGTTGTACGTGATGTGTCTAACATGTTTATTAGATTCTATGATGCACTTTATGTTTATGCAACATGATGTTTCTATGAGTTATATGGTGGATATGATGACCTATATGCCTGTTTATGATCCTATATGTTCACATTCTATGATGATCTAATGCAGACATTGTGATAACTTAGATGTTCACTTATGTCGTTTGCCATTGTTTTATTTATGGATGATGATCTAATATGCAAATGTGATGATAGCTATGTTTTTGTGAGATTTTTGGTTAATGCAATGTTATGGTGAATCATGCATCTAAATGACAACATTATATACAAAACATGATCTAAATGTTTATTACCATTAATGCATCGTATGTGATGATACTATATGATGACACACCTATTCATGACCTGTAAATGAATTGTTTTTTTTGTTCCAAGTATACTCAATCTTAATATAATACACTTGAGAAGAATGGACTTTAATAACTGGGATGAATGAATAATGTAGAAGAAAGGACTTAGATAACGGAGATCGATATACACTTGGAATTTGTTCAAGGACGCAATGCTTATAATGAAATGTAATGTGATATGTATGGATATTTGGATTGTCATCTTTGTATATGCAAGTATTTGAAGTACTTTGTTTCATCATTGAGCTTTTAAAATGTTGTAAGAAAATACAAGCATCTAGGTATAATTAAACCATGATGACCTGAGTATCTCTTATATGGATTTTGATTTTAGTAAGTTAATACAAGCATCTAGTCAAAATTGAATCTAGATGACCTAAGTATGCCTTACATGTGTCAATAGACAAGGATTGCCCTATTTCATGTTTAGACTTAGAACGTCCTCAATGATCTTTTGCCAATCATGTCTTTAGACCAAAGTCATCACATTACTAAAGATTGATCCACAAACAACAAACAAATAAGATAATTATGCCCCCATCATAGATCCTCTAGTTTTTTGACATCCTCAAGTAGCATAAAAAGACATAATAACAAAAATCAAGACTCTGTAACTTAAACCTTTTAATAAGCACAAATTTTCTTGCCATAGTTATGTTTTCTTGCAACAATCATCATGATGTTTGAGGCTCATTGTGTCATGTTTATAGGTCTAGTTCTCGTGTCAAGCATTTTGTTGAAAAAGTGTGTTTGTAATGCTGCCCACTATCTGGTGATGGTATCGTGGTCCTTATTGTTATCCTCTGAGGGGCGTGATGTTCAAGAATCCAATTCTCCAACTAGGTTGAGGAGTTTGCCCCCAGTCAAGTAAAGGATTGATTTATTGTGGATGAACTGATAATAGATATGAAGAAACGGGCCCTAAGGGACTGACCTAGAGCCTCAGGGGCTCATCGATGATGGCCTTGCCTACATGATGATGCAGAGGCAACGTAGTTCAGGATATTGACTTTGTGGACCTATGACCTAGGCGATGGGAAATTGGGTGGAATTGGTTGGTCAAAAGGATGGGCGACATGGGATGGAATGGATGGCAAAGGAGCCTCAGGGGTGCATCGATGATGGCCTTGCCTACGTGATAGCTCATAGGCAATGTAGTTCGACAAATGGTACTAACGATGGGGTTGTAGATGACTTGATGTTTTTGGGATTTTTTGGATTTTGCTAATGTTTTGATGTTTGTGGGATTTTTGGATGGTAATTTGGATAGCCTAAATGTTAGATACTGATGACAAGGGAGCATCATGGATAGGTAAATAGATGGGCGGTAATGGATAATGGATGGGTATGTAGAAGGAAACAAGGATGTGATCTCCAAGGACTATGTTGCATAGGAATAACTCGGGATTTGACATGACAAAGCTTATGATGAAGGAGGATGAGAGGATTGGATTGTTTTGAAAAAGATAAGGTATATCAAGAGTTTTTCCAAAGCATGTTTCAACATTTTGCCCCCATATCTCTATCAAGATCAAAAGACGAATGGAGGATGAATGGACTCAATATGATAGGTATATGTATGATAAGGATGATAGGATGGTATGGTAAGATAGGATGGAAAATGATAGGGTCAATGAGACAATGCGCTCCCAAGGGTAAATGACATGGAAGATCAACCTACACATGATGCCTGTTTGCCAGGTTTTCATCATGGTACTTATCCAAGGTGCCACTAAGGGTGTTTTTCACCATTGGATGAAGGGATTTTTCTTTACTTTTTTTTTGAAACATTTGGATGGGAGAAGGTGGATATGGATGGGAGAGACTCAAGTGTCTAGTTCCATGAAAGGTGATAGTCCCACTAGATGGATGCCATCACATGGACTATGTCAAATGTTCTCATAGATCTATGTTGGTAGGGGATTGCATGAAAGTGAGATGGAGAAGGTAGATAGTGGATTATGGAAGGTGTGATAGTGGATTATGATGCAGATTATGTAGCACTTATGCATGGATGGAGGAAAGGCTTATGCAAAAGCATGGACCATAGGGATAGGATGGGGAAGATATGTAGGATAATAGTGGAAGGAAGGGGAGATGGAGGTATGTGGAAGTGTCGTGGGATGGAAGGGAACCATGACCAACGGTTGCACATACTATGATAAACATTGAAGCTTATGATGGGAAGGTGGTGTAGGAAGCAATGGAGATTTTTGCTTAGTGGATGAGTGATTTAGGCATTTAGGGACCCACATAGACTGAGTATTTTTCTAATTTTTGCTTGTCATATGGGACAAAAGAATTTGAGACTTTTGGATGGAATGGGGATTTTGGATGGAAGAGGAGAAAGT
The DNA here is from genome assembly GCA_027924645.1 of Cunninghamia lanceolata. NCBI lineage: Eukaryota > Viridiplantae > Streptophyta > Pinopsida > Cupressales > Cupressaceae > Cunninghamia > Cunninghamia lanceolata. The sequence goes on from BSBN01000904.1 coordinate 11,152,093, forward strand.
GGATGGTTGGGATTCTTGAGCGGTGGATGCCTCATTTAACTTGATGGCTTTTTGCTTAGGTACCCAAACCATTTTGCTTTTAGACTTTACTTGTGAAGGTATGGGCTTGGGTACATGCAACTTTTGTGTAGCTTCTGAGGTAATTACTTGTTGCTTGGGGACCCACACCTTTTTTAGTTTTGCTTTAAGGTGTGTGGGTGTATGTAGGTTTTGAGATGGGTTTTTCTTTGATTCTTTGGATTGATTTCCTAAGGTATTAGGACCCTTAGGATTTTGGACTTTTTGAAAGGATGCATCCCAATGTTTATTTTTGAATCCCATAGGTTTGGTGGAATGAGTGGAAGCTTCATGTTTAGACAATATGTGCATTTATCGGTCATGATTTGAAATGTGAGGGAATGTGTAGATGGATGAATTTGGTGTTGGGAGAAGTGGAAGAAAAATGGATGGAGGGATAGTAGGAGTTGGAAGGAGTGGAGGTAAAGTGGATGGTGGAAGGTGTATGGTCACATGCTTTTGAGATTTGTAGGATGAGGGAGGTGGAATGGCAACATATGTTTTGGGAATATGATAGGATTTGCGATGGGAAGTGGTGGATTTAGAAGGCATGGAGGAAGTACCAACATCGTGATATTGCTTTTCTTGGGGAGTATAACCAAGGCCATAAGAGGGTGGAGGGATTTCGACATGGATAGGCTCCAAAATACCTTGTTCATGAAGGCCTAAGCCTTTACCTTGATAGTTCATATTTTGGAGTATGCGGTGGACAATGGGATTATGGGTGATTTGGACATTAGATGCAAACTCATTATTTGATGGGGAAGGTGAAGTGGTAGACAACAGTTGCTACTCTCCTAAGGAAGAACATTCATGGATGAAGGTAGTGAGACTAAGGGGATAGGATAACGGATTTGTAACATGGTCGATAATGGATGGTGGAGGATCATTAGGATCTTGATTATTGTTATGCTCACTGATATCCAAGTTATTGGTTTGATTGTCTATGTGCACTTGGGAGGCAAATGTCTCATCAAGGAAAGTGTGTTGTTGGATCATGGATAGGACTAGATGGAGGATGGATAGGAGTAATGGAGGTTTCTTGCTCATGGATGATTATGGGGTTATGGATAGATCAGGCAATAAGCTCATGACCATGGAATGCATAAAGTTGGCTAAGAGGATCATCATGGTTTGCTTGATCATAGATAGGAACTTGATCATAGACGGGATCCTAATCATAGATAGGATCTTGATCATAGATAGGATTAAGTGTGATATGGATGGCATCAATTTGCTCATGTATAGGTTCTTCATCAAGGATAATATCTTGATCATAGAAAAGATATAGGTTATGGATGGGTTGGATTTGGGTTTCTTTCTCATGTATGGGTATAGGATCAAGTTGTTCATGGATATCTTCTTCATAGGTAATATCTTGACATGGAAAAGATAAACGTTATGGATGGGTGGAATGAAAGTAATTTGATCTTGATTAGGACTAGGAATTGATATTTTCACATGCTTAGGATTAGGTTCTTGACATACCTCTTGGGTTACTTGAATAGAAGTGATAGGATCTTGGATAGGCTTGACATGCTCTTGAGGGTTATCAACATGAGGAGATGATGGATCTTGACTTGGATTCATTGGTGGAGATTTTTCAATAGGCTCAAGGGGTTGTGGACTATATGATGGGCTTGAAGCAATAGACGTGTTTGAAGTCTCTTTGATAGGCTCTTGGGTAGGTGTTTTATGATGTGGAGATGGTTGGTTCCTTGCTAATAGCCATTAGATCACATCCTTCATGAGTGTATGGGTGGATGGACAATATAACGGATGGAGAATAATGGTAGAAGGTGTAGGCTTATGATTAAGGTTAGGATTGCTTGTTTGGATGGGGATGATATTGGATGAGTAGATTTTGATTTCTCCATAGCTTTTCTTTTTCTATTATATTTTGGAAAAAGTCTTTGGAGAAGATCATTCAAGGATTCTTTGGTTGGTGGATTAGAGCTTGGGGAACTTGATGGCAGTGTTGGTGTAGGACTAGTATGCTTTGGGATATGCAATCTAGGGGGCGGTGATGGAGGACTAGTAGATGGAATGGTATATGATTCTAAACTTAAGGTGATATTTCTCTTGTCCATAGTATCATTAAGACGGGTTAAGGATGTGTGATCTTGGTGTCTAGAGGGGAAAGGTGTCGTAACCAAGCTTTTATCAAATGGATAAGGGGATATGTCCTTTAATGAATATTGTTTTGTGGAAGATCCGGTTTGTAAATCCCCAACTTCTTGTTGTAAAGCTCAGATTTGTTGCGTGAGTGCTTCTAATGGATTTGTCACATCCTTAGCTTTCTTATTTTTGGGAGCTTTAGTTTCATTTGTTTGCCTTGTTTCTCTCAAATTTTCTATGTCAAAATTGAAAGGTAACTTTGCTCCTTGTTGTTCTACCATAAGGAAGTACTTTTTGGGATCCATTGTGATGACTTTGTCCATTAGTTTTTGAAATTCGAGGTCTTGTTGAGTACCAATTACTTCCTCATACAAGATTTATTCCTCTCCATCACTGTGAGATGGAGATGGTATGTCTTTGTTCAAAGGATCCATATCTTTCTTTTCTTTGGATTTTGATCTAGTTGCAACCATAAAAAATGTTTGATGGGGGTGAATGTTGGATGAAAATTCTTGTGAATGGATGTTTTTGGTGTGTTTGAGATGACAAGATTTTTCCTAAGGTTCAAATTTTGATCTACTGTTGTTCAAACAAATGTGCTCCTAAGCTAAAAGGTAATCAAAGTAGGGAGAGTTGATCATCGCTATTTGGTATAGACTACTTCTTTTATCAAGGTCACACTAGCATAGTTTCAAGGTGAAGGATGATTTATCTTGTTATGAAACTATCTAGGTTTTTGCTGTGAACTTTGGAGGATCTTAATGACACCTTAGTGGGAATCTTGTTTTGGATTGTTTTGGACAAATAGGTGCATTATGGCAACTGTTATGGTTTTCCTGAGTTCTCAAATGAAATCTATGCAATAATGGGTATCCTGAAATGAATTTGTTTTCTCCTCAAAATGTTGGGAAATGCTCTATGTTTTGGATGCGCAGCATCAGATGCACATGAATATTCAGCAAATGCGTAGTTTTGTCTGTCATATGTTCTAATTTACCCTATATGCATAGGTTTATCTTTTATGCGCAACTTAAATTTGTATGCATAGCTTAATTTTACATGCACATGACTATTTGCCGCATGTGTAGCTTCATTTTGTTTGTACAGAAAGATTTCACATGTGCAATAAAACTCACAAGTGTAGAATCCCTCATTACATGCGTAATAGGATTTGAAATGCACAAGAAAACACTTCAAATGCACAAAATTTGCATAGTGTTGATTCTGGCGTCATATGCGCAGTATCATGCGTCATATGCGTAGTTCTTCCATTCGACGCATACAAAACCTAAATCTTTGGCCTACATTTATTGCTAGCATTAATGACCCTAGCCTAGAAACAAAGTAGTACTTCCCGGTGGCCCGTAGTCTGTTGGACAGTTGAATCGTTGGATCTGCTTGAATTGATGAAGCTCAAGAGGAAACTATTGCATCTTCGCTAACTTCTCTATGCTTAAATGGCTCTGCTCTCCACTAGGATCTCTCTCACAGGCAAGTGTCCAAATGAGTGAACTATGAACCCAAACTCCTATATATAGCACATGAAACCCTAATGAGAGTTGCTTGACCTTGTCCATGTTGGGGCATGATTTTCACAGTCTTTCTTCTAAGTCATCCATTTTCTTCACCCTAGCCTATTGTTCAACCTATCTCATCATGAGATTGTCCATCATCCAGTCATCACATTTTTCCTGTCTAATCTCCCAAAGGGGTATCATATCATTAATAACCTGTACCAGGGGCAAACTGGGGCATGTATCAATCACAAAATTTTTATTTCTTTGAAACAACGTGATAAAACATATTGCATCAAAGAGGGGCAAAATGTATACACCTAAAAATGGTTAAGTCGAATTAAATAAATATTTTAATATTTATTTTAATTCCCATTCTCCTATCAATTAAATAAATATTCTAATTTATTTATTTATGATTCACATCCCTCCAATAATTAAATAAAATCAATTTATTTAATTAAATCCCCTAATTCCTCTAATGTCTCACATAATTAAATAATTCTAAATTATTTAATTAATCCCAAATTCCTCTATCATAAGTCATAATCCCATTAATCCACCTCACCATTCCACATCACCTTTCCACCTCACCATTTTGCACATGTAATTAAATATTTTAATATTTAATTAGCTAATATTCCCTCACCCACATGTCCTATTTCTCCTCCAGTCAAATTAGTTAACTCATCAATCAAAATAGTTAACTAATTAGTCAATTGAGTTCACTGGTCAATCTATTCTGTTGACTCTCTAATCAACCCAGTTAACTGATCAATCATCTCAGTTAACTCTTCAATCTATTCTGTTAACTCCCATAACTCATGAAGAAGGCTTGGACACTTGTCCTCTTCTGATTTGTGCACATTCCCTCAAGCTTCCTCAACCGTACACCTCACAAGTAATTCCTCAAGTCATGGATCTATTGACACTTGGATTTGGTCTTCCCTCAGCCTATATAAGTAAGGTCTTCACACCCATTTGTATCCATCTAAGCTTAAGCAATCTTACTCTGCAGGAATCATACCAGTGTACCTTTGGCAAAGTTATCTCCATTTGTATTTACATAACCTCATCATCATAATCATTCATTCAATCATGCCTCCATCAATCCATCTCCATTAGTATTGCATTGTAGTGTGATCTCTATTACATTATCCACCTACAACTGTCGTACTCTTGTCATCTTCAATAGCAAGGAAGTACACACTTCTCAGAGCTCCATTACCATCAAGATCAAGAAGAGATAGGAAAACAATGGAAGAATAGAGGTAAAATGGTCTTTGAAGGTATATTCTTGGTTTACTTGTGTTTACAACAATTTCCATTGGGTTATTGGATAGTTGCTTTAAACTATTATTCACATTTTCCACTAACATAAGCCATCAAAATATTTTTGGCTTTTGCAACACCTAAGGATTTCAAAGTATATCAAATGGATGTGAAGTATGCTTTCTTGAATGGTGAATTGGAAGAAGTATACATAGAACAACCGGAAGGATTTCAGTTATCAGATAAACTAGATATGGTTTGCAGACTGAAGAAGACACTATATGGATTAAAGCAAGCCCCTAGAGCTTGGTATGCAAGGTTAGACATGTACTTGTTACAACTAAGATTCAATAAAGGTACCGCAGACAGTAATCTTTACTTCAAAGTTGAAAATGATCAAATCTTGATTGTAGTTGTGTTTTTTGATGACATTATTTTTAGAGGAAATGAAGCTATGTGTAAGAAATTTACAGAGGAGATGCAGAAAGAATTTTAAATGTCAATTTTGGGGAGATGAATCTCTTCCTTAGGCTACAAATCAATCAGACAGATAAAGGTATTTTTATTTCACAATCAAAGTATGCCAAGGAAATGTTGAAAAAGTTTGGAATGGAAGATTCTAAACTAGTATGTACCCTTATGGTTATTGGTTGCAAGCTGAGAAAGAATGATGAAACTCCTAAGGCTGATCAGAGTAGGTATAGATCAATGACTGGAGGATTTCTATATCTAACTGCTACTAGACCGAATATTATGCATGCAGTTTGTCTGGTGGCTAGATTTCAAGAAGATCCTAGAGAGTCACATGTTGCAACAGTGAAGAGGATATTCAAATATTTAAAGGGCACTCTGGATCATGGCTTTTGGTATCCAAAGGATATTGACTTTACTCTAAGTGCTTACACAGATGCAAATTGGGCTGGTTGTCTAGATGATAGGAAAAGTACAAGTGGTGGTGTATTCTTTCTTGGATGCAGATTGGTGTCATGGCTAAGCAAGAAACAAGATTAAGTGTCTTTCTTTAATGTAGAGGCAAAATACATTGCAGCAGCACCTTACTGCACATAGGTGTTGTGGATGAGGCAAACCTTGAAGGATATCAGAGTTGTATATGATGAACCAATTCCTATCTTCTATGATAATACAAGTGCTATTAACATTTTAAAGAATTTGGTGATGCACTCAAGGACAAAGCATATCTTAATTCAGTATCACTTTTTGAGAGAGAAGGTTGCTGAGAATGAGGTAAAGCTTGAGTATGTGCCTACAAAGGATCAGGTTGCTGACATATTCACTAAGGCTCTTCCTAAGGATACTTTTGAGTATCTTTGGGAGAAGTTGGGGGTTATTGCCCCTCTTTCTTTGAACTAGATGCATAAGGAGATGCATTAGTCCAGTGGATTCCAAGATTCATTCTTTGTTCTGGACTGATGTCGAAGGCTACCTCTCAAGGGGAGTAGGTAATGGCTTTGTTGGTTGTTGCAGTCAGGGGGAGTAAGTGCTGTTGTGCAAGTTGTGTCAAAGGATATGTGTTGAGGTTGCTAACTGATACAGTTCTTGTGTTCTCCTAAGGGGGAGTATGCAGAGTAGTAAGAGAAAAGATGTTGTAAAGCAATGGTGAGTAGGTACAAGTATGAGTAATGTCTAAAGGGGAGAATGTGTCACCCTTTGCCCTTGATGTCAAAGGGGGAGAGAGAATAATGTGAAAAAGGAAAGAGTCAGTTGAGAAAAGGAGAATAGTAAGTTGAGGGGGAGAGAAAGAGAAAGAAAAAGAGTTGGTATGAAGTAGAGCATTGAAGATGCTGTTGTGTTGATGGTTTTTGACATCACGTGTTGCCATCAATGACAAAGGGGGAGATTGGTTCAAGTATGTGCAGTTAGTGTTGTCATTGGTGTTAGTTGTATAAGCAAGAGATTGTTGCAAGAGTGTGAGCAATTGGTATTGAATTGATGTTGTCTCTGATGATGAGGAAGTTCTGAAGATGTTGATGATATGTTTCTGATGCTTGGTTTCCAAGTGCTTTTGAGAAAATTTGAATAAAAGAGGAAATAGTGTGATGTAGAGGTGTTCTAGCATACAGAGTGATGTTCTGGTTTGGCTCCACATTTCTTCCATGTTGAAGATCTGCTTTTGCAGTTTGGATATATTGATTAGAGGTGTTCAAAGATGCTACATTTAGAATTTGGTGTGCTAGATTGTTGTGCAGAGGAAGGTGTGTTCACCAGTGTGTGAACTGTGTATTGCAGAGGTGTCTGGGAGAAATGTTTTTGTTTCACATTTCTCCACAGAATGGTTTCAGGTCTTGTAGTTCTGGAAGTGTGTTTATAAGGTTCATATCTACCTTTAGTTGAAATTGTTTGTGGTTTTCTGCTCCGCAAGTTGATTTCTTGAGGTGCAATGTATGGCAGAGATGTTTGAGTATATTGGGTGTGTACTTTCTTCAGGTGAAAGTTGTTGCGAAGGAATTTGTTGGATTTTAGGATGTTTGTGTGATATTCTAGTTTGCATTCAAGCATGGTATGTGGTCCGTGAGTCATCTTTGGTTTTGCGGAAGCGTGTACTTAATTGATTATGGTGTTAACATAGGTTTGGATGACCTTGGATGTTTACACTAATTACAGATATACTTTGATGGTTGTGGAAGTGTGGCATGGTGCGTATGAGTGGATTTAGGTCCAATCTAAGGTGTGTTGTGGTCCGCCTTCATTCCTTTCCACCACAAGAATGTTTTGGTGCCAAACTAATTTAAATTTACTTGGTTAAGGTGCATTGCCGACCTTGGAGAATGTTTTCAAGGTTAAAGATAGTATAAATAAGTGTTGAGTTATTGTGGGATGTGAGGAAGATGTGCATGATGAGTGAGATGTGAATTGTAGAGTTGTAAAGTGTAAATTTGTTAAGTGCATTGCAAGCTTTCATGTGTTAGATTAATGGATGCAGTGAGTAGAAGGTGTCTACAATTCATCAATTAGATTGCAAAGGTGTTGGTGATGTTGTGGTGGACTTCTCTGTTGCATTGAGATGATTTTCTCATTGTAACATTCTTCTCTATCTTCTTTTTTATTCTGGCATTGAGCCTTTGGTAGTGAGCCTTTCTTTCTTTTGGGCAGTGAGCCCTATTGTATTCGGTGTTGATATTAGTTTATAATGTGAGCTAATCCTCACCATGGTTTTTCCCTTCTTGGGTTTTCCACATAAATCTGGTGTCTCCTAATGTATGATGTTGATTTGGTTATGTTTTTGTTATCTACTTTCATGATTAATTACTCTAACAGATTAAGGGTTAATTGAATTAATGTGGATCTAAATGTTTGTGAGGGTTTTGAAGTTTTAAGATACAACTGATTCACCCCCCTCTCAGTTGTCTTATGCATTCAACAAAGATAAATTTCCCACTACTCTAACTTTATTACAACTACAAACTATGATAAAAACAAGCTTTGACAAGAGATTATGCACCAAAGAAGTTAGTAGTTTGATAAATTAGTCTTGGACAAACATTTTAGTATCTGCAAGAATATGTTAGACCCCTGCATAGACCTACAAACTCTGTCAAAAAAATGGCGCTAATATATAGACAAAAAGAGCTGACAGAAAGATAGATAGCTCTAAATAGAGAGCAAATAGTGCTAAAATAGTGATTAATAGCACTAAAGCAAAGACAAAAAATGTTAACAGATAGATAGGATGTGCTACAAGAAGTACCAAAATGGTGCTAATATGGGGATAGATGGTGCTAATCCATGGACCGATAGCACTAATCCGTGTACTGATAGCGCTAATCCAGGGACCGATAGTGCTAATATGGAGAGAGAGGGCTGGGCGCAAATATGGGGGCAAATGGTGCTAATATGGGGACATATGGTGCTAATCTAGGGATAGATGACACTAATCTAGGGATAGATGGTGCTAATTTGGGGATAGATGGTGCTAATCTAGGGACATATGGCACTAATCCAGGAGATGTCACTAATTTGGAAATTGATGGCACTGAAATAGAGTTTATTTGCAGTAAACTATGGATAGAAGGTGCGACTGTGAGGATAGAGTGCGCTAATCCAACCTTCACAAGTCTCCAAGTCTTCTTCACTCCTTGATAATGTGAAGGAGCTTGCACCCAAGTAGCTCCTAGCTTTACCCAAGTTGAAGTAGTGTGTATGTAGATTACTCTTGTGCTTCAACATAATGTGGATGAGATAAGGATTTGGCTATGGATTGGATAGAGATTTGGATAGAAATGAGATGAGAGATTCATGGTTAAAGATGAATGCATTGAGATTTTGGTATTATGAGGATATGGAAGGCTTGATATGAGGGAGATGGCTAAGGAGATTTTGGCATTAGTGGTGATGCCATAGAATGAGATGAAAATGGCTTGGGTGAGGATTGTATTTATAGGCATTTTTGGAGGTATTTGAATCTAATGGTGGAGATTCAAAGTTGAGATCAATGGTGGAGATGAAGAGATAAGATCAAGGGTGGAGATGTGATCAACAACAATGGATGGCTCCCATTATTTGTGAATTGTAAATTCACATTGGGAAGGATGAGGAATGAATAAAAAATTTATTTCCATGGGAGAGTGTGAGGATGATTAGGACTTGTCAATGAATTAAAAATTTGTTTTTGTGGGGGATGGTGTGAATAAAAAATTAAGGTTTATTGGTGAGTGTGAGGACATGTGACACATGTGTCTTTTTGGAAAACACGTGTGAGCTCTTTGCATTAAAAAGAGCTCTTACATGGAAAGGGAAAGGTGAGGTGGAAGGGTCATGTGACCCCTTTTAATAAAAAATTACTTTTTATTCAAAGTGTGTGGGGATAAGGGTTAATGATGGTTTGACCATATTAATTAAGTGTTTAACTTAATTAATATGGTTGTTGGGAATTAGTGAGGAGGCTAATTAGAGGTTAAAATTAATTAAGTAATGGTTTGCTTAATTAATTTGGGTCTAGGGTTGGGTAGGTTAGGGTAGCTAATTAAATAATTGCTATTTATTCAATTAGGCTAGGTTTAGGTCATAGGCTAGGGGGATTAATTAAATAAGTATGTGTTATTTAATTAATCTAGATTAGGGGACAAGGGAAATTAATCAAATAAATACTAGGATATTTATTTAATTAGTTGAAGGATGATGTTCTAAGGTATAGTAACAAATTAATTGAACTAATTCATTACAAGGGATGAATAAGATGAATGGTTAGGGATAAATGGTTTAGGATAAATTGATTTTATTTAATTAATTGGTAAAGGGTAAATTAGTGATGTAAGAATGCAGGAAAGTGGCTTGCGGGGGCAAGTCATTTTTAGGTGTCTACACAAAGCATTATCAAATATCATTGGAGCATATCTATCATTTTCATTTCAACAAGGGCTATTAGGGTAATAATGTTTGTTATTTCTATTTCATTACTTTAGCTCTTGAGTTATGTTAAAAATGGAATAGGTGCTTTGATGCCTATTGTTCCTTTATTTTAATTCCATATTTTTGCATACACTTAGCATGGAGCAAATTTGGAACCAATTGTTCTTTGGGAAAGTAATTACATCTGGTAGGTGTAGTTATTGAGAGATTTGGATGTTTAGTGGGGTTTCTTTGAGTTTAAAATAGAGCTTCAAGATAGAAAAAAGGGTTAGTCAATTAGATAGGAATTGACAGGTTAGTTAGTTAGTGTAGGTAGTTAGAATAGTGGATGAGTAGAGATCAATTATTTAGAAGGATTGGTACACAGATTCATGGTCCATTCCTACTAGTTTAATAGTAGTGTATCATAGAGGAGAATGTTGTTTTTCTTATAGTAATATATAATTTCGTATGAGTTCATTGTGTAAATTATCCTAATGCAAATACAACTAATTCTTATTCATATAGTTTTCATTGAATATCCATGTTGTTTGTGTGCACATTTATGGTCTTGCAATTTTTTAGATATCTTTCAAGTTGTTTCCTTAGGTGATTACACTAGTTATGTTTCAAATTGTGTGAATTTGATCTCTTTATAACTTGGTTTTCTTGAGAGTTTGTATAACTTGGTGATGAATGTTGTAGTGGAATAATAACACATTTTCACTTTCTCTTCTTCCTACCCTTCTCCTTTTTTTCTATTTCTTTTATCTAGTGTTGGTTTAGGTGTAGGATAGATTTAGAGTAGGAATACATTTGGTTTTATTAAATATCTTCATGTAGGTTTTGTTAACCATTGAAATATGGTTTAAGGTACTTGTATTCATTCGTGGCTAATTTTGTATAAGGTAAAGAACCAAAAATTAAGTTTAAATAAAATGATTCAACTATTAGCTATAAAATCATAACCAATAGGCCCATTGGTGTGTTAACTCATAGCTCTCCCCAAGGTAAATCTATCTTAGAAGCCTACACTAGGTAATCAAAGTATTGGGGAGATTTATCTCCTTTCAAGAGAAGTGATAACTACATACACTTCAAGTTGGTTGCACATGCCAAAAGACCCATCAACAAGTTGTACTTGTAAATATATTAGTGCACATAAACATTCATAATTTTCATCATGTAATAAATTTGGAAAAATAAAGAAAATTTGAAAAAGGGTGGTCAAAATGGATTTATGATGTACAATGCAATCATGGAGTTACAACTAAGTTGGCCCCTGTGATGTATACAAGAATGAAACCATATAAAATTGATACTAAGATTGAATGATGATGTATGAGGCAATCATGAAGTTGTGATCAAGTTGGCCCCCATGACACATACAAGTATAGTCATAAATCCATGTAAACCAAGACTAATGTGGAGTTATTATGTATGATGCAATCTAGAGTTGTGACTAATTTGGCCACCATAACACATACACACATGAAGCTATGTAAAGATAAGACTAAGTGGAATCATGATGCATGGAGCAATCATAAATTTGTGACTGGTTTTAACTCCATGATGCATGCAAGCAAAAAACCATGTAAACCTAAAACTAAAAGATATCCTGATATGAACCCCTTTCAAATTGAATTCATAAAACCATTATGGATTTTATTTAAAGAGATGTGAAAAGATGTAATGGCCAAATGTGGTAAGGTGATGGCCTAAGATGTAAATCATATGATGTAATCATGAGATATCATGTAATGAGAGACAAAAGGTTGCCCCTAAGTTTTCCCCTATGGAGGAGTGATTTGTAATAAGGGATCATTGTTATATGTTAGTGTGAGATCTACATAGTAATCGGTCATGTTACATGTCTACATTCATAGATGAATGATATAATGAATATGGTGTAAGATGTCATCATGAAAATGTCATATAATGAATGTTGTAAAGGTGACAATGTAATAACAAAATTAAGAATGTTACATGTAAAGTATGCTTGTGTGAGAACAACATAACAAATTCTCATAGAAAATATCATCATGATACATAATCATATAACAAATGTGACATTATGTGATAATGGTGTAAGAGTGCCATGTAAGATGTGACCATTAAAAAATGATGACACAATATTCCTTAATAGTGACATTATGTGAAGGTGATTATAAGGTACTAAAGGAGAAATATTATGCATGGCTTTGTAAAATGCGTTATGATATATTCACCCAAAGTAGAAATCTATCTTAGATGATATAGATCATGTAAAATATTGCCATGGTCACTCCCAATTCTTCCCCTAATGTGAGGACAATCACGAATGTGAACAAGATGTTTATGTGCCTGTTATCTCCTAATAGTGCACCCTTGCTGAGTAAAATCAGTCTATTGGTGAAACATTGGAAAGCCTCCCTGATTATGGGCTCAAATAATGGAAGCTGACCTCCAGAGTAAGCTGGCTCTTATGGTGCTCACCTAAAAACTTAACTAAACTAATGCTTTTGCTGGGAAGAGTAAGAAAGAACATGAAAATGAAACTATGTCCTAAGGTGATGCACCAAAATGTTTGTCTAAAACTTACACAACTGCTTTGTACACAGATTCAATTAACAAACTAAGCTTGACATGAACAACTCAATATCTATATGCCTTTGCATAAAAATATCATAAGAAGGCTCTAATGTTTTTGATTATATAAGTTGGAAAAAACTAGGGGCCGAACCCTTACATCAAGACAAAAAGAGCCACCAGACCAACTACAACATAAACAACATAAACAACAGATAGTAAGGAAAATGTATTTTCACAACCTGAATTATTTACATTCAAACACAACTTATAACTTGCAAATACATATATTTTCTACACAAAGGTGCTAATAACAAGATGCAACAACAAGGAATGAAATAACTTCACATGAAACTGCACTAGTCATTTAATTGCACACAATATAGTAGAAAAATCAAGAAGGCAAAGTGCTTATCTCCATTAATCTCCAAAGGTGTAAACTGTCATACATAACTATAAAATGAGTTACAAATCCTGTCTCATGCTGAAAGAACTCCAAAAAGTTACAATACCTGCTTGAGAATGAAAAGAACTAACTGCAAAAATGAATAATGAAGTCACTATATCTTGCTGTCCATCAGTTGCACCAAAATAGGGACCCAAAACCCTTTTGTCGTGCATAACCAAAAAGCCTAAAAAATAGCCTGTAAATTCCCTCCAAAATGAGTCTAAAATGAAGAAATGGCCAAGGCATGACCTCTCCTATCATAAAGGCATCAAAAAATGCTCCTAGATGCTCTCCAAGGCCTTTACAACAAGTCAAAACCACCCCTATATTCTTGGCACATGTTTGCCAACTTCTTCAACTTCTCCCTATATGCTTGGCATTTGATTAATGCTCAACTACATCCTCTCCCTTTGACTGTCATTGACAACCAATGCCTCTTATCTCTTTTTGCACTTTCATAACATCAAATAAAGTGATTTATAATTGCATCACTTAATGTTTTACATTTCAAATCAAATGCAAAAAAAATAAAGCATTATGACTCGACCACTTGGGAATCAATGCAACATATACAAGGTACATATGTTATTTGCTAGGCAAAAGGAACATGAGGTCGTGGGTATTAATATTTTATCACAAAATGGTAAAAGAAAGGCAAAAAAATGCCTCTAAGTCATCACATACTTAGGGTAAAAAGAAACCCTAACACAAAAGGCTAGGGCAAATGCCTCACTTCACATTTCATTTTGCATTTTTATCTCACTGTGTTTTGGGGTGCCACCATGGTTGAACTTGCTTGAGCTTTTGGAGGTTTCAACTAGAGTTTTGGACAAAATTTTTTACAGGAAATTGACAGAAAAGCTTGGGTAAGCTCTCTGTCACTCCAAATCTACCATTTCTTTTCATTTCCTATCAAAAGAATGCATTTCTTGAGCTCTTCTACACTGGTATAGATGAAAATGATGAATATATTTGATGTTTTTGTGCATTTTCTTCATGAGAAAAATACAGTCCATATTTCAATTCTTCATGATTTTTTTGAATCATTTCTCTTAGCATGATGTGTATTTGTTTCTTTAGCCCATAATATGGCATGAAGGAAGTATATTTTTACATTTTGAGCATGTTTTAACAGTGCCTCTAGTTCATTTGCTTGATATGGTATTTCCCAGGCATGGCTAGGGTTTTATGGAAACCCTCTATTCATTCCCACTGAGATGAACCAATACACATACTTGGTTTCTTGATAAAAACATGAAGGAAAAATGAAATATTGACTGTATTTTGCTGAACTTCATCTCCATCTTGATGAAAGAAATGACCGTACTTTGCTTTTGAAGAAGAAAATTTAGTCTTTGACAGTGAATAATGCATTCATTATGTTATACATGTCTCATCATGAATACTATTGTAGATTATCCATGGCTGACCTCTTCTTTGATAGGCTACTACATCTGAGTTTTGCTTGTTGTTTGGCTCCTTTTGTAGACCCTCAAAGATGATCTCATCCATTAAGTAGATTTCATTTACATTATATCTCTATTTTGATATGAAAAGATCTAGGATTAGCTCCTCCGATGGCTTTACATGCAAATACTTGAACCAATACTAACCTCTGTGATAACTTTGTAGGCTTGTGTCTCCCATGCTTTCACAAAGCTCTCAGTCTTCTTGTATTGATAGTGATTTTAGTGACCTCTATCTCTGCACTTGTATACCTTCAATTGATGTGTTTCCTGCTTACACACTAGAAGAAAACCTCCCACAAAGGAGAGAAACAAGATCAGACTCCAAGGCACTTTTTGTGTCTTCAAAAAGTCAAAGACTGTTGCCTTTTATTATTAACTGTTCCAAAACCTTCTCACTCTTATTTAATCAAACTTAAAGGCCTATAGTGCTTCATGAATCTCTTAAATACTGCTCCAAAACAATCAACAGAGACCCTCTTGCTCATGATTAGACCTTGTCATTAGTCATTTACCATTTGCATGCAAATCTTCATCATAGAGGTCTTTGCTACATCATTGTACTTTCTATTGGTCTCTCACTATCACCTATTCATATGACACACCTGCTGATAAGAATGTTGTCCTCATGCTTGTACTGTTCTGTTGGCTTCTTCAATAATAGTCTGCTCTTCCTTTGTTCTTTTGTATTCCCTTTGCTACCTTCATGAGTATCATCATGCCCAACCAAATGCTAAGGTGCTCTTCACTTGTCTTCTTATCTATCCACTGAAAACTTCATGACTGCTCCATCATCCTCTGTGTATTGCACTACACCTCTCACATGATGCTCTAAAGACTATCCTTGCTAACAACCTCTATTCACTGTCACCTCATAGCCTTTAGATGTCATTGCTCCCTTAAAGACTATAACTGACCTTGGAGGCTCAATATGTAAATTTATAGCTCTATTTTCCTTCCACTATCTCCAAACTCCTTAGGTATCAAGTCTCATTTGATGACTATGTTAAACTTGGCTCTTCATAACTCCATGGGATAGAGTAGATCTCTAATATCTCCTCGCTTTTCTAAAATATGCAGGGATCTTATCACTAGTCTTTGACTGTCCTAAGACAACTGCATCCTTTCACATGATTTCAAACAGTCCTAAGATAGTGACTACTATATCATTGTTAATTGCCTTAAAATTATTTGCAGATCAGAAGCTACACGATTTGCTAATTGTTCCAAAAGCTTTGAATTTCCTCCTTGATCTGTTATGACACAACCCCTGAGACTATTACTTAGATTGCTTCTAGATTCTTGACGGCACCCCCCATATGATAGTTTATTAGACAATCATTCCATTACTGCTACATATTTCCTTATAACTGTCTCTAGGGTTTGTTTGTCCTAACCATATTTGTTTATTCTCCATGACTTTATAATAGTCACTCTATATGACTATCAACAAAAGCATCAATATGACTATCTCATCTTGTACAAAGTTGTTCTCCTAGCAGTGTCTTCATGGCTATGTGTAGAATTGTCCACTGCACTTGATTTGCATAAATTCCTTCATTCTATTCTCTGCTAGTATAGTCATTTAGTGACTATCTCTCATTAGCATGAAAGTCAAGGTCCTTAAGGACTATTGTGTCTGACTTCTCTTATTGGGTTCCACCTGAGTAAATATTTTATCATTTATGATAGTGATGTCAACCAACTCACCATTATAGGTGATGAGATATATGCTCAAAGTTGATAAATGTAATGCTTTTACACTCTCATCCCTCTCAAAACAAGAGGGCAACATGCTGGGCTTAACCCTTGTGGGAGCGCATTTTACTCCACGTGCTATGATGTCAAATGAAAGATGATCAAGCAATTAAAAATTCTCCTATACCTACATAGTGAACAAACATACTAGATAAAACAATGAAACTCAAAAAATGATGGATATTGATGATAATCCTCTGCTTTTCCTTGATATATGTGATGTTGCAAAACTATTTTAATGCCTTAGGAGAATAAACTGTATATTTGATGATATATTATATGCAAGGAATATGGATCTCGATCTCTAACACAACTTTTCTCATCCCTTGCAGGCATCTCAAGCAGCAACATGTCAACTTCTGGGGCAACAAAGCGACAAGAACTGAAGCAAGGATGCAACAATTCAACTTGGGATTCATCATTAGTAACAACACAATGACGGATCCCTACTCTTTCCATATGCTTTTCCTTTTCCATTTTCTTCAAATCTATAGTTTAATCTTATATTGCATTGAAATAGTTATTCCCACGGCTTGTGTGGGACACCATACAATTATAATTATCAATAAAAGACAACAGTTATGCAAAATCTATGTAATCTTTCTCTTGTATACATTTGCAAACTAAACTATAATTTATTTGATAATACTTCTGTGCATATGAATGTAACTTTTAGCAGAAATTAATATGTACCTTTTATCTTTGTTTTGCAAACACTATCTCAGCTCTACCTGATTGAGGTGGAAGCTAAATTAGGTAACAGTGCCAAATCTCATAATTTAATGTCATTCTTAGTAGTAATGTGTAAAGTTTAGTCACATCTAAGAAAAATATAAATTATAATGTCATGTAAGATTTTCTCATGCTAAAATGACATAAGAAATTGGTTGTAGGATACCATCATGGAAGCAAAATAGGATAAATTCCATCTAAGATAGTATAATGTAGAACCAATGACTAGACATACCATGTACAATGCAATCATGTAAGAGTGATGATGTTATAGGAGATGTATAAAGTTATTCTTCTCCCAAGAGAGATAAGAACTAACTTAGCATGCATATGAGAATGTTCAAATGAATTCCACCCAAATGGGAAATCCTAGAAATGTGGTGTGTGTAATTGTGGAAAGTTCCATAAGTGTAAAAGAGAACATAAAATGATGAATATTTTAGTTGTAAATATGAAAGGAGAAACACAAATTACAAAGAATACTAATAAAAGACAAGCAAGATATGTAAAAAATAGTGAAGATTATTGATAAAGAAATGAAAAGCACAAGAAAAAATGCATCATCAAAAAGGCCAATTAAGATATGTAAAAGAAGTAAATATTGAGGTAATAAGGGAACAAAACAATTGTAGTGTATTGAAAAAGGTCAATCATAGACCAAAAAGAAAAAAAAAAGGAACTATGTTTTTGTGAACATGAATTACGTTTGTGAGGACACTTAAATTACTTTGCATAATCTCAAATCCATGGGGGTTGGGGGGGAGGGGGGAACACAAAGGTAAAAAAATATGTAGAAAGGGATCATAAAACAAAAAAAAGAATATTCATGGTGAGATTGTGTCAACATTACATATGTTGGCAAGAGACATTGTGTGGCTTCATGAGTGTTGTCATTGATGGCAACAAAGTCTATCCCACACATCTGCAATACATAGTATGCCTATACTGGAAGTTAGATTGAAGATTGTTTTGGTCCGGTGAACAAGAACAAAGTATGCAACAAGGTTTGACAATCTGGTCTAGATCTCTCAGATGCTGTAACTCAGCAAGTTCCAGACTTGGATAAGTCAAGAGGAGTATCATGACTACTATATTCTAGAGATTTAGCCTCCGATAGTAAAGCATGAAAATGTATGAGCATTTGAGCACCGGGTTCCAGTCAAGTAGAGTAGACAGAGGAAGAATTGACCGACAGAGCATTAGACTTCAATCCAGATGAAGTAAAAGGTGTTGATCAAGATATTTGGGGATTATACATTGTTCACCGACATGATTAATGACTTCTATGCCAATGCTTTTCATACGCATCACAAATCAAGCATGGATTCAGTGGACAGATCAGTGATTTGTAAATATCTTGAGTGTTCTTGTTGCCGACTAGAAAGTTGATGAAATCCTTGATGCGGATATATATACCAGATGGATTCTAGTATGTAAGTGTGTGTAATATACAAGTGATGTGATAAGTGCGAAAAAAAGTAGGGACAAGTGTGAAAGCAGTAGATCAAGTCTGGTATGTGACAGAGCAACAATATTAAAACAGAGGAAGAATGAAATGCATCAAATCAGTGTATTGTACCTAACCATAACTGAACTCTTGCATTTGTAGATGATTCTCATCAGTTCAAACATCTGATTACCTTCTGTAAGTTCTTGTAGGTAGTGTGCCTATTGTGAGAAGTATGCTCGGGTAGTGAACCCTAATTGGCAAGTGCCATTTTGTACTTCTTATTCTTTTAACAGAGAATACAATCTTGGGTTAGTCACCCCATGGTTTTTCCCTTAATAGGGTTTTCCACGTAAAAATCCTTGTGTTATGTGTGTTGATTTTATTTTTGTTCTTATATGCTTATATGATTTGATGCTGCACTGTTTATTAAGATAACAAAAGAAAAAGTTAAAGAAATTTTGAGATAACTGATTCACTCCCCCTCTCAGTTATCTATCTTGTTTCCAACAATTAGTATCAGAGCTAAATTCCTCTAAATAGAGCCTAACAGCTTGAGGAAGATCTAGGAATCTCAATGGATATATATGGTATGAAGGAACAACTTCAGTCTGCCCTAGATGATCTTGAACAATCCCACTCTGAAGTCAATAACTTGAGAGAAAGACTCAAACAAGCTCATGATTTCATAAATGAGGTAAAAGAAAAATTGAGTATCTCTGTGAAAAAGAGAAAGGAACTACAAAAATTAGCAAATCAAAGTGAAGCCAATAATACTAATGAAGATCTAAATAAGAAAAATAAGCTATGTGAAAAGCTGTCAAAAGAGGTCATTATGGTAAGGCATGAGATGGAATTAGGGGTTATGAGATTCACCCAAGAAATTGAAGAAAAAAGGAAAATTGAAGATAATCTAAAACAATCCCTCAAGGAGAAGACAGAGGATTGCCACAAAATAGACATAATAATCAGGCATCTTGAATCTGATCTTGAAGAAGCTAGAGATAATGAAGAACAACTTGAGAATCAGATAGATACTCTTAAACAATATCTTCAAACAACAAATGAATACAAAGAGAAATTCAAGATAAGCTTAGTCCAAATTGAAGTTCTTCTTGAAAGCCAAAAGAGGGTAGATGATAAGCGTGGCTTGGGATATGAGAAAGGTGAAAGCTCCGGATCTGGTCAGAAGAACTTTGGATCAGGAAATCAAAGAAACAGGCCTAGAAGACCTCCAGTAAGGCAACTAAATACTCAAAGATATCCATCCTTCAATGGATACTGCTTCAATTGCAACAAAGGTCATAAAGCAACTTAGTGTAGAAGGAGAATGAATCAGACTAATCCATCCTTCTCTGGACAATGTTTCAATTGCAAAAGGTATGGTCACAAATCTCATGAATGTAGAAATATGCAAATAAACAATTCATTCAATGGTAGATGCTTTGCATGCAATAGAATGGGACATATGGCTAATCAATGCAGATCAAGGGGATATCAATCAAATATGCAAAGAAATGTTGTTTGTTACAATTGCAATAGATCTGGTCATATTGCCAAATTTTGTAGAAGTAAAAATCAGGATAAAAAGGGTTCGATGCATCATAATCAAAAACAAGATAAGGGAAAAGAAAAAGTGAATGTGGATGAAGTTCAAAGGGAGATGAGCAAGATTTGGGTGAAGAAGAGTACATAAAATATTGGGGATGGATCCACATTGGAATCCAGTGCTGATATTCCTTTTGGAAACTAAATAGATGAGCTCTGGCTTAGGGGGAGTCACAGAGAAAAATAAATTCCCCCAGCCAGTCAATTAGTGCCTAAATTTGGCACATGGAATGCTGTGGATTAAAGGGTTCTCAAAAAAATACATAAATAACCCTTCGTAAAAATATGAAAGATTTGCATGGAGTTTTGCAAGAGTTTAACTGTTCAAGTTGATCCAGTTTGACAGCCATCTGGTAAAGTAAGATTTTCACAGATAGATCTAGTATGATTCAAAATTGAGATACTTTGATCTACGGACCCATGGCATGTCTAAAGAAAAGAAGATACATTGTCAATCTTCACTGACAATGATTCTAAGATCAGCACTATGATTCGAGAAGATCTCTCTTAAAATAGGATAACCAGATAACTTAAGTTGTGCATTTATTGTAAAAGGAAATTAGGGTTTGCACAAGAATAAAAGGGTTCTTTCACTCATCATTTGCACACTTGCATTCACAAAGAAGATAAGAAGAGATTTGCAACAAAGTTTCTACAATCCACTCAAAGATCAACTGGGAAATCAAATTCAACCAGTGATTTGTTTCAGCTCCTATATCAAACCCTAAGGCGTAAAAAGGTACTTCCATTTTGAAAATCTCTCTCTAAATATTTTGTAAGATGGCTACTCCAATGGTTGTAAAGATCACTGATAGATCGCGTCCAAAATTCAAGAAACATCCCTATAAATCTCTAGAAGTTGATCCTTTAGGCACATTTTCTAGCATTCCGCATGGGGTATTGCACGTAGAAGATGTTAGGGTCTTATACCCAATTATCATTGAAGAAAATTTGACATCTAGATCTGTGATGTCATTTATGGTCATTGCTCTCTTGTCAAACTTAGATCCAGTGGCTTTAGTTATTGTCTGATTCTTGATAGATTTGAGTACAGGTAACCCACCGAATGAGTGCAGTCCAGTTACTGCCCTGATGGCATCTTTTGTTATCTTGAGGGGCATCATTAACCACATGAAATTATCATGCATCCTGCTTAGGACATACCGGACCTAATCATCTTCTGTAAAATAGGGGAAGTGTATGTAATGTCTGAAGTGTTTATCCCGGAGGGCCTTGTATTGAGGTTTAAGTTCAAAACTCTCATTATTAGCTATTTGTGATAGATGTCCATCAACTTAGAGTCTCCAAATTCCTCAATGTTGGCATGGATATAAGATCTATCATTCTAGCAGGGAGAATTCTGTGTCTAGGACTGCAATATATGTAACATATCAGATGTTGAGGGAAAATGCAGATTATGACCTATGTGATCTTCTCTTAAATCAATTGTTAGAAAACCTACAGAAGATCAAGAAGGATAAGAAGAACTCTTTTAAGTATGGTTGTTTAATACTGTGTCTATTCTTCTAATACATGAATGAGCTACCTAGATCAAATGGTTAGGTTTGGCAAATGACAAATGGGTTGCAATCCAGATTAGAGATTATATGTATGGACTTGGCGATGCTAAAGCTCAAAGCACAGATCTCTAGGGTTACTTTAAGAACTTCCAAAGCATGATGCAAGCCAGAGAGAGGATACCTCAATCCATAGTTGAGAAATAGAAGGATACAGTGTGCTTCATGGTTGACACTGATCAATGCCTAATGGAGGCAGTTGAGCCCAGAACAGTGTGGATAATGCCAATGGGATACAAGGTTGATGAGAAAATCTTGGAGCTTCATATTCAACACCTATTGAGCCAGCCTAAGAAACCTAAGGTAGAAAGGTTTGGAACCTCTCAAGAACTAAGTGTAAAAATACATGTTGAGCTAAGACAACTGGAGATAAAGAGGAAAGTTAGAAGGGAAGTTGAGGAAATTGCCAAAAGATTTGGCATTTCAAAAGAGGTAGTAGATGTAAACAGAGAGAAAATGGAGAAGGCTGAGAAAGAGAAACAAGAAGCAAAGAAAGGTGTTCCGGTACAAGCCTCCTCTTGGACTAGATCCTCCAAGGGCTCTGCACCTGCCACTCCTAAAAGCTCAAGAGCCACCAAACCGGAAGTCAAGACATCCAAAAAAGGAGAAAAGAGAATGAAAACAAAAGCCACAAGGTCATACACAAGTCTTAAAGATGATGAAGAAATAGAATCTGATGAGGAAGTTAAGAAAATAAAGAAGAAGAAAACATCTGAGGAATTCTCTGCTAGTAAAAACAAAGAAGAAAAGGTAGAGGAATTTGTTGAAAAGTCCACTCTTTCCATTGATGATATCATCAAGGCAGTCACTGTGGATGGGAACCTGCAACCGGTAATAGAGTTCTATGTTGAATATAGTGACACTAACAAGAGGATTCTGGAAGAAGCTACAGTTAGGTACCTGAACATCTACAATAAAGCATTCATTGAAATTATATCATTAATTCCCAAAAGTCTAGAGAAGGTACTTGAACTAAGAAAAGAGAATGCAAATGAAAAAGACTTAGAAATTTAGGAATAGATAGCAATTCAACTCTACCCTTCTATTACTCCAAAGAAAATGGACATGATCTTTAAGGACTGTAAGGATGAATTCTGGAGTAAAGCAAGAATGAATAAACTTATGCTTGGAGAAACTAACCAAGTAGCAAGAGAAACAAAAGACATCCTCCGAAAGGCCTTCAAAAGATTCAATCTTCCTATTGTAGAGGAAACAGATGAAGAACCTTCCACCATGGATGTTGAAGGATTAAATGTAACCAATGAAGAATCTTCTGACAAAAATGTAGAAGGATCAAAAGAGATAGATGAAGAGAAGTCTAAGGACTTGGATTCCTCTATTCTAGAAGAGGAAGTTCATGAAGCAGTAAACACAGGTAACATCTCTCCTCCAGATCCCACTGTAGACATTCCAGATTCAGGAGTTGAAGGAGAAGGAAGAAAAGAGGAGAAAGTGATTCAAGAAGAGAAGGTAAAGGGAAAAGAAGAAGAACAAGTAGAGAAGACCTATGATGACAATTCTGAGATCCTAAAAGAAAAGAAGACTCAATATCTGGCAAGAGACACTACAGAGGCAGTGAAGAATTTCTTGAACAAAGAAATGATGGAGATAGATGAACCTGAGCTATTTCAAGGGTGACTAAATTTTGACTCTCTCTCTGTGGTCCATACAATGAAAATAGAATCTTTTGCTCAAGCCAAAGCAAAAGAAAAACTCTTGAAATCTCACAAGGAAGATTGTGAACTGTTGGAGATTGCATCTGGGATGCTAGAGAAGATCATGATATCATTTCAAAAGGATCCTTCAGCCTCTCCATCTAGTAACTTGAAATCACTGGTAAATTCTGTTAGCACTCATTTTGAATCTTTAGAGAAATCGACAGAAGCAAAGGTCTGGAAGGAGTTTTTGGGAAAAAGATTTACTAAAATACAGGGACTCATTGCTAATGATAGGAGGACCCTAGACATTGGAATAAAGAGCCTTGAAAATGCTCTTAAAGATGGTGGGGACATGTACAAATTTTGTCTATCTTGGCCCAAAGTGATAGAGGATATTGAAAAGAAGGTGAAGGAGCAAGAAGGTAAATTGTCAAGTTTATCTCAGAATTTTGACCCCCTCATTACATCCTTAATGAATCAAGAATGCTAGGCCATTGTCATCATAAATGAAATAAAGAGGCTGAACAAATAAAAGAAGGATATAATAAATAGAATGAGTGAACTCAGAGGGATAATTATCCCTAAGTTATAGGCAATGCATGAGGCCTTGACAAATGCTCAGACCACAGCCTGGACCAGTGATCCGATAGATTCAAGAAGGGCAGAAGCATATGCATTTTTTTTGAGTGGTCACATCTCCATTTTGGATAGGATGAAGTAGAGTTGGGCCACAGAATTTGTACAGTTGAAGGCCACTTTTGCGGATATACTCAAGTATATGTAAGTATAACATATATATATATATACTTATGCGGCTATGTATAGGTTAATTTTTGTAAATTTTGGTGTGTAGATTCCACCCTTTGCCATTGATGTCAAAGGGGGAGTGACGAGTAGTGAAAAATGTGGAATCCAGCTAAGGGGGAGCTCCGATAAAATAGTGCAAAAGACAGAGCATTAGCCAAGGGGGAGTTTACTACAACACTTAGCCATTTTTCACTAAGTGTTTCCATCAATGCCAAAGGGAGAGATTGTTGGCAAGAGACACTGTGTGGCTTCATGAGTGTTGTCATTGATGGCAACAAAGTCTATCCCACACATCTGCAATATGCAACATGAACAAGAACAGAGTATGCAACAAGGTCTGACAATCTAGTCTGGATCTATCAGATGGTGTAACTTAACAAGTTGCGGACTTGGATAAGTTAAGAGGAGTATCATGACTACTATATTCTAGAGATTTAGCCTCTGGTAGTAAAGCATGAAAAGGTATGAGCATCTGAGCATCGAGTTCCAGTCAAGTAGAGCAGACAAAGGAAGAACTAATCGACAGAGCATCAGACTTCAATCCGGATGAAGTAAAAGGTGTTGATCAAGCTATTTGGGGATTATACATTGTTGGCCGACATGATTAATGAATTCTATGCCTATGCTTTTGATACACATCACAAATCAAACATGGATTCAGCTGACAGATCAATAACTTGTAAATATATTGAGTGTTCTTGTTGTCGACTAGAAATTTGATGAAATCCTTGATGCAGATATATATACCAGTGGATTCTAGTATGTAAGTGTGTGTAATATACAAGTGATGTGATAAGTATGAAGAAAAGTAGGGACAAGTGTGAAAGTAGTAGATCAAGTCCGGTATGTGATAGAGCAACAATATTAAAACAGAGGAAGAATGAAGTACATCAAATCAGTGTATTGTACCTAATCGAAACTGAACTCTTGCATTTGTAGTTGCTTCTCATCAGTTCAAACATCTGATTACCTTCTGTAAGTTCTTGTAGGCAGTGTGCCTCTTGTGAGCAGTGTGCTCAGGTAGTAAGCCCTAATTGGCAAGTGCCATTTTGTACTTCTTATTCTTTTAACAGAGAATACAATCTTGGGTTAGTCACCCAGTGGTTTTTCCCTTAACAGGGTTTTCCATGTAAAAATCCTTGTGTTATGTTTGTTTATTTTATTTATGTTCTTATATGCTTATATAATTTGATGCTGTACTATTTATTAATATAACAAAAGAAAAAGTTAAAGAAATTTTGAGATAACTGATTCACCCCCCCTCTCAGTTATCTGCCTTGTTTCCGACAACATCAACTATTTTTTTATTTATTTTTTGATACTCCTGAAGATAGGACAAGCTCTCTAAAATAATATTGAAAATCCATGATGTAGGGAGGGTGCTAAGTGTGATGGTATGGGGCATATTAGAATGTAGGTATAGAAAATTATAAAAATCCTCCATGTTGTAAGTACTTTGCAACCAATGGGTTGTATGCACCAAAGATAAATCAATTAATTTCAAATGTAGGAGAGGTGATGGAAATAATTCCCAAGAGACGTGATCCATATCAAGTTTTCTTGTTTACTATAATATTTCTTCCTAGATTTTTGCAAAATGTAAAAGTTCACACCTAATACCTTCTTAGTAAATGCTCTTTTAGTTGTATGGGTTCTAGAATACCATTCTTAAGAAAACTTAGGACTTTACTCTTGTATCTGTAGTTTTGTAAAATTTCAATCCATGGGCCATATTGTTTTTGAATTATAAAAGTGAGGGTAAATATATATCATTATGCATATCCTCTAATTTAGATTCATTATCACAAAGACAAGTCTTTTTTTTTAGATTGTGTAGCTTTCTTGGTCTTTGGAATTTGACCAAATGTATGTGGATCCATAAGCAAAGGGAAATGCCAAATCTTTAATGTTTATATTAAATTCCCCATCCATGATAGTGTAAATTAAGGTTCCTCAATCATTATCATGGTCCACATTGATTTGTTGTTTATTCTCTTCCTTAGGTTCAATTTTTTCTATAATGGATTGTGTTTGAATAGTAGTTTTAGAATGCATCATTTGACAAAAGCAAAATGGATCTTCATCACATTGGTTATCTAACTTTATCTTTGAATGTAGATTTTAATGACCAATGAAGGGTCAATGGAACTATTCCCATAGCTGCATGTATCAATGGATGCCCTAAAGAATGTTATATGCTAATCTTCAAGGCATCACATGGAATAAGGTATTTTTAGTAACTGGGACTAATGTAAGTATTAAAGTAATAAAACCCAAGGGTTCAATTACAACATTATCAAATCCTTTTATGGATACCTCTAACTTCAGTAAATTTGATGTATAGCTTAATTTTATGCAAGCAATCCTTACTACATATGTTGAGTTCAAAACCATTATCAACTAAAGCACATTTAAAAGTGTTATTTTTCTATACCCAATCACAATGCATAATGGCATATGATTTTATATGATTGAGTTACCTTAAAGTTAAAAATATTGTGTTATGAATAAATTCTCTTCTATTAGCCACTTGTGTAAGTTTGGTGCTAGATTTAACCATAATATTACCTAAAAGCATGGTGTTACATTTAACCATAATATTATATCCCTATATAATATGACATCAAACTACTTAGGTGTTTTAGTTATGAGATTCGATGTAGGATGTAAGTTAAGATTGATGGAAGGAAACTCATGAGGTTTATTGATAATCCCTTTTGGCCTCTTTCTAGATGTTTGTATGTACATGCTACACTACATGATAATTATATATGTTACAAGAAAGTTTGATCATGGAAGATTCTATTAGTGGAGAATCAAGTTCTCCTTGCAAGACAAGTTTAGGATAAACCACTTGGAGCAACAAGAGTGTTTGCAAAAAAATCTTAGGTTCGTCTTATAAGATAATAGGTTTTTAGTTAGTTCTAAGGCCATATGTATTTGATATATGATTAAGAGAAAGTGTTATGGGCTTATATAAAGTATGTATATTTGTATTGTTATCACTTGGAATTGCACCTGGCTTGGAATCTATTCAAGCATTCCAATGACACAATAGGATTGGTCTTAAGGTGTGGGACCTTACAGTTGAGACCAAACCTCCAGAGAAGGCTGGTTCCTCTTTCTGGACTTAAGGTCTAGAGAATGACAACTAAATCTAATGTTATTATCATAGGGAAAAGGTGAAGAGGGAGGAACTAAAATTAAAAGTTGATGCACCAGATTTATAGTGTTGGCTGGGACTGACATAACACAATAATGATCTCAAATATTGATATGGATTCACACAGACTTACAACTTTAATAGAGGTTCAAAATAGAAAATTGTAACTACAGGACGGACCGTTTTATCCACAGAATAAGCCTACAGTTTTCAAGTAAACATAGAGTAGAAGCATAAAGAGAGGTAAAATATCAACGATTATATTGATCATAGAGGCTAAATAGCCATTACAAAAGAAGAAAAATTTGTTGTAAAAGAAATAGACACAAAATAACCAGTTACATTCATAGGTGAATCACAATTAAAGACATCAAAGACTCAACTTCAAGCACAATGTATTAGATCTGACTGATTCTTGTAATGCATTACAAGGTCTGAAACTACAACAAACTCTCCTTGCCTGTGGAATGACCTAGAAGAATAACTAACTACAATTACATCTATTTTAACTGTATATATAGCTTTTCAAATCATTGCACAGGTACATGCACTGAATTTTGGTCAATTTGCTTTGCCCAAGTACCCATGCTACATTTAATTCATCTCATGGCCCCGTCAGGAAATCTACAAATAGGGATGACGACCATGTTCTGTTAGGTCTACAAAAGATACAGAAGAAGATTGCCTACACGCATGGGTGTCAGGTGAATTGAAGATGGAAGGTTTGAAATCCTTCCATGGCATGTGCAAATTTATTATGTCCCTTGTGCGTACAAGCACATTGAAGATTTTAACTATTTCAACTACTTGAATCTGACTGATCTGCAATACTGTCATTCAAGTATTTAATTTGTTCTGCAACAATGGTGCAATTTCAAGAAATCATGCCCTGTAAGCTTTTACAACACTTTAAAAGTGTTTATTTTTCAATTCTACCTTCGGTACCTACAATTTTCCTTATCAGCAAATTCACCTTCTGTCAAACTCTTCTCTTTATCACTTTTTTGATTTCCTTTCTTAATCTCCCTTTGGTTAGAAAAATCTCCATTTGGAGAACCATCAAGTCTTGTCTCTTTTCTCTTTTTGGACCCCTTATGTCGGCAAATCACATTATTGGTGAACCAGAGAAGCCACAAACTGATCAATGAGTTTGTGTTTTTATCGATTTCTTAGTTTCTCCTTTTCTGTTTGATCTTTGCCTTAATTTTCACCTTATCAACAAACTTTCTCTTTCACGAATCACTCTTCCTCTTTCGTTCATCTTCTATCGCTTTTCACCTTATCAGTGAATTTTCCTTTTCGCAAACCTGCCATGTGTTTATCTTTTCTCACCTTGGCCGTCGACCTCCTTCTTCTTTGGTCGAAGCTTCCTCTATCGGTAAAACCTATCGGTGGTGAACCATCTGTTTCATGAACCTTTACCCTGCTAACCACTTAGCCAATTTTATCTTTTCTTTCCTTAGCAATTTTACCGATTGGTGAACTTGCCAATAAGTGAACTTTGAGTCCGCCGAACTAAAAATTTATCGACTAAGACTTGTCTTCATCTCTTCTACCTTGCTTTTAAAACTTTTCTCGTCAGCAAATTGGTCTGTCAGGAAACCTGCCCGTGGGCAAACCTTCAGGTTCATGAACTGCTGAGTTTGCCAACAAAATCTAGCTTTGCATTCTATTACCTTAAAGAATTCTGCCCTCCCGCTATCTCCTTTAGTTAGCAAACTGGCCAACTGGCGAACCAAAGGTTCACCAAACTCAAATTTTGTCGACTAAGGCAAAATAAGGGCAAAATACTTAGAAATTTTAGGATTTTGGAAAGGAGACTTTCTTCCATTTAAGCTTTCTCATATTAGATATTTCTGATGGAAGAAAGGTGGGATTTTTTGGGCTATTTTGGCGTTGGCTTTTCTGGCACACCCAGTGAGACTAGTTTGATGAGCTTTATCATCCATTGAAGGATTTGGTGTGTTCTTTAGTGTATCTTGCCATTCAAGGCAATCTTCTTCAACACCATGGAGACTTTGTTGAACAAATCTACTGGTGTAGCTAGTTCAAGCACTTAAAGAACTTCAAGGATCAGGATTTTAGTAGTATTCTTGGTTTAACTTACTTTTAGAAGCATCTCAATCACTTAGAGACTCTTTGGTATGAGCTCATTCCTCCAAAGGGCAGGCCTGTTTGCTTTTATTTTTTGATTGATTGAATGGTTTTTGATTCTTGATGCTCCATTATGTCAAACTATTATGGAAGCTATGGTTATTCCCCTCCTCCTAGCCAAAACACAAGTCATTGGCCTCCATACCAGTAGTATTAGGCCCAAAATGTCTTTGTCTTTATACCATAATTCCTTACTGCAATAGAATATCAACATCCTCATGATGCTTATCTCCCTCCCACCCCTGCTCAATCTTCTTGTCAGCCTAATAATGCCTATTATCAACTCCAAGAAGACTACCTTGCTCTACTAGAGATTAGGGGATGTTTGGATGATATTAAAAGAAATATGGGGTATAATTAACCACAGGAAGCCTTTAATTTTAACATCAGAAATGAAGATGATGTGATGGAGATACTCTAAGGTTTCTAAAGGGAGTGGGATGAGGTTCAAGGAATGATGGAGTATGAAAAACGATAAGAGGAGCTTGCTTATCAGGCTCATCTTCAACAACAGATGGAGGCAGAGGAAAAAGCTTATTGAGAGAAAATTTCTATGCAGATTGTAACCTTATTGTAGGAGTAGTTAAGAAAGATGCTTTCCAAGGTAGAGAGGCAAGAAGCCCAATCAGTCCCCTCCATTCTCAGTTTTAGGCAACCCCTCCCTTCTACACAAGTTCAACCTGTAATCAAAATAATTCCCAAATTCAAGATCCCGAGCTTCAGGTTGGGGAAACCCTCTGAGCCTTCGAGACCACCTTCTAATTTCAAAATCCCAAGTTTCAGAGGCCCTCAACCTTCATGGGAGCATGTTCCTGTGCAAATCCAATCTATTATTCCTTAGGAATGACCCTCTCAAGAAGCCCTTCCATCCCCCATTCCATGTTTCCCCTCTTGTCCTAACACTATTTCACTTTTCAAAGGTGGAGATGTTGTTTATCGGGCTAATTGGAGGGATGAGCCAAAAAGGAAGGTTCATGTAACTAAGGAGGAGTCACATGCTGATAATGAGCCCTTATCCACTAGCTCACTCTTAAAAGACAAACCAATTTTTTGGCGAGATTGTGGGTTCTATGAGCTAGAAAAAGGAAGTGTTGGAGGTAGCTGTGAATAAGCCTACTATGTGTGAACCATCACATGCCATTAAAACTAAAAAATTAAACTTGCTACAAGAAGAGGTTAAGCCAGATTATTCATACCACCAATAGTGCATTAAGCATAAGGTTAGTGCTAGTTCAGGTGCAGGGTTGAGTCCCCTGGATTTTGGCTCATTTGAGGAGTTTTCCCATGCTTTGAATGAGATGAATGAAACCAAAATGCAAAGAAAGCATGGTGAAGAGTTCTAGTTGCAAAGGCAACTCAAGTAAAATCCAGTTGAGTTGCAGTCAAATGATGAGGGCATTGAAGAGGAGTTTGTTGCGGTCATTCCAAAGGTGGATGATGTCGCTCTATTTCATGAACTACCCAGTTACATTGAAAATGAAGAAAGCATGCAGATGCCATTATTAACAATATTTTTGGAGCAACACAAGGGTGGTGAAAATGGTGGCAACTTGTTGGCACATGGGGCCAAAAATGACAGTGAGGTCCCAGCTCATGAAGAAGAGCATGTAAGTAGCTTCGTTCTAGAAAATGCTGAAATTAATGAAGCCAGGGTGGATCTTCTCATACCTGAATGCTTTGAGTTGCTTGTAGACCTCTTTCAAGATGCTATAGATCTTTTCTACTCAAGATGTGACATCAAACTAGCATCCCCTGAGGGAGATTTCTCCATTGAGCATGTGCATGACCCATTTTTTTATCCTAATTTAGAAAATTATGAGCATCTTATGCAAAAGGTGGAGGCAACCATATTTCCAGTTGAGCCACAAGAGCTAGAGCATTCAAACCAGTGAGAAGAGAAATAAATAGATCAGAGGCATGAGATCAACTCTATTGATTTACATGTCATTTCAAGGGGATAGACATCTAGCCCAGCTGGAGATAGATCGTGAAGAGTCACCACCTATCATGCTTACTTCAAAGCATGAGGTTGAACATCAAGAAGGGCTAGATCAACCCATTTATCCACTTCCAAGCAACTATATTTCCAATTAGTGCAAGTGGATAGGTGATTTTTTCTTTGTCCTTGGGGAAGCATTTCATCAATTTGTTATATGTCAACTCCTTCCCCATCTGTTAATTGCCCATAAACATGTGAAGCATTGTAAATTGTTGAGAAAGGGCAGTTATTTTGAAAAACCAGTTAATGGATTTGTTTAAGACAATTTTCTTATTGTTAGTTTAGGTTTAGGTTAGTTTTGTTTCTAGTTTAGTTTTCCTTCCTCTAAGTGCTCTTGCACAGGCAACATTCTCAATAGGAGATTGTTTGCCTTCTTATTTTCTGGAGGTAGTTTTTAGTTCTATGTGATCATGTTGTTGCAGCTTCCCTTTTGACCCTGTGCCCAATGGATTGATAAGGCCACTGGATTCCTTATGTTTATCAAGCAAACACTCTTGCATAGTCACAAAAATGTTGTCGTATTTTAGCCAAGGCCAAAATAGCCCAAAAAATCCCACCTTCCTTCCTTCATAAATATCTGATTTGAGAAAGCTTAAATGGACAAAAGTCTACTTTCCAAAATCCCAAAATTTCTAAGTATTTTGCCCTTGTTTTCCCTTAGAAAAATTTGAGTTTGGTGAACCTTTGGTTCGTTGATCAGCCAGTTCGCCGATTGGCTGGTTCGCTGACTAAAGGAGACAGTGGGAGGGTAGAATTCTTTAAGGCAACATAATGCAAAGCAAGATTTTGTCGGCAAACTCAGTAGTTCGTGAACCTGAAGGTTTTTCGACGGGCAGGTTTCCTGATAGACCAATTCACCGACTTAGAAAAGTTTTAAAGGCAAGGAAGAAGAGACAAAGACAAGTCTTAGTCAGTAAATTTTTAGTTCAACGAACTCAAAGTTCACCGATCGGTGAAATCACCAACTAAGGAAGGAAAGAAATGGTAAGATCAGCTAAGTGGTTGGCAAGGTAAAGGTTCATGAAAAAAATGGTTCACCACCGGTGGATTTTACCGATGGAGGAAGCTCTGACCAAAGAAGAAGGAGGTTGATGGCCAAGGTGGGAAAAGATAAACACATGGTAGGTTCACGAAAAGGAAAATTCACGATAAGGCGAAAGGTAATATAAGATGAAGGGAAGAGGAAGAGTGGTTTGTGAAAGAGAAAGTTCACCGATAAGGCAAAAATTAAGGCCATTATAAAGGTAGATGTCATCTTATGAGTGTATCTCTCACCTATTTTTGGGTAGTTGGAATTACTTTTCTCATGGTTGGTTTTACCTCCCCTCTTTTCTATATATGTATCCACTCCTCTAGCTTGTTTTCATTCATACTATTGTGAGCTTTTTTATGCTATTTTGCTTATTGTAGATATTGTCTCTTGATCATTTTTTTACATATCTCTCATATTGTTGGAAACTAACTCCATTATGCTATTTTGATTTTATGATCATTTGTATTAATAGTTTTATTGTATCTATTAATTGCACTCATTTTTGGGTTATTCTCTATTTTATATATTCAAACATGGTATTAGAGCAAGTTGTACTAGGATAGATCTATTATTTTTTAGTTTGTGAGATGGGGGGATAATAACTTACATGTAAATTTCCTTAAAACCTAGCACGTTCTTCTCTTGTATCTTGAATGATTTGGAGAATCATAAAGGTTTGATTTTTTCTAGAATAAATCTATTAGTTTCCAGTTCATGAGATGGGGAGATAATAACTTAATGTAAATTTCTTTAAAACCTAGTATGCTTTTCTCTTGCCTCTTGAATGATCTAGGAAATCATAAAGGTTTGATAAGAAATAATAACATCTTTGGGGTTTCATTCCTGGTTTACTCTAGACATTTGCAACTTTTAGTAATATGGGCATCATTTTTACCATTCCATTATGTCTAGGAGGCTCGAGAAAGTTTGTTTTAGTTTTTATTTTTCCAAAATTAGAGTTTGAGAAACTAGTTCATTATAGAAGTCACAAAAAGGACTCATAGGGTCCAAGGATCCTCTACAACACCAAAAACCTTCAACATGAGCCCCCAAGGACTACTTCTATCACTAAGATACAATAGATATCCCCCATAGGAGAGAAAACATGAGGACTTAAAAGCCTCACTAAAATCTATCCTATAAAGATTAAGAACATGAAGATGAACATGAAGAAATCCACTAAATAATGAAGAAGCTACAAACAACTATTGAAGAACAACCCTTATACTGCTAAAACTAAAGAACCTCCACTCAAATTATGATGAAGATGAAAATCAAAGAGACACAAATTTACACAAGTAACCCCAACGACACTAATCAAACAATACGCAAATGAAAAACAAGCCAACAATATGTCAGTTGAAAACATAGATAGAACACCAAAAGATACCAATAGTCTCAAGAACTCTGATCATATGAATAGGGTAGAAGGTCACCTCCATAAAAGAATGCAAGAGTGTCTATATGGTATTGGTTCCATCTCATTGAAATGCATGGGTAACTAGCTACTACATCTGCCTAATATATAGGAACAAAAACTGGATACATAACTCACTCCAAAGTGAAACCAAGGAAGCAATAGCACAAACAATATGATACCCCCATAATGTGGACAAGGGAGAGGTTGGCAGCTCTATCGAAACTATGTGTCATAAAGTAGTGCATGAAGGTGAAGAAGCAATATTATAAGATTCACAAAAGAAGTACCCACAAGTAGAAAATAGAGCCTCTTACATGGACACAACTATAGAGGGTGTGCAAAATAAGGCACACTCACATTAAGGTAGACACGGTTGTGATTATAAAAATAAGGCGCACACAAAAAACCACCCATGTCACTTTATAAAATAATGTGTATAACAATAGCACAACATGATGTGTAAGATCCCCCAAATACAAGTACAATATGTGGCACTTTATTTCAATGTGTTTATAAATCTAAAAATATAAATTGTAGATCCAAAAATGACCATAAGATGAAAATACAATTATGCTACAAAATAAGAGGAAATTGATGGAACCACTATGAAGCACACAAAAAAATACACCATTTCAAAAATATGGGCCCAAAAGGAGTCCATACGCAAAATTTATGGCCCACCAAAGTTCCCAAAATGAGAACTGCACAACAAAATCACTGAAAAATTGAAATTATGATAAAACCAAAAGTCCAAACTAAAAAATATCAACACCATTGTAGAGAACTTGAAATTCTGCAACATTTCAAAAATAATTGCTTGAAAAAAGGAGCCCATATGAACAAGAATGAAGCCATTGAAGATGGGGCTTCAAAAACCAAACTACAAAAGGTGAAGGGGGGAAAAGCTCTAAAGCACACTATTGACATCAACTGATAGAAAGATGATGTTAGAAACAAAAAATACTATGCATGATTGTTTGAAGGCATGTGCAAATAGAACAATGACATTAGTGACTAGGTTGGGAAAATGATGGTTAGCTCCTAGAAATATGATTTTAGTTAGCCAGAAAGGTGATGCTAGCAATGAAATATATTCAGTTTGCGTAGAATATTCTGTAGAGCCCAAATCTATTGTTGAATTCATGAAAAACCACTTTCATACACCAAAACCACCAACAAAGCTCAAGAAACAACTTAGTGTGCTTAGGGTGGTTTCATCATAGTGGTAGTGGAGGTGGTGGCACCACCTAGATGGTTGAGCAGTGGGGGTAATTTTTCCACTCTTGGTGGGCACATCGTGGCATAGGCTACACTGCCTAAGGTGCAGGTGTCAACGCTAAGCTAGGACTAACATTTGCCCTATGTAGTGCTATACCGTACATAATTTTTTTTAATTTAAAACCTTAAAAAAAATTCATAGCAGATGATGAAAAATCTTATGTAGGAAAAGTACAAGAATGACACAGGTGAATGATGTAGGTAGAGAGGCACAATGCAATACAATAGTCTGGTGATTGTATGAAATCCTGTATGGTCACCAATGGAGCTTTTTTAAAACCTTTATACAACACAATATCCAAACCCTAAATAGTTTACAATCGATTCATGGGTTTTTGGGCCTTCTGAACTCAACGATGAGGTTTTTTTCTCCAAGATGTACCATGTAAAAACACTTGACAAAAAACCCTAAAAAAGGAGAAGAGGCTTGCAAATTTAGAGCTCTATTACCATGTATAAGTCACAAAAAGGACTCATAAGAGCCAATGATCCTCTACAACACAAAAAACTTTCCACATAAGAGAGAAGCAATGAAAGAATGCTATATTACCAAATGATACAATACATACAAGATGAATAAAGAGCCCTTTCTTATACAAGCAAGGATAAAACCCTAAGTCAATCTAAGATCATGAAAAGTGTCTTAATCCTATGACATGAGACACAAATAGAAAATATCTAAATAAACTTAATTATGTAAGTGTGAATAAGACCTAATGTGAAACCAGTTAGGTAAAATACCCTATTCACACCAACATTTATCACATATAGTTTGAATGTGTCTATTCTAAGTAGCTAGATTTTGGGCATTTTAGGGCCAAATAGAAACTACCATTGTGTTTAGAAGGTGCCAAAACATATGAAATGACAATAAATTCATCAAAATCTAGGTCAAGAGCATTTGAGGCCCAATTTTTTTCTTAGGAAGGCCATATGGCCATATTGTACTACATAGGAGGTCTATTTTTATAAAAAGAATTCAAAAAAGAATTAAAAAATTCATAGGGATCGTAGCCCATTTTAAGGCTAAGTTGCCCATATAGGTCGCTTGTGGCCCTCTTTTCTCAGCCTTTAGGGGCTCAACCCATCTAGCCCCTTAATCCTAAGCTAACCCAAGCTAGCCTAGTACTATCCACCACCTATCCTTAGTATCTCTATCGGTGTTCTCCACTAATCCACCATCCTTGTGGTTATTTTCACTAGATTTCCTCCTCCACATCACTCAATCGAGTCATTACCGTTCTGTTGCCCAGTCACCACCTATCTATCACCTGTGCCTAGCCCAATCACTACTGCTACCATTAGCACCACCCATTTACCACTAGAACAATGCCCACCTACCACCAGGGCACCTGCCCCCTTTGCATTATATTTTTCTAGTAGATAAGTGAACTTCAAGAGGCTTGTTCT
This sequence comes from Cunninghamia lanceolata, assembly GCA_027924645.1. Taxonomy (NCBI): domain Eukaryota; kingdom Viridiplantae; phylum Streptophyta; class Pinopsida; order Cupressales; family Cupressaceae; genus Cunninghamia; species Cunninghamia lanceolata. Next base: position 11,188,926 of record BSBN01000904.1, read on the forward strand.
TAGCCATACAAAGGTATTTTTTGGTGCAATTGTTTTTGAAATGGTGTAGAATTTCACGTACTTCATAGTGGTGTAATTAGATTTTAGACTTGACTCCTCCATTTTATCAAAATTAAGTTTTTCATAGATATTTCTATGTAGTTCTCATGCCGAGACCTTTGAATGACCATATCTTATGCAAATAGACTCCTTTTTTTAGAGTGTATATTTTTATATGTACCTTGCACTAGTCCTCTCTACTCCTCATTTTGTATCTAAATTGTACTTTCAACATTTTTGCCACTTTTGGGCCTACTAAAACTGTACAAATTTAATATTTTGCATTGTAACACAGACTAATCATAAAGTGTCAAACATTGTAATTGTTGGAGGTGTTATTTTAGCAACTAATAATAGTGATTTGTTGTGTGTTCTCTTAATTTTTTGTATTCTCTTTTTTTTTTCTACACTATGGAGCAATTACCAATTTCTCTATTTACACCATATAACTATTATGACTAGAAATCTAAAATTCTAATCATGTTAAGAAGCAAGGGATTATTTAGAATAATTATGGGTATAGAGATAATGCCTACTGTAGATGCAAACAAAATCAAATGGTTTAACAAGAAAAGGACTATGGGCTGTTATGTCTGGTCTCTATCTCTCGATCTTGTCTTTCACATTGAGTCCTTAGATTCACCTAACTAGATTTGGATTAAGTTGCCTAATTTGTTTGTGGTTCAAGATGTCATAAGAGGTCACATGTTGGAGAATGCACTCATTAGTTTAATTCCTAGAAGTTTTACACCATTCAAGACTTCTTCAAATTGATATCTTTGAGATTGCATTTAAAACAATGTGGAATTGAAAAAGAAGACACCTAATTTACCCTTAGAATTCTCTATAAATTTTGTTTAGGATATTCAATCTTTGTTTCTACCTTCTAAGCCACAAAGGGTGCCCTAGGAGCTTAGTTCATGATGCCATCTCTAGATGACTTTTCCATAGCTCTCAGTAGGGAGCAAGACAAGCTCATCCATATGGGTACTCTCAAATCATCTAAGTCACATGCCCTGGTTGCCAACCAAGACACAAAAGAATAGAAAGGATCAAGAGATAAGGATAAGAAATAGAAAAATAAGGATAAGAAAGAGAAAAAGGATCAAAAACTTGTTGTTTCAAAATCAACTACAGAGACCTCATCTTCTAAAGGTGACAAACCTAAGAAAGAGAAGGTTAGATGTACCTATTATAAAAGGCCTAGTCATGATGAACATAAGTGTTTGAAGAAACAAATTAATCACTTGACACATATTTTAGAAATGGATAACATCAGTGTTCTTGAGTCGGTCAAACAAAGTTCTTCACATGGGGTGTCTTCGAAGAAAAAAGATAACAAGGGGAAAGGAAAGGGAAAGACCCTTATAGAAGTTGCATCTCCACCATTCACATGGGTACTTGATTCATGTGCTTTACACCACATGGCTTCATCTCAAGATGACTTCACATTCTTGGAGTCTTGTATTATGCTGACTATTTTGATGGGTGATGACACTCCTATTGAGGTGTGTGGGAAAGGGTTTGTTGATGTGGGTGAGGGGACATTTTAGGATGTTTTTGTGTCCCCTTATTATCAACCAATATCATATCAGTTTATTAGATCACTTACACCAATTCATGCAAGTGGGTTGAGTTCACTCTTGATTTAGTGGTTATTAGTGAGGTGCATAGTGGCTCTACAATTGCAGTAGGGAGAGTAGATCATCAATCTCAATTATATCTCTTCTCTCACTTTGTTCCTGATCATCCTTTGATTGTTCTACTCAATCATTTTGATGAATTTATGGCGTGAGCGATTTGGCTATCTTAACTATTGTTACTTGTAGTAGCTTAGCTAGTAGGGTATGGTTACAAGGTTGCCTTGTATTCACTTTTCTGATGGTGTTTTCCAAGGTTACATCCTTGGTAAGCATCCAGAAGACAAGTTTGAAAAAGGAAAGGCATGCAGAACTTCTAAGATTCTACATTTAGTTCATAGTGACTTGGTTGGTCCATTTTTACATCCTTCCTCAAGTAGGACTAGATATGTTTTGACCTTCATCAATAAATTTTTTAGGTATACTTGGGTGTACTTTATATGAGAAAAGACTAAGGTATTTGATTTTTTTAAAGAGTTCAAAACTTTTGTAGAGAAGTAGTTAGGGAAAGTTATTAGGGTTTTTCCCATGGATAATGGTCGTGAGTATGTTAACAATCATGTTGAGAATATTTACACATTAGAAGGGATTGATTTGTAGTGCACAATTCCATATATTTCTCAACAAAATGATTTGGTATAGTGTAAGAATAGGTCCTTGAAGGAAATGAAAAACTATATGATACACTCCAGATCTCTTGCACCTTAGTATTGAGTGGAGGCCATTAATTATGCATGTTATATCCATAATTGCATTCCTCATCGAGCCTTGAAGGGAGTCACTCCTTTTGAATCTTGGAGCAATAAAAAACCCATAGTTAAGAACTTAAAGGTTTTTGGTTCTCTCACATGGTCCCACATTCCTATTTCTGTAAGGCCATGGATCTACAAAGAAGACCTTACATTTTAATAAAATAGTTTTAAGGGTTATCAACACCTCCACCTTGTCGATATTATTTGAGGGATCTTTGAGTTCTACTTGTTACTAAATTATGTTTACAACCTAATTTAGTGAGGCCTAGACAACAATTGTTAGAAAGGGGGTAAAGGAAATTTTTATATGCATGATCATCTAGTTAATGTCTGATGTCTTGACAAAAGAATAACACAAGATCACTTATCAGGATCATGTGACAACTCAAGCTGGACTATCAAACCATCCTGGTAAGTGAAATGCCCTAAAGACAAGAAAGTAGACATTCAAAGAATGATAGGTATCTAATTGACTTCATTTTTGAGTTATGATGTTGTTGATCATTCACTACATCCCAGTGCAGTTTCAAGAAAGAGGTATTTATAAACTGTCATTTCTTCATCATGTTTTAAACATGTGCTTTAAATGAGATTTAATTTTTTATGCTATGTATTTGATCCAAAAAGAAAAATATACATAAGTCACTGCATAAAGTGAAATAACTGATTGTGTTCAAAAGATTGTTTAAATATGTCCCACACAAGCCGTGAGAGTGACTGGAATATGCTACATAAAAGTAAATTTTACTTTTGAAGGAATAAAAATGCATAAGAAAAGTAGAGGGACCCGTCATTGCCTGTGAATGACGAATCCCAAGGTTGAGTTGATCTTCAACTCCCTCCATTTGTCGAGCTCCAGATACTTGCAAAAAGATTTTTATTAGACCTCTGGGTTCCAAAAATTTTCATACACATAATCAAAGCAACAAAAGTACAACCTACTTTTATGGAGCAATAGTCATTAATGATCAGATTGTGCAAAAAGATAAGCAGAAGAGATAGTTGAATAAGCAGATTCAAGTGCCATATCAGAGAGAAAGATAAATCCACACAAGAAGCATCATATCATGTAATCAAAGGTATGTTTTATATCTAACATGTTTGTTCACTATGCATGTATAGGTGGAATTTCTATTGTAGACTGTTCTTTTGATATCAAAGCATGTGGATTAAAATGTGGCTCCCACAAGGGTTGAGCCCAACGTGTTTCTCCTTGATCTTAAGGGGAATATAAGAAAAGCAAAGTGACTTTTAGATCAATAAATAAAAGCATATTTTGATTGAAAGTCAGTGACAAACCAATACATCATGAGATAGCCTTCAAGGCAGAATAACCAACATTAGATCAATATCATGGTAGGACAGTCCTATCAAGAGCATTACTGCCTTAAGAATCATATGGAACAACAAATTGTTATATAGAGAGGCAGAGAGCAATTTGGAATTAAAAACATGGAACAATCACCTTAGGGATAGTCCATTTAGCATGTAGTCACCATATACCTTTGCCAAATGAAGATATAATCATATGCTACAGGAGTCATGAAAGAAACTCATAATGCCACCAAAGAGAGATAGGGAGATATATCAAGTACAATAGTCTTGATCAAAGGACAATCATAACTCCAATAAGATCAATTATCATGTCAGGAATTCAAAACTAGAGAATATGCATATGCCACAAGAGGTGTTTGACAGTTATAATGTTAGGAACAACCATATAGAGTGCAATGAGTCCACAACCAATGAAGAAGAATAATGCAAAAGTCAAAAAAGATAGTCAAGAGACAAAGAGAAAAGCTACAGGTCTAGGAACAACATTAAGAGATGACATACGGTGCCTTCTTCAACTGATCTTCTCTACATAATGCCATGAGTAAAAGACAAACATATATGTGAGACAGAGAAACAATGATAGAAATACAAGTGAAGCCAAGAAGGATGATCAAAAAGCACAGTAATTTTCATTAAAGGTGTTATGTTTGAAATCATGAGGGGACAATCAATTTATAGTTATAGTAGTCCTTAATCACTACATGAATCAGTTGTCTCTATCATCCAAACCAAGGAAAAGACAGTCATGTATGAACAACAAAGCATCATAGACCATGAACATCAAGATACATTGCATGATAGAGATCAGCTAGTTCAAATCAATTAGGAAGAAAGGCTAGTAGAACCAACTATTAGTGAACTTGTGAGGCTTTCTTTGCTTAATGATAATGATAAAAAATGACAGAGTGCTAGAATGTTATACATTATGCTTGTAGACAGTTGTAAAGTCTACATGAATGAATAGAAGAATCACAATTCTGAGTTGTACAAAGATAACTTCCATATCAATATCATCAAGAAAGAACCATGGAATAGTTAGGAGACAGTAGGGTCAAAGAGTTATGAGTGCATAGAAACCAAAGCACTAAATGTGCAAATCAAAGGCTAGAGGAGACAATCACCATACAGAAGCTACCATTTTGCCACAAAGAAGACGACCTTTGATAAATTGGAAAGATAGTCTAATATGCAAGGGAGTAGCAGAGAGATATATATTTTGTTTATCTATAGGAGATACAAAGGATAGCACATATTTTAAACTCTATAGTCTTCATCATAAAATACAAAGTCTACAGTGTATATGTGAGTCAAAAGTAGCAGACACCATAAAGTTGTAGTCAAAATATTTTCAGTTGACTGTCTCTAAGGCAAATGAATAACACTGTGTGAAAGACTTTAAGGAGTAAATGAAACCCTAGTAGGGTTTGTGACAAACAAGAGAGAAGGCCTCTTTTCATCATATCATCACAATGAAAGCCTAAACCAACAAATACAGAAGGTAAACAAAATGTTAAGGAACAATGGTATCTTTTATGACAGAGAGAAGTAGAAAATGAAGTATATTATTCACCAAACCCTACTAGGGTTTACATACAGTAAGTGAAGCTTTTACCCTTGTATTTTCAACAGCTATACATATTTGTCCTATTGCAGTCATCATGCCATGAGTGAAGGATCAAAAGCATATAAGGAAATATGAGTTACATGTTCTCTTTTCAAAGAGTTTTACAAAACCCATGCTAAACCATTATGCCATGAAGGCCGAACAAGGAGAGAAGAGTATGTAGAGCAAGATACAGTGAGCATAATGAAAAAACCAGTGTAAAAACTATTTCTCTTCCCTTGATTCTTTGTATCAAAATAGAGAAAATATTCAGCAGACACAAGACAAAGAGGAGTTTTTCATCATTATGTTTCTATTAAAAACTAGAATGGAAGCAACTTCAGGAGCAACCAAGCAAATTAGTTTCACCACCATTTCTTGTAGGAAAACAAAGATATATAGAAGGGAGACTTACCTAGATGAACATGGTGTTGAAAATAGCTCAAGAACAATAGTTTAAACCCCACGAATGCCTCCCAAAATAGTAGAGAAACCCTTGCATGTTGGCGGGTAGAGCAACAAGAGGAGAAAACAAAGTGAAAAATGACAAGTTTTAGGGTTTCAAACTCTCTTTTTTGTCGAATGCTGACTGTAGGCATGATGAGTTTTTGACTTCTTTTTTGTGCCATCATTATTATCCAAAAATGCCTAAGGTTAACACCTTAAGTGTTGAAAACCTAGTGATGCCAAGGAGCCCGTGAGGGGTCTTTTTAAGATCAAATGATGCCTTTTTGCCTATGCTTTTGTTTGAAGGTTTTTTTTGACCTTAGAGACATAATGATACAAGGCTGTAATTATTTTCCTTGATTTTTCTTAAGGATGGAAATATACAAGTCAAAGTGCTAATGATGTAAGAGGATTACATATGTATGAGAGACATATTATGACATGGAGATGCAATGACTTAGCATCATGGCATGGGAGTCTTAAGGGTGAGGTGATTATGTATTTCAAAAGGGAGTTATAAGGAGTTATTATTTTTAAACCTTTTGAAAATAATTACCCTCTTTTTGCATGACTTAGAAACTGGTAAACAAATGTAAACAAATAATAAAGAAATGCAATTATAAATTACTTTATTATTTGTCACAAAGTTGTATAAGTCAAAAGATAGACAAATTTATAACAAATAGTAAAGTAAGTCATCTTGATTACTTTATTTATTTGTTCACATTGTTTCCTCATCCCAAAATCATGCAAAATCAAGAGATGGAGTTAACTGAGTTATTTTGGGAGTTTTTGCATGTTTTTTGGTCAAACTTGGAGGGGTTTGGAGTTTCACATGGTCAAACTGATATAGAGGGGTAGTTTGGAGCTATTTTAGCTCAAATTGGATCAGTTATAGTCCTTCTTTTTAGGGATTTTCTCTTCTACTCGTGAGAGAGTTTGTGGAGATATTTTTGATGTTGAGTTGAACTGCAATGCTTTTTTCATGCACTTGGCAATTCATTTTTTGATATATGGGAGAAAAACTTAGGTTTTTCTAAGTTCTTGCATTCTATTCTCTCTTACACATTTTAGAGAGGCAGAGTTTGTTTGTAACTCATTTTTTTAGATCTATACAGTACATCAGGTTACATGTTATTTCTTTTGTTATTTTGTGTAGATATTCCTTCATTTTTAGTAAGATCAAGTATTCATCTTCTTAGTTATGTTGTTTTATGAATGATTGGATGAAAGTTTATTGTGTTTTAACATTGAAACCTTTAACTCTTTGTCTCATTTATACTTGCATGCATTCAAAGTAGTAAAAAATCATAGGTCTTAGGTTGTGCAATTGAATAATCATTTCTTCCATGTTGTGAAAACCCATTTTCCTTGAGGAAACAATTTATTCAAGCATTCCTTTGAATTGTTTATGTGGTCATATTGCCAAATTGATCTGTGTGAATAGGTGTTCTGAAAGTAGTTGTGAATCAAAGCTGCATGTTTTACTACCATATAGGTGCATCACCACCCAATTAAATTTTAGTTTTAGTATATCCATTAGAAATCCTTTTCATTCTTTCCATTCTTTTTCCTGCAAAGTTAGTTTACCATTAGAAAATCATAAGGGAACCAGCCCACAATCTGGAGGTCTACCTTCACTATAGGGCACCCACTGTTGGAGTACGAAAAACATTGAGAGGGGGGGGGAGGGCGAATCAGTGTCGTATGAAATAGACTTGTTTTGGCAACAATTAAAAACCTTTTACCAACTATGAACTTTAATCTTTGTATAATGAAAGCAAGACATTCATTTATGAACTATAGTGCATTATTAGATCAACTTGCGAATAGGAAGGAACATGACAATTGAATTGTGATGAACAATTTATCATGACAAACAATAGAGGCAGTTTTATTACTTCATTTGACAAATATGAGTATCAAAAATTATTATACAATTGTACTAACTCAAGATGAGCATCATGTCAATAATATGCAACAGTTAAATTTTGAAATAATGGACATAAACTCATGATAGAACAAGTAACCATAACACATAAATTTGACAAGTGGAAAACCCTCCAGGGATAAAAAACTACTCCACAAAATGCCTCACTGGCTTAATCAAAATGTGCTTCACTAGCAAATATAGATGCCTCACTGGTTGTTTGTACTTCACTGGCTATTTGTGCCTCACTGGCAATTTGTGCCTCACTGGCATATTTCAATCCATATAATGAATAATATAGTTTAACATAGAGGGTTACTCTGTTTCACTATAACCGAATCTTCAACATTCCAGAATAACCTTAATGATAGTACAATAAACACAAATCATCGATCTTAGATGTTTTTCATCTTATACCCTTTTATACTTTATTACTACCCTTTTGTTTCTCTAAATAACCAACTTGAATAAGAAGATGAACCGTTTGAAGTAGATTCGAACTGAATCAATAACTGTCAAGAAAAAGTGGTCAAATTGACCCACTTTGAGAATATAAAGATTTTTCATAATGTCTTTCCAAACTGTGGTTACAAAAACCTTAACCACAACAGTTTAAAAACATTTAGAGTTAATCAACAAATATCAAAACATATTGTCAATAAACTACCTTCATGCTCATGAGAAACTCTAACCATGAAAAATTGTTAAACCCTTCATCAAGAAACTGTCAAACCCTAACTGTATGTGTTATGGGTATAACAAAGAATAGTTACTCCTTTACTACCGTGACTTGAGACTTCAAAAATTTTTGCATTTTTGTGAAATAAAACCACTAACTGAATGTTTGACAAAACTTCACAGAGCAACAAGCTTCATTTTTCATAGAGCCAAAATTTTGATAGCTAAAGAACCCATATAAGTAAAAAATGAAAAATATCACCTGTTAGCCGACAACCAAAACTGATTTGCTATAGAATGAAGTCAAAATATTTTACCAAAATGAGCTCAAAGTCCAGCTTTGTCACATCTCCCAGATTCGGTTTAAAGTCATGAAGATACTTGCCATTCGACCATGATTTTTCATGATGATAATGAACTTTCAAACCCTAGCTTCAAGAAACTTCATATCTAAAGCTACAAACTTTGCAATATAAAAAAACATAACTTTCCTTTTGGACCGATGCAAAAACATGTGACTTGCACTCTCAGTGAGCCCTAACAGGGCCGGTGGAAGAATAAGGAAAAGGAAGCCTTTTTACCTATTTGAAAGAGTCACAACCTACCCAGTAGGTAAAACCACTAAGAAGCCTGATAAGATCACATTTTGCAAAGTGTATTTAATGTTGTGTACTAGGAAATACGTAGTGGTACCTCGCAAACATATGACTTTTGTAATATGATAACAAATGACAACATAAATAAATGTTCCCTTTTAGTTTTGAACAATTCAAATGAAGAATGATATTATGAAGTACAACACTACCATCAACACATTGATCACAAGAACACCTGAAATATACCATGAGTATGAGCTAACATCCCAGCTGAGATCATATTTTAACTGAGCCAATCAATGATTATCAACTGAAATCATATATCAACTGAGCCAACAATGATGATACCATCATGAATCAACAATGTAATGATACAACATAACACCAACCAACTGTTACCATGAGCAAACAATGAGAGAATGATAAAACAACTGCATGAACAATTGTGCCAACTATCATGATACTATATGCATCAAAATACTCTGTGAAGAGCATATTGCATGAACAACTGCGACTGTGTCAACTTGAACAATTGTGACTCTATGCCAACTATGATACCATGAGCCCAACTGTGATATGATATCATATTACCATGCCGAGTTGTGTATTTGTCATCAAGGACAACAATTGAGGGGAAACACCCACAACCTGAAGGTATTCCCATGTTATGCAAGATTGCCGAGCCTCACAACTTTGCATAATGGGTGCAATCCTAGGTGATAACACTACTAATGACAATTCTCATCCTTCTACATTCACATTAGAGTCACTAGACAGTGATGACAATTCTAGAGATTCATATCCATCTAAGAATATTCTTGAAGATGAGGATTCTTCTTCCTCCACTTTAGATGTTAAGAGTGATGATGATGATTCACCTTATTCCTCTTTGAGTCATCATTCAAAGGATGAGGATTGTTGTCTAGATTCTCTAAATTTAGGTCCACTTTGTGCTCAATAGGCCTTATAGGCTACAAGTGACTAGGTTGAAAATCCATCAGACATTAGGTGGATATGTTCATAGTTCCAGGGATGTCCACATGTTTTTATTTCTTTTGCATATGATCCACAATCTTTGGGAGGCATTTGGCAGTCCTGAGTGGGATGCAACCATGTAGATGGAGTCTAGTGTTGGCAAGATATTGTGTGGCTTCATTGGTGTTGTCATTGATGGCAACAAAGACCATTCCACACATCCGCAGGACATAGTGTATCTTTACCGAAAGTCAGATTGAAGGATACTTTGGTCTGGTAAGCAAGAATAGAGCATGTAGCAAGGTCTGACAGTTAGGTCCGGATCTCTTAGAGGAAGTATCTTTGCAAAGTGCGGACTTGGGAAAGTCAAGAGGAATACCTTGATAGATGGATTACAGGGATTGAGCCTTCGATCATAAAAGAGTGAAGAGATATGAGCATCTAAGTATTAAGGTCTAGTTTGGCAGAGTAGACAGAGGAAGAATTGATCAATAGAGTATTAGAATTATTCTGGATGAGATATTGATGGTGATCAAGGTTCTTAAGGTATCATCCATCATTGGCTAACATGTTAGATGAATTCTATAAGTATCTCCTTGATTCACATTACTTGGTATGCAAAGATTCAGCTGACATATCAGAGTTTGGGAAAATATTAAGTATTCCAGATGCTGACTAGAAAGTGGATGAAATCCTTGGTGCGGATATATATATACCAAATGGATTTAGATATGAGGGTGTGAAGTATGTTATTGATGTGTGAAGAAAAGCAGAGGAGAAGAGTAATAGCAATATTATAGGTCCGGTATGTGACAGGACAATAGCACTAAAGAAGAGGAAGAATGAAGTGTAGTAGATCAGTTTATTGAGCCTAACCGGAACTAAACCTCAGCATGTGTGGATGCTTCTCATCAGTTCAAGCATCTAGTTTCATTGTAAAAACTATTGTAGGTAGTGAACCTCTTGTGAGCAGTGTGCTCAGGTAGTGAGCCCTAATTGGCAAGTGCCATTTTGTTCTTTCTATTCTTCTAACAGAGAATAATATCTTGGGTTAATCACCTCGTGGTTTTTCCCTTAACA